>CM021768.1:9290588-9333911 GCA_011076525.1 Nettapus auritus
AAAAAAAAAAAAAAAAAAAAAAACTAAAAAAAAAAAAAAAAAAAAAACTTTTAATGTAAATCTAGTTGTCTTAATCACAGAATCTAAGAAAACTACCAGAACACTTTCTTAGTAAATTTATCATATGCAATGTCAAATTGAAGTGCCTCAAGCTGGTGTCACCTTCACAGTACACACAATGTTCTGAGACTGCTAGATTCACATATCTTTACGTAATGCCTTTTTTCCTACTTAAAAAATATATATCATATTTAAATATATATATGTTCTATTCACTGAACTTTCCTCCATATCTGACTGTTTAAGGAAAGTTACAAAATAAACTTGCAAGGCAGAGAAACAAGCAATCTGTCAATGTTCCTTCCTAATCACTTTGACTTTTCAACACTCAACAATCAATAGTCAATATATAAAATAGACTATTTTATTAATATATGCCTATTTCTTGATTTATTTTTTTTTTGACTGGAATATCCTGGAATCATAAATTCAATAATACACTAATATATACTAATATTTTCAATTGTTTTGAACACTTAATGCAAATTTTCTCTGTTCAAAAAGAAGCTGTATGACACACAGTCCACAGGATAGCTGCAAACCTAGAAATACAGCTTTACGTTATCTGCATAACAAATCACAAAATTAAGTAAACCCAGTAGTCCATAATTTCACACCTGGAGATTTACCAGAAATTGCATTAAAGCTCTGGGGCAAATAAAGTGAATTACTCTGAACTTCGGAGGATTTCATTTTATGCTAGATAAAGTGTAAATATGTTTGGAAGGTGATATATTTCTTGTTGATTTACCCATGCCAGTTTAAAGTCATTGGTATCTTTGGCTGCCAGAAATGGTAAATAAATGTGATAAACAACATGTGCAGTCTAGTCAAATAGACTCTCACTGCAGTGAAACAAGGAAAATATTATAAAATATGTTTGTGATCAAGCACAGAATATAAAATAGTTGCTGTTACTAAACTTGAGTGCACACTGTTATTTCACATATTGACAATTTTATTCAGAACGTCATTTTACTGGGATTTTTTTTTGTCACAAAAGGCATTTCCTCTTTCCTAAAATTACATTTTATTCTCAGGGATTTGATCTCTGACATACTATTTTGCATTTGAAAATTTCCATTTGCTTTGGATTAGAGAAGTAGTGCCCAATGAACCTGTGCAAAAACTTGGCAAAAGACAGAAGCCATTATTGTCAAGTGCAAATAATCCACATCTGAAAGCTGCTAATCAAAACAGCTCAAGCATGGAAAAGAGATTGACTGCTATTACTATCATCATGCAAAAATAAACAGATTCACCTTTCTGCTGAGGACTTTGCTCTTTAATTCCCTAGAAGATTTAAACCTGATAACTGAATAAATCATTGTACATTATTTTGTTATCTTATGAAATTCTAAGTGAATTAGTCTAATTATGAAAAGCTTTGACTAATGAAGTACGAAAGCAAAAGTCATATTCCACATTCGGGGGGTGGGGGGTTGGGGAGCAATGAAGTCAAAAAAATCATTAAAAAGAGTCTATTTATGACAAGGCAACAGGCTCAATCCTTTGATCCCTATTTGCCAATAGATTCACACAAAATAGTAGAGATCATAATTTTGATATACTCAAAGCAAATAAACGATAAGTGTTTCCTAGAAGGGCTTTCAGAGCTAGTATCAAATGGGGCTGAGCTCTAAATTAAAATGCCACAGACAGCTAGTGAAAGAATAGCTCCTGACAAAAATCCCCATCACTTGCAGTTAGATGTTTCTTCTGTAAAAGAAATTGGACAAAACGAGGAAAAGAATGGGGGGGAGAAGGGGGGTACATCAACAGCTTACCTATTCAAGCATTACCAAGTAAGCGTGTTATTTTTCTTTGAGCCAGGTTTTATCCTGGAGAGGTGCTGCAGTCTGCCTGGCAGCTCTGGCACAGGTTAATTAAGAACAGACAGGAGAGGCTGAGCAGCCCAGATGCTGGGTCTTCTTTCCAGCCCTGTGCTCCTGCCCAGAGCTGTGCACGACACTCCAAGGCAATACAGCCCTCAGCCATCCTCACATCCCATGGTTGTATCTCTGGCAGGTATAAGCTACCAGCAGCCTCCACAGGAGATGTGCGCATGGAAAGGCAATTGAGATGGGATTGCTGCTCCCAAAACATGCAGTCGGAAACTAATACCAGAGGGCAGCCAGACCATTTGCATGGGGACACAAGACCGAATTGCAGTTAATTAACTGCCAAAGTGTAAGCTGAGAAGAAAGAAGGAAAAGCCCAAAACCCAGATCAATCCAGAAGTCCCTTCAGGATATGCTGCGAGGCTCACAGACTGAAAAATCGGCAAAAGAGAAGCAGAACCTGGCTGAAGAAAGTTAACAGCTGACATTTGAGTAAAGTGAAAGAAAACCCAGGAACGCATGCTGGGTGACCCAGAGATGCACATGAATTCTGGAAAAAGCTTGAACTGAAGCTTCCTTTGTTCCAGGAAATAATTAGGACTCACCAAAAAAGTTTTTGTAGAAATAAAAAGTGAAAGAAAAGAAAAATGAAAATACAACACACATCTTGTGTAGAAACTCTCAAGAACTGCATGCTAATGAATTTGGAACTGGAAAAGAAGGAGCTATGGAGCATCTTCCTGCCACTGGGCACTGTCTGGGCATGCCATAACCCACTCTGCTTCACAAGCAGGCAGTGACAACCAGGCTTTAACATGCACCATGCCACAGCCTGGCTCTACAAGACATGCTATCAGTGATTTGAGACTGCAAAAAACATCTTCTGACTTGTCTTAAAATATGCTCCTCTGCAGAATTAATGAGTAGAAAACCAACCCTGGGCTGTTCTGCAAGCAATGACCTTTCTGAAGCTATGTAACTCCAAGACATTATGTTAATTGAACAGAAAAATCTTTAGTTCTGATTAAGAAGAAAAAGACAGGTAGGTGGTAGATCCACTGATTTCTGAATGTGAAAAGACTCAAAACACAATCAGAGCATCGTTCTCTGTCTTGTAGCAGTACTTTCAGGCATTTCTAATCAACTTTTTCCTCCTTTCAAAAAGTCCACTCTTTTTTTAATTGTGTGGCCTATTTGGGCAATTAAAGAAATGATGTGTTTCCTCTGAACAAGCTGAAAAAATATGTGATCCAAGGCTTCTTTGAAGCAGAAATCAATTTTCTGTAAAACAAGCAAACAATCTCACCTTGTTTTATCAGACAGGATCTTCCGTTAATAGTCTCTAAGAAATACTAGTACTACTGTATTGATGTATGTGTAATCAACCTCAGCGATGAGGTTTCCTGTTAAACCAGGCTCCTCTACCTTGTGTGCAGTACAAACCAATTTAACCATCAACAGAATAGAAACAAAAGGGCACTCTTTAATTGGCAGACTTATTTACATCGCCACAAATCACTGGGGTCAGTGAAGTTACCATTGCCTTATTCTTATACTCTTGCCCAAGCACACTTTCTTGTATACTATCATAAATATATATAGATATATATATATTGGAAGAAGAGCTGGAGTGGATATATCCATGGTGTATGACAACCTGCAGTATGGGCAAAACCTGCCTCATCTCTAGGCCACTGCTTGCTAGATGGCAGCACAGGCAGTAAAAGCAATGACAGGAGGGAACCTACAGACAGCATGGAGGGAGGGTCAGGGATGAGCAGCACGTTCCCGCTGCTGGAGCATCTGATACAAGATGGCCTACACAAAGAGCAGCAGCACTCTGGGGGACAGAAAGCAGGGAGAGGCTCCTGTTGAAAGACCACAGTGACCACAACTGAGACTTTTACTTAGTTGTCTTGTATTGCTACTGCTTATCAGGGCCACCAATTGGTTGCCATCAGCATCCTCCACTGTGTGAAAGTCACAATGTGAATCACATGAGTCTGGATTAATTAAGTTTGTCAGTGAACTGAGCCATTAAGCACATGGGGGATTCAGACTGCTCCCAAATACCTGTTATTGGAAGAATGTTACAGCATGTAATTTTATATTTCTTTTTCTGTGCAGGACTCTAATTCATCAGTTGACATTCACAAGCAAGAGCTATTGCACTGGCATACAGACTGAGCTGCAAGTTTGCTCTCACACCTGCTTGTGAGAGCACACAATGTTGTCTTCTCAAGCAGCCGAGGACAGGCATTTTTATTCTGATGTTCTAAATGAACCATCATAGCCTACAGGAAGACCAGAAGTCCTTCCATCTCCCTCCACCTAGGGCTACCACTAAACCAACAGGAGCTGACATGTATTTTAGAAACAAGCCAGCCTATATTCAGCTGTTTATATATAGATTTAAGAGCTTGGCTTTATCACCCTCTTTAGAAGTGCTGGCCTCTCATCATCTCAGTAACTATGCTTGAGCAGAAGAAGAAACAGATTGCACGAAACATGTTGTGATTTGCTAAGCTCTGTAAATATAAGCTAAGATATATAAAAATGAAATGTGTTTAATGAAAAAACACATAGGCCAAAAAGTAATTAAGGAAAGTATGCGTAACAAAACAAGTTAGGTATAAAGGCAAATGATGCTACACAATTCAGGACACTGTACAAGATAAATAGAATTTAACCAGTTTATGTAGGATACTAAGAAAAACTCACATTCTGTTATTGACAGATGAAGAGGATTTAATTAGCAGCAAGGGAAGAGTGGAGGAAAAACTATCCTCGGTTAAATGGGACAACATTATTTTTAGTAATAAGAACATTTAAAACTTTGACGAGTGCAAGTTCTCCTGCTTAAAGCTTCTCACTGATGTGAGGAGGAAGAAAAATCCTCTAGGGAAAGCTATTCCTGTATTGTTCCACCAACATGTTTCTCATTCTTCCTTCAAAAATCTGGTCCTGACTGCTGTTAGAGACAGAGAGCAGATAAAGTGGGACCTTGTTTTTACTCTCATGTGACAACTCCTGTATTATAAGATCCTAAACTAACAATCATAAGGCCTAAAATTCTGTGTATGCTTAAATGTAGGGATACAAGTCCAACAGGATTCATTAACAGAAGGATTTTTATTGATTTCTATGGTCATTACGTAGGACTTTAGAGATCTCAGCGCAGACAGGAACTGTAAAAAATATTCACAGTCCTGTCAAAACATGAAGACTAATAACCTAACGTGAATTTCCTAAATTGGAGATCCAAAGATATCAATCAAAATGTTATTGAGAGGCATGAACATTTGTGACATCAGGGTAATATTAGCTGGTAGCACAGGAAAAGGGTCCGTTTTCTTTTGCTTTTCACGCCCAGTTAAAAGCTGTCATCCTCTACATAAAAGTTACAATGATGGGAAGAAAAATAAATTTACAACTGAAAAAAAAAAAAAAAACCTGCAAATCCACTGGAGGGTGAACCAGATAGAAATATGTGTACTAACCTGAGCAACACAGGCTTGCTGCATCCCAGAAAGCATCACATAGGCACAGACACCTCCAGCCTTGCCACAGAAGGACCACATCCTAGGGCAACATGGAAGTCAACAGCTGCATCTATTTTCCAACTTCAAATATTCTGAAACTAATTTACCAAACTTCAACTTACTATCTCAGAAAAATAAATAAATAGATAAAATGACTACACTACGTCTAGAACCCTTCCCAGACCTTCACTGTAGCTACCAATTGAGAGACTTTCAGCTCTGAGTTTACCATGCTCTCTTCTTTTCTTCGAGGCATAGTTTTTGGTTCATGTGTACATTAACAAGATTTCATAGCATTATGCTGACTCACGACATGGAATTAAACTAGGGAACTTAACTCTCAAACTCAGATGTATTTAAGGAAAAGAAGTCAGTCATTAATTTTAGGACAAAATTTTGTTCTATATAGAAGTACAGTACAGCATGGCAAAGGAAACTGACAGATTTGGTATATTCTGTAATAATTCTTGTATAGTCTGTATTATCCTCAATGATGGGATGCCTGTTATAACATTGGTATGCATCAACAGAGGTCCACAGGGAGAAAATAAATAGGAGAATATTAGGCACGAGATAAGAAACCCCTTAGAAAACAGGATAATTGTTATGGACTGACACCAGGACAACAATTTCCAAACAAGTAGCTTACATTTCTGAACTCAATTAAAGCTCAGAATTATGAACACAGAAGATTTGTTGCCAAATTTTAAAGGACTTTTTTATCATCAAGCAAAAGTTCACAGTGATTTGAGGGAAGATGCATCTGGCATAGAAATACAGCATGAGAGTCTGAGAACCTGAGTCTGTAAGTGATGGTCAGGCAGAGTTTCAGATATAAGGAGATCATATTGCTGCCCATAATTCTCAACAGGTAATGAAAATCCACAATACCTTGGTTTTATGGCTTTTGAGAGGATCAGACATTCTCTACGGGTCAAAATCTTTTTTAAAAGATAAGAAGGGAAGTTGAGATTTTGCTGAATCCCTGCCTGTAACACAGCCTATCAAAGCCCTTGGTTCAGAGCAGGAGTACATGAACTGTAACATGTTGCCCCTAGAGAAAAAGGCAAAAGGACAAAACTTGGGAAACAAACACTCAACGGAAATAAATAAATAAATAAATAAATAAATAAATAAAAAGGAAAACGAAGCCTTGTGTGCAACATTGGGACTCAAACAGCAAACCAAGAGTCTGAAGACATCTTACCAAGACCTTAAGAACCCCCGCTTAGTCACATTAGAGTAGTCTGTAGCAATGAATCCTTCATTCTCTGCACGGAGATGATGAGCAGGTTTTCAGAAAGTATTTCAGACTCTTACAGAGAGTAATGGAATATTTTCTTTTCAACCAAAATGCCCAAAGTGTGAACAGGTGGCAAGGATCCCTTTCTTGAAATTGGATAAAGTTTAAGGGAGGTTTTGCAGACAGTTGTCGTAATTCTCCCACATTGAAACTACTTCACATATCACAGATAACAGAAGCTCTTACTTTTTTGTGAAAAATCACACCAGAGAACGTGGCTGTGTCTCAGTAGTTTCCTCCTGTTTCCAGGACTGCATAAACTAGTAAAGTTTCAGTGCTGCATAAACAATCTCTGAAAATGTTTTTACCATTTATATGTAGAGCAACAGATTCCCCCAAGGAGCTCAAATACAACTCACTAAGCCAAATTCCCAGCGACAAGATGCTCACTTAAAACACCAGAAATAAGTTTTGATCAGGAAACAAAATGCAGTTATAGATTGGCAACATTTCTGCTTTGTTTTCAAGTTAGAAAAAAAGGTTCATCAGCAACACTTCTGTTACAGAGCAGATATATCACAATGCTCAGCCAGAATGGTTTTGGACTTTCTGATACAATTCAAACAAGTTCAAGGCCTTGACAAGACTTCTGACAGATTGGAGTAAATGAATTTTGCAGCTGGCTTTCATGGCTGGTTCAGCATTCAGGTTTCTCAATAGGCTCGATTACAGGTCTTAAAACCCTCATCCTTACCCAGACAGGCAATGAGTTTCTGGTCTCAGGAGTAAACTAAGGCCAACTCTACTCGATCTGGTGTAAAAACAGACTAAGCAAGGTAAGTATTAAACCATTAAAATCTTC
Organism: Nettapus auritus; assembly: GCA_011076525.1. Taxonomy (NCBI): domain Eukaryota; kingdom Metazoa; phylum Chordata; class Aves; order Anseriformes; family Anatidae; genus Nettapus; species Nettapus auritus. Next base: position 9,298,137 of record CM021768.1, read on the forward strand.
AATACAGGTAAAAAGCAAAAATAAACAAATAAATAAATAAATATACTTATTGTCTGAAAAAAAAATCTGATAAAGGAAAAGAGGAAATAATTCTCTCAATAAATAAATAAATAAATAAAAGCAGGAGCTCTTAGTGTATCATCTAGACAGCTGTACCATTTTACAAAACAGATTTTCATGATGATCAAAAAAGCCTGACAACAGTTCTCTATTTTAGACAGAAATAACAATTCTTTTGTTCTGGTTGCTCTTCAGCTGATACCTTTCAAGTAAGGAACAATCATTTTCAGTTTTCAGAGGAAGCCAAAAGAGATTACCTGTATCTCATCTCATAATCAAAGCTGCCCTATTTGTAGTATCATCTATATTTGAATCTTTTTTGCCTATGTGAAAATACTTTGTATGCATTCAGTTTCTGTGTTGTCTATCACTTATAAACAAACAAAGCAGAAACATGTTCTATTTCCTTGAAAGTACATGCAATTTTTTGCTTAGATTTTTGAGATAACAGGATTGGATCCTGAATGCAAACAGGAATGATTAGGAAAAAAACACTACATCCGGCAGCTCACCAAAGTGCAGGGAGATAACATGTAAACTTCTGAAGTTGCTAAACACTCTGACAAGCCTACAGAAAGGCTCTAGGGAGAGCTTCAGAAGTGAACATAGAAACAAAAAAAAAGCATACATCCACAAAATAACTCCACTCCAAACCAAGCAAATACCAGTATACCCTAGCAGTGGGGTCCCACTAGAGAAGAAATAAGCAAACACTTCTGTTCCACACTTTGCTCAATAGGCACATGATGTGATGCAATCAGCTGTGATATTCCTTGTGCCCATTACAGCCTGTCAGTTCTAGCAAATCTTCATCTCACCTGCATTCACCAATATAAATGTGTAAAAGGTATCACTGATCTGCTTTTCAAATCAGGGTAACATTTTCTAAAATGGCATCATTTGGTATATCAGCTCCTACAGCTGAGGATTTTGCTCAACTTTCTTGTACATAATATAAAAGAGAATCTATTTGACTCTTTGCACACTACAGACATAATTTCATATTTTTGTAAACATACTGTATACCAACACTTCAGGATGATCATTCTCAAAGATTATCTTGGGATGTAGATAAACTAGGGTAAAATGAGGCTTCAGCATTGTCAAACATGGTTTTACAGTGTGCAATCAGTGTGTTTTTTCCTCCATATCTACAAAAGTACTTGCCAGTTAGGAGGATTACTCATTCAAACCCAGAAGCACCCATGCTGGGTTTAGAACTCGGGCTGAATTCAAAAATTTCTTTCTCTCCACTTCAAATTTTGCTCACATCTTCAGCTGAAGGTAAACAAGTGGCAGACATTACATGGCAAAAAAAGCATACACATGCTTTTCATCAAACAAATATTTTTTAGTTCAATCCTGTATCTACCGTTCAGCAGATCAAATCTAAGCAGTCCTGGCAGTGGTCCCTGCCATCTTACAGAAGTTTTTTATACTACCACCAACACCATAGTAATTTCTATTGTGATAAAAGCCATGCTAAGCAGGTGGCTAATCAGTGAGATCTATGAAATGATTTGGCAATTTCTACCTAGTTCTTGGTGGATAATCATGCATGTCACACAAGCTGCCAGTGTGGCTGAATATCCCGTTGGCAGACTAGACCAATTAAGGCATGAGTAGAAGAAGACAAGAGAAATCTGAGATTAAAGTGATTGCCTGGCACATTTTATAAGAGATCAGCAGACAAGAGAAATCAGTCCTCTGGGGATTTTACTCACACAGTAACTGCTTGTTCACTTTGCTGCAACAGGTGAAATTGGGGTAGAAACAGAAGGGTCAGAGCAGCTCTCACTCACCAGAGCACTGATGGAGCTAGAAGCAGTTCTCAGTACCTCACTCACCTACTACTCAAGCTCAAACCCAGTTCTGCCTGGCTGGCTTTCAGTGGTAGGTCCAACTGTTGGCACTGGCAATAAATATATTTTGCCTTCCTTTTAGCTAAGAAACAAATACACGAGAAGAACAAGGTGTACAAAAAGAAGCTAGATTTCAGTTTTGATCATATATTTAGGGCATCTGGAAATCACCTTGTAAGTAATGACGTCAAATACACTGATGGCTGCTCTCAGTAACAAGGCAAAATACCATCTTGATCTGATCACATAAATATTCAAACAACACTTCCTTGACTTTCTGCAAAGTGCTCATTACACAGACCATATTTCAGTCGCATTGCTTCAACCACTGTACTTTTCCACTTAGCATAATTTGTATGACGACACAAGTATTCTGGCATATAAATTAAGCACACACACTAAAGATGTTAAAAAGCTTTTCACAGGTATAAGCTGAGTCAATCATTGCATTTGCAACATTGTGCTACAAAGCAAACTTAAAATGAGAAGTACAGTGTGACAAGAGTAAACAATCTCTCATTTTAGACATGTAAGCAGAAGCTGAAATGCATGCTTAAAATAAGATGAGATTAAAAGGTTAAAACTTCCTAATGAGTATTACTTGCTTTGTTTTACATCATTGCTTTGAGACAGAACATCTTGAGATGTATTTTCTTGCATTATGAATTGCTTTTTGAATACAGCTCCATCTTATTTCAATAAATCCTTTTGCGTTTTCCTTCAATGTGATCTAAGTGACTGGGTGCAAGCTGTATACTGCAAGGTACCTGCACTGTTGACTCAATGAAGGCACATCAGTTTATACATGATGCCTTAACAAAACATTAAGGACTTTGCAGAAACAATGTATTTTTAGAAGATATACTTGAAGTTTAAAACCGTAGCACTCTTTGTGAGTCATTATCTTGAAAATTTACACTCTTGCAGGAAGCTGAGTAAGACTGTTCCCAAGACAGTCCTCTTGGGATAGCATTTTCTAAGACAGCATTGCCTACTTGAGAGCATAGCACACATTTTCCAGGCCTTACACCCAACAGCATTCTGCATGCCTCCAGTCAATTACAGAGCTCTCAACTCCTCCGTAAAGACTTGGGAAGGTACAAGTTGCAAAAGGAACATAGAGTAACCCACCAGTGGGTTATTATTCACTTGCTCTGAATTAATATATGGGGCAGAGTATAGAAAAAAGGGGGGAGAATTAAGACATCACTCTTCACTCTTACAGTGAGTTTTTTTGTTTTTGTTTGTTTGTTGGTTGGTTATTGTTGTTGTTGTTTTGTTTCCTTTTTGTTTTTTAATTAAAAAGCTTAAGCATGCACCTGAGACCCTAACTGGTAAGAAATCTTAAATCATCCAAACAAAACTTGTCACCTAGGACCTGTACACTTTACATATCTTTCACTGCATCTGCAAGCCCAAATTCTCCAGTCTAAAGAAAAGTTATGATTGGGATATTAAAGGTTTTTATAACAAATCCTAGTATAACAAATACACTCAGACTACTGCTATGCACAAGGAAGAGCAGGAAATGCAGGAAGTAGCACTTTCTTAGTGATATGTCAACATTTCTCAGAAAATAAGTAAGTAAACAAGTTTTAAGCAAATAATCTACAGCTCAGGACAAGCAACAGAGCTTTCAGTTTGGCTTTATAAGTGCTATCAGAAGACAATTGCAATACCTTTCCTTTCTCATTTCCAAGTTAAGATTTTAAGCACTTCTCTGACTCCCATTTTCCCACTCTGCACTTCTACTTTGGTTGCTGCCCAGCAGCTGCAGCTGCTCAGAACATCATACTTGCTACCAAGAGCAAAAGCTATCACAAGGAAGACCTTGGCACGGTAGTAATTACTCTGACCTTTGTCAGAATCATGACAACGAAGTCATGGTTCAGGATGAGAACACTTTTCACTGAGACTGTCAAGTAGATATATGTAGTATTTCACTTCAAGGGTATATGTGTTCTGAAAAATTGAAGCCTTTCAGACTTTTGCTTCCCAGAAGTTTAATAAAATGTGAGATGGGACAAGGGGCATCGGGGCACCCAGAAGCCTGCTTATGAAGAGGAACCACTGCTTATTTAAGTCACAACAAATAACTTCATTCAAAAAATGAATTTAGTTGCAAGAGATTTTTCTATACATTTTGCTAAGTCTTATAGTCAGTTACGTGTTTAGATTTTCAAAGTATAAGCGTGTGGATACCTACAAATCCCAGAATGTTCATCTTGTTCAGTGACATTGGTTGTTCTGAACAAACTTGACTTGCCCTTCAATGGATTAATCGTTCTGTCCTACAGACAGGAAACTGCTTTCCTAGAGAAATGAAAATAAGCAAAGAAAGCCAAATATAACAGCATTCCTAACCCCTAAATTGGTCAAAATAATTAGCTTAATTCATACTTCTCATTGCTTTGAGTAATTTAACACTACTGCAGTCTAGCCACTACTATCAGTCCACGTGCACTCAAGTCACAATCTTCAGTACTGGCATCCCAGGAGGAATATTAAAATTCTCAGCACTTTTGATCTTCTGGAGTCCAAACTGAAGTACATCCATTCCCACCTGTGCATCATCAACTTTGTCGTCTTCTGTTATTATCAGGACAGGGCTAGCACAGGAATTTGGGTTCTTAAACCTACAAGCAGTCAGTAATATTTGGCACAGATTCATCCTCTGGGAAATGCCCATACCTCAGATGTAACTAAGACCTAACCCTCAGTTTGCAGCATAATCCTTAGAACACCGTGACATCATTTTGTTTGCCCTGTGACAACACCCCACGGACACAAGAGGAGTCAGCCTCTGCCTCAGATGCCTTGGTCACCACTTTTGCCCCCTATAAATGCATGAAATCCCATCTGGGGATGCGATGATATAGCACAGCAAGACTAGAGGGCAGCAGGCAGAAACATATGGGAAATCACTCATGTCACAAAGCACACTCCATAGCAGGTCACCTCCAACACTTGGATCTGTTTCCCATACCAAATGCAGAGTTCATTTTAGGGCAATGCATTGACTTATTAAGAGACATTTTAAAAGGTCCATCAGCACGACCAAAAGTGGTATACATTTAAAGTCCATAATGCTATTATTCTAGAGCAATCCTCTTCCAGGGATGATTTCAAAAGACTAAATTGAAAAATGTCACAGGAATTAATATGCATTCAGAATGCAATGGGATTCTTTCCACAAGGGAACTGGCTTGATTTCCCTTTCTAGATGCAGAAGTAATATCTTGTTATAAACATAGATGAGCCTAATTTTAGAACATATGGACTCTGCCATGTGGTTGTTTACTTAGATGGGGTGCTTAATTTGTCTTGGCACTTCCTAGTGTTTAGGGTGCCTTTCAGGATAAGGGAGAGACGTATGGACATATTGTGGGCTAAGTCAGAATATAATTAGACAGCAAAAGCTTTACAAGATCCTTTTTTTATTATATCCACAACACTGAACATATTATCTAGTTCTGCACCCTATAATAGAACACTCAACTTATCCTAAAAGACAAACCAAGAATTAAAATAGCATCACGAACAATCCTACATGTGTTTCCAGTGAGAAACACCATAAAAACACAGGTCAGCTACAGAGAAACCGAAGGACTGAATATTTTCCATATATAAATTCTGCCTTGCCTGTTTAGAAAATATTAAACAGATCCCTTAGGAGTTCCAGCAGCATGTTGGCCATTAAACAAATATAAATTTAATATAGCATTTATAAAATTTTGTTGTATGGGAGCTTTTCACCTCTTCAGGCTTGCAGCCTTCCACAACTCAAATCACTTTCAGTACCAGTTCCCTCTCCACAACTCCAGCACTGGCCTCCATCAGCAGTATCTTGTTCCATTGCAAAAGATGGAAGTTTACATTAAATTAGTTTTGCTTTAAATGAGTGCAGAATAGGAGACTTATAATAGGTAAGAGCACCTTAAGGGCAGCATGAAAAGCTGTGTCCCTGTTAGCCGTGTCTGTCAAATAAACTGAACCAGTGCACAGCTCAAGCTACAAGAAGAAATGCAAGAGACATCAAAAAGGGAAGGGACATTAGCGTAACAGCAGCAAGATGGATATTGGGTCAAAAATGGCACAGTAGCATTTCAATGAAAAGATAGCTCATATGTGTCCAAGAACTCATGCTACAATAAGCAGGGACTATATAGTATCTTTCGTCTGTTAGCTGCACAGCTTCTCTGTACATAAATGTACTCCAAGTTTAATAACAAACCAGGACCGTGTCAGTCATCTGCTTTATTAATATAGGCCATAGATAGCCTTATACTAAATAAGACAAATTCTTGATGTTGTTAGGCCAACACAAACATTGTTCAGATAATTCCTACAACGTGGAATTTGTATACAATTATGAAACTACGACAACCCCGAGGAATGGAATCTTCTGCACAGGGAGGAGTCGGATGGAATTGTAATTCAACTGCCTTCCCAAAGATGAAGGTAATCACGGTAAAGGAAATCAGCATATCAAAGTATGTTTCCATATCAAAGATAACTCAGCCCCAGATAAACTTAAACAATGTTTCATTTGCATTTTGACAAATTCCCAGAATTAATCAAGACACGGTACAAAATTTCCCTAACTTAATTAGCATGAACAAAAGGGAAGTGGTAGTCCCTCCGTACCGCTTTGAAGGCTCATTAGTGCTCAACAGCATCCTGATAACATTGAAGTGGAATTAGAGGGGGGTACTAGAGCAGAATATATTTCAGAAGACAGAGCCACAGAGACAGAGGACTGAAAAGCTGCCAAGAGATGTTGCAGAGAAACACAACGTGAGGTAACAGCTTAATATCAGGCATGTTCTCTGTAGGACTGAGGGTTTTATCTGATGCTTTTCTTCTGTAAATATATTCTGGTTTTGTAACCACATCAACAGAATAAAATTTACTACTCTGATTTTTAAATTGTCAGCAAGAACTCTCACATACTTTTACTTCTTTAAAATGAATCCTAACTATAAGGTAAGGCAAGGATATCCTGCAGCAGACTGAACCTTGAGACGAGTCTGGAAAGCCCAGGAGCTGGGCAAAGTGTATCTCCCATTAAACTGAAAGGGTCAGTTGAGAACTGTTATCACCCCATGACAGCTCTAAGGCTTCAGTAGGAGATATCTCATAATAGCAGACAGTGGCTAAACAGCCCATGACAACACCGAAAGCTACATCATCTGAAGTAGGACAAAGTTTAAACTGGAGAAAAACATTTATCTATTCAAAAATATATGACTGAACAACTGTGAAAGGAAAAACAGCATCACCATTCAAAGCACTTTTCTCAGGAAGATTCTCCCTTGCATAAAGGGTGGTAATAAGCACCAATGTGATAAAGAAAAAAAAAAAATACACAATAGTCAAGCCATTGGACTTTATCAGGAAACCCTGATACACCAACTCCACATTTGCTTATTTCTTAAAAATAAAACACACACGCACAAAAAAAACACCTTGTTTGGTCTGACTCTAGCAACATGTCAGTTATATTTTTTTTTAATATAGAAGATATTTTTGCTCCCTACAACTACCTCAGAGGGGGTTGTAGTGGGGTGGAGATCAGTCTTTACTCCCAGGCAACAAGTCATAGGACATTGGGAAGTGGCCTCAAATTGTACCACAGGACGTTTAAGTTGGATACCGGGAAAAATTTCTTCACTGAAAGGGTTGTGAGGCATTGGAATAGGCTGCCCAGGGAAGCAGTTGAGTCACCTGGATATCTGGAGGTATTCAAAAGACATATAGATGTGGTGCAGAGGAACATGATTTAGTGGTAGACTTGGCAGTGCTAGTTAATTGGAAACTTGATGATCTTATTCACATCATTACAATATTACACAACATCTCAGAATAAGTTAGGATGCTGGCAGAGATACTGCATTTAGTTGTCTCTGGTAAAGGATGTATTCTATATTCCTTATAAAACCCCAGAGAAATTTAAAGCACAGCCCTGAAATCAGCTGCAGAAAACTACAAGTTTGTTCATTTCATCTTTTATTAAGCCTCATTCAAAAGAGACAGATAAATTCCTGATGTAACATTTTGACAAGGCTGAAACTCCTACAGAAACTAAACTGACTCTTAAAAGTCAGCCAAGTGTGATAATTCTAGCAGCACTTATATACATAAATTTTTTCTTACTAACATTCAGTTCTCTAGCCACTCTAGGTAGTTTCACATTTTAGAGAAATAAAAGAATGGACTAGATCTGATCTCCCATCAAAGTACAGTTAACTTTAATGATCACCAAAGCTAATCCTATTATAAATTTCCTGTTGTCTTTTTATTTAACACAATAGCTTGGGATTTATAGCAGGATGGCAGATCTGAAGGTGAAGCATGGGGCTGAGCCCACCCCAGCGAAAGGCCTGTGCTACTCCTCCAGTTCCTTGCATTTACCACTGCCTGCATCTTTCTATTCCTTCACATTTGAAGGCTAAGACCCATTTACCATAGAAAATGAAACAAGAAATAACGTTTGGTTGAAGGATCCATTGCAGCCTCAGTTATCTACTGTTATATAATTATTCTCCCTGTGAATAATGCATTACCTAGTGTGCATGGCTGTGTGCTAAGGTATGTCATAAAAAGGGAACGTAAAATAGGCCGCTTCATAGTATTAAGACCAAGAATAATATAGCAACATATACAATCATATCTATTAAGAAAATATGCTTTTATGCAGATTAATTGTCATGGGTTGAGAATATTATTAAAACTGGAAGAATTTTCACCCAATGTCAAAATCTTTATATTCCTGCAATTTGGTTTTATATACTTAAACAATAACAACCAAATACAAACTCCAATTTTACTTGGCCATGGCAGACAGATCTTCAGAGCAGTCTCAGTGCTGAGCTGTAATTGTCAGTGAGGGGCAGTAGAGATACTACAGCTTGAAAAATTAGTCCCGGTAATCATTCACGCTGCAGCAGTTCCAAGAAACTTTATTGAGCATATCTTTGTGCTGAGTTTGACTCAGGAGTGCACTTTTGAACAGAACTTCCCAAACATCCCCTATAACAGTGATTTGACTCACGGTGTCAAGTCTCGGTGCATATGACCTGACTCCCTTTCAGCTGCACATCACCTAAAAGTCCACCTGAAACAGAAAGGCAGTCCATGCAGCTAAGCCCAGTCCACCAAACAGACTTTTCCCCTTTCATTACCCTACCTCCTAGCTGCATACCTGGTCTACAGGAGTCATCAGCACAGCTCACACAGGCATTCCCAAGTCTGTGCCAGGCATCTTCCTGACAGTCTGCAACACCAGCAGCTCTGCACAGCCCACCCAGGGAAACCCACAGCCACAGCACACAACACAGCTGCCATCGCACAACCTGCAGTCCTAACTGATGGCAGCTGCACTGTTGCATGCATTAGGAGTGCAGCAAGCCCTACAGATTGTGAATGCCGATCACTAACTGCATTTGAAGGCGAGAACCTACAAGATCAAAGCAGCTGGCCATTTCAGGGAGAAAAAGCTGCCCTGAGGTGGGATGGCCAGCAAGCCGGCAGCTGGAACAGAGGGCATTGCTGAGCAGCCAGCATAAAGGAGAAAAAAGCAGCAGGAACTTGAACTTGCCAGGACAGAAAGAATCATATACGCAGCCTGTGAACACGGGGAAATGTTCACTATAAAACATAATTAATTCAATAATTACTGTATTAAGCCACAGACCTTGGGATGACCAGTGTATTGCAGAGAAGACAGTGGTTTGTAATGTATTAAATATTGTAGAAACAATGGCAGTGTTCAGCCATGGCTTGATGAAGCCACTAACTGGCTTTCCAGCAATAATGACTCCAAGCTATTCAGCTGGATTTGCTAACAAAAATACAGTCAAGATAAAACCCTATGAAATAATTTAGTATCCTCCTTTATCAAGTTTATCCTTGCTGATTGCAACAAATCCTAATTACTTCAGCAAAGCCATTTTAATTGAAAGCATAATCTTAGCCTGCTGAGTTAGGAAAGGAGAAAATAAATCATACGTCCACATGTAAGAACCTAAGGACAGCAGACCAGTTTTGTTGTTGACATTTTTTTTCTGCATTGCATTTATAATCATTTGTGTTGTGTTAAAAGTATGTCCCAAAAGTAGAAAATTGGTCAGGAAGCCATGAACACAGATGAAAAAAAGAGAGAGAATGGCAACTCAATCTTTCTGGTGTCAGGAAATGTTAAAACAGGGGACAAAAAAACTCTCAAGTATAAAGGAAAGGGAAATATACAAGAGCCAAATAAAAGTTATCAGTTCAAACATATGTAACCAATAAGATATCAATAGCCAATACAGTTACAAAAATGAAATTGGTGTAGTTAAGAGAAATCAAGGATTTTAAAGAACAGTAAGAACAAAAGGAATCTTAAGTCAGAAACAGCTTATTGCTAAATGCAATTGACAAAATCCTAAGCATGTTTACTCAATAAGGAAAAGTACAGAAGATACTTGTGATCTGATTTTTTAAATAAATTTGTGCAATCTGCCTGAAGATCACACACAGAATACAAAGATTACTGTCTGTAACAGAATGAAGAACCCACTTAAACTACATATTTTCAAATCAGTGCATCCAAAAAATGTCTGAATCTGAAAAACACTACTTACATGATCAGAGAAGCCTTCTGAACCCCAGCTTAGGGGACTCCCCATGTAGTTTCAAGATGCAAAAATTGCAAGATGGATACCCAGGGAGTTACGGTCTGGATAATATGATATTACTCCCACAGAACAGTTACAAGCTAAAAAACAATTAATGACAGTCAATATGGCTTCAAAGAAAAGTTCACAAAGTTTTACAGCTTAGAAGATTACTCACTTGGTTGATCAAGGCAGCTATTTTGACTTATTATACTTGAATTTCTTCAAGGTGTTACGCACTCACATATAATGTAATTTTCAGGTTTATTTTCTTTTTTAACTAAAGTACCATGTCATACTAAAAAGATACATAGGATAGACTTAAAAATTGACTTAGAAACAGGTCCTTAATTGAGTTGCTAATGAGAAAACTTCAGTTACCATGGACATCACTGGTGGTTGTCCCAGAGATTAATGCTCTGTCAGTGCCGTTCAATATTGTTACAAGTTGATCCAGGCAGTGAAGTTCAGCAGGGTAATAAAAAAAGACAGGTCATTGATACAGAACTGTCTGAATTGCCTACTGAAACAGCTACGATGCAACCAAATCCATTTTAACACAGCCAAGCATCAGGTGATGGTGATAAGATTACAGAGCACAGTAACTGGTTTAGACTGATCTCAGGGTACACCTAAAACATGCTCATTAAATGAAAATAATGATTAGAAGCTGGGGGATGACAGCAATTATGTACACAGCACCGGTACAAGCGCCATCAGAAAACCACAGCCATTCCAAAGATCTGAGTTATACAAAATGCAGAGGAACGAGTTCAAAGGAAGGATACAAAAAATAAAAATTTAAAAAAAAAAAAAAAAAAGAGGGGCAAAAAAAACTTGAAAGAGACATACAATAATTTCACAACAAAGTAAATATACTGGTGAAGAATGTTTCCATCTGTTGAAAATAAAAGCAAAATCAAATTGCTTACTGTTCAAGCATAAAAAAAAAAATTAAAAAAAAATTAAAAATAATAAAAAAAAAAAGCTTGAAGTTAAGATTTAATTTGCTAGTGTAGAAGGAAAACAGTGGCATAGAAAATGAGATATACAGTGGAGGAAACTACGTCAGTTTAGATCCTTAAAGCAGTGAGCTTTTTTGAATTCATCTTCATGGATGACCGTAAATGGAGTGAGCTGGTGTTTGAGTCAGGGAATGTGAAGCACAGAGACTGTGAATTCAAGGGAAGACACCAAATGACCAGAGACAGAGGATGGACAAGTCACTGCCCCATACTTTAATAAACTCATGCTCATTTTGAAAAGTCTTGCAACTACTGATATTTGCAATAATATCTTTAGAACTCAACATTACAAACGTACCAAAGTGAGTTTTATGTTGCTCTAAAAAGAATAATCACAGCTGAGAGAAATAAGCATGTAACACCTGATCCCAAAATATCTTTAAGCAATTAACTTAACATGCACATGAATTGCTGCAGAAATGCTGCCACCCAGCTGCAGAAAAGCATAGGAAGAGCCTCAGCTCCAATGCACCTCAGCTAAGGGGGAAGTTCTGTCCCCTGCTTGCAGAGTAAATTGGTTACTCTCTGCTGCTTTCTCCATCTAATCCCCTTGTGCTTCAGTGGGTACTGAAAGAAATACTATGAAGCCTAACTAGGAGGAAAAGACCCCATGCAGCTGTAAACAGATAGCCAAGTCTTGTAATGAATGACAAAATCCTTATCTCAACTGAAGGACTGACAAAACCAGGCTTTCCATCTGTGTTGTATCAGAGAGCACCAGCTCACATCCCTGGTTAGAAGCAACATCTCCATACCCAGCAATAACTCAGATCCTACTCAGGCCAGCTGCCCAGCACAGTGCACAGGAATGGCAGTTAACTCATGAACATGTTAATTCACCTCTAAATACTTTCCCAGAGAATGTGCTTGTGGGTGCTGTAACATCTGTGTGATCCTTCAGATGACTCACATGAACTGTAGTGGAGCAGCACTCTTGTCCAGCTGCAGGACACAGAAACAAAGGAGCATTAAGATAATGCAACGGACATTTCTTCACCAAGATCATTTCCTACTTTACTTTCAGGGTGACAAAGTACAGGAGATGATGTGCAATTTTGCCTAAGGAATCTATGCATAAGATTTGCCAGTAGGTAAAAATAGTTAAATAAATGCCTCACTTTTGGAAATCTTTGAAAACAAATTCAAAACCTTTTTTGGAAGTTATTAATTAGATCAGCTTGCCATTAAGTTTTTCAATGTTAAGGATTTTCTGTCATATCACCATTAACTGTTTCTTTGTTGTTTTTCGGTTGTTTGGTTTTGGTTTTTAAGTTGGATGGCAGCCTTCTCTTTTTCAGGCATTTAGCAGATTTTTTCACTAAATTCAGTGACTTTTTAATTATTTGAACCTTTGCTAAGAATAACAATGTATTCACACAAAGCTGGGTTAAAATTAATCTCTCCAAAAAAAGGTGATGTATGTATGTATGTAATTGCAATACACCAAGTGTATGATCTTACAGACTCTGTGAAAATATATTAACACTTAAAATGTAAACCTCACTTACTTCCCTATTGTTCGTTATATGTGGTAAAAAGCGCTTTTCATCCAGCCAGTACATTTAAAAATATTTTTTAAAAGCCAACATAATTTGGATGGTGGCAATTTAATTCAAGAGAAACAAAAACGTCCTTTTTAATGGGAAAAAAAACTGAATGTTCAGAACCAAGCTTTAAATCTGTAATGATTTTTAAACATAGCAAAAACAATTTCATTAGCATTGTTTAAAAACTGTATCAAGAAGGCAATTTCAAGAGCAAATAACTCAGAGATGACCATGAAATGTTTGAGCAGTCATCAGGGAGTTGGGTGGTTTACTTCTATGTCATTCCTAGATAATTTAACAAAATCTCCATCTAGCACATTTAAATTCATTAATTCTCAATTACTATATTCAAATCTAGCATTTAAAAATAAGATTTTTATTTGTATCTTGACATTTAAAATACAGATCAGAAGTCAATAAATGAACAGTGAACCCAGAATTAAGTTACTTCACATTCTTTAGCAAATCCACAAATTATCAGATCCTCCACAAATCCAGTGGTGAAAGCAGAGACATAAGCAAAGCTTCCAAATACTACTGCTCCTGAGCCAAGGAAGAGCAATGTTAATGCAAACATATAGAAAAATTAGAGTAACAATTTCAGGATTATTCATAGATTTTCACTTTCTATATACAATAGGAAAATATCTTTCTAAAAAAAATAATCAACAATGTAGATTTGCAACTAAAAATGGACAGGTGTGGTGGGAATGTATATGAGTTTTAAGGAAGAAGGAAAAAAAAAAAAAAAAAAAAAGACATTTTTGCCTTAACTGAATAGTTAAAATCCCAGAACTGCCGAAGGCACCAGAGCCATCATCACCAACAGCAGCTCAGGACTACAGTGAGAACGAGCACCACAACTTGAAGTGTTTTTGTGCGTACATGTAGGCACATACATTATCAAGCTGTGTTCTGACCTATTTTCAGTAAAGGACAATATACACACACAGCAGGGAAAAGGTTACGGATGAATGTTGGAAAGAGCAACTGCATCCATTTTTCACGCAGAGCTCAAAATCTCACAGGGCTTGGGACTTAGACCCAACAATTTCAGCATCACAACTCCAAAGGAGACAGCAGAGGAAAATACAGAAGTATTAAAATCTTTCACTATCCAGTGGGTCCACTATAGCTACAATCATGATTTGGGAGAAATTATAAGGGCCATAGTGCATCCTCAGTAGCATGCTAAATTTTAGAAGGGAAAAATAAGATAATGAAAGAGGAATTAAAAGCAACCGTTGTATACAACCTCCATTCTTCTGAACCAGCATACACATTTCTGTTCAGCTTTGCTAAACCTTGCCACATGAACCCCACACAATTCCCTCTCTAAATTTACCAGGAGGTAAGCACGAACAAAGTAAAAGGAGCGTTCTGCTGATGAACACCACATAAGAAGTCCACGTGAACAAAAGCTAACCAGATTTAGCCTCGCAAGTTGCAAAGAGTCACTGTGGATGCCTCAGGCACCTCCACGGTAAAGGTGCCAGAGGTCCAAACACCTTCACAATAACGCACGTTCTATGAAGAAGCTTGGCAGCATGGCTGCTAGCTACTGCAGAAGCCTTACCTAAGGAATCCAAGAGCTCATGTCTAATCTAGTGCTCCTGCAACTCTTGAGCCTAATTTAATAAGTAGGCTATGAACGAATGGTCCTTTCTGGGCTCTTTTGTAGAATGCAGACACCTAGCATAACGTGCTACAGATTCATCACATCCAGCCCACCCTGGAAGCTTGTGTTCCCACACAGGCAATTACAAGTACATCCAGAGGACCAAGAACATGTGCTGGTTCCTTCTTTGTCATCCTCAAAGCCCTTGAGAAACTCGTTTCTAGCACAGAAAAATGTGTGATTACTAATAAAAATAAGAAAAGTAGAGGGGGTTGCATAAACCAGCAGTTAATTATATTTTTACTTAAAAAATAAAAATAAAAAAAAAAAATTAAAAAAAAAAAAGCCAGAAGAATAAATGCTATTCCAGGATTCATTAATGCAGTAATTCAAAGGAGTTAGGTTTCAGCTACAGTTCCCTGCATGCCTAACCATGCCATGCCTATCTCAGGAAATTTTTTTTCCTCATGCTCACTGCTATTGTGTATTGTATGTAGTGAAACCTTGCTCCTTTTTGCTAAAAGTGTTGTAATTGCAGTGCTCATTAACTGGTAACTAATTAAATACATTTCATAGCTTATTCCACCAGGTGGAAATTGTTCGCAATAGAATAATAGGTTAATGTCACTCAGGAACATAAAGGGCTATGAATCTAAGTGGAGATGATTACTCACTGTAACAGGATGATTAGAGCTGTTACTGCACCTCCTTGATTACTACTTTTCACAGGCATGTCTACTCACATGGCAGATGGGATCACAGAAGCACGGAGCAGCTGAGGCACCTTTGGAGCCCCTGCAGAGAGCAGGGTCAACCAGAGCAGATGGCTCAGGACCACGTCCAGGAATGTTTTGAACACCTCCAAGGATGGAGACTCCACAGCCTCTTTCTGCAACCAGTTCCAATGTTCAATTGCCCTCAAAAGAAATATATATATATACATATATATATCTTATGTTTAAATAGCATTTCCTGTATCTCGGTTTGTGCTCATTGCCTCTTGTCCTTTCACTGTGTACCACTGATCAGAGTCTGGTTGCATCTTTTTTATATTCCCTACCTCCCCCCCTCCCCAAGTCAGGTGTTTATGCATTTGGATAAGGTCCCCCTGAGCCTTCTCTTTTCCAGGCTGAACAGTCCCAGCTCTCAGCCTCTCCCTCCATGTCACATGTTCCAATCCACTATCCTCATGGCCCTTCGCTGGACTCTCTCTAGTATGTCCAATGTCTCTTGCACTGTTGGGCCCAGTCCTGGTCACAGCACTGCAGATGGAGCCTCACCAGGGCTGAGTAAAGTAAAGGGTGTCCGTCCATGTGTCGTCGTCCGTGTCCCGTCACCCCCCCCCACCTTGGTACACAGTCAATGCTCTTCCTAATGAGGGCTCTTTCCTTCCCAGAAAGGCACATTGCTTCATCACGGTCATCTTAATGTCCACCGGGAACCCCAGATCTTATCTGCAAAGCTGCTTTCCAGTTGGAACTGGTGTGGGGGGTTATTCCTGCCCAGGACTTCATGTTTCGCTTCGTTGGATTTCACAAGATTCCTGTCAGCCCATTTCTCCAGCCTCTCCAAGTCCCTCTGAACAGCAGTGCAATCAGCTGGTGTAGTGGCAACTTCTTACAGTTTGGGATCATTTGCAAACTTGCTGAGGGTGCACTCTGTTCCATCTTCCAAGTCATTAATGAAGCCCCATACAATACAATACAAGCCCCATTATTTACCCCTGGGGTACGCCATTAGTAACTGGCCTCCAGCTGGGCTTCCTACTACTCATCACAACTCTTTTAAACCTGCAGTTCAGCCCATGTTTCAAATGACTTTTTTTTTTTTACTCTTCAAAAGGCAGCAAGTTTTCAACAAGACAGATGACAAATGAATTTCACCTTCTCATAAACTAGCCTCACAGGTGCTGACTCAAGGCAGCACGACAAACTCCAGTTCTGTTGATATCTCAATTGCTTCCCAGCAGTTAAGAAGCAACCCATAAACATCAGACACACTTCTAAGCAGTTCTTCAATGAGAACCTGCATTATCTATTTCACAAAAACACCAGGTTATTAGTCTGGTGGCAGCTTTTGTCCCATGAACATAATTACCCAGACACAGCAGTTCAGTGTAGAATCAGTGGGATGCTAATGACAAGTAATGAATGACACTTATGCACAGCACATAAGAGAGGGATTGAGCCCCCCAGAATCTGTACAATTCCTCTGCACTCAACAGCACTCTGCAAACAGTGAGAAACCCCACAGCAGCTTCATATAAATAGGGAGGATGGAGCACATCCAGAGGTGGTGCAGGCCCTGCGGATGTCTGTGGAATTTCATCATTTTGTCTTATACAATGCTTTCACTGGCTGAAAAACACAATTACTCTTCTGGGAAAGATTTTTTCTGCTGTTAGGTAAAAAAAGCTAGGACTTATCCTCCCAGTTAGGAGCTCAGAATCACAAAGTGTCTTCTGGGAGACTTAAGGTGTATTGATACAGCATCAGGTTTCCTTATGACAAGCAATGCTTTGATAACAAAGTAGAATCAGAGTTTAAAACAGACAAGAAAACATTGAGTGAAGTTGTTTGTGTGAAAAAATATATAATTTCAGTTAAAAAAAAAAAATGTAATGACAAAACCCGTGAAATTTTGCATCTTTTCCCACTATTTTTAAAATTCAGGAAATGAGACACATTTAATCACATTTCATATTAATTGCTCTGGGCTCTCTGCAACTTATATACTCAATTAAGGAACTGCTGGGAGCACAATGGGATTAATGTCCACACAAAAACATGAAGAACAGGACAGGCATCAGGGCACACACCTGGTTGAGGTGTTGTACAGGTCAATATATAGTGGAAAAACTGTTGGGGCACACTACGAACTTTGCATGTTTTCCAACGAGCTCTCACAAGCCACATCACAGGCTACAAGTTTTAAGTAGTGTTCCCATAAAATATGACCTTTTCCCCAGTTCCAGGGCTATGTTTTACTATTGTAAAATATCTTTAATATTCCAGGTACTAAATACGTGGATTCTAACCATGGGATTTTGCTCAACTGCTTTGCTCACACAGATCCCACCTGACTTGACAAAAGTACACCAATATGCACCTAGAATCTCAAATTTCCAAGTAAGCAAGGCAGAAAGATGCAGCCGTAGAAGAGAAGGGACTGCAAAAAGCACAAACTAATACAATAGCAAGAATATTTCAGAGAAAAACTAAAAAGTTTGTTGGTTCCTCTAACCAAAGTTGTGTTGCAATCCATTTTCAGAGCTTGTTTTCATTATAACTGAATCTATTTAGCCAAAGGAAATAAAGGTCAAATGACATATGGTCCCACATGGCACAATCCAGACGAGCTAGAAGGCAAGCTCTCTTTCACAGTTTTGTTTACAAATGACATTTTTCATTTAATTTGTTGATCCCATTTCCTTTGACACATGCAATGGTTTTAGCTAATGAAGCTAAAGTACTAACGAGAGAACTGCGAAGTATTCAAGCTTAGAGCTGAGAAAGGACTGTTGTTTTTAGGAGTGCTGTAGTACAGTATCTTAACCTATCTGAGCAATAACAACCCTCTTGTACACTATCATCAAAGAACACATTATACTGCTACTGAAGCTGTTTTACTGAATCAAAAGAGCTGCAACAAGAGATTCAAAAACAACCACCTCCTGCCCAAGAGGGCTCTCATTAGCAGGAGCTGTCCTTGAGAGAGCACCACGTCCCGGCTAATACCTGGCAACTCAAAGCATTAGGATCTATTCAACCAAACGAACCCAGTCATTTGCACAACGGCTTAAGGCTTCTAAAACAGCCTACCTCATGAAAACCCCATCAAAATGTTCTCTTTGCTTACATTCAAGCAGCTAGCTCCCCTATTATGCTTAATCTGTCACAACTTTCAAGATAATAAACACAATTCTTTCATTGACAGATTTTTCAGATTTTCATTGACATGAGTGGCAATAAACCAAAAGAATCCATCAATTTCTACCTACTGCTCTGTTCACAAATTCTGCAATTGTGTTGCATAACTTTTATTCTTTGTTATTTCACTAATTATTTCTACCAGGTATTTTGCAAGTTTTCTTGCACAACAGCTGGAGAATTATGTTAGACTCCCACTGATGATTACTAATTATTTTCTGCTACTCTCAGTGAGAAAGCTAAAGTTGCTAGAATGCACAAAAATGCATTGTACCATCCAAATGGTAATTTCTTTTGCATAAAATTCATTATGAACACACTTATTAGAAAAATGATAGCCACCTTTGAAAAAAAAAAAAAAAAAAAAAAAAAAAAAGGTGGAAGAAAATGAAAGCTCACCTCCTTAGCATTGGACAAAAATCCCAGTAAAGCACTTTTAAGTTCTCTTAATGCAAGTAGTGAATCTGCCATGAGAGAGGAATGTGAAAGCCCCAATCATTTCAGGAGTGAAGCAACATTCCTATTACATGCAGTTCTCTACTGATGAAATATCTTCATTGCATTTGTCTTTTTGACAGAGTAACTGGGAAGTGCATAAAGCACATGCACCTGTTGGCTAATGTCTGCTGAACAATCATGGCTCCATGCTGGGCATGAGAGATCTCTTCCAATAGTCTTGCCTTCCCATCAGTGTTGCAAATGTCAGGACAGCTATAGACTTTCAACTGCACTCAAGAAAGTCACTTTAGAATGAAGCTGTTTTCTCCACTTAAGACTATGTGACTAGGCCAAAAGGTTTTTGTCATCAGCGAGGATTCTGTGTAAGGTTTGCTATCTTGTAGATCAATACTTTCCTTTCATTTGTAAGTTATTTCCTGCTTGATACCTTCAATTACCTCTGACCCTGTTTGGTTTTTGTTACGCAGGAAACCAGCACACATGGTGCCTGTGAGTACTTCTGCTGCATGCTTTAGGGCCAAGTGCTTTCCTTGTGATTATTTTAATTTTTAAGCATTCAACCATAAATTCTGGGGGGCAATCTCTCACTCGCAGGCCACCTTTAGCATCACAGCCCTGAATGGCATCAGGGTTGTCTGCAGGCTGCATTATACATATTTGGCCAAGCCACCACATTCCCTTGCATCTATGCAGCCCACATGGTGTCCATGTCAGATGCTCAAAGAGTACCCAAGAGCCTGGTGAGCATATAAAAACCTGTATCTCTTCTGATAAAATTTTGGAAACCATGATCACACAACAAGCCTTATTGGCTCCAAAGAGGCTCTTCAGCCGGTTCCAGCTGTGCTTAATGAGGGAGGAATAACACAGCTCCAACTAGTGTTATTCTGTGCTGGTGTTTCAAAAAACACTGAGAATGAGAATGAGATTAACATCTCCCATGATTGCTGTGGCCAGATGTTGTTGACAATGATCTTTTACAGCCTTTTTTACTTTTAATAGTAACTGAAGCATTTGCAAGGCACTTAAATCTTTGTATTTTTCTCCCAGCCCCCAGATGAAGAGTTCAGTTCAGCTCTGATCCAAAGGTCAAGAAATGAGAAAGCACTTTAGCCTACAGATCCTCAACAGATAATGGCTGTCACAGTGAAGAGCTGCAGGGTTTCCCAGATCATGCAAGTCAGTCCCCACTACTTCAGGCACCATATCGTATCCTCCTTTTCATGAACTCTACACACTATCTAAATTCCATACCAAAATCAGTTAAATTTGTGTCCCCATTGCCTGTATGAGAAGTCTTTTATAAATCTTTGCTAGACATTCTTGGACTAATCTTTGTTTTTAGGCTGATGATTAAGGGGAAAAAAATAATCATGACTTATTTTATTTGTACCCATCTGTTCTTGTGCAAATGTTGTATTCTAATTTGACTTTTTTCTTTCTCTGGTATTTAACTCCTTGATGTACCAAAGCAAGCAACAAGATTCTCCCACTTTCTTTTTGCTAAGTTTAATATTCAAGCTTTTCCAGTCTCTTCTGAAGCAGGCTCCACTCCCTTGGTCATCTGTCTCTGTACCTGTTAAAGCTGATCATCCTTGAGTACAGTGTAATAGAAATATCGCACCTGATGGACTACATCTACTTACTTTCATAGCCATCTCACGCTAAGTAAAGAAACCTTGTTCATGATAAATGCACCCACATATCACTATCCTGTTCTGCACATCACTTCAGGAATTTCAGTGGTTATAAGGGATGGTTAAGCAGCCTGTGCTTTCAAAATGGCTCCCTTAGGCACATATCACAGTAAATAAAACAAAAGTTATGGATTGGCTAGTGCAAAGCACATGCTCAAGTGCTCTGAAGTATAAGAGCTTTAATCAACATGACCCTAATTCTACAACAAATTTCAATCAAGCAAAGGATCTGCCCATGAAGCACTTGCTGCGGGGTCACAGCCAGCATGATTGCTGCTATTAGCTCTTAAGCACTGACTAAGCATGTTCACAACTATATGTTTTACTTACAAATGAAAATTGACATCAGATTTGCCCTTGACTGTAACCTACTACATTCAGTGAATGTTTAACTAGCAAGCTTGCCAGCAGCAACATTCCTCTGCTGTACAAGGAGAGGGGTTATCGGAGGTTTACACAAGTATCCAAGTAAAGTAGAGGGTACATTTACCATGCTCTACAAAAATCTTCACTGACATCAGAAAGGGCAAGATTTTCTTTTACAGTGAACTTGTCCAAGTTCCTGGAAAAAAAAAAAAATATATATATATATATATATATATGTAGTGTGAACTGTAGGGAAATATACAACTGAGAACTCACTGTGAGAAATGATTATATCTTATCAGATGATTATATCTTATCAAATTATATCCTTTTTTTTTAAATGTAAGTTTAAAAATAAGGTTTGAGAAGGTAGTCATGAAGCTTTCATAAGGGGGAAACTAAACCATTTGACCAAACTGAAAAAGAGCCACAGAGTTGCCACCTATTTCAGGATGAGAAAGCCTGAGTATGTTTTCCACAAGGACAGCAGAGTTGTTGCATGCCAGTCTCCTGCTCAACCCAATTCTCGCTTTAACAGTGTGTGTCTGATCTTTTTTCCCAATGGTGCAGAAAAAGAAACCATGCTACAAGCAGAGAAACAGCTCCACAACATGTCACAGAAAAGATACTGCTGTGAAGTCTTGCCACGACAACACCTCAGAACTATTACAGTTCTCTAATCCTATCTGTAAACACACCGGGATGCACTGAAAAACCCCTACCTGCCAGCACTCCCATGTTCTGACTTCTGACAGTTGTTGTCTAGAGGGGGGCCTTCAGATCCCAGTCTCATTCCTCTCCAGTTCCATTGTTTCATTATTCAAAGCAGCAGAGCACTTGCAACAAGTCATTCCACAAAATCTGCACACAACAGCAGGTCTGGGAGATAATGCACCCTTATTTTACATATGCTCCCAATTTCCAGTGGAAGTCAATGGTCATAGCAGCATAATAAAATGCAAATCTCTGGCTTATTTCCCTCTAAGGAGAAAGGCTTTTGTCAGATCCCACAACGGAAAACCCAATAGCTGCCCAATCACAAACTAAGAGAGGACAGGTAGATGGAAGATTTCAGCCCTTTCAGCTGAAACCTTGGAGGTTTGCTTCTGCTCCCAGATTAATTCCCTATATGTGAACATATGGTGCTTCTCAGTATACTTTTTGCAGTCACATTGCTTTTTAAGGCACAACAGTAAGCCTAGATCTGGGATCATCAGCAACAACTATAAGCCACTCAGTTTTAGTGCAAGAACCCAGGATCCTGCCACAGCTGTCACTAAAGCACTCCACTGAGCTTGCTCCACAAGCAAAAAAAGCTTGGTTTGGCTTTTCGTGTCACTTATGCTCACGTTTCCCATAAGTAATTACCCACAAAACCAGCACTACTTCCAAGGAGAAGTAGTTTGGCTTCAGGTTTGGCTTCACCTAAACAATTAACCTCAACATGGCACAGAAAGTCAATGCCGAGGAATCAAGGAGGAGACAGGCAGTGGAAGAACATTTAGAGTGAAGTTATAAAATGAAGGGAGAGATTCAAAAGCAAAGGAACATGAAAAGGGTACCAACCAAGCCTAGACAAAAGCAAAAAACATGCAACAAAGAACAGCAAAGCTGCATTGAGAGACTTTCCATCTGTACAGAAGCAGCTCTCTTCTACTATTCTCACAAATGGGGATGTCTCTTGATTACTGGCACCTCAACATCCTTCAGGATGCAACCTCACTACATACCTGAGCTGAGTTGAGACATCCACTAGCAACTGCCAGTCTGGATCCCAGCATTTTCCCTATAAATTGACCTGGTCCATTTCTATCTTTCTTTTAATTTCCTTATTGGGCTCTGCATTTCTTTCCTCTATTCCTCGTGTGATTTATAAGCTGTGCATTAAAAATACTAATTGTGGAGGAATTAATCTTTCAGGTGATGAGCAGTACAAAAGACTTCATAAAAAGAATTAGGTCCCCAAAGAATGTGTTCCCATCTGTAATTGGCAAAACCACTGATTATATCAGATATATTATATTTTGTGAGAGTTGTCTTCTGTTGCAACATATATTAGCCTCAGCAACAGAAACAGAACACTTGTATGTCTCTACTGAATCTAAGTGGAAGGATGCCCATATTAAGTTTTCAGTTAATTTCCCACTGAAAACATAGTTCACCTAGCAGATATTGCCCCTGGCCTTAGCCATTTTTTCAGAGCCCAATTAATGTAAGAAAGTGCACGCTTTTGAACCCAGGCTAATCAACAGAGAGCCATCATCACCACGTAGATAGGAAAAGAATTGTACCTGGACTGATGTTTTTCACTTTTCCCCCACATGGTGGATAACAGTAGGGTGCCGTAACAGACTGTTTGACACAGCACAGCATCTTTCCCACTGAGAAGGCATGTGTCTAACAGACAACCCAATGCAGTTATTACAAGCAGAGCATGCCAGCTCGACTGATGTTACTTTTCTTGGGAGGCTGTTCCCTTCTTCATCCCACTCTGGCTTCCCTGAGTGTGTAGTGGAGCCTAGAGGCCCAAAAATTGCTGGCAGGGAAGCTGCCCTGCTCTAAGAGAGCAATGCAGAGGGCCAAGGGACCACCTTGGGCTCCAACACCCAGCCCACTCCAGCAGCCAAGGGGACAGACAGCAGAAAGGAGATGTCACGAGGACTGGCTACAGACCCATTCCTGTTGAGCAATGGATGGTGTAAGGGCACTACCACCTGTCTTAAAGAACAGCAGGATTTTTATTATTCATTAGGGCTTAGTTCTTCTTTTCTTTGTTTTTGTAAGGAGGATTTTTATAACTGGTTATAGAACCTCCTACCCTCGGTTAGCAGCAGAGAAAGACATTGTGCACCAAATAAAGTAACTGAATGAAAATCTCAGCCCCAAGATGTTTCTGGTTCTTCTTTTTGAAGACCAAGGTTCTGCTTAAAGTTCATAGTTTTTTTGCAGTCCTGTTCACCTTTTTCAATGTTCCATGAAGGCTGATAGAATTTCTTGTTTACAGATACTTCTTAGAGAAATAGGCATCTGCTCATTTTCCGTAGGTTGGGAACTAAGCAAATGCACACAGCAAGAAGCCACTGCCCCTCACAGAGGCAAGACCCTCTGAGACTCAACATTTCTGCTGAGTTCACATCCTGATGGAGCTGCAAGCCAGAGGCAGGATGCTGCTGAGTCAATCGCTGATGTTTTAGCTTTCAAGAAGCACAAGTTTTCATTTGTGCCTGCGAGCATTCAGGGGAGAGCAGCTCTAGCCTAGAGCCATGACTACATCAGTGCCACATGATGGGGCGTATCAGATGTCAGAGTCCTCGTACAGCCAGAGCACCTCAAGCATTGCTTATGGATTGGCACAAAGCAGTTGGAAGACCCAGAACACAGGCTAACCATAGACAGAGGTTGTTAGATGAACAGGCCACAACAACTGCCCTTGCTTTGACCTCATCCTACAGCCACTCTTCTTTCCAGCTTTCTTATGAAATAAAATTTATACAAGCGGAAAGGCTAGAAGTAAACATGAATGGCTGTCTCCTCTGCAATCTCCAGGAAGGGCCATTTTCCTACTGCATCTTGTAAGCAGCTTCTCCCTCAGCTGTTCCCTTGAGAATCCTTGCACTCACAGCACAAGAACAAGCTATGCTGCACGTTACACTATTTTATATCCCACTATCCATTTTGGGAAGCTCCATCTTTTGCATATAGCAATGAGGTGCAGGAAGTTTTCATTAACAAGAATTTTAGGGAAAAAAAAATAAAAATCTAATAGGCCAGGAATTGTTTATCCTGAGAAGTATTTTGAACCTCTAGAAAAGGCTTCCTGGTAACAGCAATTTCTGAAGGGCAACTTTTCAAATACAAATAAAGTGCTTGCTTGAAATTCCTCCTATCTCATCTAACGATGCACAGTAGCATCTCTTTCAAGGTATGCATGTCCTCTACCAGCTGTTAGACTTTCTGATGCAGAGCTATGATCACTCGTGGCGATCTAGCACTACATTCTTGGGCTATCTACTCCAAGTTATGCTGCTTTAGGACAAAAATTAAAAATAAATAAATAAATAAATAAAAACAAAAAACTATGCAATCTTCCAAAATTCCATAACAAGGAACTCAAGGAACTTAATTTTACATGCAGCTCACCTTGGGAAGATGAAGTCTGAAATCAGAACAATAGCTGGCTTGGTGCCTAAAGCTGTCATGCAGCTCAGTACCATGGAGAACCACCCAGTCGGAGACAAAGTGTTTTACTACAGCAGTTAGAGCTGAGAAATGTAAAAGCAGTTCTGTAAATTTAATCACTGGATGTTGGAAGAGCTGAAGAAAACCTCTCCATTTGTTATCGTATGTTTCAGGAGGAAAAAAGTCTGGCTTATAAATTACAGTGTTACAACCACCTTGTAACTTGTTCTGTAAATTCAGCACATTTTATCAAATTTTCATTATCATTTCATGACTCAGAACCACTCACCATCTCAGGTGGGAACAGTCCAGTACTTAATGCAATGACTCTTCTAGGAAAAGTAGTACATTACTTTTTATACACGTCAGAATCTTTGAATTAGCACAGTATGGTGCAATACAAACATATAATAAAATAGAAAGAAGGACAAATAAGTAAATGCTCCCAAACCTCCTGCTAACGCTAATGAAAATATCAAAGTAGCACATAGGCATTCTTTTTACTCAGTAGTCCAGCAGTGCAGTGTAAGAATGTAATTTATTCAACAATTTACTCAAGAGACTCCTGAGCTAACAATATATTCAGAAATTCCTGAGCCATTCCCACCAGTGGAGTTAAAAGATTGTCTACTTACGATGCTTTATAAATGCTTAATAAAATAGAGGTTAAAATCCCTGGCTATGTCTTCCCTGCCTTGCAAACAGGGAAAAACATCAGTACTGCCCTGAAACTGGCTCCCCATTCCACGGCAGACAGTAGCTTACACTGCTGATAAGCTAAGAAGCACAGGGGGTTTGCTGAACAGTTCAAAATATTTTGCAGAAAATGAGGTAAATCAAACATCAGTTCAGCAACAGTGCTTAATAGCAGGTGTAACTTGTAAGGTTAAAAAAAAAAAAAAAAAAAAAATGGTGATCTGAAATGGACCTGATGTCTCTGACAAAACAGTAAGTACCAACCATGGTGCTTCATCAAAGCCCTAACATAAAATCCAAGGAGAAGAACAAGAAGGGCCTGCACCTTTTACTGTTTATTACCTTTCCTCTGCTGCCTCTTTATGAGCCTTAGCACACTGCATGTACTTTTTGCCTTTTTACTGTCATTATATTAATAGACAGCATATTTCACCACCATGCTCTGACTCCAGCGAAATACAGCAGCTGTTGCACTGGTTTCAGGACTCAGCTAGTTTCAGTACTTTATGTCACTGATAATCCACTTGGGCCATTCTCTTCGTGACAGGTGGACCACATGCTCCAGGAACTGGGCCTGTGTTACAGGAAAGCATAGGTGCAGGTGGCTTGCCTGTTGTGTACACCCAAGGAACAGAGATACATAGGGAACTTAAGGAGAAAACAGATGTATTCTTACCCTCAGCGGTCATGTCTGTATAGGAAGAAATGTTACTTGGTGCAAAAGAAAAGCACACCTTTATACTAAAAGAGCACCTTTCTAATACAACTATACAGGGCTGGCAGCAATCTCCATTCTAGTGGGTGATATGGGTGATCTTAAGGATCTTTGCTCACACATAGGGAAGGTACTTAGCTATAGAGCCCTCTCCTAGGGATGTGCTTCAAGGACCGTGCTGTCTGTGGGAACCAGGATAGCAGGGGAGAAGCAGAGCAAAACAGGAAAACTCAGCCACACTCGAAGCAGCATACCCTTCAGCTTCCACTTCCAGCCCTGCACCTTCACGTTTCCCAGAAACAGTGATGAAACAGCTTCAGCCATTTGCTAACAGAAGGGATTAGCTCCCTACATCATGTGGTTGGAGATATTCAAGGGAAAATGACTTTTGGTACTAGTATGACGTTTGGTACTAGTATGAGGTTTAACTGGTGCCATCACTCTGGCTCTCCAAGTTTCTGTACTCACTCTGCTTTGGTAAGACCAAAGGAATGACAGACCCTGACAAGAACACTATCAAGAATCACCACTTTGTTTCAGAGAGTGACCACAGAGCTCTCACTGGAAAGGAGAACAATAACTTGCCGAAAGCACAGTCTGATTATTACACCAGGATAGTAAGAGGTTCTGATCTCACTGTTTTCAAGATTTAGGCAGTACTTAAACACTTTTTAAAACCCCATTAGAGACTCAATCTTTAGGTATTTAAGCAGATTCAAAGATCAGGAGCTTGGTCATTTGCTGGCACAAATCGAGGCAATGCCTGCATCCCTGATGGTTACTTTGAGCTGTGAAGTGAATTGCCACCATCTGCCCACTGCAGCAGTACGCTTGGCTGCACCTGCTTGTAGCATCCTTCCCAAAAGCCATCACCAAGGCACTGTAGTTCCTACACTGACATATCACCAGTAGTAATTTATACTCCCAGGCAGGTCTCTGCTGTCCAAGACCTTCTAGATTGCCTGCACACCTGTTTAATTGCATGTTCCCATGTGCTTCTGAGGTTTATCTTACCTGAAGCCTTTATACATAGACAATCTCATCACAGGGAAAAGGTAGCTGGCTATCTGCTTTCAGTGAAGACTTTAGGCTGAATTAGTGGTAAGGCACCTGACTCAGGAATAGAAAAAAAAAATGCCTAATCTGGTCTCCAACACAATAGCTCCCTACCACAAAATCTATTCCCAGTTTTGGGGTCCTTCCATTAAAATTATTCACATTTCAGTGTCTTAAGGTGCACTTATTGCCCTAAATATTTAGGAAAGATATCAGAGTTAAATTGACATTGGAATATTTTTAACGTAAAATAATCTGTTCCTCCACAGATTGTAACTGAGCTGTGCAAGTATCCTCCTTGGTATATATAATTTTATACCATTTCATCTTGTTAATTTCCAGGCAAGTGCAATCAAGTGATAACGCAAGCAATAACACATGCTGCTACTTGAAGTACAGAACCTTTGAATAATAATAATAATAAAAAAGAAAAAAAGTGTTTCATCATTAAGAGTGAGTGTTTTCTCAAAGTCAGATGAATCAATATAATCTGTCTTTTGATGCTGTACTGATGCCTAGGGAATAAGTATCTCATCAGTCTCTTTTAGTTCTTTAATCTCTTTAATTTAAGACCTTGGCAGCTTTCCAAAATGACTTCTTCTTTCCAGTTTTGTATGTCTGAAATTTTCTACCCACGCCTGTTTAGAGGGCTTCTATTCGAGGAGCAGACAGGAGTTACAACTTCCTGCAAATGAGGGCTTGAGTTATTAATCTTATTGTTTAATGATGAACTGAAAAATTAAATACCCAAGGACAAAAGTTTTGTCAAGATTTCAAATGTTGGTACCTCCCTTTCTGGCAGTGATAGATTAGCCTGGAATCTATTATTTGTTTATGAATATTTTATTACTGTAACAGAATACATAATAAGTATTTCTGCTTGTTGTTGACTTTCACTGCAAGAAGTGTCATTTATTTTGCTAGGATCTATGCAAGTTTTTCTTGTGCCATCTGGCAACCTCATTTGCACGTACCACATTGTATATGGAAGCATCACTGATTATCTGTTTAAGTTTCCTCAACATGGTACTTTATTTTTATTATCAGAAACTGTTCCCATTCTGCTTACCAGCAGTAAATCCACACATTTCCCAGCTAGACATTATTTTGCATTCCATTTAATCTCAGGTGAGTTTCTTCCAATGTGCTCAAGCAGATGGAAATTTAATATACTGCTTTTGTTAATTTTAGGGACTTTGCCTTCAAACACACACAATTTTATAGACACAGAGGTGAAACCAACTGCCTAATGGATTTGAGGTGCCTGGTGCACAAGTCAATCCATATCAAACACTTCAAGAGGTAGCAAGGAAAAATTAATACACTCACTGCCAACACAGGTTGGCAAAAACATCCCCTTAGCTTGGAACTGCACCAGGAATGGCCTAAGCTCTTTTAGAAAAAAAGCACCTCTGTTCTCAGTGATCCCATCTGCACTCCTTATAGAATTCTCTTCAATGTCTATAAAATGGGTAGCTGGGCCCTTCTCCAAAGGCAACGGGAAAGGGCAACTCTCTGTTATTTCATTAACACAAGACATGGGTGGAAAATTAACAAAGAGCCAGAACGAACCATCTGGGTTACCAGTCCCCTGCCATTTAGGAAGCTGTTCCAAATGTTTCATCCCTCTGTTACTGAATGCAGCTAGACTCTTCCTGAAAAAGAAAATCACCTGATATAGCATTCACAATCAGTCTGTTATGTGCCACCCCTGCTTAACTTACATTAGATTTAGAGCAAAATCTTATTATAGGAACATCCAAAGTTTTTGCCATTTTCTATTTTCCTTCCCATAGACATACAGTCACAAAATGCTCACAGGAATCTTGCTCCTCCTGCATTAAAAATGGATTATTGATTATAAATGGTTTAATGTGAACAAAAGACTATAACAACCCCAGCTTATTGATTACATATATTAAGATTACAGCCAATCAGCAATGTAAACCAATATTCCCAATCTTTCTTTGGCAGCAGGATTATAATGGATTAAGCAAAAGCTCAGCATGTACTTTAAAATTCCCCTGATCATCCCCTATTTCTTTACAATATACACCGCTATAGGATTAACTACACAGTTCCCATCTGCTTATCTCAAAGCACAGGTACAAGAACTCTGCTTTGTAAGATATGCCCATTCCTATTAACATCATCCATCCGGAGCTTTTTGTTTCTTAAAGAAATAAAGTGCAACACTATTACCTAAGCCTCATACAAAGGGGAAAAAAATAAAAAATAAAAACACCTTTGTAAGCAAGTTGTTAAAACACTCCACAGAATTAATAGCTTGTTAATTTTAATTAGTTCTGTTATCTAAGTGACCGACAGCCTGGAAGGTTGGTTCCAAATTTAACAGAATGCAAACAACATAGTTAAACATGCATTATTACTTAAGTAAATCCCCCTAAACAGCTAAAAAGTTGTGCATTAGCCAACAGCCTTGATCTGAGAAGTTAAATAATTCCTTTGCAAATACCCCCAAACTTCAAACACAATTTTTTGCTGGATTCAGCAGACTCCTTTATGTTTGTAATTTGCTCTTCCATTACAGAAACATGGGAGGAAGGAACACCGAAAAGCACAATTGGTGGGGGAGGAGTGATTTAAAAAAAAAAAAAAAAAACAACACTTTAAATCCTTTTATTCTCAGAGGTATTCTAGGGTAAGCAAAGAGACCGGCACAGATTTGTTCCTTTGGTTAGGTGAAAATGTACTCAAGACTGTCCCAGAGTATCTTCTCTAAGCAGAGACAGAGATACTTGGCTGGGTACAAACAATACAGATAAATTTTCAGCCCTATTAATTTGCCCCATTTGGAATTCTAATTATTTATTTCAAGTTTGGATAAATAAAGTGATCTTTCAAATTTCAAATTTTATGTAAGGTATGTCATAGAGTGCATATTCAGAATAAAGAGCATAACCTATAGTTCACAATGTCTAAATAACTATGATCTTTAACTCCTTGAGTTAAAGCTTATTGAGTTAAATAGTGCTTAACTACAGCATTACTATGGATACGGGAATGCTCTGCAGCCTGGAGCAAATAATGAACATGACTTGTAATCCATGGTCTCAGGAATTAGGAGGGCCGCATCTAGTTTCCATGCCTTCACCTCTTAAACAGTATCTCCCACCTTTAAAGAAGCTAAGGGCAGAAATAGACTGTTTTATACACTCTCAAATAATTGTCAGTTAACATAATTTGTTAACTACAGTAATTGCTAAATACAGAAATCTGTATGTACTTGAAATCCTGTATCTGATCTGCTGAGTAGACTCATGTTGTATATTACTTTTATTTCTGGGGCAGTGAAATGCAAAGTAACTCCACGGCATCCAAGAACCATCATACCTGTTCTAGCCACATCAAGAACTGCTTTTCTATGAGATACAGCCATGTGTCCTAGCTCATGTACAGCATTAACACTCAGGCTCTGGGATAGTTATTTCAGTAGAAGGTTACCAAATTGCCTCATGACAAAACTAATAGGCTGAAGATCTTTTCTCTTGAATATTTACATTTTTAAGAGGCTTACCACCACACAAATGTTTTTACAAGAATTCCTGAAAAATTTCAGTCCTTTTTCTTCAATCAACTATCCCAATCATTTGAATTAATCCACAAAATCGCAGCTGATATACAGGTCTTAATATCATTTTTTTCTAAAAAATGATTTCATAAGTAAAGGCACAAGATTTATTTATTTATTTATTTATGATTGCTAGTATTCCAATGTTACCCTTAACACTGATGTTCTAGTTCCACATTAATTATTTCTTTACCAGTTTTACCAACTTCAGAGAATTTGATCTTCAGATTAGGGGTTAGAACAAGGAAGAGAAGAGTAAATCAAATCAGCATGCAGAACCTGAGCTCTCAAATTGACTACAGCTGCAGCTGAGTTAGTAGGTGACTTCATTCCTCAGCCATAAGACAAAAAAAAAATACCTCTTCATATTAATTTGGCTGTACTTATCAGTGCCAGATGTATCTCTACCACTAGATTTGGACTGCTCAGAAGTCTTTAGAACAGGTTAATCTGTTATTGCTACTCTGAAAGTCAGTAAATTCTACTAAAGTCAAGGTTAACCTAAAAAACTTGCTTTCTCTCTGCCTGTGTAAATGGCCACATCATGTTGTTCTCACAACCCTCACCATCAGGAAAGAGGAGGCAAAGAGAGGACAAACATTTTACTTGTGTGAAAACCATGTTTAGAGTAACAAGCTCTACGTTTTATTTAGATTTAAAGCAAAACAATTTATCCTACTGCATATCCATCCATCATTTCAAGCCACAAAGTGTGTGGACTATGTGTGGACTATGGTGTCCCCTGAGTACAAGCCAACTGGCAACACTGCAATAAGTGGGATTTCACCTTGTTGATATTAGGTTCTGGGAGAATTTGAATATTGGACTCTTTCCTGCTCTAGATACAGAGACTCCCACACCAAAGTAGTAAGTAAATTGCTCTCAAGAGGAAACAACCTAGCATTAAAAAAACTGACATTTTTCTACACAGTTTGGACAAAGTTGGAACTTGCTGCTGTATAAAACTGGTTTTATTATTAGGTCATATGAGAATATTCTTTGCTGAGAAGTCTTTCAGGCCCCCATTATGATGTGATCAGGTAAACAATACATTATCAAGACATACAGCATTCATTAACATAGTAGATCAAACTGTTCAGTGAGTTCTGGCTCATATTTGGCTTCTTGGCATAAAAAATACATGAATAAATATTTTAGGCAGCATTATAAACTACTTCATGGGTATAGAAAATCTCAAACACAGTAAGGAAAACATTGAAAGAAGCCTGCTGAGACTCCTCCCCCAATGCGAAGATGCACAGAGATTTTCAGATGCAGTAAAACACAATCTTAGTAGAATATTTTAATGCAAAACATCTTGCAGCTTGGATTTCCAAAGTATATGGCTTGACGCACACACTGCAAGAAGTTACAGACTATATGCAATGGCACTACTAAAGCTACAGGAAAACATGAGTCTTTCTGGAACTCTGCCAAAAATAATAATAATAATTTTTAAAAAGCTAAAGTCCACGTACATTCACTTTCAAAATTGTTTCTGCAGAGGACAAACCATCTTTCCTTGGACCCCTTAGTTCTCAGGCAGATTCGATGTTGACACAATAAAAAGAATGATGCATCTGGGACAGTTATTTTGGAGCACTAAAGCTTTTTTTTGAGGATTTACAATTATTTCTATTAGCAATAGAGCTTGTCTGCTCAAGGACTCTCTTTTGGCAATTTCAGTGACAGAAATGTTAGGGGAGGTGAGTTGCACAAATGGACATGAGACAAATTTGTTTTAATTGGTCTAGAGCATACGAAATGCTTCACTTTGAAACACTACAAACCTGCAAAGATGATTTACATAAAACCTTTATGTAGTTTTCCAAGCATACAGTAGTCTTGCTATGCCCCACTGGGAGTTTAAGTGCAATGCTTTCAGCTAGAATGAAAACCTACCTTCAATCTGCCAGAGACAAGAACTAAGTAAAATAAGTATGGGATTACAACAACTAAGATCAGTTCCTCAAATCAGCCTATTGACAAACTGTCTGCAGTCACTCAAGAGTGGATTACCCACTGGATTATGAACACTAAGGCTCCCTTCTTACATCACCTCAGACAAGTGCTCCATCTCTGCAAGTATAGCCTTTATTTGTTAATTTGTAAGTAGAAAAGCAGTAACACTGTAAATTGTGTTGCTCTTCTAAGATAACTTATATCCCCACTGCTTGCATGGATTACTAGGCAGGCCTCTAGCCACTTTCTGATCTGCTGACCTTGCCTGCTTAATCTGCTACTGCGTGTGGCTAGCCAAATAACCAATGCTCTCCTCCTAGAATCCTGTAGCTCTTATTTCACACTGTCACATACAGCTAATATCTACATCATTTATGCCTTCTAAACATACTTTTCCCTTCAGACAGCATAGACACCTACAGCACCTAAATCAAGGTTAAGACTTTCATCCTCCATAATGCTGCTTGGAGGCTCTGTAATCAGCATGGCTTTCCTCATGTGCTGCTTCCTAAAGGGACAATTCTCACAGTCTGGGTAATGAGATGTTGATCATTTCCACTAACTCTCTGACCTTTTAGTTCCAGCAAATTGACTGTTCCTGTGCCAGGTAGTGCTCTCTTGGAAAGCCTGCTCTGTCTCATTCTGTACCATCCCATGCTTTGACTTACATTTTACAGCCAAAAAAAAATCCTCTCAGATAATGCTGCTGAGTTTTTTTCAATGCCTATTGAAAGTTACGTGGGTTTGTCTCCCTTTCTCACCTGCTATCGGTTCTGGAATGTAGTATTTCTCAATAATTTGAATAAAACTGATATAATAACATGCTTGCAAGTTAGAAAAAAGATTTTAGAAAAAAAAAAAAATGATTTAACAGTGTTTAGCAGTGTAGCTATTCCTCACCACTTTTGTTTCTCAAACAATCATGCTTTGTTCTCCCATGCTAGTTTACATATGTGGGGACTGTCTGAAATCCATGCAGTACTCACTAGGCTTCAGCATAGTTCTGAAAAATCCAGAAAGAAACAAAGCTTGACAGTGGGTAAACAACTAGAGTGCCAAGACAAACGCTCTTCATGCTGAGCTATGCATATTCTCAGGTCCTCATAACCATCTGTCTGTAACCATATCTGACAAGACAAGGAAGCGTGAGCACCTGAGCCTAGGATCACTATCCTGTAAGTGCATAAAATCTAATGCAATGAGGTACAATCTGTGATGATAGCTTCAAGTATAATGGTATCAGTGAAATTAGAAGGTGGTATTTTAAATTGCACCATTCATATCAACCACTGAAGCTCCCCTGAAGACTTGCTTCTACAACTTCTTCCAGGCATGCTCCCCTTCTTTCTGGTGCTGGAGAAAAGGCAAAAAATCTTCACACATCAGCATCACCCTGTAGTGATCAGGAAAGCAGAGAACCTGCTTCATGAACTGCTCAAACTCTAAGCCCGCCATGCACTTCTTGTAAGTCATGGACCAGCTCAGCTCTGCCAAAATGGAACAGAATCGCACCTGAGCACTCAGGCACCTTCTTAGCATAAAGGTAAGCTCTATGAATGGATGTTAGATTTCTTTATAAGTACCTTATCTAGTGAGCACTTTGCAAGGATGCTTACAAGTTCTTTGTGAGTATAGCACATACGTACTGCAACATAGGAAACAAGAATTACAAGTCTATTTTTATTTCTGTAATCTTCTATTTTTATTTAATAATGCAAGTTATATTCTATGCTTGACACAGATCGGATATGTTGCTTTACAGTAATTATAACTTAATAAAAGTGAGATAAGACTTATGATAGGCTACACTGTAAGGGAAAGCAATTGGTATGTCTTGTCTGCACAAGCTAGTTAACTTGCATAAGCTTTGCATTTGACCACAACAAGCAAGTCAGCAAAAGAGCACTAAAATGACAACCATCATTACTGAAACGAGCAGAATGATAATTCTAGATGTTTGGAAATTACAGAAGAGTTCAGCAGACACACACCTGGATACAAGCTGATCCATGGTAAGCCATTAATAGTAACGAAAGTAAAGCTAGTTAGGCAGATGACCACCTAATAGGCAGCTAGCCAGTGCACATATAAAAGCTTGTGATACTTCAGAAAGCTGAAAGAACACCTTGAAGAGATACATAGATAGTGAATTGTTTATAATCTTCAAATATTTTGGAGTAGTTAAGTAAAAATAAAATCCACATATAATGATGTTCATTACAGGTAGGCATTTAAGTCATATTCCTGCCTATGCAGGAATTGTCAGAAGATAAAATGTTAACTTCTGTTATCTGAAAATAAACAGCACCACCACCAAAAAAAAAAAAAAAAAAAAAAAAAAAAAAAAAAAAA
>CM021768.1:9334011-9372408 GCA_011076525.1 Nettapus auritus
TAGCCCCCCCCCCCCCAACATTTAAATTCAAGAAAGTTTTCCTCACCACTGCATAAACACTTAACACTTTCTACACCCTGAAGTAGACACCTTTTCTATAAAACATAGGCATTTTGGCCATAAACACAAAACACAAGAATCCACATATACTAATCCCCAGAGATATTAACTGCACAGCAGCTTTAAGAAAACAGAAGAAAAAAAAAACATTAAGTATAGACTGCTATCTAGTAGTCACACAACCTTTTACACAAGTTAAAGGCTCAGAGGAAAATTCACATAGAAGTTACTGAAAAAGAGCAATTATGGATATTTAAAGCATGCATCTTTAACAGCCAAGTAAGAAAACAGAAGGCAGACAAAAATAGTTTTTTAGTTATAGCATTTTAGATACATTAAGTAATTCAGAGGAATCTTCATCTAAACAAATATATTTGTTACTGAAAAAGGCCTTAAATATGCATAACAAGATATAACGTAAATGAATACAACCAGGAAATTATACTTAAATTAAACTAAGAAAGCTAAGGCAACCATTCTAGACCCAATTTTAAAAATTAAAAAATAAAACAAAAAAAAAAAAAAAAAAAAAAAAAACACCTTAAGCCTACATATGATGTTTTCCCCAATACAAAAACACCCCATCCCTACTACCCAAGCAAACACCACCTCCCTACCAGATTACTCACTCCTCCCAAACAAGGGCCTTTTTTTATAAACCTACCCTTAGCACAGTGCTCTGGAGGCTGGTCCTATAAATTTGGCAATGGCAAACAGCTGCTGCTTATATACACCAGAGAGTTTGAAACAAGAAGCTGCTTCTGTCTGGTAAGTGTGCTAGTTTCAGGGTTTTTCTTTCTTTCTAATAATTAAGCTGATAACTTGTGCTACTTATAAAGTATAGGATACAGCTATGTTCAGTTATGTGGTGAAAGCTGCTTTTAAAGAAGAATTTGTTATAAGTGAGTTATCTTTCCTAAGATAACATGAAATGCCCTAATTGCTCTGTGAAGCACTTTTTCTCTAATAATTAAAACTTGTAGGTACTGTAAGGAAAAATGCTGTACCCTTGCAAGTATGATGGGACTATTACTGGCTGCAGCACATCATGACTCTCAGAAGTATCATCTGTCCTCAAATAACCTATCTGAGAACAAGGAAGTACCAGTCAATTAGGCAACTTTGCTACTCCCTTTGTCTGGATTTGTAGTAGGATGATAATATCCCACAAGTGATGAGGCTAACAGGGCATTGGAAGCATTATTCTTAGAATAATGACTGATTTCAACTATTATCTGTGTTGGTGCTTAAATACAAAGGATTTAAGTACTTGTGAGCTGGACCTATATCCTATTAGGCATTTGTTATAGTTTAAAAAGTGAGTTTTTCTTTGTGAATTGCTTCTTAAATTAGTTTTTAACACAAAAAAAATATTTAGAGTCTTATCCTGTATAGACTACTGTTATATCCTCAGCGATGCTCTAAGAAAGTATGTGGCTTAATTGTAAAATTAGCCAGTCATAATGTCTTTGTTAAAAGCTCCTCAAACAATGGGGAAATAATCTTAGCTTAAGCAACAAACAGATTGTGTTCTATGGCATGCCTTAATATTGTGATCTTGCATTGAATTGTATATACTGAAAGAAGAAAAATGTAATTCTACAGTAACCATAATTCTGAATAGAAGTTAGAGATGTGTCAGGAGCAAATGTGTTATTTTCAAGACTTATCTCCAATGCAATAATAATGGTACACTTTAAGTTAGTAAGTAATGTAGGGGTGGAGGGGAGAGGAGAGGGGAAGAGTCTAAATACACATGATAGCTTAGAGCAATTGAAGTAAGCAGTAGACACAAGGTGTTTATGGTTATTGACGAGGGAAATACAATGTTTTTCTGGAAAAACCTAAGTACTGGCCATGGAAAAGCACAAACCTCTGACTCTGCTTTAGAGTCATCATATACTTCAATGCAGGGCAAGTGGAGCTGGATCCGTGGGGTATGTCTGTGTTGCTTCATTCAG
The DNA here is from genome assembly GCA_011076525.1 of Nettapus auritus. Taxonomy (NCBI): domain Eukaryota; kingdom Metazoa; phylum Chordata; class Aves; order Anseriformes; family Anatidae; genus Nettapus; species Nettapus auritus. Next base: position 9,336,033 of record CM021768.1, read on the forward strand.
TAAGTTGTGTCTACAGTGTAATTTCCAGTAAAGCTCTCTATACAAATGAAAGTGACTAACTAGAAGCACAGTTATGTTATGTTATAATTAAACTAGTCAGTTCCTTTGTAGACAATGCAAAAAACTAAGAGAACAGTTTAAGATTAAAAACTATGTGCAAGTATACCCTGTGACTATCTCCTATCTTGTCTTGAATGTAATACTTAAGACTTGCTTTCTTTGTTATTGTGTGGCTTCAGTAAAATATGCAACGATAAGGCAATTAGGAAATGGCAAATGATAAACATCTTCAAAGTCTAAACTAGTTTATGTTCCAAAAAGAGAATTCTACATCTAAACAAAACTGATTATTTCAGTCTTAGGAACCATCAACAAAGTATAGCATGTAAATCTTACAGGGCAGATCTCTAATAGAGATAACAGAATCTGGTAACTAAACTTTTTTAATGAAAGCAAATCTTTCTTGTTGAATTCTTTTCCTTCTTTCCCCTCCTCCAGGGACCTAAAGAAAAATCTTGTTTGCATTGCTATAGCTTTACATGTGCCATGTTACTCTTCCCCAAAGTTAATTTCCTGTTTATCAGCACTCAGTCTGAGATCTGCTGTGGCGTGCATCATGAACTCTTAACGTTCTCTAGCATTTGATCCTCAGAGCTCCTGTCATTAATCTCAATTACAACAATGAATGATTAGCACTTACAAAAATCAGTCCATGCTGTTTTCATGTACTTTGAAAATGAAAACTGTAAGGACCACCCGTGAAAAGTTTCAGTCAAGTGATTTGCCTCGTATCATGCAAACTCAGTGATGGGAGATGAAATAAAATCAGTTCTCCAGAGAGGATTTTCCCTATCCTTAACAATACTCTCGCAATCTATACTCTAGATCTGCTTAACTACCAGACTTCTGATGTGGAGGGAAAGCTATCTGATAAGCTTGTTCACCGCAGACTTCAATTCCTTGAAGGGTTCTGGCCTTCAGGAAAAAGCAATCCTAACCATTGAGATTAGGGCTGTGATTTGCACCCCCGTAGGTTGGGTTTTACTTCTGGGTAATTACTTCTGGCAACCCAATGTCTCAATGTGCCTATGCAAGGTAGTTTCTGATGTAACCAGTTCTATGCTACTGCCGTTTATCAACAAGTAGGGATTTGTAGATTCATAATGGAGATATCTTTGCCTCCTATTAGCTTCTGTAGGTCAGTTGCCAGCGGGGTTGGAGCACTGTCTCTGCCACTGGCTCTGGTGGTGCGCCGAGTTTTCATTGTTGGTTACACGCTGAGAGTGTAAGGAATAATGGTTATAGAAATGTGTTCTCTTCACGGGTCTTGACTCCTTGAGGAGATTAAATAAAAGCACAAAATTCCCTAAAATGGTCCAATTAGAACAGCTGTTTCTTGTAGGTTAGAAGTGGTACAGTGAAACACGCATCCAAACGGGGACTTGCAGCAGCGCTCGGCTAAGCACGCTGCTGGTTGCCATTGCCTGCACGAAGGCCTGAAGCGTATATAAAAGCAGACTCGGTGTAACATCGCTTCCAGGGGCCTTTGGCAGCACCGCAACGCCCCGAACCCAGGGCACGGACACGGCTTGGGAGCCCCCGGGCGAGGCGGCGGTAGCGCGGGCCGATGGCGCCCCCTGGCGGCGCTGAGCGGCACGCCTGCCCGCACCCGACATGGCGCCCGCCCCTTACGGTCCCTTAAGCGACGCCACTGCCCGCTCTCAACATGTCCCCATCCTGCCGCCCGGCGGCCGGGGGGAGATGGCGGCTGCTTGCCAGGGAGCTGAAAGACCTCGATGTGCCGTCCGAGCTCGGGACAGCCCGGAGCCGGGCGGCGGCTGCAGGACCGCAGTGCGGGGCGGCCGAGCCGCGGGCCGGCGGTGGATGCTGTGCGGCAGCGCCCTCTGCGGGGCGGAGACGGCCTCTGCACGCCGGGTCCGGCCATGGGTGTCCCGCGGGGTCTGCCCCGGGCTCCCCCTTTTCCCGTATAACCTCAGCCTCTCTGCTCGTGCTCGGGTTTTCCCGCTGCCTAAGCTGTTTCTCGGCTGAAGTGGTCCTTCATCCATCCCTGGTGCACGTCTTCACCTATTTATAACCTGCAGCCCAACGTAAAATATCTTTACTGTTGACACAGGCTCTTTCTCTGTTCCTTTGCACCCCGGGGGCTCCAGCCCAGCCAGCAGAGCCATGTAACGGCACCCAGCAAGCTTTGCTTCCCGCTCCGTGGCACCAGTGTTGGTTTGTGCTGGGTCCCCACAGGACACATGAACGAAACTTGCTGGTAGCTGCTCACAGCTGACGGTTTCGGTGACCTCTGCTCCCTGCCAGCTGAGTTCAGTGATGTTCTTGGTCATCGCAGTGGCATTCTTCCTTTCTGCTTACTCCTTTGGGAGTGGGGCAATTAAGGTTATTACACCATTCTCCCGGCAGTGCTCCAATCCATATGCTGATAAAGCCTTGCAGATGTACTTTATCAGCACATTCCACAGAGCTCTTTGCTGGTTTGTGCCAAAGATGTAAACAATGGCACAGAATAGGAACAGCTGTAAGGGTGAGTAGTGAAACATCTGTCCAGCCTATCAGTTGCCATGTCCCTGCAGGAAGCTGTCACTTCCCTGTCAATCGATGCTCTCAGCTCCATTGCAGGTTGTGGAAGATCATGAGGAAAGGTCCAAATGTCCACTGGCACCATGGGCTACAGCTGTGCTGACATCTGGAGCAGAGGTCACAGCTGTATTTGCCAGGGGGATGGAGAGAATTGCCCTGTCCATTTGTTTGTTGCCTTTGAGCCTTCTTCATCTGTTGCTTTGGCAAAGTTTGGGTGTATTACCTCTGAAGCATTTCCCATGGTTAAAGACAAGAAACCGCTTCTGCCTCTGCCTCAGGACACATCTGTCCTGGGTTTCCTCCACAAAGAAGGGAGGATTCTCCCTTGGATGAGGGGCTCTGAGCAGCCTCTCGCTGAAAGGCCCAGCAGTGCCAGCAGCTGCCTCCATCCTCCCTCCCCGCTCCCACAGCCTTAATCCTCCCTGTGCGTGGGCTGCCTGCAAACTCCCCTGCGCTGAGCCGTGCCGCCCCGCGGGGCCCCTTCCCCGCTTCCTGAGCGGCCACAAAGACCCAGGCACAAAAGGCTCTCCCGGCACCCTCCCTGACCCCCCGGCAGCAGTCCGCCCTCGCCGGCCTGTGCAGGCCTGCAGGCGGCACCGGCAGCCCCGCCGGGCCACGAACACACCCAGCAGGGTGTGAGCGGGCGGCACAAAGCCGAGTTGCGCACCAGCACCCGCCTGGGAGCTCAGCCCCGCGCTCACCTGGCCACCCAGTGCCCGCTGCGGGAGCCCGACGGGGAGCAGGTATTTCCCCGCGGGAAGCACCGAGGGGGTGGCAGTGATGCTGGCGGGGCAGCGAAAGGGGAAAGGGTGTGTGGGGGTATTGCTGTTGCTGAAGGGGTATCTGGGGGGAAAGGAGCTGTCTGTGCTGCTCCCACAGGCTCTGGAGAGTGGGGATGGTGAGCACAGGGGGATGCGGGGTGGGAGGCTGGGAGTGGGGTCTTGTGCTGCTTTGGGATCCCCCCACTGGGCTCTGCTCACACTCCCATGGAGATGGCAGGGCTGGGGACACTGGCCAGATTCTGCTTGATGTGTGGCACGGTGGGCGAGCGGGTGGCAACCAGCCCTGCCTGTGGCCACCTGGTTGTCCTGCGCCAGCACCCGGGTGCTGTGGGGGCTCCCCACGGGGCTCTGAGCATGTACGTGCTGTGTCAGCGGCTGTAGCAACCTTATCTCATCCCAGCAAGCCCACTGCGCTTGGGCTGGCTGTGTGCCTTGGAGCTGTCTGCTGGGAGCTGAAGGAGGGCTGCTCACACCCCCAGTGGTCCCCAGCTCCCCCCATGGAGCTGTAGTAGAAGCTGTGCAGCATCTGCTGCCTGTCCAGCCCACCTCTGTTTGGGACCTGTGCCCTGTGCAACAGTGATGCTTGGTGACATCTGGTGCTGCTGCAGTCCAGCCCTGGGTTAGGGGAACAGGGAGCAGTTTTCCTCCGTGCCCCCTGCAGTACTTTCAGTAGCCTCCCAATCGCTCCAGTGGGGTAGGCATGTGGCCAATCCCACGTTGCTGCTGCCGGGCTTCGGTCCATTGTCCCCTGCCAGGCTCAGATGTGTGGTAGACAGCACAGGGCTGAAGTTCAGCTGGTGACCACAACCACTCCCTCTGTACTTTGTACCCTGTGTGGCAGCCAAGTAGTGTCATGACAGCGTTCCTCTGGTACCAGCAGCTGCCCAGTGCCCAGATGGTTAGAGCAGTGAGAGGGGGGTCAGGAACAAGTGCCAGGGGATGATGGCTGAGTCCGGTGCTTCCTGGTGAAGTGGTGCAGCAGGGCAAGCAGTAACAGAGATGGGGCTTCAGGACAAATAAAGTCAAGCCCCTTACTTTGTGCCTGCTTCCTGCAGCTGAGCACCAGGAATGTGGGGACTACAGCAGAGCTTCCCAGCCCTCCTCCCCTTGCCGGTGTGTGAGGAGCCCTGCACACAGCCTGGGCTCTTGCAATGCCTGCAGTCCTTGCAGCTGGGGGTGCTGAGGCTGTCGGAGCCTGCTGAGCTGGTTGCGCTGCATTGCTCTCCCTGGGCACTGCCGCCTGGCACCGACCGCACCTTGCCTGGGGCCATGGCCAGCAGCTCCGCTAAGTCCTGGGGCTCTGGGGCAGCTGCTGTTAGCTGGAGCCAGGTTGTTGGAGCCCCCTATGGGGGCTGGGTGTCAGGAGGTGTCTGCCAACATGCTGTGTGCATCCCCTGCAGGATTGTTACCCATTGTCCCGCGACTGCCCTGTGCTATGGCTGATCCACCTGGCTGCTGCCGCCCCTGTGCCACCTGCCTGCTCTGCCTCTACAGCTGCCGGTGGATCACTGCCAAGAAGGAGAAGAGGAAGGGCCTGAGAACCACCAAGGTGATGCTGTGGGAGGTGCTGAGCTGGGGCTGGCCAGCCCCTGCGTGGGGAGCTTCAGAGTGGTGGGGAAGGGCTGAGCCCCCTAGCCCAGATGTTGGGCTGCCGGCCCCATGCCCCTGGTCCTGAGCCCCAGGAGAGCCTGGGGTGCTCTGGGACCCTCTCTGCCCAGGGGCTAACAGTGGGAGAGAGGCACGAAGGTGTCAGGGAGAGGATGAGCCCTGTTCCCACTAGGTGATGAGAAAGGCAGCGCAGCCGTGTGAGTCAGAGCCCCAGCCATCCCCTGCCCAGCTGGGAGCACGTCTGCGGCGAAGCTCGCACGTGCCTGGGCGGGCAGGTCCTTGGGCACAGGGTGCCCCGCGAGGCACGTGGAAGGCACGGTTCCCGGGCAGGGTGAATCCCCGTGGGGGTGCTGGCAGGGGGTGTCCCCAGTGTTTTATAACCCGGGAGGGGAGGGGCCTTGGGATTTTCTGAGGTCTCCAACTCCCATGGGAGCGGCTGCGCTGCTGCTTGCCCCGTCTTGCCTGGAATGTGAGAGCTGGTCCAGGCTGCCAGGTGTCCCGCTCAGCACCAGGCACCTTCGTGCACATGCAGGGCTGGGGATGGAGACCTTGAAGCTGGACCCGGCTTTAGCTGGGTGGGCAGGAGCTGTCTGGGCACTCAGAGCTGCCACTGCAGTTCTGGGGCACAGCACCCGTCTCTGCCCAGCCCTTCCAGTCAGAGCCGCCCAAGCTCAGCCCAGCTAACAGGATGGCACCTGGTCCCTGCCCCTGCTGCAGGCTGGTTGCTCCCTGGGCTCTCAGCACCAGCCATGTGCTGGGTGCCCTGCAGATGAGTGCATGGTTGTCCTCTCTCCCTGGCTTTCAGTGTGACTGCAGCTGGTTCCTCTTCCTCTTCTGCGTCTTTCTCTTCACGCTGGTGTGGCTCTACTTTGCCATCATCATCCTCAATGATTTCCACAACTTCAACGAGTGAGTAGGATCCCACATCCAGCCTTGATCCCCACACGCCCCCACCCCTCTGACCATCCCCTTTGCTTGCAGGTTCATCTTCAAGCAGCAGAAGCTGTGGCTGGACTGGTCCCTGGTCCTGCTGATAGCAACAGCAGTGCTCATCACCTACTCAACTGTGCTGCTGGTGAGCCTTGCCGATCCCCCTGGGCTGCCAGGGGATGGATCCATGCCTGGCATGGGCCAGGTGGAGCCTGCAGCATCCAAGCCTGTGTGGCTAGAGACCCTGCATGTGTTCAGGGGCCTGGGCTCCTGTGGGAAGGCTGGGTCTTGTGCCCTTTGAGGGCTGAGGTATGGGGTACAGCCCAGCTCTGATGTCTCCTTTTTCTTGCAGGTTCTTGCTTTGTGCTTGCAGCTCTGCGGCCAGCCCTTGAAGCTGCACTGGCTGCACAAGGTGAGAGGCTGTTGGTGCAGAGAGATGGTGCCTGCCCTGGCTGGCTGCATGCTGGGCATATTCTCTGCCTGGCCCCTCTCCTGCAGCTTTCTGCCCCTGGGCAGCAGGATGTTATATGTGCACCCCTAACTGCCCTCTGCCCTGCCCCACAGACCCTGCTGATCATAACTGCCCTGGTGGTGGCTGCAGCCTTCACAGGGCTGGGAATAAAGTGGGCGGAGGAGTGGAAAAGTGCACGCATCTCCCTGCAGGTGAGTCAGCCCGACCTCAGGGACACCCCCACCGTCCCATTACCTGACTCGAGGGGATGAGATGCAGGGTGGAGCCTGGACCCCTCAGCATGGCTGTGTGCCATGGGGGCTAACCCCTGCTTCAGTCCGGACTGTGCAGTCCTGCCTGGAGCAGTTGCAGTCAGGTCATGGATGGTGGTGGGACTGGAGGGGCACCCGGTCCTTCCCTCCCTGGCACTCTGCCTCTTCCCGTGGCACTAGCTGCATTGGCAGATCCCTGCCGTTAAACCACATAGATTTTAGGGGCAGCGACTGGGCTGATGCTGGCTGACACCCTGCTTTTGCCTCTCCAGGAGACAGGTCCCTTCCTGCACATTGGAATCGTGGGGGGAATGACGCTCCTTGCCTGGCCACTGGCCAGCGTCATCTACCGCACCCGCAACGCAGGTAACCCCCCGGAGGTCCCCACCTCTCCCTGTGGCTGGGTGCCCAGCCTCCTGCACCCCACTGAGCAGCACTGGCAGCAGAGCAGTGTACAGGCTGCAGCAGGAACAGGTCCTCAGGACTTAGTCTGGTAGTGATGCATCACCCCTGCTCGTATCTGTTGCTCGTCATGCCCGGCCCTTGGTGCAGCTGGAGGAGAGGTACAGATGGCATACTGCATCCTGCAGAAGTCCTGGGTTAGGATGCAAGGGCATGTGGGGGGCTGAGGAAAAAAAAACCTGCAGTGTTCTTGAGGCTGGGGATGCAATGTTTGGCCTTTTGCTGCCATCAGTGAAAGCTAGGTGAGACAGCCTTGTCTTGTTCCTAGCAGCTCCCAGAATGTTTCCTGCGTACCTCACTCCACTTTCTGTCTGTGCCTGCAGGTCTCAAGGTGTTTCTGCTGCTTGCATACTGTGCAGTGATGATCGCGCTGTACCTGGCTCCCCTGGGAATCACCTCCCCTTGCATCATGGAGAAGAACCAGCTGCCCCCCAAACCAGCCCTGGTTGGCCACCGAGGAGCCCCCATGGTGAGGGACAGCACCTGCAGCATGCTGCCACGGGGCTCAGGGTGATGGGCAGGCTGTCCCTGGTCTGAGGCACTGGCAGCTGGTGCAGCCTGGCTGAAAGGGGTGCCTGGGCCAGCACAGGGCTGGAGGAGGTGGGTGAGGAGGGTGGGTGCTGCTTGCTGAGCTCTGCTGGACCAGGAGCAGGTAACTGCAGAAAGCTGGACTGTGTAGCACACTGGGAAATGAAGACCAGACATGCTTTGCACCCATCCTTCTTCAATCCCCCACCACACCAGCGTCACACAAGTCCTCTTGTGGGTGCCCTAATGTTCAGCTGAGCTGCTGGGTGCTGTCTGCAGTGAAGTGGGTGAGTGCCTGCCCCTTCCTGTGCTAACACCACTTCCTTTCCAGCTGGCCCCTGAAAACACCCTCATGTCGCTGCAGAAGGCGGTGGATTGCAATGTGCAAGTCTTTGAGACGGACGTCATGGTGAGGTAAAGGGGCAGCAGGGATGTGGAGGGTGGAAGGGGCCTGCAATCCCAGGACACTGCCTGCCACGTGGGTGCATTGGGAGCAAACCTGCAGGACTGATATAGCCTGCATTTGGTGTTAGGCCTGTTAAAGGGCTCTGCCATTCCCACCTCCCCAGCATGGGCTGGGGGCCTGGGGTGGGGGGCTATGCTTAGAGTGGCTAGGAGGGGGCAGAAATGCCGAGGCAGGGTTAGGAGGCAAACAGCTTGTGATACAGCCTCCCTCTCTGCTCCTTTCACAGCGCTGATGGGGTCCCATTCCTCATGCACGATGAGAAGCTCACCAGGACCACCGATGTGCAGAAAGTGTTCCCTGAGAGAGCTGACATGAACAGCACTGCCTTCAACTGGACGGACCTGCAGCAGCTGAACGCTGGGAGATGGTTCCTGGAGGTCAGGATGGGTGGACTGGGGGGCAAGCAAAAGCCCTGTCCTGGGGAGCGCTCCCTTGGCAGATACCTGAGCAAGGTGCAGGAGCACTTCCATGCCTGCACGAATCCCCGGGGTGCAGTTACACCCTGTGCTGGCTGCTGCAGCTGGGGTTTGCTCTGACTCCACAGCTGAGTCATGGGGAGGCTGGTTTGAGGGCAGATGTCTGATGTGCCCTGACAGTGCCTGTGCTGAGCTGCACAGCCTGCCTGGGCTTGGAGGCAGCTGTGGCAATGCTCTTCAGGTGACTAACAACCTGCTGAATGCCCACAGGTGCTGGGGCTGCTGGAACAGGGCTGTTAGCAGGGAGAAAGGGAGAAATGCCCTGTGGATGGACAAGCAAAGGGGCCCCAAGCCCCTCCACAGAGAGGCCAGAAGGGAGGCTATAACCATTACAAGCACAAGCCTGGGAGATGGAGGCTTGCAGGCTCTGCTAGTGGTGGCTGACTCTTTCTCCATTGCAGCGGAAACCATTTCCCACTGTGCAAAGCCTTTCGGCTGACGATCGCGATGAGGTGGCTAAGCAGAGGATCCCATCCCTGGAACAGGCACTAGAGGCAGCTAAGGAAAGCAATATCTCCATCATGTTTGACCTTCGGCCAGAGAACCACAGTGATTACTGGAGCTTTGTCAATGCCACCCTAGATGTCATCTTAAAGTCAGGCATCCCGCTGCAGCAGGTGAGCTGGACTCCACGCGGCTGCTGCCGAGCCCTACTGTCACCCTGCTGCTCTGCCACCCAGAGCATCCCCGCTGCCCCGTACACCCCATCGCCACATGTGCTCCTTGCTGGGCATCCTGTTGCACAATGGACCCTGGAGCAGCTGTTGGCTAGGTCCAGGCATAGCCCTGATAGAGATCCTGGGGATTTCCAGCTGTGAGATGTTGCCAATAATTAATAGAGGTGAATGCCCAAAGCTTCAGACCCCTGCAAATACTCAGATTCCCCACTACTGGCCACCCTGGTGTGTAAACAGTGACTCAGTCAAGGGAGGGGAGCACAAGAGCATGAAATGAGTGCTCATATTTCCACCTCCCTGTGCTGCACCACACCTCTCCCTGCAGCTCCTTGACTTGCTGCAATCTCCTCGCTTTCCTTTGTGCTTCACCCAGCCTCTGCAGTGCAAGACCCGTTCTGCCCTGCAGGGATGAATTAGCACCCAATTCACTTTCACTCTTGGCTCCTTGAGAATTCAGGGCATAGCAGAAGCTTCCACTATAATGTTGGTCCAGGGTTCATTCCTGCTGCAGAACTGGGGCCAAAAGGATGCCCTGCTTGATCTAGTCAAGCACCCAGAATGACATAAATGTCTTGCTGTAGCTTTCTTAGGCTGAAGTTGTTTTCACCTCTCAGTGGGGTTTGTTGTGCTTTTGCCTCTTGGCTGGGACAAACTCCTAGGAGTCTGCCCTGGCTGAGATCCTCCTGGGAGATCTGAGCATGGAGGTGGGCAAGAAGCAGCTGTCAGAGCAGGCAGCATGTGTCTGCAGGGAGGTCTCTGGGGAGCTTGGGGGTGCCTCTTTCCTGAATGTGCTCCCTGGCTCTTGCCTAGGTCCTGTGGCTGCCGGATGGCTTCAGGGAGCAGGTCAAAGAGAGAGCTCCAGGCGTCCAGCAAATCTATGGTCGGAAGAGGCTCCAGGATGAGAAGGAGCAACTACAGCATGTCAACCTGCCCTACCAGGACATGAGCTTTGAGGAAATCAGGTGAGAGCAGCAGGCTGTGATGTGAGGTCAGGGCATGGTCCCCCGCTCTGTCCCAGGGTCTGGCAGAGGTGAGGTCCCACCAAGGCCACGTGTGCCCCACCAGGCAGGGCTGGGGATGGAGCTGGCTGCCGTCCTCTGCCTGGCCAGCAAATCTGCCCTGGGTCTGGCTCTCCAGGCAGTTCTCCCACGTGGCTGCAAGTGCTGGATAGCATCCCAGACATACGGGCCTCTCCAGCTGTAAGCTGAGCGTGCTGACACCCTGCTATCTGCCGTGCTGACCAGGCTCTCCCTGTGCAGGCAGTACCGCCGGGACAATATCTCGGTCAACCTTTATGTGGTGAACCAGCCCTGGCTCTTCTCTGTGCTATGGTGCTCAGGGGTGAGCTCTGTCACTACCAACGCCTGCCAGGTGCTGAAGGAGATGGAAGACCCCATCTGGCTCCTGGTAAGTGAAACCTCCAGCTTCTACAAGCCTTGTGCAGCACAAGGATGTCGGTCCCATCCTGCAGCTGCCAGCAGGGTGGGCTTTGCCCTATGCTGTGTCTCTGGCAGCGTGACCTGCAGAGGACTGCTGGCATGGTGGGCTGCATGGTGCCACCAGCATGGTGCTCACGGCTTGGCTCATTGCCTCCTTGCAGCCCAGCAGAACGTACCTCATGATCTGGATTGTTGTGGACTGCGTTTCCTTCCTGATGATCCTCTGGGCCTTCCTCTTGCTGAAGTAAGTTTGATCCCTGGGGCAGACTCAGGGGAGGCTGGGGTGGGTCCTGGGTGGCTGGTGAGTCTGCAGATCTGTGGTATCTGCTGCCACCCACCCTGCACTCAAATCTGACCTGACCTACCCCTGAGCTGCTGCATGCCTTTGGCCTGCACTCACTACCTTGTTGTGCCCCTGGCCTGAGGGACCTTGGGCTTCCTCCTGTACCAGTGCCACATCTGCCAAGAGCAGATTCCTGTGGGGTCCTGTGGGGCCCCTCGCTCTGCAGCTGGGAGCTTGGGTGAGGGATGGGAGGGGCCCGGACTGAAGCACTAACATCGATCCTACTCCATCTCCTAGGAAATGCTCCCAGAGACGGCAGCCAGCGGGTAAGTGCATGGATACCAGCTCCCCTCTTCCTGGGGGCTCCCCCTGCTGCCTGGCAGCCCGCTCCAGTGGGGCGTGATGGAGCTGAATGGGCTGGGGCAGGGCAGGGAATCCCAGCACAGGGAGCTCTGGTCCTGCCCTTAGCAAACAGTCCCGTGGGGTGGTGCTGGGAGTCCCACGCTCCCCAAGTCCCTTCAAACCGGCTTTTCAGGCAGCCCTGCCTGTCGCTGCGGGATGGTGGCTGCCCGCACTGACTGTATTCTTTCTCTCTGGTCTCTGCAGAGTCTGAGACGGACGTGCTGCTCACGAAGATCAACAGCCTGATGCAAGATTGACCCCTCCAGCCTGCATCAGCTGTGGGGAGGGGCAGACAGACGTGTGCACAGTTCAAGCAGGGAGTGTTCCTCGGGCCAGCTTCAAGGCTGCTTTCCTTTGTAGACTCCTTCCTGAGCTTGTGGTTCCTGGCTCCTCCTGTGGTGCAGAACTGCCCTCATCTGAAAAGACCTGGCACTATGGCCCCTGCTCCTGCTGGCCATCAGGGGACAGAGCCTGGGCGGGGGGTTGCTGGTGCTGGTATGTGTCCTAGGGGCTGAGCTTCTTTCCAGCCGTGCTGGGGTCAAGACCTCAGCTTTAGGATGCCAGTTCAAAGGCTGGTGGGGTTTTGAGGCACTGTTTGGTGCAGGTGCATGGCAGTCTCAGCCTGTCACCCTCACCTCTGGTGACAGGGACACCTTGTTTAAAGTGCTGCTGCCCGTGGGGCATGAGGAATTAAGACTGGATGCAGTAGGGGTTAGGATGGAGTGGGATTCAGGAGCCCTGTTGCTGCTGGCTTCATGACCTGGGCACCAGGGCACCAGCCCGTGGTCCTGGTGCTGGGGAGGGGGAAAAGGGGCTGTGGGTGGAGGGGGCTGGCCGGACCACGGTCCCGGGGGCCGGGAGCACTGTTACTCAGCATCGGGCACTTTGCGGCGGGGCCTCGTCCTCCCTCGCTCCTCCTTATTTATGTCAATAAATGCTCTGAGAGGCAGCCGGGCGGTGAGCTCGGCAGAACCGCTTCCTCCTCCCCCTGCCTGCAGCGGCACCAGCCGGGGCTGGGCTGCGCCGTGCCCGGCTCGGGGCAGGCGGCGATGCGCGGTGCGGCCGTGCCACCTAGTGCCGCTACCGGGGAGCGACACCGGGCCGGGGGGAGCGGCGGGGACACCGGACCGGGAGGGCCCGGGGGCTGCCGCTACCCGCGCGGAGGAGGCCGGCGGAGCCCCAGCCCAGTGCCGGGGGCTTGCGGGGCGCTCCCGGAGGCGGTGCCGGCGGTGGGGGCGGGAGGGGGGTGGCGGGGGCGGCTCCGGTTCCCGCTGGGCGGGGCAGGCGGCGCGGCCGCTCCCGGGCTGGCACCGAGCGGAGCGGCCGCCGGTCGCGGCGGAGCGATGATCCGCAGGGAAGGTAAGGAGCGCCCAGCCCCGCAGTGCCGTGCCCTGCCCGCTGCACCGGGCACCGCGGCTCAACAAGTGGCCGCCCCGCCGGTACCGGAGAGCTGCGACCCCCGGGATGTGTCCTGGAGCTGCCGCGGCTCGGGGAGCGTGGCCGCGGGGTGCTGAGAGTGGCACCCTTGGGTGCTGGGGGGGGGGGACGAGGAGGAGGGGCGCTGCCGGTCGCTCCCTGAGGCAGGGCGAGGGGAGCTCCCGGCACCGGCTGATCCTTCCTGGGGGTGCAGCAGGGGCTGGGGATGCCCCCCGGCTTTGGGGTGCGGGGTCACCCTGCTCCCGTCCCGCTGCTCCTGCACGGCACGGGTTCCCGGTCTGTGCCCTGGCGGGGTGGCCCCAGTTCTTCCCCTGCCTCTTTAGCCTCTGCCGATAAGGTGAGGGATGACCAGGCGAAGATGACTCAACCCCGCTCGCAGGATGCTGGGCAGTTCGTGAAGTCTGATCCTGCGGAGAAGGAAGTGCTCGGTGCTAGCACGGCGCTGGGACGGCCCCTAAAGCCCGATGAGTCTGGAGGGCTGGGAAGCGGGAAGTCTCTACTTTTCCCAAAGCAAGTGTGGAGCCCAGCTCTGAGCAGGGGCGACTCACACTTCCCCAGGCTCCTTTCTCTTCTCCTCCCGCATTGAGTCAGTATGGGCTGGTGGCACAGGCGAGCCCCCTTTCCCTTTCAGGAGTGGGGAGGAGAGCACATCGGGGCGAGCTGGGACAGCAGGTGGCACGCGCCATGCCAGACACAGGCCCCCTTGTCTGGTGACCTGAATTCCCTTCCCAGATCCCTGGGACAAGCAGGCCATCCTTTCTGCATGAGTTCCCGGGTCAAGAGATGAGCCCCTCACAGTGGCGGGATGCCTCCCCCGCCTCCTCACACAGACGCCCTTTGTCTGCGGGCTGCCTGGGTGACAAAGGGAAATATTCAGTGGCAGGGCCGGGACGGGCTCAAGGTCCGTGGGAGCTCCCCACCCATCCGATGTGGGTCACATCTGGGGCTGGCGCTGGATTTTGCCCAGCTATGGAACTGAGCTTGGCAACTCCACACGTCTGCCCAGAGAAGCATGGTGCCACCCTGGCACAGGGAGATCACTGCTCTCCTACTTCGAGTCCAAAATTGTCCCATGGCTATGGTGAGCCAGTCTTCACAGCAACATCCTGCTCCCTGCCTGGCCAGCATCCCTCCTTCCCTCTCCCTTCCCTGCTGTGTCTCCTGGTGACCCAAGGCTGCTCACTGCCTGGAGCAATTCTCACACTTTACTCTGTAAAAGTTTTTCTGCTCGTGGAGCTGAGCTGCTTGCAATATCTCGTGAAAAGGGCAGCTGCAGCTGCACTCGTCTTTGCTATGGCCATCCAGCCCCTCGTGGGAGAGTGTGCAGTGCCTCGTGGTAATGCTAACAGCCCTGTGCAACAGGGATGGGTCTGGCTCCCAGACAGCTTCTCTGCCTGGCTGGGAGGTAGCAGTGGTACTCAGGCTGCCTGCAGGGACATCAGCACAGGTCCAGCTCTGATTTTCAGGGTCAAAGAAGTCCAGCAGGCAGGATGAGCTCCCGTACAGTCCCTGTCTGCCCCTTCTCCATGGCTGTTCTGAAGCTCACGATGGAGTTAGCTGCACTCACACATTTAACTGGTGTGCCTGGGGTTTACCAGACATAAAAATGGTGACAGAACTCTTGCAGATATGTGTAGAAGCTGCTTTGGTGGCTGTCCAACTCTTTAAAATCCAGAGCTAAAAGGCAATTGAGGTATTACCTAGATGCGCTCTTTGCACCACTCCGAGGGTGCACTCAACCCTTCCTTGAGGATATCTGTCCATCTTTCAGTATTAATGCCTTGTTACTCCTGTGTTGCCTCTACAGACACCGAAAAGGCAGTGGAAATCCTTACAAGATACCAAAGCACCCTGCTGTCCCCAGAGGAACAGGAGTTAAAAGCCTCCATCGGAAAGATCTCTCACATCTTCCAAAGTGAACTATTCCAGGCTCTGCTGGGTGAGCCCCTTTGTTTTGTTCTCTGGGGCTTTGTGGTCAGTGGGTGCTGCTGGCAGCCTGATCCTGTGTGGGTGTGTGGTGCTGACCAGGCTGGGTGCGTCCTGCACAAGCACCTGGGTGCCTATAATGCCAGAGGCCCTGGACCGCATCTCCTCTCAGGGGCTTGGGCAGGAGGTAGAGGGAATAGGGGCTGCAATCACCAGCTGTTCATGGTGGAAACAGGATTCCTCAGGCAGGAGACTGTGTCGAGGGGTAAAGCCTTCTCCATCCTGTCCAGCACCTCCGATCTATCCAGCACCTGCTGAAGGATGCTGTGATGCCCTAAGCGTGCCCTGTGCGTGCAGACAGAACGTGTCTGCAGCTCCTACTGGGTTTGCAGCCCTGCTGCTGTCCAAGGACACCCTGGTGGCAGGCCCCCATTCCTTCCTGCACCCCTCAGCCTGATCTCAGCCTGCCACTTCCCTGATAAAAGGAAAACTGGATCTTTCTACCTCTGGGAGAGAATCCGCACGTGCCCAGCTCCTTGCGGCACAGGACGGCCTATCCATGCTTAGCCCGCAAATGCTCTTGAGCAACGTGCTGTGTGAGCATCTTCATTTCATTCAAGACCTGGATGTGATAGGGAGGCTTGTCTTTTACCTGGGACCGAAAACACAGCTCGCAGTACGGTGTAGCTCTCTCCATGCGGATTTAGGCAAACACAGCTGGACTCTCATCAGGGAACACAGCTCCTCTGTGCAAAGCACAGCTGCCTTTCTGAATGATGCCATTTGAAAACCCACTTTCTCCATGAAGGTCTTTTTTTTTCTTAAAATGGAAGATCCAATGTGTTTGGGTTCAAAAGTCGCTTGAATTTATATTAGGACAAAAGTGGTACAGAAAGAACAGACCTGGAAGGAGAAGGTCCGTGCACATGGAGCCAGCTGCACGTAGCACGCTGGTGTGTGGGGAGGGAGGTGGCACGGGCTGCTCAGCAATGTTGTAAGCCGCTGTCCCAGTGTCCTGTCAACACTGGCACAAGGGAGTGTCACTTGATTGCTGGTGACCTTTTCAACTGGTTTAACAGGATATTAGTTCCTGTGCAAGAGCAAGTTTTCTCTAGATGTGTTTACCAAACTGGGAATTTGCATTAATTACTTCCACCCCCTCCCCCAGAGTGTGTGTGTGTGAATTCCTCAGCCCCGCATGGTGCTGTGCCCGGCTGCGTGGTGGCCGTGCCCACACAGCTGGCACACACCGGGCTTCTTCGGTGTCCCCACCAGCGCACGGTGACAGGTGGTACTGGCTTGCTCCAGAAGGGTGGAGCACTTCCATTTTATCTGCTTTTCGCCCACCCTTTTCCCAGTGGGCTGCTGTGTCTCTGGGTGAAGTTTGCTCGAAGCCGGAGGGCTGGGTCAGGGTGTTTCCAAGGCAGGCTTGCAGGGTGTGCCGTGGCTCTGGCTTGCGCCCACACTCCCCTTCACGCAGCAGCAGGTGCTGCTGGATGCAGACTGCTCTTGGCTACACAGCTCCATCTGCTTCCATGGTGTCAGTAGCACGTGCCGGCTTTTTTTTGACCCCTAGAGAAAGCAAATGCATGGGGCTGGTACCTGCTTGTCCTCAGACGTACACCGAGTTTGAGCACCAAAACACATTAAGCAGTAGTAGAACTGCTGGAAGTGCTAAACGTCATGGAGCTTTACACGTCATTCCACATGAAAAATGCAAGGGATGTGGCTTCTCATGCACTCTTTTAGGAGTGAGCTGTTTTGTGGACTCCGGAAACCCCAACCTGCCTGGCTCTGGGAGCAGATCTGCTGGGACGTTCAGGTGGAGCATGCCTCGTGCCAGGGCTGGATGTCCTGCTCGCTGATAATGTGCCAGTGTCACTTTGCCTATGCACTGCTTTCTGTCAGACTCCTCAGAGCACAGCACAGCCTCTTACATCCCTGTGAATGCCATGCAGGACCTGACCACCCTCCCTTGAGCTGCCAGGGAATTTGGGAACGCTGACCCTGCTGGGACGGATCTTGCCCCAGCAGGGTCTCAACGCAGTGCAGGGCAAGCAAAGCGGGAGCTGCTTTGTGCTGGAATGCACCAACCACAGCACAAAAGAAATTCCTGGGCTGCACAAGCTTCACTGGTTCCTTCCTCCCGGCCTCTCTGAGTGTGTTCGAGGCCACAGAGCCAAGCTCGTGACTTGCAGGGAAGCCTCCTGGCAAAAGGGTGCTGAGCCCGGGGTCAGGAGCAGCCGCAGCTGGGCTGAAAGGGGCTCTTGTGCCCTTTGCTGCTGGTGAAGATGGGTGGACACGCACAGCTTGTGTGTGCTTGGCCACCCTATCCACCAGCAGCCGAAAGGGCAGCTCCTCCCGAAATCCCTCCGGGGCTTGGTGCTGGTCCATGCCTGAGCAGTCGCTGGCACAGCCGCTGCTGGATGCTGTTCTTCTGGATGCTGTTCCTCTGCTGCTTGAGCCCCCGGCCC
Source organism: Nettapus auritus (assembly GCA_011076525.1). Taxonomy (NCBI): domain Eukaryota; kingdom Metazoa; phylum Chordata; class Aves; order Anseriformes; family Anatidae; genus Nettapus; species Nettapus auritus. Next base: position 9,353,253 of record CM021768.1, read on the forward strand.
TCCCCCTGCATCCAGGAGAAGCCCACCACTGGGGATTCTCCTTGGGGACAAGATGACCTCTTCTGTACCAGCAGCTGTATTGTCTTTCAGATGCAGGTGCTGTGGAAATGTTTAATGACATTTATTTGACGCATTAACCCCAGGAGGAAATTGTTAAAGTCTAATCTTTGTTCATCTGTGTACGTCCTGAGTTACTCTTCCTTATTAGATCTAGAGTGGAGTTAGACTTTCATCAAAGAGAAACCAGCCTGACAGAGCATGCAGCATGGCTTTTGCAGGCACACCGTCATCTTACTGAGCCTGTTCAGGTAGCTCCACTCTTGGAGAGTGCAGGTGAAGCAAACTTGTGAGCAACTTGTGATGCACGAAGAAACGAAGGAAACAAGCATGTATTTAAATAAGCATTAATGACACAGGCACACACATCCTAAAGCTTCCTTCTGTTGCTGCTGTGCCCTTTGCTGCCTGAACCCCAGCTACTGATCCTGGTGGATTCTTCTGATGCCTGGTGCCAGCAGCAGTTCGCTGTCCTGGCAAGTGCCTGCAGTGGGCTGGGGGTTCAGAGGCAGCACGTCTGCTCCCCAGGATAACTTCCCTGCACCCCAGGCTCCTCACCAGCCTGGACACCCAAGGCCACGTTCCTGCAGCAGACAGTGGACGAAGGAGGCCGCCAGCAGCGGTGCACCCCTGCGACGGGGCCGTTCAAATCCTGTTTTCGTTTGTGTGAAGCTGTGTGCATTCCAAGGGTAATCCGCGCAGCAAGGAGCTCGTGGTATCCCGTTACGCAATGACTATTTTTATGAGCGGGGGGAGAGATGTTTGTGCACTAAAACAAAGTCCCGACTGTCTGGCTGCGCAATGAGTGCTCGCTGTGACCTCGTCACTGGTTAATGGTGGCTTTGGGGGCTGCCAGCAGTGTTTTTGGCACCAGCGGGGCTGTGGGGGAGATGCACCTGATGCGTGGCGGGTGGCCCTGGGGACTCCAGCCCCTCTTGATGTTGCCAGCTGCCCAGTTTCTAACAGGGCACAGAACAGAGCCTGGTGATGACACAGCCCGAAGCAGAAGCTCCAGAAGTGTTACTGAACCTGGGCAGTGAGACAGTGCTGCCCGGACAAGGGCTCCTAGCAGGCACAAAGCTGCACAGCGGGTGGAGTGGATTTATAGCAGCTTTTTCCCCGCAGCCGGGAGGTAACCAGGAAGTGCCCAGGAGCAGGGCGATGGAGGATCAATGCTGCTCTTCTTTCATCTGCAATGTGGACACACTGCTGCAGCGAACAGGCACGTGGTGAAGCGGGGGAGAGGATGGGGACTTCTGCATGGGGTGGAATCCTGCTTTGTGAAACCCTCCTTGGCAAACAGCCTTGGACAGTACTCAGCATGCCCCTGCCTACAGGCTAGTGTACCCATTTTATTGTTTTATTATTACCATTATTTATTTCCCTGGGGTCCTGAACAGGTCTGGGCACTGGGATAGCTCTTCTGAGCACTCCCCAGCCCTGCACTGAGCACTGGTGCTGGGCTTTGCCTGGGGTTTGCTCTCCCTGTGGGAGAGGCGTGCACAGAGCAGGGTTTGCTTTGGCTGAGGCAGATTTCTGCATTACACGAGCACGTGCGCTGTTGCGCAAAGCCTGGGGACAGCAAGGCAAGAGGCTCTCAGCACTCCTGGTACTTTCTAAGCTCAAGGGAGTGAACTTAGGTTATTATTCTGCCCAGCCTTGCTCCCTGTACAGCCCTCTGCTCACATTTTCTCCGCTGTGACAAACAGCCTTCTTTTCCTGCTCCTGTTTCCTGCCTTTTGACTTTTGGCCATCCGCATCTCCCCTCTCTTCCCATGGCAGCGAGGTTTCTTGCAGGGGACCCTTGCCAAGCACCAGGTTTCCTTTGGCGATCTTATTAAGCGTGCATTCAGTAAGTACCCCTTGAGCCGAGAGCTTTTGGCTGCCCTCAGGGCCGCTTGCAGAGCTGGTGCTCTCCAGGTTCCTCTGCAGTGGACACAGAAAATGAATTTGGTCTTCCTGCTGTGGCTTTTCCCCTTCCAAGTGCTTGTTTACACTGCAGTCACTTTTTGGCCCTGCACCCTCCTACTGGCTTCCTGTCTCCCATGTGCCTGAAGGGATTTATTACTTTTTCATGCCTCGTACTAGGCATTTACCAAACTCTCTTGGCTGACCCCTTGGAGCTTTACATTTAACCTGGCAGCATTTACCATCCTTTCTGCTTTTCTCATTTGGACACAGCTTAAGCCACTTAGGAAAATGTCTTCTCACTTTTAATAGCCTCCTTTCCCTGCGGTCCAGCCGTGCTTTCCTCCGTTTTGCCTTTACAACATCCTCCGTGCTGGCGCTGCGCGTTGGCTCTGCTGTCTTGGTGTGGTGCCTCTAAATAGGCTCGCTGCTTCCCACCCTCTTTGTTACCCCTTTCAGTTTCTTTTTAAAGAGCTTCTCACTTCTTATGCAGTTCCCCTTCTGAAATCAAAGACTTCTGCCATAGTCATGTGAGCTTTTGCTCTTCCTACAGAAATTCTGAGTCTTGTGGTCAGAGCCCAGCTGGGTTCTGGAGTGGCCTGGGCGTGAGGAGCGGAGCCTGCTGAGCGCAGTAGGGGCTTAAGCGGGAAGAAGCAAGGACCAGTGCAGCCCTGCTGCTTCCTGCAGTCCCCTGTGAGACTAAAGAACTCCTGGCAGGGATAGGAGGGGGTCCAGGCACCCACGTCCTCTCTGGAGCCATCCCTGGGGCAGTGGCTGTCACACTGCCACCCCGTAACTGTCACTGGAGCAGCAGGGCTGGGACGTCCCATTCTCTCACCTCTCTCCAGAGCCCCTGTGTTTTATAGCAAGAGGCCAGGGTGAGGATTTCTGTCTGGTTGTGTCGTGCCACGTGGAAAGAGAGAACTTATCAGGGAAGGAGCAGGAGGTAACACAGTGGCAGCTGTCAGCTTTAGAACTTGTACGTCCTGAGCCTGGTGTCTGGTGCCCTGTGACCGCACTCTGGGGGCAGAACCGTGGACACAGACACAGCACCCCTTGCAGGATGCTGGCATCAGGCTGCCTGCCCAGTCCCGTGAACATTTCTCATGCTGTTTTGCAGATATCCATGAATTCTACGACTTCACGCTGCGCTCTGCACCCCTGCAGCCTCCCGGCCCGGACACACGTGGCAGCACAGCCCAGCAGGAGCATGGGGCCAGCAAGCCCGGCTCCTCAGACACCCCCAGAGAGCCTCAAAATCTCCCCGAGGTAAGAGCCCCGCTGGCATGATGCTGTGGGGCCAGACTCTGCACCCCTGCACCATGGCACAGGCTGGGCACCAGCTCCCATGCCCACAGCGTGCAGGCAGCTGATGCCTGCTGAGCACCACAGCCCAGCCAGCTCACTCCACAGAGTATTTCCACACCTCCTCTGTTGTAGCTTGTCTCAATAATTAGGCAATGTCTCTGGTTCAGAAGTGTTAATTGAATTATTCCTAATGCAAGGGGCTTTAGCTCCAGCTCTGCTTCCTGTTCTGATGCGTTCTCCCATGGACACATTGGGACTGTCTGATCTAGCCGCCTCGCAGGCTGCTTTTGATGAGTGAAGTAGGTTGGGCCTTTTAAGTTTCTTTTTTTTTTTTTTTTTTCCTTTTTTTTCTAGCTCTCAGATAACTTCCATGTCTCTTGTTTGCATTCTCTTTAATTTCCAACAGCCTTTTAAAAGATAATGGCACCAGGCAGGGAGGCAGCAGTTGAGCAGTAGGGTCTGAGTTATCTCAAAGGCATGAAGGCAAATCAAATTGCCTTGTGAGAGCAGGGGCAATTTTGCCTTTCCAGGCCCTGCTCCCCACTCAGCTCTGCTGATTGCTGCCTCGCACCTTGCTGAGGGATGCTCCGAGATGCCTCTGTGCTGGGCATATAGGAACATTTGTGAGTGATTTGATGATCAACAGCAAGAATGGGGGGACAAAAATGCCAACAATCAGTGCAGGAGATATCTGTCCCTCTGACTCAGGAACCATTTTAGCCCCATTTTTTCTTGAGCCCTTCACATTGATGGTCTTCTCTTTAAAGGCAAAACTCCAGATGTAGTTTATTGTTAGGGATCAGTTTTCAGTGGAATTATACCTTATTTCTGGAGCAACAGGCAGTGAGATCCCATTTTGTTCTCATGGGTCTCTTGCAGCCCCAGTCTCTGCAGACAGGCCCGCCCGTCAGGCCCTGAGGGATGTGATGGTCGATAAGGGCATTTAAAAATCCATGTGGAAACAAGTGGGAAGCCTGCACTGAGCGAGCTGCAGGGCAAAGCAGCGAGGTTTTGCTTTGCCTGAACGCAGCCCAAGCACATGGACACCATCAAATCCATTCTCAAAAAAATATGCATTGATGCATCCTGTGTTGGTGGAACATCTGTGCAGAAGAAAAGCAGCAGGGAGCTGCCCCTGCCCAATTGCACGATACAGCCCTGCTGTCCCTGCAGTGACCCCGATGCCCATCCAGAAGAAGTGGGGGAGATGTGGGTGCATCCAGCCCGCCCTACCCACCTGTGTCCTGCACCTCATTTCAGGAGCCGGCCGAGGACAGTGAGCGGAGGCTGCCCGTGGCCACCTGCGGCACGCCAGGGACCCCTCCACGGCTGGTGAGGGTGACAGCCCGCAGGACAGAGGCACCGACCAGCGTCTGCAGCCTGGTGCTGGGCTCCCGCAGCGCCCTGCCCCAGGTGAGCCCCCGCACCGCGTCCCACCCGGCCGGCGGCTGCCACCGCGGGGACAGCACTGGGGCCGCGTGCCCCTAGCACCACGGGATGGTGCCGGGGAGGTGCTCCCCTCGCCGGGGCTGGCGGTGTTTCCTCGGGCAGTTCCCATCGTGCTGGTGGTGCTCAGGCTGGGAAATGTGGCAGAGACCATGGCTCTGAAAACATCCCTTTGTGCTAGCACTAGTGTGGTCCAGTGGCAGCCCTCCGGGTTCAGAGGGCAGATGGATGTGGCACGGGGATAGAAGCTATGTGGGATGGAAATCCACCCAGCCCTGTCTCTCTTGCCCCCCAGCTCTGGCACTCTCCCACCTCACAGATTTCCAAATTTTTCTCCGAGATTTTAAATGGCAGGTCCATTCCTCAGCATACCAGGAGCTTTTCTCCGCTGTCTATTTACCTGCAAACGCCGTCTGTTTGGATGTGCATCATAAATCTCAGCTTCCTCCTGGTGCGAGTACATCGTCTGGGCTACGCATCTGAGGCTAGTTTTAGGGACGAGTGAAGGGCAAAATGCACTCTGAGCCTTTTGGGAGGGATGAGGTGGCCGTGATGGATGGAGTTCACCACAGATATAAAATAATATGAAAACGTTGTTTTCGTTGGCATGGTTTGAAACAATGCTTGTTTGCTAGGTCGGATTCTTCTTCCAAATACTTTAAAGATGAAAATTGCACTGCTTCTTTTCTCACCTTTTTAAATGTTTCCCTTCTTGTTCTAGACTACAATAAAATGGGTAATGCCCCATTTTTTCCTTACTGTTTAATTTCTCCTTTTCCTCTTGCTACTCTCTACGTTTTCAAACATTCACCAGGTCTTTACCAGTGGTGGGAGGGTGGGACTGGGGTTGGATGAAGATGACAGGAGGATGGGAGCGGTTCGGATCAGCTCGGACGCCGGTCGGCAGCGGGAGGGAACAAAGGAGAGGTGCAGGGGACAAAGCTAGGAGCCTCCCTCGCAGAGGCACTGGGCTCAGAGAGAGGGAATGGGCCAAATGCTGGCTCTGAAAAGAAGTGTTTTTACAGATTTCGGGGAAAGGTTGCTTTGGAAAAGAGCATATTTTTTAAATTAAGCAATTGGAATAAGTTCCTGGGCTGCACCTGCGGACATGGGGCAGGCCCGGGGCAAAAACCCACAAGGGGCAGGAGCCTGATCAGTCACCAGTCAGCCTGCAGATTTTTCAGGGATTTTCTTCCTCAGTGCCCCAGGCTGTGGAGCTCAGGGCCTCTTGCATCCAGCCCCACGTCTGCCTGAGTTGCAATGTTTCCTTCAGTAAATGACACCTAGCCTCAGTTTTGGGACTTCACATGATGAGGAATCTGCTGTGGGGAATCTATAGCCTGGTTGTCCTGATGGTTATTTATCTTTTCCATTAAAAATCTGCACTTTGGTGCCAGCCTGGATTTCTCTTGCTTTAGCTCCCAGCCCCAGGAGATTTTGCTGCCTTTGTTTGCTAGGATAAAGGGCCGCTGCCATCAGAAATGTTCCCAACATGTAGGTATTTATAGATGCGTCTGAGTTCCCTCTTAACTTTCCCTTAGATAAACTAAACAGATTGGCTTCTTCACTCTCTCAGTGTGAGGCAGGTTGTTCCAGCCCTGAAATAATTCCTGTCATTCTTTTCTGAAAGCTTTGTTATTTTCAGCCTCCTCCTTTCCTATCCCGTATCCGTACGGGTCAGGAGCAGGTGCTGGGTGCTGCTGCCTCCAGCCAAAGACCGCTCACCTGCAGCCTCTTCCATCCCAGAGGATTCCCACGTGCAGAGCAGGGACCTGGAGGGATAAACCTTTGGGACAGTGGCTTTCAGTGCTGGGCTTGGCCACTACTCAGCTTGTAGTCCTGCCTGAAACTCAGCTTTATGGAAACTGGGGCCAAGCTGTGCAGGAGACCTGCAGGCTCAAGAGCTGCTGAGCCAGGATGCAGGTGATTTGACATGGAGGTGAGCCCGTTTCCTCAGCTGTCATCGTTGGAACAAGCTCATTACTGTGAGCATGCTTTGTCCTGGTGGAGCAGGATACCAGCAGGCCCTGTGTAAGTGACCCAGACCACGAAGCAAGGGCAGCAGTGCCTGGGGGCAGGCTGTGCCGCCGGACTGCAGCACGGGCTCCTGCTTCACATCCACACCTTCATGCTGAGGATGTCTCAGCTCCTGCTTGGCATCACCTTGGGTCTTGGCTCTCAACAGCCCCAGTGTGCAGGATGCCTTCGAGCTGGCTAACCCCCCTGCACCACACTCCTGCCCAGCTCCTCAGTGACTTCCTGTTCCCCTGCTTTTGGTGTGAGCTTTTTGCCACAGACATTTCCAAAGTGGGTTTTAGGAAAACACTTAAGTTGGCAAAGGCATTCAGAAGAACCAGGGAAGCTGTTACAATAGGTGATGTTTGATGGTAGGGCACGTGGGCAGCAGCTGCAGGGCAGAACAGCTGCACCCTGCTATCAGCCCAGGAGCAAGAGCTGTAGCGGACACCCTGCCACTGATAACAGACGGAGAGATTAACTGGCTTGTCCTGCCTGAAGTAAGTGCAATTCTCTTATCGCATCCATCAGTGTAAATAAGTTTTCTGTTGTCCTGGCTTTGTCCTCTCCCCTGCCTGCAGCTCTCCCCGGCGGTGATGGCAGAGCGAAAGCCACCATAACCTGCTTTAGCCGGGAAGACGTTCAGGAAACAAATTGCCTGTCTGCACAAATGCTTCCAGGAACAGGAAATTTTCTGTCTGCTGGCAAGGCTGCGCGTGCACTCAGAGTAGCCCTGCAGCGTGCAAATGGCTGCTGCTCAGGGAGCGGGACTGGCACATACAGCACCAACGTGTTTCCTGACCGTGAGGCTCAGGGCGCTGAAAGCATCCCTCAGTGGCAAAGTGGATGTTCAGACTGCTATAAGGGACCCAGCCAGCTGAAATGCCCTGCTGAAGCCCTCAGAGGCACAGTCACGCATGAGCTGAGGGCTTCGTGGGGTTTTACCAGCCAAATCCTCCATTTCAACCTTTCTCTGAGCTCCGTGATTGATTTAGCTGCGCTCCTCAGGGCTTGTGTGTGCCCGCCGGGGGAAGACCCATAAAGCTGCTCCTGCGGCCGGTGCTGCTCGCCTGCGCCCGGAGGGTGGCAGGAAGGCTTCATCCCTCTGAAAACCCCGTCCTCATCCCCCCCCTCCGGGGAGCAGAGAGCAGCCAGCTGGAGAGATGAATTCAAGAGGAACAATACCGCTGATGAGCAGAAACTCTGCGCCTGCGAGGAAGCGCTGCTCTTCCCCTGCCATCCCCTCCTGCCTCCCGGCACAGCTCCGGAGCTGCTCTGACTTCATCTCTGTCATGGTGCCAGCGCGGTGCCGCCCCTCCTGCAGCCGCCTGCCCTGCATCCATCCTTCCTTCCCCGCATCGCTGAGTGCCACAGCTCTGTCCTTGCTCATCCCGACAGCCGACGCTGAGCACCGGCAAATCTTAGCATGATGGGGAGAGGGAGCACATGGGAGAGGCTGCTTCAGTAAACAGACGTGCCTTGTGTGCTTCTGCAGTGCCAAGAGATGGGAAAACTCACTGGTAGAGCGTGCTGCTGCTCCCCCAGGCTGGGGTGCAGGGGATGCTGTGGAGCGTGCCTGCAGGGTGCTGGGTACAGGCTGTGCTTTACCCCTGCTGGGCTGAGGCCAAAAACATCCCCTTCCCTCCTTACGTCCCAGGGAGGACGTGGCCCAGCTCTGCAGAAATGCCCCTGCCAGCTGTTAGGAGCCCTCCCTGCTGCCGTTGTCACTGCAGAAGAGGCATCTGTCCGCTCTGACCTGTGGCTCAGGTGCCAAAAAGGTTTCTGGAGCTCCCCAGGGGCTTTGGCAGAGAAAGGCAGGCTGTACCGCCAGCACGGCGACCAGCTGTCTGGTTCCCCTGGCCTTTTCTTGAGTGCTTTTTCCTGCCTCCCCATTTCCCTTTGGCCAAAGATAAGGATGTTCCCATGCTCTGCGCCGTTCCTGGCAGGCGCAGCTGCTGCTGCAGTGGCTCAGGGCACCTGCAGGTGCTGTGGCCACAGAAAAGCCCACTGCAAGCTCCCCCCTGCCATGTCTCTAGCCCTACAGCTCTTAATTTCCTCTGCAAGGTGTGCAGAGGGAAAGGGAGCCACACTGCCTGGCTCTGGCCAGGGAATGCCAGGCTGCTGCTTGCTGTTGCAAGGGGCATCAGGTCAGAGAAGCAGGTCCCAAACGCAGGTGGGTGTCTGACAATGCAGTCCCTCCCCATAGTGTTCCCCATATGGTTTTGAGAATACATTTAATTTTAGGAGAAGCAGAGAAGAAAAGCAGCAGCCCAGAGGCCCCAGAGATGAGCTTTGGGTTCTGAACTTAGTTTTTCTCCAGCAGTTTTGTGGTTCAGTATTGCAGACGCAGCCTCGGAAGCCGAAGCACTGAGGCCAAGAGGATGTCTGCCTGCTGTAACTTGCTCCAGCTGAGCCGTACGTCAGCCTGTGCAGCATGGACACCCGGCTGGGCATCTGGCTGCCTGTGTCGTGAGGACACTGCTGTGCAAAGGGGATTTCAGCGAGTGCTGTGTCAGTGAGAGCTGTCACTTCGGTGGACGTTTTGGGGTTGAATGGCCTCGGCTTTACTAGAGGCTCTTGCTGTTCCTGCTGCTGAGATGAACAAGGAGATGCGTAGACCTCAGCTCTCCCAACTCAATATACAGCTGCAGTGAAGGATGAAAAAGTTGGTGGAGCCACCAGCCTGTCAACCAAAGGGTCGTGCGCAGCCACCTGTTCCTACTCTATTCGGGGATTTTCTGTCTAAAACCGGCAGCAAAAGGAAGATCCTCATCAGGCTCCGAGGCTTTTCTGGCTCCACAGCATCGGAAATCCCTGCTGGAGAAAGGACTGTTGGTCTGTACATTCGTTCAAGCCATTGTCATTGATTTGGAGTTGTTTGGTGATGGTGCAAGCATGTGCAGAGGTGGGAACTGTCCCACAGATGGCTGGCCACTCAGACAAGCCTGGAGTCCTTTTTCCTTTCACATTCACGTTCCAGCTTCATTTACCCCCTTCTAGCGCACGTCTGTTCTCCCAGAGGAGCAGGGCTGCTGTGGTTATTTGTACACCAAGGTTCACGCTTTTCCAGGGTTTAAAGCAGAGCTCTGAAAGCCAGAACTGAGACCGTTCACTGGCATCTTTGTGGGATGGGGACTAAACACAGCAGCCAGGTCCCCGCGGTGCAGGAGGTGATGCTGTGGGGTGGAATGACCGTGTTACTGCTGGAGCCCACCTCCCGCAGCACAAAGCAGCCAGGAGCTTGGAATGGATCCCGGTGGTGCTGCGCTGCCTCCTTGCCCCCACCCTGCTTTGCTCTGCCGCCCTCCTGCTCGCTTCTGCCTGCTCCCCCGCCAAGCGCCAGGTGCATGCACATCGTGCCTTGCAGCGGTGGCTTTTTGTGCCAGAGTAATTTGGATTATAGAACAGGTGCTTGCACAATGGAGCAAAATCCTGCTCCGACACAGGCGCAGGGGGTCTGTGACCCACAGAGGAGCCTGCAGCGGGGGCTATGCCACCCCGATTCCCCCCTGCCTGCACTATGCTCCCCCTCGCAGCCTCCCCAGTCTCTCAGGAGGCTGATGACAAATCTCCTGGGTGCCTTTTCGCAAAACAAACGGGCTCTCCTCTCCATTTTTTTTAGAGGAACAAACCAAGCTTGAACGCGGAGCCTGGCAGGCCAGCTGCTTTCTATCTGGAACGCTGGAGCTGGGGGAATGTCGCTGCATCTTAATGGCGTCGGGCTGGACGGAAATCAGGATTCTGGTGGCAGAGGCAGCACCAGCACTGTTATAAATAGAGTAGCCATGATAACTGCTCGTGAGGGTTTTTAGTCTTTAGGATTTGGAGGATCAGCGCTGAGCTACGCTGAGAGATCCATTATCCTTGGCTTTTGTAGGAATTAGGGGAATCTGCAGGGGAACGAGGGCAGTGGATGAGCTCAGGTTTGGGAATTGTCCCTCGTGTGAGCCTGGGTGTGAACCTGTTTTACAGGAGCTCTGAGACATGCTGTTGCCTCTGGCTTTGCTCTGCTTGCTCTGAGGCAGTTGGACCACGCGTGGCTGTGGTGACACGAGCGTTTTGGTCAACCCGGTGCCCCACTGGGGGAAAGCAAGGATTTGCTCTGGTGCCCCTTGTAGCCATGCAGCCTGCACACACACAGCATCGTGCGAGAACTTGGCTGGCGTTGCGCCTAAGAAATGATTCCAAGCACTGGGATTTAGGCAAAGGACCTCTGCACTCCGTGGCCTAGATAGCTGTTGGAGCTGGCACCACCCCGGCATGCCGGTGCCCAAAGCAGTGGCCTGCGGAGCATTGTGCCTGGCCGGCATTGCTTCCCCAGCCCCACAGCCAGGTGCTCACCTGCGCATGTCCGGAACAGGGCTTGGGGCTGCCAGGACCACAGCAGTGTCCTGCCAGACACCTCCCCACTTTTCAAGGTAATTCTGAGAGCAGGTCACTTCGCAGCCAGGTTGCAGCAGGCTGCGGGAGGGTTTGCAGAGAGGAACTGGGGGGGACTGCACTGCGGTGCTGGGGGAGGCACAGGCTGGTCCTGGGGCCAGTTTCTCTGCTGAAACTGGGGCAAGCTGTGCCTGCTGCACCATGGGCATGCTGCAGCCCGCCATTGTGTCCCATCCCTGTCCCTGGGCCAGTTGTGTGCCACCCCGCAGTGGCAGATTTTGCAAGCTGAATGAACATCGCGTGGTGTTATTGCAGGGAGATTTTGTGTGCATCGGCGTTGTGCTGCTGCAGGGGAGCTCCCACGGCACTGCCCTGGTGCACAACAAGGGTGTGGAAAGAGGAAACCGCTCTCCTCGTTGCCTGCCCTTGCCATGCCGTGGCTTGGTGGCAGAGCACGTGGTTTGGCTTCCCTCCAGGTGAAAGCGAGCCCATCTGTCATGTCCCACTGATGGCCAGACCCTGGGACCTGAGCAGTGCTTCCCACACCAAGCCTGAAGCTTAGTGGGGGCAGTGGCACTGTCACCCTTCCAGGTCTCCTGTCACCCCAGGCTTGTGCCGGCGGCGGCATGTCAGCCCTGTAGGTGTGTCTGTGACTCTGTCAGGCTGAGGTGAGCGTCCTGCCTGCCCCGCGGGTGGGCGCACAGCTGAAGGTCACCTCGGTGCTTGGGAAACGCAGCTTTCCGCTCTCGCCGTGCGGGCGGCGGAGGGGAAGGGCTGGCGGTAGCACTGCGCCTTTAAGAGAGGGCCGTGAGTCGGCTGCAGCCCTGCGGTACGCCCGCTGATTGGCCGAGCGCAGGGCAGGCGGGAGCGGGGCGGGGGCAGCCATTCAGAAATTCCGAGCAGCGCTCGCTCCCTTAAAGGGGACGCGGCAGTGTCCGGAGGGAAGGCCAGCGCCAAGGGGGCGACCGCCTCGCGTCCGTGGAGGGTGGCTCAGGGGGCTGTGCGCTCCCCAGGGACATCAGCAGGTTGATGGGGGTGGTCCTGCTTGGGGGGTCACCGTGACCCCCAGGTTGCAGGGAGCTGCAGGAGGGCTGTTTTGTGGACCCAGAGGGGCACGTTGGAGCAGGGCTGCCCGTTCCAAAGGGAGAAGTGAGGACCCACTGAGCTCCCTTCTCATCCTCCCGTGCAGGGTGGGAACAGGCCTGGCTCCCTGTGTCCTGGGTGGGTGGAAAAGTCCCTCTGGGCAGCTCTGTGTTGTCCTGGCTCTGCGCAGAATGGTGCCAAGCCCTTGTGGGAGTCTCTTGGCCTTATGCGAGGAGACATAAGATTTCCCTCCTGCAAGGAGATGGAAGGTTTTGAAGTACCTCCTTTCTCTGCCTCTGGCTCTGAGTTGTGAAGTTGTACCCCTGCCACGTTCTCCAACTTTCCCCCTGCTCCATCAGCCACATCTTCTCTGTGTAAGAGGAAGCGAGGCGAGCACAAGGACTGGGCACCCACGAGGCATGGCAGAGCTGTAATTGCCGTGCCAATGCAGCAACTGAGTCCCGTTAATGTTTAATCTAGGGTAAGGGCCTTTTCCCTGTATTTTATGGGCTTCCAGCTGTGCCTTTGGTGCTTAAAACCACAGCTTTGCTCTGACATGTCATTTCCCCAGTGGACATGCACTGCAGACCCCCATAAAACCCCTGTGCTAGGAGCAGGAGTATGGGCTTCAGGGCCAGGCAGGAGGCTCTGTCCCAGGTTGCTGGGGAGAGTGTGGGCGCCGCGAGGCTCTCGGTAAATCCACAGTGCCTGCTGCAACTCCTGCTATTAAATAGAGCCCCGGGCTCTCCTCCACGTGGAGGGAGCTTGGGCTGTGCTGTAGGAACCTGCCGCAGGTCTCCGTCACGAAGCTGTGGTGCAATGCTCCTCTGTCCCTTCCACCCGCTGGGGAAGAGGTTTTGTTTGCTGGAATTGCAACTGCTGCAAGTAGATCTGGGTGTTTACTGAAGAACCTTGTGCAGTTGCTGCCACGAATGAAGATACAAGAACCATGGCACTGGGCAACGTATCAGGGATCATTAATAGAATGAAAGTGGTTTTGCCCTGGAGGAGAATTATTTGTTTGGCAACTGCGCTGAGCGTTGAGAGCGATTGGTCCCTTGGTATGCCCTGTTATCCTAACTGTGCTTTTCCCAGCATGAGCTGCTCCTGGTGGGGTGGAGAAGCAGTCTCAGCAGGAGGTATTTGCTTTCCTGCCCTTTCCTCTCCCCTGTAGCAGTGCAAACCCTCGGTGGCTCACGGGACCCCACCAGCTCCATTGCGGCTCTCTGCAGCCCAGGCAGGGCGGTGCTGCAAAGTTTTCATTTGACAATCCACAGACATCGCAAATCCCTGCTGGAATGGGGTCTGGAGCCAATCGTCAGGGCTGGACCAAGTTTGTTTGGTTCTTCCCTTTGCTTCTTGCCTGCTCCCTCTGTGCCTTTACCTCCCATTTCTCCTTGTCCCCGCTGTCAGCCCTGCGGTTTGGATGTTGGGCAGCTTTCTGCAGATGGTTGCAGTCCAGAAAGGTACCTCTTATACAAGACCGTTCCCAGCTTCCTCCTCATATATTAGAAAGACGAGGCCTTCCTCACCTACACCCAGGCCCCACACTAGAAGACCGTTCCCAGCTTCCTCCTCATATATTAGAAAGACGAGGCCTTCCTCACCTACACCCAGGCCCCACACTAGCACACGGCTTTGTGGCAGTGGCAGCACACCCCGCACGCTGTCACGCAGGCACTGCCAGCGACCAAATTGCCCCCACGAGAGCCAGCACTGCTTGGGCTAAGGGCATCTTCCATTCCCAGGAAGGCTACAAGTGCAACAAAACCCTCTGTAATGGCTCAAATCCCTTTCTGCAGACTACCCTTGAAAGGCTGCTGAGAGAAGGATGCACCGTGCCTCACACTTGCCTTCCTCTTCCCGCAGGGCTTCATGTGAGAGGAAGGAAGCGCCAACAGGGGCTGAAATGCCGGCAACGCCAGATAAAACCTAGCTCCATGCCGCCTTCGTGCCATGTAAATAGCAGCATCTCCGGGGATTTCTGGATGCTTTGCAGAAATTAGCACCTGTAAAAAGAGCAGCTGCAAAAGCTGAATTCAAATAAGACAGGCAGGCTTCTGGTGGGAAGAGGCTAGAGGATCAGAGAGCACTTGGTTTCCTTGAAATGCTTCCGTCGGTGAAGGCACCTGTCTGGAAGCCAGCTCCTTTAGCAATGCTCAGTGCCCAGGTGAGCAGGGCAAGATGCTCACAGCTGCCTGAAAGTGTGGGGCACAGCTCATGCCCAACGAGACCCAGGTGTGGGCACACTGGTGCAGGTGCTTGTACCCTGGGGGTATGGCAGTGCTGCTCCCAACAGCTGAGATGAAGACATGAACTTAGGGTAACTTGGGCCAGGCACAGCATGGATGCAGCTGGCACTGGCCTCCTTGTAAGCCTGAGAACGTGTCTCAAGCCCCACACGGTGTTAGGGAGTGCTGCAAGCAGGCAGCAACAACCAGGAATTTTTTCCTTTTAATTGTCTCACTGTAAATGAGGAATTAAACAGCTTTCCCAGCAGAGGAGCTGAGATGGGATGGGAGCAGCAGCAGGTGAGACTCCAGGGCAAGAGGGAGCTCTCTGTTTGCAGGGGGTGATAGGGCACCCACAGACAAGTGAGTTGGGGGAAGAATGCCTGCTGCATGCACGGCTCTCCTGTCTGCAGGGGTGCCAGAGACTGACCAGGGAGAGCACCAGAGACCTGCCTTGTGACAGGAACGTTTCAGTCTGCCATGGGGGGAAAAATCAAAAGTTCCTCTTGTTTATTCAGTTCCTTATTAAAGTGTTTTTCCTAACAGGTCTTGTCCTTTGCTTCTGTACTTCTTCCTCTAAGTGAAAGCCCCTGTCCTGACCTGCCCTCACTGCAGGGCTGAGTGAAGGGAGATGTGTCTGGAGCAGGGCAGCTGTGAGCAGTCAGGGCTGCACACACAGCACGTGCCCTGCCCTAGTGCTCTCCTCCTGCCCAGGACTGCCCCTTCCAGACATGGGTGTCCCACCTGGCCATGGCCCAAAGACGTTTGGCAGAGGTTAAAGGGGTTGGAGGGGGCCCTGGATCTGTGGTGAGGCTCTGCAGCTAAAACCACCACAGCAGCCAAACTGGGCCATCTCTAGGGTGAGAACTGCAGTCGGAGGGAGGTGTGCAGCCAGGTCAGAGCAGTAATTAGCTATCGTCGTGTTACAGGCTCTGGGTATGTCTCTTTGATGCTGACGTGACTCAGATCTCAGTGTCGCAGGGTGGGAGATGGCAGGAGGCCAAGATGGACTTTGTGTCCTTTGATATTCATGGAGAAGATGCTGACTGCTTGTTTCTACAAGGCTTATTGCTCTGCTGTGGTGCATCACTCCTCTTCTTCAGCTTCATTCCTGCCCCGGTCCCTCTGCTCCTTCCCACCTCTGCCCTCACTGCTGCCAGATGCCCTCTGTCCATCCTGGTCCCCCCCGGCTGTCAGAGTGCAGCATCTCCCCAGCACAGGGACATCAGCCCAGCATCCTCCAGCACCACGTGCTCTGGGAGATGGCAAAAGGAGCAGCAGGAGATGTGTAGATTATCCTAATTGCTTAAAGCCTGAAGTGTAAAGTTCTCTATTAATTCCAACACTGCATGCTTTCCTTCCACACAAAAACACAAACAGTCTTTCATTGATGAAAATAACTCAGAACAGCCTCGCTTTGCATGCAGGCATCCAGCCCTTCCTACCCTTAGTGAGCTCTTGGTGGCTGCAGTGTCTGTGGCACTGAGCTCCACAGTTCCTTACGTGCAGCCACTGTTCTCATCTTGCTGCATCTCCTGGTCACTGGGTCAGTGCCACGGTGTGCCCAGGTCCCATAAGTGCCTGTATGTCAGTGAGAGCCCCTGGGAGCAGCAGGGTGCACCTCACCTGCAGACCTGTTTTCTGAGAGCTCAACAGACTTGCATGTCTGGGGACATGAAACTTAGAGCCAGGGGAATTTCAGTGTGGAAATTCCACCCAAAAGCCTCACTTGTGAGCTGGGCCAGCCTCACAGAGGCCAGTAGGAGCCCATAGATCTTGCAGCCTGAATTGGGGTGTTGACCCACTATAATCTTATGGACCAGCTTGTGGACCTCTCCTGCTTGTCTTGTTCCTTTACCTGTGCTCCACATGAGCCCCGATACACCCCTTTCATCCCTCTGCTCTTCTACCCAGTTATGTACCAGTTCTTCAAATAATTCTTTGCCCACCCCAGTGTTTGTTACAACTGTTAAGGAACAGAAGGCCAGGTTCAGGTTCTCCTAACTGGTCAGCTATGCTTTTTTTGCAGTGGTCTTTCTTTCTATCCTTGTTTGCCTCAGTGACTGTTCTGAACTTCTGTGCCAGAGCCAAGGGGCTGCAGAGCGGTGCTGGGACTGGTGCTGGGATTTCTGCAGCCCCAAAGACTGCACATTTACCTTCCCTGATGGCAGTATTTGGAAGGCCCAGCAAAAGCCCTTGGATCTTCTGCACACCAGGCATGCCTGTGGCTCACAGGGCCGTGGCGGTGTCCTCAGGGTGCAGCGCTGGGGCATGCGGTAACAAAGCAGGGAGAGGCATTGGCTGAGGTGGGGATGCAGCAGGGCCGGTGACCATCGCTCAGGTCTGGAAAGAGGATTTCGTACTCCGGGGCGGATCATGGCCTGTGTGAAGTGAACCCCTCCGGGCAGGGCTGATGTGCTGGCAGCACCCATGTGTCCGGAGCTGGGGATGGGGTCGGGGTGAGGGCGGCCGCAGGTGATGCATGACACTGCTGAGCAAACCTTTCCGTTCCTCCTGGATTCCCGCACAGCGCCCCACGGAAGGACGTTCCCCGGGTTTGCTGTTCGCGGGCGGATTTTGGCAGGGCCGCCCGAGGGGAAGAAGCCCCGGTGGGTACGGGCAGCCCGGCCGCGGCGCCCCTTCATCCCCCGCCTCATCCCCACGGGCGCTCCGGGGGCGGTGCGGGGCGCTGCGGGGAGGCTCCGCGGCGCAGATTGGCGGGGAGCGGGGCCGGGGAGGGGGAGGCAGAGGATGCTCGGCGCCGCCGCAGGTGCCGCGCTCCGCGCTCCCGAGCCGAACCGTGCCGGGCCGAGCCGAGCCGTGCAGCCCAGCGCCCCCGAGCCCGAGCTGCCCGCGCTGTAACCGCCCCCCTCCCCGCTCGCCTCCCGCGGGGCCGGGGGCGAGGAGGCGCCCGGAGCGGGGCGGGGGCCGCTGCCGCCCCCCGAGCATCCCTCCCCGCTCCCTCCCTCCGTGCGCGCATCGCTCCGCGCCGCCCCCCGCTCCCTCCCTCCCTCCTTCCCTCCTCTTTCCCCTCCCTCCCACCCTGCCGGCTCTATGGTGTAGGGCAGCGATGCACAAGCACCACCACTGCTGCAAGTGCCCCGAGTGCTACGAGGTGACGCGGATGGCGGCCCTGCGGCGCATGGAGCCCCCCTCGTACGGCGAGTGGCAGCACGAGCAGTACGGCTACGGCGGCTACGGCTCGCAGACCCTGCCGGCGCCCGGGGGGGCCGCGCCCGCCGCCCGCGGCAAGGCCAAGCTGGGGCCCCCCGCCCGCGACGCCGCCGCCCTCAAGCCCCCGCCGCCGCCGCCGGGGAAGAGCGCGCCCAAGGTGAACGGCAGCGGCCCGGGCTGGTGGCCCGAGTGCACGTGTTCGAGCCGCGACTGGTACGAGCAGGTACGGGCCAGCCCCGGGGCAACGCTCCCCGGAGGGGGTCGGAGGGGACTGGGGCGGGCGGCTGCCGGGGGGCTCCCCGGGGAGAGCGGCGGGGCCGTGCTGGGGCGCGCCGGCACCCACCGGGCGTCGCGGGTGGCTGCTGTGGAGGTGGCTCCAGTTGGCCGTCAGCGTAGCTCGGGCCGGCTGCCGGCGTCGTTTGGCTTGGCTGCTACCATTTCTTGGGCCAGCCACCATGGTCCTGCCCAATGCAGGGGTCGTGCATCCTCCCAGGGGTCTCGCCACGCACAAGGCAGGTGTCGGGCGCGATGGTTTTCGGCACCCACCTGCCATCCTCACCGCTTCCGATGCCGCTTCCTGAAGCCCTGGTGGCGTCGAGGGCGTCTCATCACACCGTGCTTAGCAGGCGTGGGGCACGCTGCCCGCCAGGCAGCCTCGTGGGCTCTCGGTGCCGCTTGCCAGGGCTCCCAACCTGGCACCCGCTTTTTCCATTGAGTTGTGGATCCCTCGCTCTGCTGCTATGTCCCTGCTCCCATAGATTATTACGTAACCCTTCTCCGATCGCCGGCATGCTATGTGCTTTCTGCCCCATTTCACTGCCTCCATTTCTTCCCACACACGTTCATTTTATTAGTGTTCTCCTCCAGGACCCATTCTCAGGCTGCCTCTCTCTTTCTCCTCTAAATGGAGAGACCAGTCTTGTTTTGAACCCACAAGCCAGCTCAGAAAATGGTTGGAGCTGTTTGCAAAGCATTAAAATGGAGGCTAGACCCTGCCTGAAAAACAATTTACCCTGCTTTAGAGAAAGGCATTTCAGTTTGCTTCTTCTGCCTCTTTCATTCATTATCTTCAAACCTCACATGATTTCTTATTGATCCTTCTAATTATTTTTTCAAGATGCTGTAGCAGGCAGACACATGGGAATCAATGGGAATTCTCTCCTCCTTTCCCCTCGGAAAACACAACCCTCTTCTTCCCTTCCCGTGTTTTTCTTCATTATTGCCTGAGTCTGTAGCTCTGGTCAAAATAATCTGATTCCAAGCTGATACGCTCGGATGTTTACAGAAAGCACCCCAAACCCCAGCTACCTTGCTATAAACCTGCTTCTGGTTTCTCTCTGTTTCTCTGCCACTCTTTGCATCAAAATCAGTCTCATCTCTCCCTCGCCTGCTGATTCCTGGCAAGCGGTTTTCGTCTTCCCTTTGCTATCTCTTTCCTTCACTCCATCCAGTGCGGTGAGCTCTGGGAACTGGGTAGGGGCAGGGAATTGGAGCCGGTCTGCTCCCTCCTTTCCTTTCCTTTCCTTTCCTTTCCTTTCCTTTCCTTTCCTTTC
>CM021768.1:9372418-9456576 GCA_011076525.1 Nettapus auritus
CCTTTCCCTTCCTTTCCTTTCCCTTCCTTTCCTTTCCCTTCCTTTCCTTTCCTTTCCCTTCCTCTCCTGCTTGCAGGCAAGGTCTGGCCCAGAGCTGCTGGTGAGATGACTGCAAGCAGGCTGGGAGGGAAGCGATGCCAGCTGCAGCACTGCTGTGGCTGGCTGGGCAGGGGAGCCCCTCATACATTGCAGTGGTGGAAGAGAAATCATTGTCTTTGTGGTGCTGCCACAGAGCCCCAGGGCTTGGGCTGGTCCCAGAGTCCACGTAGGGAATCTCTGCTTGGCCTTAGCCTTAAAAGATGAAAATGAAAACCTCCTCGCTGCATGGCAAGCGACAGAGGATGCCAGTGTGTGAGGCTACGTGAGCATAGCGGGGTCTGCATGTATAATATGACGTGTGTGGTATGTGCACTGCCTGTATCAGAGAAGGCAGGATTGCTGCCTGGTGTGTAGCAAATGTATGCAATGAGTAAAGCTTTGCAGCAAATCCCTCGGCACTGTTCCCCTTCAGATCCAAGGGTGCAAAGTGTCTGAGCCATCAGGAATTCACGTTCTTGCTGGTCTGGGCATGGGCAGAGGGACAAAAGGTGGTGAAATGGGAACAGCTGAGCCATGCTCGCACCTGGCCGGGGGTTTTGGCTCCAGGGGGCCAGGAGATGTCATGCTCTGGGGAGAAATTGGCCGGGTGCCGGGTGCAAAGCTGCTGTGCTTTGCTGGAGATGAGCAAGGCAGTCCCTCAGACCTCGAGAGCACCAGGGAGAGGCAAGGCTGCCATTGTTCAGGGCTGCCCCTTTAAGCGGTGTCCCTGTCCCTGGAAGCACTTCCAGCAGCAGAGGTGGGAGCAGGCAGAACGGGGAGGAGGCAGAGCAGGGCCAAGAGACTTCCCCATCAAAGTGAGGACCTGCTCACCTCCCTCGGAGCTTCGCCATCCCCCGTTCAAGCCTTTTTCTCCTCTTCCTTGCACGCAGCCAGTGCGTGTGCTGGAGTGGCCGCGTGTGCAGATGCTCTGACATGGGGAACATGCTCACGGTTGCGTGTGGCGGTGTGTGCTGCTGCCATCATGCATACTCGCAGACCCTGTGCACAGCCCCACGGCGTGTGAGCTGTGCCCACACGTGCCCGGCACACAGCACAGTCCCAGCATCAACCCGCACCTCCTCCCACTGCCGGCAGCGCGTCGTTCCTCTCCCTCTGCCTCTCCCCTTCTCCAGGACACAAATTAGCTTGCTCAGGCAATGCCAGTAACTGAGAACCCCTAATCCTGACCACAGGGAGAGGGGAAATCTCTCAGCTCTGGGTTTCTCATATCTTTTCGCTTCGCTTTTCTTCCCTCCTCCGTTTTCCCTTCGGAGAGAGCTCTTCCATTTCTTCTCCCTTATCTCAGTGTTTATTACTCCACGTTCCCTGTGCTTGCTGCCATCGCTGCTCTCCATTGTTTCCTCCTCCATCCCTCCATCCCTGTGCCCTCCCCGTCCCCCCTCGCTCACTGGTGGGGGACACGACTCCCCCCCATCCCTGCCAGACTGGGGTGAGAGGAGGACTCCCCGCTTTGGGGGAGGAATGGCAGCGCGATCCAGGGAAGCATCGCTGATGCGCAGCGGCTGGAGGAGCCAAGAGCTCCAAACCCCTCCTCTCCCCGCACAGTGACGCCCACGGCTGCTCAGGAGCGCAGCACAGAGATGCTCGGCCGTGCTCGAGCCCCTTCTCTCCGGGGCTGCTCCCCATGCCGGGGTGAGGCAGCCAGCACCTTCCAGGGAAAGGTCCAGCCCTGCAGCTTGTCTCATCCCAGCTCCCCAGTGCCAAGCTGGTGCTGGAGCATGACCTGCCATGGGGCTCCAGAGGGGCTCACCAGCCTTTTTCTGCATATTTGGGGTGCCCTGGCCATGCGCACCTCCGCTCTGGGAAGGGAAAAGCTGAAGGCTGCATGGGGTGGGTGGCAGGGAAGCACCCTCTGCCCCTGGAGGCTGCCCCGGCTCTCCAGGCCCTGCTTGGCCAGAGATGCCCTCCCTGTGGGCACATGGTGATGCCCTGCTGTCCCCCGTCTTCCCTCTCCTGGGACTGGGGGATGTAGCGTGGGTCGGAGCAGCACCACAGGGAATCCTGGACCAGCTCAGGGGCACACCAGGTTTTTGTGGGCCTCCTGGGTGGAGGCGTTTTGTGGCCAAGCAGGTGGAGGAGGGGGAAAGGACCTCGTTGCCTGTCTGGGGCTGCGGATGTGTCACTGAAGGCAGTATTTTTCCACACACAAACATTGCTTGTTGTAGTTCCTCCCGTGCGCTGGGGAATCACCTGGAGGAGGTGGGCATAGTCTTGGCAGAAGCAGCAGCCCTCGCACAGCCTCTGGCTGGAGGCAGCAAAGATTTGAGGCTCCTGGGGTGTAGGAAATGGAGGGGGAAGAGCCTCGGGAGGGAGCTGGCCTTCACCCAGTGAGGACGTGGTGGCCAGGCCGGGTTTCTGAGGGATGGGCAGGCAGGGCTGGAGGGAGAGAGGGGTGAGCCCTGAGGGGCAGGCAGGGAGCCAAGTGCGGGTGGCTTCGTGGGAAAGGGCTGGAGCCCCAGATGTTCCCTGGGGAGGTGCGAGGGAGGGTGAGAGGAACGGGGTGCCGGGGACACGGAGGCAGTGGAGGTGGTGAGGTTGGCAGGGTGATGTTGCTATGGCTACTCATGTGCTATTCATAGAAGAAATTAGCTAAATCTTTGCACTCGAAGGTGGAGGAGGAGAAAGGAGGAAGGCGTTCTCCGTGTTTGGAGGGAAGGAAGGAGGGAAGGAGAGAAGCCAAAACAGGAAGGGGGGGGTCAGTTTTCCTCCTGTGCTCTGTGCCCGTGCCATGAGGGAGCATTTGGGGAAAGCGCTGCCGCTGGCCTGCCCAGCACTGGCAGGTTGCGGGGGGACATGGCAGGGATGAGCAGCCCCACGGGACGGCCCCCGCGGTGTCCGTGCAGAGCCCCGTGAGCGGGGCGAGCTCTGCGTCACGCTGGGAGACAGGAGACATCCTTTTAATTAAAGACATCCAATCTGCCAGAGGTATTTTTGGCAACCTAAATGTAGATACAACTGTAGTGAAACTTGCGTTTCATGCCTGGCTCCCTCGCGCTCAGCGGGGCGTTGCGGTGCCTGACCCCGTCCGCCCGCTCGGCCCCGCGATGCGATTGCTAGCTGTCCCCCGGCCGCCCCGCCACTTCCAGTGTCTGTCCCCGCCTGTCCTCTTGGCAGCCGGAGTCCCGCAGGGTCTTCCCTCTCCACCGCTCCTCATCACACCCCACTCCCTCGCGAGAGTTTCATTCCCTTCCCACGGACCCGCTTATCACCTCCTCACTCACGATGTGTAAATCTGCGTGTCTGTTCCTAATATATCTCCTTCCATCTGATTTCACCTCTCAGCTTGTTTCTTGGGCATCTCCGTCTGGTGATCCTGCCATCACCACCAACTCGGGTGGCTATAACCAGGCACCGAGCTGCTCTCCTTCCCCCAACCATGCTGTGCCACCAGCCCAGTCCCTCACCCTGCAGACCTTTGAGGCAGCCACTATTTCTGATGATATGGACCTTCCTTTCCTGCCACCCAGCCAGTGCCATGGTCCAGCCAACACTTTCTCAGGTCATTCCTGGGGTCACCTCCCTCTCTGTGTGTCTCCTGGTAGTGGTATGCCTGAACACCAGCATGCCAGCTCGGATGGATCACCTCACCCACCCTGAGCATCCCATGTCCTGCTCTCACCCGAGAGCATCAGAGAAGCAGCAGAGCTTAGGCCCAAACTGGCTGTGGCAGAGATGTGGCTGCTACTGTGAAGGCTGAGTCTGAAGCCACACAGGTGGGGGCGATCCCATCAGCACAACGTGGAGGAAGAGGGAAGTACCCGCTGGAAATAGGAAGACGTGGCCGTGCTGTGTTGCTGGGGGAGGAGGAAGGGGAGAGCGCTGTGGTGAGGCAGCCAGGCCAAGAACAGCTTCCAGCAGGGACGTGGCCAATGTGGAGGAAGTGGCTCCTCACGAGGAACGTGGTGGTGGTAGGAAGACGTCAGCCTCCCTTGCCAGAGGGTTCCCCTCTGTGCATTGTGCTTTCAGACGGTCTCTTCCCCCTTGGCTTCGATGTTACTGATTTCGTGGAACCTGCCCTGGCCATTCCTGACCAGCTCTAGGGTTGCAGTGGGGCTCTGCTGGCTGCTCTGAGGGTGTGCTTGAAGCAGGGAGGGGTCTGTGGGGGCTCTGCGTGAGAGGCAGACTCTGGCTCATCCATCCATCCCCCCATCCATCCCCCCATCCATCCCCCCATCCATCCCCCCATCCATCCATCCATCCATCCAGGTACCCTGGGCGGGGAGGTGGGAGCGAAGCAGAAGCTGTGGCCATCCCCAGAGAGCCACCTTGCTCGGGTGAGGCCCTCCGCACACAATCTGCCATGATCGGAGGAGCTTCCGCTCCTTCCTTCGCTGCGGATGCTCATTTAGAGAAAGGAAGTGATTAAGACTAATCAGGCCGCAATCAGCCATGGCTGCGTGCCGGGCGCTGCGGCGCTCAGCCCCAAGGAGGATGCCCTCCCAAGGGGTCCCAGTCTCCAGTTCCCAGAGGAGAGCGGATCTGGGGTCTGCTCTGGGGTGGGGGAGCTGGGTGTGCTGGGGCAGCCCCGGAGGGACAGCGTGTCCCTGGCTCAGCATCCTGGCTGCAATTTGGGAATCTGCTTAACCCTCGCTCTGCCTGTAAGGCGGTGAGAGTGCTGTGAGTGGCACAGGGCGTGCAAGCACTCATGGCTGGTTGGAGCACATGCAAACACGAGATGATGTGGGGATCCCTCAAGGGCACTTGTAACTCTAGCAATATGCTATGACCATGTATCAGTAATGTGGAGAGAAAAGGCTTTAACAGAGCATTTAACAAGCTCAGAATACCTGAATTTGAAATGCAGTTCACAGTTTCGTCTGCAGAAGCTCATTTGAGCAGGGCTCGCTGAGGGACTGTTCAGGGGTTGTAATTATTTTTGGTGACATGTGGCACTTCAGAGCACCCTGGGACCTGAATACCCTCTTGTTGCCTTCATATTAACTGTAATTTAGTTTGAGGCTGTGTTGATGGATCTTGGCTTGCTTTTGCAGCACAGAAACAAGTTTATTGAAATTTTTTACCTAGGCGTGCATTGGAACTTAGAGAAAAAAACAGGACGTTTGAAATCCAAAGAAATCTTTAATACCGTCCTTTATTCACTCTTTCTTCCCCTGTATATTTGTATTTGGGGGGGGGAGGCATGCAAGTTTTTCAGATGATAATAATTCTCCCTCTGCAAAAAGAAATAGAGTCATTTTTATTTGGCAACGTCAGGTCAGAAGGAAGCGATTGGAGCCCAGCACCTCTGCAAATTGGGTCACTTATTTTAGCGGTCTGAGCCTGGAACAGGATGTCTAACTTTCAAGCATGAACACACTGGCCTTAATGGCTTCTAAATGGAAACTTAAACTCCACAGAGCTCCTGTCTGGGGAAGCTTTCTTCCTTTCCCACTGAGTGAAGGCTTTTTCCAGTCCCTATTTAAGTGTAGTCTTTAAAAAAAAAAAAAAAATGGGGGAAAGAAAAGCACCAAAACAAAGATTAAACCCTCAGTAGCTGCTTGTGTTCGCATTAAACTCTGGGTACTTCAATGGCTTTGCCAACGATCCTTGTGACCACGGACCTTTCAAGTTCTGCCGGCACTCCCCATCTCCAGGATGCCTGTGGTGCTTTGAGCCCGTGCCGAGTTGCAGCACGGGGCAGGGGCTGCTCACGCCACTGAAGTGACCAAGCTGTCCCTGACGCAGCCTGGAGGGGACGTCTGGTGTCCCAGCCTGCCGGACAGGGCACGCTCCTGGGTTGTTATGGCAAAGGCTCAGGGGGAGCCAGCCTAGGGAGTAACAGCCAGTGGGCAAAACAAAGTGCAAAAAGAGTTATTTTGTCTAGTCTGGTTAAAAGGAAGGGAGGCTCATCTCTGGATGTGAAATTTTTCAGCCTCCAGAAGGTTTCAGCCTGTTTTATTTCCCTCATCCCACCCCTTGGCCCATTCGTCTCGCACTGGGATGGTTGCAGCCCTCCGACGTTCCCAAGCAGAGCTCAGCTCTGGCCAGGGTTTGGAGAGGAGGCAAAACTAGGTGGTCATAGAGAGCTGTGAGAAGGGGACCAGCCTCTGGCAGCAGTTTGTTACCTCTTCCATTAAGAAGTGGAGGAGTAGGAAGACCAAAGCATGGATTTGGTATTGAGAGGTAGGAAAAATCCACGTGTTACTGCGGAATCAGCATTCATTCCAGGGAGTGATGTGCTGAGCACCATTTCTTATTGAGAAGGCTGTGAGGTAGCTTTGGGGAGCCCCTTACATCAGGTGTCCATCCTGCTTTGAGCTTGGAAGCAACACCAGGCTGTCTGTGGAACAACCATGTCATCTCAGATGCTTTGGGAGATGATGTTTTTGGCAGCCGCACGTTTGGGCTCTCTGTTGGTGCTGGGAAAAGCAGTGTCTGCATGGAGGGCAGGAGTGCCTGGCGCAAAACAGATGAGCGTGTCAGGGCTCATCAGGGTGAGCCACGGCGAGCGCGGGCTCACCAGCTGTGCTGCGCCGCCGGAACCTGGGCTCGCTCCTGGGAAGTCCGTGGATTAGCACGGAGTGACCCGGCTCCCTGCGCATCCCACGCCGACACTGCTCCCCGGCATCCATCAGTGCCAGGACCTGCATGCTCACAGCAGGGCCCTGCCCTGCAGCAGCTGTTCTCCACGCTGCACATGCACAGCTTTCACCAAGATTTTACACCCTTAAAAAATTAAAAAATAAAAACAGCAACAAAAAAAACACAAAGCAGATGGAGCCTGGCGACGAGCAGTCCAGCCTGTCCACCCAGTTCAGATGCCTCTGTTGGGCATCTCCCCACTTGGTCTCTGCCCCTGAGAGCTTTTAAAAGGATGTAATTCTGAATTCAACTTATCTCCAGAGCCATTTCCTTCTTCGTGTTGCTATTATACAGGAGATGATATAAAGGAAAGGATATTAAAAGGCAGATAGACTTTTCACTCTGATCCAATCTGGGAACGTTGCAAAAATCAAGCAGATAAGTTAATATTTGGCTTCTTATGCACAAGCTGAGAGTAGCAAATAGTCGCTCTGTGTTGTGCATCCCTTTGTGCGTGACACCCAGGGCACGCGGGCCTCCTGCAAGGACCAGCTCTGTGCATCCAGACATGAATTTGTCAGCTCCTGCTTCAGCCCTGTTGCTGGTTGAGATGGAGATGGGTTTGTGTGTGGACACAATCCAGTTGCAGCAGGTCTCAGCGGTCTGCAGCACATTTATTTTGTCTGGAGGAGGTACATAATTCCTGACCTCTGCAGGCCAGCCCCTGTGCCAGATCTGCGGAGGATGTGAACCTGATGCAAATCTTGGGGATATCAGCATGGAGAGAACAGCTTGGGCCTCCAGTTCAGAACCGACCCAGTCCTCGTGGGAATGATGCAGGATGAGCCTTGCTCCCTCTGTAGCACACTAACAATCCTCCTCCATTTGCATTTAATTGCAGCTTTTCTTTCAGTTGGAACTTCTGGAAAATTGTCACGTTTCGCAAATCCTACCTTCGTCCCAGCAGATGATACCAATAGAAACGGAGGCAAAGGGGTGATGCACTAAAAATACTTGGAGCTTGACTGCCCACTGGTGACTGGCACTAGTGCCCCTGGGCTGACAAGCCTCTGCCTTCCCCCATCAGGCAGGCACATTTACCAAGCCCTCCGCTAGCCAGGGCAGGACAGAGATCATCGTTATTTTTTGCTGGGCAGCAGGAACATGCTGGTGAATTAACCATGCCCTCAATTCTATAGGGAACGGTAAGTAATTTATGCCCTAAGGAGCAGGGGGTTGCCGCATGCAGGGAGGAGAGGGAACAGGGCTGTGCATTCAGGTCACATTCAATGGGGGCTGTCAGATCTCTTCCATCTAAAACGCTTCATCACACTATTATTATTTACCAAGCCCTGCTGGTGCTTGGCGGTTTACAAGTGAAAAGAGGTCCAAGCCCTGTGGCGTTCACCACACGGCAGCATGACCACCGAAGCCTAGTGGAGCCGGAGGTGCCCTGGCCTCTCTCCACCAGGCAGAAGCTGCACGGTGTCCAGTGTCTGAAGGCTGCAGGGAAGGTGGAACTCAAGGAGGACCTTGGGGAGCGAGGGGGTTCACCGCACATATGCGGAGAGATTGATCTAGGCACGAAGCCAGCGAGGCAGAGGACAGCTGTTGGGAAAATCTGGGCAGCAACAGGAGCTGAAGGGAATAGCGTTGAAGGGGGGTGAGGTGTGAAGGTCAGGATTCGAGATTTCTCTGGTCTCTGGGGCCTAGAGAAGTGGAGCCTATGCTACAGGCAAGGTGCAAATGCTGGGATATTTGGAAGTGGAATTCAGAGCTAAAATCCAATCACCTTTCTTGTAGTAGCTGGAATAGCTGGCCACAGGAGGCAAACGGGGATTTCCTGGTCTGAATTCCTTCTGACCATGTGCGACTTTGTTTTAAGCAGCCACTCTCATTCAGCATCTCCTGGGTCCCATCTGGAGCCTGAGTGGGAAATTGTGCTCCTAGCAGTATTCTGAGATGTAAAAATCACTAGTGTGGAATGGCTGCAAAGGATGCTCAGTGCGCAGCGAGCAGGCTAGACAAAATATGTCCTTAGGGCTCACCACTGTGTGAGTGAGGCAATGCGATGTGTGATTTGTGGGCTATTAGTAATTCAACAAAGAGACTGCAGCCGGGCTCACTGGAGGACTCAGGCTGGACCTGCAAACGCCTGTATAACATTATCATACAGAGCACTTCTCCCTGGGAAGGATCCAAAGCATCATTTGTGGGGTTGAATTCATGTCATAAATCAGGGGGCACGTGATGGACTGCATTTACTTAGGCTGCCTCTTCTGCATCCTTCCTGGAAACTCATCTAATAAGAGCTGGCCTCTGGCACATCAAGGTTCAAACATCCACCGTTTGTTAATTGCTGGCAGTAGAAGCACTGCTTTTTTTGCCTTGAAATGTGGAATCCCTTCCTAGAATTGCACTGGGGACTAATAAAAGCCACTGCCAGGTTTAATATATGCTATCTCACAAATTATCTGGATTAAATACAAGGACTGTGTACAGCCAGAGAGGGGATATTCCCAGCTTAACACTGCTTCTGGGCCATGGAGATCCCAAGACATTGGCCCTGAAAAATTGTGATTCTCTTACGTGTGTGGGAGGGGTTTGGCAGGAGAGCTTGGAAGTGGTCATATTTGCCTGAGCTAGAGAATTAATTGCCATAAAAACTATGGGTTTGTAACCAATAGTTACAGCTGCAGGAAAGATCAGAAAGCATCTGAATAAATCAAATTAACTACCTCCTGCTCCCATCCTTATGAGAGCAGAACCTTTCTGGGCAAGATCAAAACTACAGTCCAGCTGACCTTCAACTCTCCCACCTAAAAAACCATGAGTGAAAAGTCCAGAAATACCGTCAGCTAGAACAGGATAAGGTGGGGAGTGCAGTACTGGGTTACGGGATGAGGTGGATCTTCATCAGGGAGACATGTACCAGAGGAGGGCAGTGAGGCTGTAGCCTGCTCCTGAGAAAGTCTCATAGATTTAGAGAGTCCACTGGGCCGTGCAACCCACAGTATTGAACAGCCTGTGGTTCCAGTTAACTGCTACCCTAGCCTCCACCATGACTCACTTGCTCCTCGCCCTGACTCTGATGTTTGTGGTGCCCCAAGACAGAGGACTCACATCCCCTTGTAGCTCGTGTCTCTCAGCATTTCCCCATCCAGCTCTGGCTGCTGCTCTCAGCACCAACCTTGGAATGATGCTGTGAATCCCAGCGCATCCCCGACCTTCCAGATTTTGCACCGCTTGCTGGTGTACGCTGGTGAGGAATGTCGGCCTTGTATTAGTCTGAAATTCCTCCTCTTTAGCCGCTTCTCCCTCATGCTGTTGTTGAGAAGCCTCTCCGAGCTGGGGATGCTCCAGGGGGAAGGGGCAGCACCACAGGCACAGTACCTTCAGGAGGTTGTGGCGCTGGACAGCTCTCGGCATGGCTCCGCACAGCACAGAACAGCCCATCATGGCTTGGCATGGCATGGGACGACACAACACAGTTTGGCTCGGCATGGCACTGCTTGGCTCGACTTGACTCAACTCGGCACAGCGGGACCCCCCGTTGTAGCCTTCCCCTCGGCCTCCGGCGCTGGTGCACATCCCTGTCTGCCTCTCCTGATGGAGCCTCCCTGGCTTCAGGACCGTGGCCCTGCCTCCTGCCTTCTCCTGCCACTGCACGCGTGTCCCTCCTGCGCTCACCCCTGCCTGTTGCCTCCTCACCGAGCCTGGTTTCTACCCAAATGTGAAAAGCCACTCTGGAAGCCGTCTCCTCAGCATTTTTTGGCCTCAGCAGCATCAGGGCTGGTGCTGCTCCAGTCGCAGGGTGTTAGTGCCGAGTGGGTCAGGCTGGGAGCAGCTCAGAGCTTTGGAGGAGCCACAAGGAATCCAGGAGAGCCACTGTGAGCTCCAAGAGCAGGGCTCCTGATCTATGAAATGAGCTAATGTGTGGTGGCAGAGGTGAAGAGGGGCCTGGAGACAGATTTGGGGGTGTCCTGCAAGACAGGGGTGACATCTGCTCAGCAGGTGTGCATGAGGAGATGCAGAGGAAGAACCAAGGGCACCAAGCAGAGGGTTTACCCAGGGATAATGAGCATGGGGGGTCCGAACACCGCCACCTCTGCAAGCCACGGTGGTCTCCCCCATGCTTAGAGGGGCAGCAGCAGCTGCTGCAAGGTGTCTGAAGGTCTTGGGCTTGTCTGCTGGCAATACATCCCCCCTGCAGAAGGACTTCCTTCCCTACCCCTCATATTTCCTGATCCCTGAGCAATGTGGATTTCACATCAGTTTTGGTGCTGGTGTGAGTTTGGCCGGAGGCTGGGAGAATTTCCAGTGTTCCCTGTCTCCCTCACTGCAGCCGAGGCCACACGATGTTGGGGACAGACCGGGCTTGAGGAGGGGACCCATGCCCCAAGCCGTGCTGTGTCCCCACGTCCATCCCAGGGCTGCTGGGCACATGGAGGAGGGCCAAGAGCAGAGCCCTTCCTCAGCTGCCCTCTTCTGCCTGGCCTGGAGGGCCTGTGGTGGCACGGCCGGGTGAGGCTGTGCACCACGAAGGGCTGAGTTCGGCGCTCAGCTCGGTGACATGCCGCTTTTGTCTCCCCACAGGCCAACCCTGCTCCCATTATCGTGAACACAGACTCGCTGGAACAAGGGCTCTCTGTAAGTCTCCTGGTTTTGTTTCACTTCTTTTCCACAAGTGGTACTCAGCGGTGCAGCAAGGCTCCTCCACCTGGGGAAGCCCCATCCAGGTGGCAGAGGAGCCTGGGGCCCGCGCCACGTCCCCACAGCACATCCCAGCCCCAAGCGCCGCTGGAGCTGGCAGAGCCATGGCTGCCAGCAGCTGAGCAGCGCTTGGTGACGGGGAGTGTTTGCAGCCATAGTGCGCTTGGCACTCTCGGCTTGCTATAGAGCTACTCCTCCTCGGCTCGTTGCAGAGAGGGTTTGCGAGCTGCTGCATCCCTCCCCAGAGCGTCTGCAAATCGTTCCTGCAGGGGGGATGGAGGGAGCGGGGCGGTCGGGGTGGATTTCTGCTCTGCTGACTCTGTGCTTTGGGGGTGCTCCCATTTTCCTCCCAAAAGGGAGCTCAGTTGACGGCTTGCCAGGGCTGTGTGCTTTGCACCTGTTTTTCTTATGTTGCAGCAAGTTTCGGTTGCCTTCCATGTTAATGAAGCAGCACTGGGACTTGTATTAGACTTGGTTAGCCTTTGAACTCTGGGCGGAAGGTTGTGGGTTACTTCTGGTGGTCAAACCTTCCTCCTAACGAATTGCAAATGTCAGCCCACAGCCTATCATAGGCTTGGTGCACATCAGAGCTGTGCTGGGCCAGTTGGGCTACCAAAAGGAAGGGAAGCCCAGCCAGGCTCTCTGCAGCCCTGGACACACTGTTTAATTGTGCCTTGGGTGCTGAGCCAAAGCCATCTGGCTTTTGGGAAGAAGGTGATGGTGGTCCTGGGCACAGCAGCCTTGTACAACCATGGCAGAACACACTTTTTATTCCCAAACGATGTTCTGCTTTGTGTGGTACCAGTGCAGAAACCAGCCTTCCCCACTGGGAACTCAGTGCCAAAAAATGGCTTGCAAGGAACATGTGTCCCACGTGGCTGTGGCCCCAGTTTGGAACCAGGGCGAGCCCTGCTCCATCCTGTCACCCCCTTCCCAGGGAGCCAGGCTCCAGGGAAAACAAACCTCAGAGGCTCCCTTCAGCAGTCCCGCAGGTCAGCAAAGGAGCCACAACAGGGGATTTCTGCAGAAGAACACAGTGAAGTGGCAAGTCTGGCACAGAGTTCTTTTACAAAAACAAAAGCTGAAGCCTGTTAGTACAGTATGTATTTGGAAGGGTTAATGTCACATCTTCCAGTCTTTAATTACTTAACTATTCAACGCTTTCCTTAATGATAAACAGATGGATGTGGTCTAGTTCCTTCCTGTTCTAGTTCCATTGATTACATTGGACTAGCTGCTGGGCTGAATTTGGCCCCGGCTGTTTATCAAAAAGTCTGCTCCACATTTCAGTCCCTCTGTCCACCCACCTCCGTCCCCAAGAGCATGTGGCACGAGCAGCACCACAAGGTACGAGCTGCGGCCCCGCATCCCGCTTGCTGCCGGGGCCAGTGCTCAGCTATGCTGCCTATGGCTCTGAACCCAGCTCTCCCAGGGTGTAAAATCCGAACAAAATCCTCATCAAATTCCTTCTGTATTAAAAGCAGTCCCTGAAGGATACATAGTCTGCAGCTTGTAGTCAAGCTGGGCTCGCACAAGCACCCACCTGCAGCTCCAGGTTGTCGCTCACCATTTCACCCATTGGTGTGTTTTGCACACCCTGTCCCTGGAGGGTAGATGGAGCATCGAAAGCACAGCCCCCGTGGCAGGCAGTGCTGTCTGTGTTTCCGAGCTGCCACTCTGAAGCTGGAACAAGTTATTTCTGCCCAGGGTGCTCAGAGACTGCTGCCAGGGAGCAGGAAGGGTCACTCCAACACCCCGTCGTGGGGTTCAGCAAAGGCTCAGCTGTGTGTCCGGATCTGCAGCTTCACCCGAAGCAAGGTGCGGGTGCCTGGCCCCACCACGTGGTAACAGCAAGACATGGGCCACATCCTGCTCATAAAGCTGGAGGATTACTCTTCCTGTGGGTTATTCTTCTTGCAGCCTGTTGGGCTATTTGGGTTAGTTTGAGGAACCCCATCTTATCCTTCTAAATTTGGCCTCCTTTTTTTTTTTAAAAAAAAAAAACTGACTCTCTAGCAAATTGCAAACTGCGTTCCACGTGCGCCGGTGCGGTGTTGGCCGGCTGAGCCTGCAGACAGCTTGCAGTAGCTCTGGAAGGTGTGTGCTCTTCTGTTTATCAAATGAGTGTTAACTCTGCAGCCTTCTGTTGATGATTTAAATGTCATCATTGCTAACTATTTCCCTGCTGCTCAAAACACGAAAGAGAAGCGAAGGCCAGAGAGGGGGCCTCTTCCTGAGGCCTCAGGTGGGCTTACTGCGTGGGATGGGCTTGGAAAAAATACCCTGACTCTTCTCTGTTACAAACCAGCTGCTGCTCAGGATTGGGCTGTGCTGGGAACAGCTAATGAGCCCCACACCCCCGTGAGCTTTGCAGGTGGTACCCAGGGAAATGAAAGCAGAGCAGGGTGGGCTCACCCTGCCCAGGAAGGGATGGCTCTGGGACACATCCCAGGACACCCCCATGAAAGCCTGGAGCCAGACATCACCCAAACAAGCCCCAGATGGGAGCCAAACTGTGCCAGGTCTGCACCCCCCCTTAACAGGGAGGCAGCACCTAAATTGTGAGGGAGCTCAGCAGAGAGTTGGATGGGGAATCGGGGCATCCCTGGGAGTTTCTCATCATGTTGCATGGGACACGGTCCCAAAGCAAGCTGGGCAGGAGCACAGGTTGCCCCCTGTGAGCACAGGGACAGCAGCCTGTGGCACACTCGGGCCGTGGTGGCTCCGGTGGGTGCCATGGGCAGGTTTTGCCGTCAGTGAGTGACTGGTATTCAATTTTCCGATGCTGGAACGTTTGCTTTGTTGGCTTGTTCCCTTGGTTACGTGGTATATATTAAGGTCTCCATTTGGCTTCCTTATGCAATTAACTGGCGTTCTGTTGCACGGGTTTTGGAGACGTAATCAGAGCTAGAACTTCACGTCCAAGCTTGGCTCACCTGGCACACGCTGTGCTGGGCAGGTGCTGACCCTGCTCATTTTCAGGAACCATGCAAAACATGACACAAAATGCAGTACGAAATGCCCTTTTGCATTGGCAACCCCAGGGTTTTGAGGGGGAAAGCCGTGGGACCACATTCCGGGTGCCTCCACAGCCCGTGCTGCAGGTCCCTGCCTGGGTGCTTCCCGGCGCGGGCGCTGCTGGCTCTCCCTGCGGCTCACAGATTGTCAAAGTTTTCTGCACATCCCCATCCTGGAGGTATGTATGTGCTGTTCCTCTGCGGCCGTGGGTGTGCATATGGCTGTCTGTGTGGCAATAGCGTTTAATGCCAAAGCGGAGAGGACAACGTGTGTAGTAGCGGCGGGTGCCAGGAATCTGAGTTGCTGGAAAGCTGGGGGGAGGCAGAGCCACGCACCGCACGCCGGGCCACCAACTGCGGCGGCGAGAGGAGCCCAGGGGCTTGGGCGAGGGAGGCAGTGAGGGGGACTCAGGATTAGTCAGTGCGGTGGGATGGGGAGGAAAAGCAGTGGCAGGGGGTCCCACAGCCAGGCAGCGATGTCCCTGCCTATGGAGGGCTTGTCCTCCCCCTGCTCTGTACTGTGCCAGTGCTGGCCGAGGGGGTGCAGCATCTGTGCCCCCAGAATTTATGGGCAGAGCAGGAGCTGGAGGGGAGAAGGTCTGCCAGCACACGTAGCGAGTTCCTTCCAACCCCTGAAGCTCTTATGAGGGGTGGCCTTGCCTGACTCCAGCCCAACGATGTTTCCACAACTGTCGGTACCCTAACAGCACATCCTGAAGCTTTTCTTTTTCCCAAAGCTTTCCTTATGTCCCACCTGAATCTTCCTTGTTTCAGGACTCCTTGGTCTCAGTTGACACAAAGGTCCTGCAAGGCTCTGGAGCTGGCCTGGCCTGGAGGTGTGCCGGGGCCATGTTGTGCATCCCCAGCAGGCTCCAGTCCTCCCTCTGCTGTCACCATTCTCATTTACGTCTTGAGTCTGTGTTTTCCTTCTGTCGCTTTGAGGACAAACCCACTGCAATCCCTTCAGCCTCCTCTGTTGGCCCATGTTCCCCAGAGCCCCAGTCACATCCCCCTGCCCTGGGCTTTCTCCAGCCTCATTCTTGAAGCACGGTGCCCACAACGGGCTGGAGAACTTCCAGTCTGTGCCTCTGCAGCACTGAAGAGCACTTAGGGGGCAAACCAGTCTGTGGGGACATGGCTGTGCCATTCAGCGCCTGCCTCGGCCATGGTCACCCTCCTTTTGTGCTCCCTTTCCATTAATGTCCCGCAGGGCACATTCAGGGACAGGAAAGCCGTGGAGCTTTCCGAAGTCCTCCCAAAATCTTGTGGTCATGTAACAACCCTGGAGGTTTGAACATGAAGTTGTTTTTCAAATCTTCCTTATTCTGAGGTCTTTGCAGCTGCTTATGGCCTGACTTTAATGACCTG
Source organism: Nettapus auritus (assembly GCA_011076525.1). Lineage (NCBI taxonomy): Eukaryota > Metazoa > Chordata > Aves > Anseriformes > Anatidae > Nettapus > Nettapus auritus. The sequence goes on from CM021768.1 coordinate 9,388,138, forward strand.
GAGCATGCAAGCGAAAAAGGTGTTTGAGTGCATTTTGCAACTGCCACCTTGTTTTTCTGTACATTTGTAGTGATGGAGAAAATGGAAGTTTTTGACCTGTGCATATAACGTTTGTTATTTCAGAGCCTACAGCTGCAACCCTTTTGCTTCTGGTTTTCTTTCTGATAAGCAGTGCCCATTTCTCAGTCCCTTCGTGTGAGAGGTGTCCGGGCCCCTCACCATTACATTTCATCATCTTTGACACGATGGCTGTGGGAGTTAGAGTGCAGGGAGCAGTATGGCATGCCGCATCGAGGCTATACCATTCTGTTATTTAAGGGGCACCCTATATGAAAGGTATACACACCACTTTGTTTCATGTGCGACCAACTAATTCAACAGAATAGATTATTCCAAATTACTTGCTCTTCCATGTTAACAAAACCAGGCTGCAAGAAGATTTAGAAGATATCAGCTACTGAAGATGTACATTGTGTTATTACAGACCTTTCTTTTTTTTTCCAGTCGACCAAGCCCCTTTCCTTGCTTCCTGCAGCAGTGAATTCCCGAGGTTAATTACATGCTGGGTAACAAAGGCGTCATTGCTTTGTGTGGATTTGGTTGAGCTCCTTTTCATTCCTCACAAAATGAGCTGCCAGAATAAAAGGTTTGAGCTAAAGTACATTAAAGTCAGTGGGCTTTGGATCATGCCCAGAAAGAAAAGCAGCGAGCAGTTTTAATTCCAGGGCAGGCTTGCACAACTGCATTTGAGGTTTTCAGCTGTGACGGCACGGGTTTTGGGGTGGATTCTCCATATTCCAGTGCCCCAGGATGCATGTGGAGCCCTAACGCGCTCTTTCCCTCTCCCCAGGTGAATGGCAGCGATGGGATGTTCAAATACGAGGAAATCGTCTTGGAAAGGGTAAGTGCTGGCCAAGCGGCACGGTGCTGACCATGCGGGTGCCCTCCCCACAGGCAGCCCCCACTCACCCCCCACTCTCCCCCCAGCTGATGGGCACAGGAGGGGCTCCGCTGCCCTCCCTGGAGGGGTTTGGGGGTGTCTGGCTTTCCTTCCCCCGCGGCAGGGGGCTGGGCTCGCCGTTCCCCCCGCGCACCCCTCCAGAAGGGAGGGAGGAGGGTTTCTCCCTCACCTCCCTCTTTCGCACCCTCGCCCCCGCAGCCCTGCCAGCGCAGAGCTGGGGCTGAAAAGTGGGGGGGAGGGGGGGGCTCTTTGTCACCGTCTTCGCCGGAAAATGGAGGCAGAAGGAGCTGCACACGCGGGGGGGGGGGTTCTGTCTCTCGCCTCTTGTCCGGCTGCCGCCCCCCTGCCCCAGTGGCTGGCTCTGCCTCACCACGGGGCACCCAGCCTGGTGATGCTGAGCAGCAAGGACAGGTTTTCTCGTAGCCCGGACTGTGGCGGGGGGAGCTCCTGCCTGCGCTTTCCCCCGTCTCTTGGTGAGGTCCTGGCCATGCAGAGCTGATGCTGGGTGCTGCGCCACAGCCGATAAAAGTGGCTCCCACAGGGGACGGGGTTGGTCCTGGGAGCAGCAGGGAGATGCAGAGGCTGCATCCCTGTGTGCAGGAGGGATGGGGAGGGAGCAGGAAAATCTGCCCCGAGCTTTGCTCCGAGGCGTGGGCACAGCAGGGTCAGGCGTGCCGGGGGTCCAGCCCTGTCCCACCCCCTGCAGGGCCTCCATCCATCGCCTGGCACAGCAGCACGAGCGAGGCGAGGGCCTCCTCCTCGCCGCTTGGCCAGCAGCGCAGGGGAAGACGCATCACTCGTTCTCCTGTTCCTTTAGTCATCCCCCTCCTCCCCCCGGCTCTGCATCACAGAGGTGGGTGGACGGAAGGTTATCTGGGGCTGCAGCCTCACCCACCGCTTCCCCAGCGTGCCTGACGAAACGAGCCCAGGGGATGCTTCCTTTTCGGGCTGAGTGCTGCCTGCTCCGGGCCCTCTTTAGAGGCAAAAGCCTTGTTTTCGGGGATGCTGCAGAGCAGCCTCAGCCCACAGCCGGGTGGGGCTGGCAGGGTCAGGCTGCTATGCAGCTCTCACTGCTCGGCTGCTGCGGGGATCTGCTGCCCGGCTCCAGGCAGCCAGAAATCACAGGGGAAATGCAGTGCCAGGACCAGCACAGACCTGACCCAGGTCTGTCCCCTTCCCCTGGCCCGGTGGGACCACTACGGCCCCATCTCCTTGCAGGAGGAGCTCCTCGCCGCCTGTAGGTGAGAGACCGTCCCCTTGCTGTTGATGTTCAGCTCCCAGAGACAACCCCAGCATATCCCAGCATCACTTCTCTGTAACTGATCCTTGTCTTTGTTGTAAAGGGCAAAGGCAGCAGCATTTGGGGGCAATGACCACGGGAGCTCTGCCCGCAGGGGAGCATGGCAGTGGGTTGATGGGCACTGCACATGTCTGTGGCAGGTGCTTCCCCCCACGTCTCCAGCAGCCCTGATGCCAGCAAAGAAATCCCTTGAACCTGATTTCTTTCAGTTTTTCAGAATAAAAGCAACCCCCTCCTGGATCATTCCCAGATTTCTTAGCCAGCATCGCAGAGCACCCTTCCGGACAGAGTCACTATTAGGAGTCCATTTTAGGCAGCCACACCTCCTAGTGTCCTAGTGTGGGTGCAGCCCGCCTGGCCATGGGTCTGTCAGGGTCTCCCAGAGCTCCCCGTCACCTACAGGTGAGCAGCAGCACCCCAGGAGCCCTGGGCAGCTGAGACAGTGCTTGGCCTGAGCGCAGTTGTGTGTGAGAGGTAGGCATGGTAGGATGTGACTAAGTGTCAGCTCTTCCGCATGAGAAAATAAGTCAACAAGCCATCTGATTTTCAAGGCAGAGCAGGAAATAAATAAATAAATAAATCAGTGATTGTCCACTTGCATCAGGCATGGCAGCAGAAGCAGTGCCCCTAAGTGTGTGACCAAGCAGGGTCCCATGAGCGGGGCAGGCAGCGTGGGGCTGGGCAGCAGAAGCTCCTGCTCGTGGCAGGATGCTGCTGGGACACAGCAAGAGTGCCAAGACAGGGGCACGGTGTGGCTCCCTCCTTCCTCTTCAAGCTTCATTTCCATCCCTACAGCCCCCTCCGCTGCCCTGGTGCAGAGTTTGGCACCAGCACTGCGAGGCTGATGAGGGAGCCACTTGTTTCATGGTGTCGAGACCCAGCGCAGCACTGCAGGAGCCACCAGCCAGCCGGCACCCTGAGCTCGGGGGGCACAGGAGACAGATGCTGGTGGTCGGTCCAAGCCCTGCTTCTCCGCACGGGCTGTGCTGTCGGTGTCTCCTCCTGGGGAGCCGCCAGCGAGGGGAGGTTTTCTCCGCCAAGGACCACCCCCTCGTCCCCCCGCGCGCTGCCTGCCTCAGTCTCTCGGCAGAGACGTGGCGGCGAGGGAGGTCCTGGCGGCTCCCACGCTCCCGCTCCATCTGTTGGGTGCTCAGCGCCGAGCACCAGGGCTGACGAGCGTCGGCCTCCCCTCAGCCACGCACCCGCTGCCCTCCCGGACCACGGGGATGCTGTAAGGGGGTGCTGCCGGGGGGCTCGCTGCTGTCAGACCGGCGCTGCCAGCGAGGAAGTGGCCGCATGGGACAGACGCCACGTGTGGTTTCCCGCAGGGTAACTCCGGCCTCGGCTTCAGCATAGCAGGAGGGATCGACAACCCCCACATTCCAGATGACCCGGGCATCTTCATCACCAAAATCATCCCCGGGGGAGCGGCAGCCATGGACGGACGTTTGGGGTGAGTGTATGGGGCTAGGGGGGATCACCCCAGATCTTGACTCTGTCTGACCCACTGGTCAGCGCCCACCCCTGCTCCCTCCCAGCCCCTCCAGCCCCTTACCCATAGCCACGTCACCTCGGCAGGGATCCCCCTGCCGTCAGCATCCTGCCTGCCCTCCCCGCCCCTGGCTCCCCTCCTTCCCTGTGCCCCCTGGGGCAGGATCCATCCTTCCCCCATCTCCCCCCTCCAGCAGGGTGACAGCACAGGGACCAGCCTCACTGCCTCCCCCCTTGCCTCCGCCCCCTGGGGAGTGACCCCGCTGTCACCCCACATTTTTACTCCTGCAAACCTCCTTGTTCCAAAGAGAGGGATCTGGCCAGCTCAAGCAGTTTCCCCTTGCATGAAGGTCCTCGTGGCTGGAGGAGCGTGGCAGAAGTGACTCTGGTAGCACGGGCTGGCAGTTCTTGGGAGCTCAGGGTCACGTTGTACCCACAGGGTGAACGACTGCGTGCTGCGGGTCAACGACGTGGACGTCTCCGAGGTGGTGCACAGCAAAGCCGTGGAGGCTCTGAAGGAAGCGGGCCCCGTGGTGCGGCTCGTGGTGCGGCGCCGGCAGCCCCCGCCGGAGACCATCATGGAGGTCAATCTGATGAAGGGTCCCAAAGGTGAGTCCCACGGGCTGGGTGTCCCCTGGGTGTCCACCCCAGCGTTGCAGGGTGGGATGCTATGTGGCACAGGGTGTGGGGCACCCCACAGTGAGGCACATAGTGGCCAGGAGTGAAAGGGTGTCCCATTGGGTTAGGAGCGGGGTGGGAAAACACAGTGACCTGGCTGTGCCAACCCCAAACCGCAGCCAGCCATCCCTCAACCCCCCCCTCCTCCCCTCCTGCTCATCCCCAGGACTGGGCTTCAGCATCGCAGGGGGCATCGGGAACCAGCACATCCCTGGGGACAACAGCATCTACATCACCAAGATCATTGAGGGAGGCGCTGCCCAGAAGGACGGGCGTCTGCAGATCGGGGACCGGCTGCTGGCGGTAAGCCCCGCGCCTGCAGCAGGCAGCCAGGCACCCGCAGTGCCACGGTGCCCATCCCTCGTCCCCTTTCCTGGGATCCATGCTGGGACGGTGCTGCGGGAGGGGACAGCCACCATCTCACCGTCCCCCTTGCCCCCGGCAGGTGAATAACACGAACCTGCAGGACGTGCGGCACGAGGAGGCCGTGGCCGCCTTGAAGAACACCTCCGACATGGTGTACCTGAAAGTGGCCAAACCCGGCAGCCTGCACCTCAACGACATGTACGCGCCCCCCGACTACGCTAGCAGTACGTACGCTGCCAGCGCGGCAGCCCCAGGGCACTGCGGGGACGGGGGGAATGGCACAGCGGGGATGGGGGACGACACATGCTGGAGCTGGCGGGAGATACCGGGCTGGTCTCTGCCATCCGCGTTGAAGCCGATTTCTGCTCCTGATGCCTGTCTCCTCTCCTGCAGCCTTCTCAGCCTTGGCTGACAACCACATAAGCCATAACTCCAGTCTGGGCTACCTGGGCAGCGTGGAGAACAAACCTGCCTACACCGTCCCCCCTCAAGTGACCCCCTCCAGGTACTCGCCCATCCCTCGGCACATGATCGGGGACGACGACTTCACCAGGTGAGAGCCAGGCATGGGCATCCCCGGTCCCTGCCCCTTCTCTTCCTTCCCTTTCTCTCCCTGACCTCATCCCCATACCCTGCTGTAGTGGGTGCAGAGCCTCAGCCGTGGCTGACAGCCTCTGTTTGTGGGTGCCATGCAGGGGGTGAGGGGCTGGGGGGCACAACTCTCGGTACTTGTTCAGCTCCTCTCCCCGTGCTCTCCAAGCCTGAGACCCCACTCCACCTGTGCCCAGGTGCTGCGAGCCCTGGGGCGAGCGCTGATCCAGGGCTGGATGTTGGGCTCCAGCTGTGTGCTTAGAGCTGATGCTTGGGTTAGGACTAGGGATTGCTCCATGGTTATGAGCAAGGCTGCAGCCTCGTCCGGGCTGGGACGGTCCCATTCTGTGATGCTGATGGATCCCAGAGCAGAAGACCCTGATGTGTCATCGGGCATCAGGCAGGTCATCCTGGAGAGCTGCTGCCATCACATCCACCCCATCCATCCCTTGCCTTTTGGGGGACCCTGCTGTGCACCACGACCTCTGTAGCATTCGCCTCATCCAAGCCCATGTCTCCTGTGTGCTCTCGGCACCAATACCACCAGTCCCACAGCCTGTCCCCGCGCTGCTTCCTCTCCGGATGCAGCCATTCACGTGCTGCCCAGGCACTGGGGGAGGACGCTGTGCTGCAGGAGCTCCGCTTTCTCCATTTGTACTGCACCACAGAAGGTGACTGATTCCCAGCGCCACCACACCATCTGTCCCTCCTCCAAGGACCCCTGATCCCACCGGATCCCACACGTGCTGATGCCCTTACTGACGGGCCAGAGAGGGACGAGAGCATCCTGCGACCCAGGCATCACCCAGCAGCAGTGGCTGCGGTGCAGCAGGAGCCAGCGGCCACTAGAGGATGGTGCTGCCTTGCGAGGGCCCCACCACAGCAGGCTGAGCCCAGCAGCCCGGCTGCAGCCTCTTCCCCTCCTGCAGGCACGCATGCTGCTGCAAGCAGGGACATAGAATCATGGAGTCATCGAATATCCCAAGTTGGAAGGGACCCACGAGGATCATCAAGTCCAACTCCTGGCTCCACACAGGACCACCCAAAAATCAGACCGTGTGTCCGAGAGCGTTGTCCAAACACTTCTTGTACTCTGTGCCTTGACCACTGCCCTGTGGAGTCTGTCCCAGTGCCTGACCACCCTCACCATGAAGAACCTTTCCCTAACCCACAGCCTGACCCTCCCCTGTCCCAGCTCCATGCCGTCCCCTCGGGTCCTGTCGCTGTCCCCAGAGAGCAGAGCTCAGCGCCTGCCCCTCCACTCCCCTCGTGAGGGAGCTGCAGGCTGCCATGAGTCCTCCCCTCAGCCTGCTCTGCTCTGGGCTGAACAAACCAAGGGACCTCAGCCACTCCTCATACGTGTCCCCGGTGACCCTCGTGTCCTGCAGAGCAGCTGCTTCCCCATGAGCTGCACCACGGATGTCCAGAGCTGGCACAGCCCCGCCGCGTGCCCAGGTCAAGGTGTCAATGCCACAGTGTCCAGCGTGGGATCCATCTGCAGGAACATTGTCCCGCTCAGGATGCCTGGAGTGCATACCGTGACTGAGACCTGGGATAAGCAACTTACCTGCCTGAGGCTTTACTTCCTCTCCTTGGTTCTTGTAGTACCTCTCTACCTTCTGTCTTCATCCATGCTGGGGATGCTTTCTTGAGGGCAGCAGCAAAAAGCAAGGGGCCGAGCAAGTTCATCGGCTGGTTGGAGGCACGGTCTTGCAGACCCAGAAACCTGACCTGTTTCTTCCTCAGGAAAATCTCTAGCCCCAGGCAAGGATTTGCTGCAGAGGGACAAACAGCTGCAGCCCTCCCTGCCCCTGGCAGCCCCCCTCACCTGCCTGGCCCTGCAGCCTCCCCACCAACGCTCCGGGAGCAGAGGAGCAGCTCCAGGAACGAGGCGCTGCTCAGACCAGGAGACAGGGCAGGCTCCCAGGCAAACACAACAGCAGCAGTGCAGCGAGGACCTGGGGGCTCAGCAGCAGAGCCAAGTGCTGGTGGCAGCCCCAGGACATGGCACTGAGCCTCCATGGGACCCAGTGATCCCAGGGGGCCAGCCCCTGCTGCATCGGACACACAGAGCTGGCGTAGGCCAGGGTTACGATGCTGCTGTGCCTCCGCGTTGGAGGGAGAGGTGCCCAGCGATGCTCAGCGGGGGGCAGGAAGGGGTTAAGCCCACTGGGTCTAGCAGGCGCCAAAGCCTGCGTCCTGTCGTGCTTCCATAAAAAACCCAGGCTGTGGGTATGGGACTGCGAAGCCGCGTGCCCCGCTGCCGCGCCAGGCGAGAGGGAGAGAGAAACAGTGCAGGGCACGGAGCTCGGGGCGTTCCTGCTCCTCGCCCTCCCGGCTGGCACCACCACGCCGCGATGTTCACCGTCAACGTCTCCTCCTCCATGTCCTACCGGGGACAGCCGTCCCTGTCCCCTGGCAGGCAGCAGCGGGGCCACGGGAACAAGTGCGAGCAGAGGTACGGGAGGGAACACGGCACGGGGAGAGGAGCTGCTCACTGCCGGGAGGGTCGGGCAGGGCTGGGTGTCCTTCATGTCTATCTGTCTGTCTGTCTGTCTGTCTCCTGCTGCTGTTGCTCCTTATAAGGTGACAGCCTGAGCTGTCTGAGTGACATTCAGCCCACAGGGACTCCCCCAAGGGAAGGGAAGGTGTGATGCTGTTCCTGGGGTGCTGGCTTGAGTCCCTAGAGGTAAATCCTACCTCCTGCAGTGCTGAAAGTACCAAAACCTTCCCCTGTCAGCCCAGGTGACGGCACTGATGCTCCAGGCTGGCCGGGGGGGATGAAGAAGACATTTTCTTGCGAAAATCGCCTGGGAGAACGCTGCCGGGCTGCAGGCCTTCATGCTGGCTGCTGAGCCAAGCGTTATTCCCCTGGGTCTCCTCACCTTCCTACCAGCCACAGCAGCCGGGGTGGCAGCCCCCTGCCCCAGTCTTCCCTCAGCACGGGGCTGCCAGCATTGGTAGGATTCACTGTGAGTGCCATGGTGATGCCTGAGGCACTGGCATCACTTCTACCACGTCCTGGAGGATGCGGGTGGGCGAGGATGCTGAGCTCCCTGCTGGGTCCTCAGTCCTTGCGGCACCCACCTCGCCTCCAGCCCCTGCATGCCGGTCACCGAGCCGACACATTGATGGTCCCCGATGTCACGTCGGCTGGCAATTTTTGTCAGTCCGTGCATTTTTGCCAGGGTGTGCTCACTGGCGTCACTTGTTCCTTGTGCTTTGAACACAGCCCTTGAGCCGCGAGCTGCCGCCGTTCCTATCGTGCTCATTTTTTCCCAGCTGAAAATCGGCGCTGGATTTTTGCGATGCCAGGCGGTCTTTCTGCCTGTGCCTGCCTATTGTTTGAACTGCAGAAGAATTAAGTCATCGTTGAAAAATTTAGGGCTGCTGCTGTGCCGCCGCTGAGCCGTGCGGGGCTGCGCCGTGTGTGTCTGCGTGGCTGCGGGCACGCGGGCCGTGCAGGGTGCGGAGGGCTGCGATTCCCCTGTCCTGGCACTGTCCCCAGTGCCCGGGCTCCTGGTGCCTCGGCACCGTTTGTGATCCCCCTGGCTGATGCTCTGTCCCTGTGTGTTCTGCGTCGTGTCACTGTGAGCCCCAGTTGTGTGGTGCACCTCCTCTGCCCTGGCCCGTGACCCCATCACCTGCATTGCTTCTCATCACCCTGACATCCCCATGTCCCTTGTCTGTCCCTCCAGAGAGCCCCGGAAAATCATCCTGCACAAAGGCTCCACCGGCCTGGGCTTCAACATCGTCGGAGGGGAAGATGGAGAGGGCATCTTCGTGTCCTTCATCCTGGCCGGAGGCCCCGCTGACCTCAGCGGGGAGCTGCGGAGGGGAGACCGCATCCTCTCGGTGAGCTGGCCTGGCGGGGAGGGACAGGCACCGGGCACCCACCTGGGGGCAGAGCAGTGTCCGGGGGTACTGGGGCTGTGGGGACGTGGTTCAGCAGCATCCATCCCTCAGTGCTGGTGTGGCCGGCTCCCTGCCTGGCGTGGTCCTGACATGGAGCAGGGGCTGGTGGGGTGGGCAGCCCTGGGGTGTCGGTACCGGGGGTGTTGGTACTGGGTGTGTCAGTACTGGGGGTATCGGTACTGGGGGTATCAGTACTGGGGGTGTCGGTACAGGGGGTATCAGTACTGGGGGTGTCGGTACTGGGGGTATCAGTACTGGGGGTAACAGTACTGGGGGTGTCAGTACTGGGGTATCGGTACAGGGGGTATCAGTACTGGGGGTGTCGGGGTATTGGTACTGGGCATATTGGTGCTGGGGGTATTGGTGCTGGGGGTATTGGTACTGGGGGTATTGGTACTGGGGGTGCTGGTACTGGGGGTATTGGTACTAGGGGTGTCGGTACTGGGGGTGTCGGTACTGGGGGTATCAGTACCAGGGGTGTTGGTACCGGGAGGGGTGTTGGCACCGCAGGCCCATGGTGGAGCCGGGGCTGGGTGACGGGGGCACTGTGAGCACCGGTACGGCGGTGCTCCGGATGTCCTGGTGCGACGGAGCCGCGGTGTCCCGGCAGGTGAACGGCGTGAACCTGCGCAACGCCACCCACGAGCAGGCGGCGGCGGCGCTGAAGCGGGCGGGGCAGACGGTGACCATCGTGGCGCAGTACCGGCCCGAAGGTACGGCACCGGCACCGGCACCGGCACCGGCAGGGGGCGGCGCGCCGTATGCAAATGAGGGGTGTGGTCTGTGTGTAAACGAGGGGGCGTGGCCTCGCTCGCCAGCAGGGGGCGGGGCCGCGTGTGGCGCGCCGAGCGGGCGGTGCCGAAAGGGGTGGCACCCCGGCGAGGCGTGGATTGGCGCGGAGCGGAGTCGGGGGGCGGGGCCCGGCGGGAAGCGCGGGCTCCGATTGGCCGGCGCGGCGGAGGGGGCGTGTCTCCGCCGTCCCGCCGGCGGTGCCTGCGCGGCTTTGTGTGTGCGGGCCGGGCGGCTCCGGGGCTGCTGCCGGGGCGCCGCCGCCGCCTCCCTCCCGCCCGCCCTCCGCGCTGGCTGCAGGTGAGCGCGGGCCCGCCCGCCGCCAGGCCCCGTCCCCTCCCGCTCCCCTCCTTCCCGGGCAGGGCCGAGGCCCCGCCGGGGGGCTCCTGCCCGGGGCGGGGACCCCCTCGGGGCCGTTCCCGCCGCAGACAAAGAGCGGCCCCGAGCGCTGCCCCCGCCGCCGGGCGAGGCGCCGGCCGCCCCCCGCTGTCCCCGCCCGGCCCGGCTTCCGCATCCCCGCAGGTCCCGGGCCTCGGCGCCGGGCAGGAAGGGACCGGGGGCAGGCAGCGGAGCCGTTAGCGCCGCCCGGGGTGCTGGGGGAGGGGTTTGGGCTGCTTGGGATTTTTTTGTTTTCCTCCTTCTTTCCAGGAAGCGCTCCCTGCTCCCGTGTCGCTGAGCTCCGGCACGGGCGGGACGCGAGCGGTTTCTGGGTGGCACGGGGCACACGCAGCCGGGCAGGGCGGGCGGTGGTGGGCACCCCAAACCCTGCGGGGAAGGGGCCGGTGGGGCCGGCCTCCCCTCGAGGTGCGGGATGCGTGGTGCCAGGTGTTTGCCTTGTCCGTGCAGGTCACGGGTTTGTGCTGGTGGAAGAGCGAGAGCTGGGTTGTGGGTGCCCCAAGGAGAGCAGTGGCACCAGGGAGCGTGCTGGCTGGGCTGCCTTCCCAAAAGCACGACCTGCTTGTGCAGAGGGAAATCACAGACCTGTAGCAGCGGCAAGTGCAGTGTGAGCCTGGCTGCAGCAAACCCGACCTGAAAACAGGGCATGAATTGTTGCTGGCCAAAGGCTGGTCGTGAGGGCCCATCAGGAGGTGTCTGAGGAGTGAAGCCGTACTAGCAGTCGCGGAGGGCTGCCGTTCAGCTGTCCACTGTGTGTGAGCAGGAGCAGGGCTTGCACAGGGTGCTGGACAAACACGCATATGCTCAAGGTGTGCTCTGCTTTAGTGTAACCTCCATGCAGCTTCGAGGCAGCAGCAAGGCCGCTTGCATAAGCCTCGTGGACTACGTGCCCTCCCGGCGGGGTCCCGTGAGTGGTTAGGAGAGGAGGAGAGCAAAGGCAGAGCGGGAGAAGGACGGCAAGAGAAGTCGCAGTCCTGCCTCTCTTCTGAGCACCCGTGCCTGGCGCAGCCCCAAGCTGTCTTGCAAGGAGGCCGCTCCGTGTGATGCTGCCTCTGAGCTGTTTGTCAGATCTCTTTCCTTGGAGCGTTTCTCCCTGTGAACTTTGCCTGCTGTTATCACAAGTGCTCGGGTTTGGCAATTACACCTCCTGAAGCCCCGTGGAGCGCAGCTTTGATATCCTTCGCTTTAAAACACAAAAACCTGAGTGGTGGCGTTTCTCTGAGCTGGCTGCTAAAAGGAAACCGTCGAGACCTTGCAGCGACTTCCAGAAGTTGCCAAGCTTTTTGCACCTCAGTGCTCAGCGCCACTCGTCTGAGCGTGCAGCACGGCGTGCGCTGGGTCCGTGCTCACCGTGCCTGGGCAGTGTTTGTACTTTGACCCCCCCCGGCTCAAAGGTGCGTGGACTCGGGGCAGTAAAATGCTTCGCTGAGGAGGAGCGATGGAGCTGATTGCAGATTTCACGTGGGACAGGCGCCGGGCTGGAGCCTGCGGCTGAAAGGTCCCCAGGATCTGCTGATGGCCGGATCCAGCCTGAGCCAGGCAGGCGTTTGTGTGCCTAAAGCAGTGCACGTGCGCCGGGCTTTGTGCACGCTCAGGGATCGCTCTCTGATGCGGCTCCCTGCACTGTAATTGCATTTTCTCCCTTTCTTTTCTGGACACGAGGAAAAAGCACAATTGCCAGGGCTGCAGCATGGAGAGCAGGTCAGGAGGGAGCGGCTCCATCGCGCTCTGGCTCCGCTGCCATGTGCCGGCTCCATTTGCTGGGTTTGTTTGCCATAGAAACAGCAGCTCTGCAGGGAAATGAGCTCGGGGATCACAATGAGCATTAGCCCGTGCGGAGCTGAAGCCAGCGCTATTGAAAACAGGATGCGTTTTCCACTGCGAGGGTGGAGAGGCAGAGAGAGCGGCAGACAATGGCCCTGTGGATGTCTAATCCCAACGCTTTGAAACCTGGGCAGCTGAAATCCCTTCAGGCTTTCTCGTGGAAGAATGCAGAGGCCAAAGGTTCCTCTGGGATGGGATTGGGGCCATGGGGGGCTGCTCTGTGCCTTGCAGGCTCAGCCCCCCTCCAGGAGCACCTGCATGGGGCCAGCTCTGGAGGAAGAGCCGCAGGAGCACAGAGCGTTGCTTCATCGCCTTGCTGGGTGGAAATACCAAAGCACTGCTCCTCCTGGTGTCAGGCTCCCACAGCGGGACCTCTTGCAGCAGCGGCAAGGTGGTGGCACTTGAAACGAGAGGCGCGAGTTCACCTGTTGCATATTTTCTACCTTGATAAGTGTGTCCTGAACATGTCCAGCGCCTGGGTGCCGTGGGAGTGCCGGGGAGGTGGGGATTAGTAAGAGCTCCTGGCGCTCACCTCCCTGCTGTGCAGCGGGCAGGCTTCCCAGGCGAGTTTCTGCCGCGCAGCAGCTCTCCTTCCAGGATGCAGAGGCAAGGTGGATGTGAGCCAGTGCACAGAGATAGACGTGCTGCTCGCTGGAGGTTATCTGCCGATAATTGTCGAGGAGGCTGTTTCAGCACGCCGATAAGGGGGGCCTGGTTGCAGCCGAGCACATCCTATGCTCGCTCCTGGGGTAACCCTGCCTCCCCTGTGCTCGCAGGGAGGCTCCGGGTTTGCTTCTGCAGCTGGCTGTTCCTCCTCCGCCCAGCTCGCTGCTGAGCTGCTGCTTGGCTGGCACCTCTCGCCTCACCCTGCTTCCCTCCCGTCCCGCAGCGGTGGCACCCTGCCACCCCGCTCCCGCCTTGCTGCTGCTGCTTTCCCTGCCCTGTGCGGGTGCCGTGCGGGCTGGCGGCTCCATCAGGGACAGCCACGGCTGCAGGAGGGCTGCTGGCAGAGCCGAACCCTGCAAGGAGACATCCGGGCTCGCTCCGTGCAGCGCTCAGCTTCCTGAACCATCTGGAGTGCCCATGCAGCAAGGTGAGGGTACCCGCAGTGGCTCTGCCCTGGACACGGGGTGCCCACAGCTGCTCCACTTCCCTCTGGCTCCGCTGTTGAGCGAGCAGCTGGGGGTGGCCCTTAGGGAAAGGACGAGGTGCCCAGCACCGAGCAGGGCAGCGTGTGGGGAGGTGCTGGCTGATGTGGGGATGTGGCCGCAGTGCAGGCGGAGCGGTGGCTTGCCCGTGCTGGGAGCTGGCACGGAGCTCGAACTCCTCTGGGGTTAAACCTGTGCAAAGCAGTCGCTGCCAAGCGCAGCACGCACAGTAAGCAGCTCCGTGCTCGCTGTCGCAGTTTCCTCGCTGGTCTGGAGCCCTGTAACAAATGAGGCGTGGGGCTCGGTGGCATGCCAGGAAGTCCGGCTCTGCTCCACGCTCCTGCGGAGCTCCAGGACATCGGTTCCATGGCACAGGCCGTGCCCCTGATCCGTACTGGGGATGCTGCGATCCTCCCTGGCGCAGGGTGAGAGGTTGCCCTTAGCTCAGGCTCACTTCTGTCTGTTGGGTGCCACATCAGTAAAACTCGGGTCTGGGCGCAGTTAGGGGCGTGTAAGGCGCTGCTTCGGTGTGATAATTTTATTTTCTACTGGAATAAGCGTTGCCCTTGTTGTGTGTTTGCCCGTGCAGGCGGTAAGGCTGCCCCTGCCTCTCAATGTCTGGGGGCAGTGCCTGCTGCCACGGGGGCTCCCTTTGTCCTGGTAATCTGCAGCCAGCCTGTGCTGGCTGGGCCTGCAGCACCAACCCTTGCTTCTCAGAGGGAAAACCTCTGAGTAACACGCAGCTGGGGAGGTGGCAGCCCTGTCTCTAACATCACGTAGGACAAGTCCTAGTGGCTCAGGACCCAGGCGAGCCCCAGGAGCAGTCCCGCTCCCTCCGCACTTACCCAGCCGCGGTAGCAGCGCTCAGCTCCGCGCAGCCTGGCTTGCGGGCAAGCTCAACACCACCCTGAGCACAGCCATGGCCCTTACAGAGGGAGAAGCTGCTGGGCTCACGCACCCCGAGTGTGAACTTTCAGTCAGGGAGCGTTGTCCACGAAATTTTAACGTGCCTCCGAGCACATCCGCCGTCTTTCTGCCCCTGCCCTGGGCTCCCTGCCTCGTTCTCTGCGCAGTGCAAGTGTCACGGGGTGAAACGGTGGCACAGGTAGATGCAGCGCTTCCGAACTTCCCACGGGGCCCAGCAAATCCATCAGCCAGATGGACCAGGAGAGGACGGGAGCCGCAGCCTTCACGCAGCCCCCCCGAGCCACACAGAGGGGGCTGCAGGAAAGGTGAGCGCAAGGCGAGCTGCTGCTCGAGACACCGCAAAGAGGAGGAAGCCAGGCTTGCTTAACCCTTCTTGCTGCACGCCCGCCAAGGGTAATGCAGCGGCAGGCTGCTTGCAGATGGCTTGTCAAGCTGTCCCAAACGGCAGGTTCACATGTGCTGCATATGCTGGGGTTTGGGGTTTTAAGAAAACCAGCAGAGCAGGCTTCAGAGGCTGGGGCTGCAGCACGGCTCCCGTACGTGGCTGTGGAATTTTTATGTGCGGGTTGGGGTTTTTTGGTACCTATCTTTTTTTTTTTTTTTTTTTTTTCCCCTGTAATCTTCAATTCTGTGCAGAAGGGAGGTCTCAAGCAGGGTCTGGCTGCACAGTTCAGGGCTAGATAGCCAGGAAATGCCAAGCCACAGTTGCATAACCCCAACCCCGCACGTATCCGCACCGACAGAGCAGTCTCCCTACGTGCACAGTGAGGGGCCGTCTTTCCAACAGCCTGCAGTGCATTTCTCGGCAGTGATCCCCCTGCACATGCGGGATGCAGCTCAGCAGGCTGGGCAGCACCCTGCACGACCCTGCAGAGGGAGCTCGGCGTTGGGGGCAGCACCCCCAGTGCGCACACACGGCTCGTGCCACCCTGGGGGCTTTTGTAACCCCTGTGTCCATGCCCGGTGCTCCCCGGCAGGTTGGCTGCTCTGTCGCTGTAGCCACCCGGCCGTGGGTGCTATCAGGGGAAGGAGGGAGCGGGGCCACCTCTGTTGCTTTCCGCCTGTCCTTCGGCTGCACAGGAGCAAACCCTCCCTGCTCTGCCCTGGGTGCGTGGGGCTGGAGCCTCCGCCCTCGGCTTTGGGGCCGACCTTTACACCCAGCTGAAGGTCGCGCTGGCGTGGCCGCGGGGAGGGAGGAGCTGCAGGTGGTGGCGGCTCCCGTCCTGTCGCTGCCGGAGGTGCCGCTGGCTCCCGGAGGGTCTCGTGCTGCCGGGGATGTAGGTGACATCAGGTGAATTCTCCCTCTCGCTTCCTAAGGCTGCGGGGTGTGCTTTGTCCCCGAGCCAGGGATGGGCAGGGGGTTGCCACCGAGCTGCAGCGGAGGTGGTGCCGTGTGCAGGGCGCTCGCCCCGTGCTGGCACCGGTGGCCGTGTGGCAGCCGTCCCCCTGCTCCTGGTGCACGTGTGGGGCTCTGCTGCCAGGCACTGGTGGGCTGGGACCCGTGGCGTGGGGTAGCAGCCCTCCAGCTGTGCCACGTCGCCTTGGCCAGCAGGTGACAGTCCCCTGTGAGGTCTCCTTTCTCTGTGCTTTGGCTCATTCTGCAGGGCAGCAGCTCACGCAGGGAGGTGATCACTGCCCTGGGACAGGAGCGTGCAGGGCAGCTGTCCCCAGCCAGGTGCCCATGGCCAGGCTGTAGTCGCCTCTCAGTGCTCACTGGGTTAATCGTGCGTGCCGGTTGTTCCCTGCTCACTGGGGTGGTGGTGGAGGCCTGGGGGCAGCCCCTGCCTGCTCTGACCCTCTGTCTCCCCACAGAGTACAGCCGCTTCGAGTCCAAGATCCACGACTTGAGAGAGCAGATGATGAACAGCAGCATGAGCTCTGGCTCTGGCTCACTCCGGACAAGCGAGAAGAGGTCCCTCTATGTCCGGTAAGGCTCTCCCCCATTTCCCTGTCTGTCGTTGCTCCGGGCAGCCAGTGCTGGATGCGCAGCACGTGGGATGGCATGTTGTCCCCCTGTGTGTGGGGGGGGTGGGACACTTCAGTCTGAGCTGGCTTTGCACCCCTGTGCTGCTGCAGCTGAGCAGCGCTGCGTTACAGGAGCCCTCGTCCCTGCACGCATGTGGGGCAGAACACCCAGTGCCACCTCCCAGATCTGTGGCTGCTTGCCGCTTCTGATCTCGTGCCAAGCTTCGGGTCGAGGAGGTGGACCTTCCGAGGGAGGAACTGCTCGGTGTGTCTCGGTGTGGGACCCACTCTTGCTTTGCCGCAGCTCTGCTGGCAAGGAGGCCCATTCCTGAGTGCACACAAGGGTTATGCTGTGCCTGCTGCGGGAAGTGCAGCAAACCCAGCGCTGCTGACACGAGTGCGCCTTCCAGGAGGTGTCTGTGGTTCCCCTGGGTGTGCCCGGCAATTGGGAATGAGGAAGGAAAATGTCAGTGCGGCCTTACAGATGAGCAATGCATCCCTGGGCTGGTGCTCCCACGCCAGCTGGGATCACATCCTTACACCTGTGCAGCACCTCTGCGGATGGGTGCTTTGCCTCTTCAGAGGACCCGCTCCCTGACACTGCAGAGCAAGGGAAGAGTGTTATAAATAAGGCCCTGATAGAAGCAGTCCCCTCCAGGTGCTGCCATCCACCCACAAGCCGTGGGGCAGCCCAGCCCGGTGGGTGGCTCCTCCATCCTGGGGTCTCCAGCAGCTGGAGCAGCCCCGCTTCTGCCCCAGCAGCGTGCAGGGCACTCTCCTCTAACTGCTCCCCACTAACTGGCTTCTCTGTCTCCTCCCTGCTGTTCTTGCGGCAGAATCTGGCTGGAGGGGAGTTGAGCTCTTAGGAGGATTATTGCTTTGATCCCGAGATGCGCTTTGGGGTTGGAGCCAGGTGCGGAGCAGGCAGGGGTTAAGCAGCCGCGCGGCGCTGGCTCTGTACCTGCTGCACGTCCCGGCCATCGCAGCCCCGTGCCCGTGCACACTGCTGGCTCCTGCCTTCTGCCCCTGCCACCTCCTGGCTTGCTGCAGCGCCTTTCTCTCGCAACGAGAGTCAGCGTGGTGACAGCTAACGAGTAATTTTAACTTGCTCATTAAAATAATCCCATAAATCCTCACCTTGCACAGCCTGTTGCGGATGGGGGTTGGCAATAGCAAGGGACGCTGCTTTTCCCTGTGGTGAGGATGATGA
This sequence comes from Nettapus auritus, assembly GCA_011076525.1. NCBI lineage: Eukaryota > Metazoa > Chordata > Aves > Anseriformes > Anatidae > Nettapus > Nettapus auritus. The sequence continues at coordinate 9,405,699 of CM021768.1, forward strand.
GAGCTGGCGCTGCTTCAGCCTCAGCATCTCCTGTGGCGTGGCTCTGCTCTGCAGAGGGGCTTGGGGTTGTAGGGGACTGCGTGCCCGGCGTGAGCCCAGCCTGGCACGGGGGAGAACTGCAGCAGCAGGCTCCTGCAGCTCACAATTTCATGAGGCTCTGCAGAGTCTTGCTTGATTCAAGCTCTGCTGTCGCAGTGACATCCTCATAAATGTAGCAGGGGTTTAGGCTGGGTCTGGCATGAAGTGAGCGTGCAAATCTCTTGTTCCCTGCCTGGATAACTGCTGCACGTGCCAAGGCAGGCCTGCAGAAAAATGCTGCTCCACTGTCAGGCTCCCTTCCCTCTGCTTTTTAGCATCCCGCATCTTTTGAGGGCTGCTTGCTGGGGCCCTTTACACGATGACAGGGCATGGCAGCATCCCTCTTCGTGGCTGTGGTGGCATCTGTGCCAGACAGGAGCAGGGAAGCACCTTGTTGGCTCTCCCAGCTCACCAGAGGCCAGCCCGGGGCTCTGCCCAGCTGCTGCACGCTCCCCGTGAGCATGCGAGAGCTGCCAGGGCTGCCCCAGCCCTTCTGGGCGGGGTGGTTTCGAGCGCAGGTTCCCTGAAACCGGCTGAGCTGCTGTGTTGTGGACAGGACATCAATTACGGGACCTGCTACCAAACTGCTTGAGTCAGCCCAGCGAGGCTGCGGTGCGCCCCGTCAGCAAGGCCCGGAGCCGGGCACGCCACCTCCTCGTGCAGCGCCTGCCTTCCTGCGGCTGCCGGGGCTGCTCCTCGTCCCGCAGTGCTCCCGTCGTGTTTTGGGGCCGGGATCGTGTTCCTGCGGGGCAAAGTCCTCGGAGCCTGGAGCCGTGCCTGGTGGGAAGGGGCTGGGGCCGGCTTTGTGCCCTGCGTGGGCAGCGAGGCCGCGGCGGGCTGTGGCCCCGCAGGTCCTCACGTGTGCGCTGCCGTGCACGCCGAGGGTGGGCCCCTTGGGAGTGGAGACGCCTTGGGGAAACACTGCTGGGGCCCTCTGGAAAAGGTGCCTCGTGCCTCTGCCGTGCCCGTGCGTGGGCTTTGCACGAACCCTGCCGGGGCCGGCAGCATGACCTGTTTCTGTGACCCGTCAGCTCAGGGGCCCTCCTGCTGCCCACGACACCTGGGTGACCTGTGCTTCATACCTGCCCGGGGCTCTTCCTGCTGCGTTTGGCTGCAGCCTGCCGGCTTCTCTGCACCTGACCTTGGCAGGGGCTGCCGGTGCCAAATTCCCCGTGCGGGCGCTGGGAGGAGTGGGGCAGGGCTGCCCTGAGCACCCAGCCAGTGCCATCTCCTCTTCCCCCAGCCCTCCTTGCCTGAACCCTCTCTTTCCCCCCATCCCCGACACTGTGAGCTCAGGGGCTTTGCCCAGAGCTGGTGGCAGCAGCAGCAGAGGTGCACGGGGCGTGCTGGCGGTGCCCCGTGCTGCAAAGTGAGCACAGGGCTCGGGCTGAGCGCCCCGCAGCCTGTGCTGGCTCAGGAACCTGCCCGGCCAGTTCTCCGCTCTCTTTCCTCCTAATTGCGCTCTCTCCTTGCTCCTAATGGCGCTGGTCTGGCAGGGGCGTGCCAGGCACACAGGCAGCCTTATCTCTTGGCAGGGAGCAGGTGCCTGTGAGGGCTGCTTGCCTCCAGCTGAAGGGCCCTGCAGTGTTTTTGCTGCCGGCTCCGGCGTGCCACGTGCTGTGCCTGGGGGCCTCTCTCCGTTCCTGTTCTCCTGCGGGACTGAGCACGAGAGCCTCTCGGCTACAGCGGGTGAGCCACGGCCCTGAGCAAGCTGGGAAAAGGAGGGTGGCCTGGTGGCTGAGCGAGCCTGCACACACGGGACTTCATTTAGCCTTCAGGTCGCTTCACAAGAGACTGCCGCACAGACCCTTGGTCGTTCCTGTCCTGGTTGGAGGCTGGGGGCTACTGCTGGAGCTGCCTCTGGGGCTGATCCGGCCCACATCCTTTTTTTTGCAGCCTTGCAAATGACATCTGGTATTTGAACTCACAAGCTCTCGTGCAGGAGGGTGCTATGGCCCACTTGTGGTGCTTGGGAGGTGGGAGGAATGTTAGGGACACCAGGTCCAGGGATGTTCAGAAGGGGCAGTTTCTTTGATAAGGTTCCCTCTGGGCTGGAAGATGATCTGGCTCTTCCTAGCCTGCACATTGACACCATCACCAAAAATAAGGTGCTGCGGGTCGATCTTGGTGCCTTAGTGAAAGGCAAACCAGGCAGTAGCTGTCCCTGCAGCTGCAGCCACCCGGCATGGTGATTTAGCCAGTCAAGAGGTGGGAGAAGCTGGGAGCAGGGGCAGCTTTCCTGATGGTGCGAGAACTGATGCTTCCTTCTGCTTCCCTGGAGAGAGGAGCCCCGGCTCATCCAGAGCTGCCAACCACCGCCGGGGGGGAGACCTGCCCTGACTCTTGTCAGCCGTGCTGGGCAAGGAGAGGTGTCTTGTTAAATGTAGCGGGGAAGCAATTTTTGAGAGCGTTATCTAGGCAGCTAACCCTGCAGGAGGCTGATGCACAGCATGCCTGTTGCTTTTACTATTTATGGAGCCACGGATAAAAGGATTCAGCTCAAAGATCAATGTCACTTGTGCTGTGTCGCTTCAGACCCCCCTTAGGGTTCCTTCTAGTGGAAGGGGGTGATGAGTGGGGCAGAGGGGGTTTGTTCTTGTGGCATTCCCCTTTCTTTTCTGCCTGGATGAGGCCGGCTGCTGGTGCAGTAAGCACCCGTGCTAGCCTTGCCCCAGCCCCTGCCGCAGGGAAAGAATGGGGATAAAAATGGGGCTCCCAGCTGTGCTGCCAGCAGCAGGGCTCTGCGTGACCACTCGTGTGTTTCCATTTCTTGCAGGATGGACACGTCCGAGGAAAATAGATCTGGTTTGAGATCTGACATCAGTAGAAAGAGTTAGGAAGCCACTGAAAGCAGCTTGTGGGAAAGAGCTGCAGCACGGGTGTGTGATAACTCGCACAGGAAGAGCGTTAGTGTTCCCCTTCCTTAGTATAAAAAAATAATCTTTTCTGTAGCTGGATAGTTGAAGAATATTGAAGATAAAGCTTCTCTGTTGTAAATTAAAAATTTGTCCTTAAAGGAAGTATTTAAAAGTCTGAAAAGGAACAGCTGTAGGAGCAGATAAACATTGAGATGCATTCATAATTCTCAGCCTCTGGAATAAAGTGCCTGTGTACGTAAATAAACGTGAATGCTCCACGTGCCCTGCAGTCGTCTTCTGTGTGACTGCTCACCAGCAGCAGGGCATGGTTATATCCTATAGCATCCAGTCCACCTCCCCAGCCTTCTTGGTCGTGGCAGAGGAACAGGACAGATGCTCTGCTCCCCGCTCCATGGGCAGTCTGCCGGCCCGTGGCTTTGCTCCTGAGTAAGGGTGCTGGGGGTGAGACCCAGCTCACCCCCGGAGCTGAGTGGGCGGCTGGGGATTTCCTCCTGTGCTGTCTTCCTGATAGGCAATGGGGCGGGAGGTGCCTTCTCCGTGCCCAGATGGGCTGGGAGGATGTCGTAAGGCCTGGGGACGGGTGGCTGGTGGAGGCACGGTAAGCTTACAGGATGCAGGGCAGCAGGCGAAGGGAGCAGAGGGCTTTTTCAAAGTTCACCCTGGGGTACCGCGTTTGTACTGTTGTATTCTTGAGGCCGCTGAGTTTTGAATGGTTGTCTACCTGCTTTCTAACCACAGCCCTCTTCAACATTTCTGTGGTTTGTGTGCCTCTTGCAACTGAAGTCAAGAGCTAGTTTGTTGGTCCAGGACTTGTTTCTGTGTTGCACACTTGGGGGGGTTCATGTTGAGCACTTCAGCCTGGGCTAGAAGGGTGTGCTGGTAGCTGCACAGCACAGTCAGCTGCAGCAGAAGCTTTCGCAAAAGTATGGTTTTAAATCCTCAAAGGTGTGAGGGTGGCAGTGCTGTAAGAGACCTGCAGCGCTGGTGCTTGTTTGTGGTCTTTGGTGCTGCTGGGCTCAGTAGAGGAAGGTTTCACTCCTCCCTGTTCCTTTGCAGAGCTCTGTTTGACTATGACCGGACCCGGGACAGTTGCTTGCCCAGCCAGGGGCTCAGCTTCTCCTACGGGGACATCCTGCACGTCATCAATGCCTCTGATGATGAGTGGTGGCAAGCCAGGCTCGTGACACCCCATGGCGAGAGCGAGCAGATCGGGGTCATCCCCAGCAAGAAGAGGTGAGTGCCCATCAGCAGGAGCTGTCACGCATGGGGCCTAGGCCCTGCACACCTCAGGACCTGCTCCATGAGCCTTGCAGCCCTTGGGGCCCCACTCCCGGCCCTGCTGGGGGCAGTGCCCTGTGGTGCACCTTGTGGTCTCGGTACCAGGAGCCCATCTGCCCCTTTGTATCTGTGTGGCGTTAAGGGCGCTGTGGGGTTTGAGCAGAGCCAAGCCCTGCTGCTTCTGCACTGCCTCTGGTAGCCAGATACTCCCACCCTGCTGCTCAAGTGCCAAGCCAGCCTTTGGCCTCCCTGGGAGGTCAAGGGGGAGTTCTTGAACACGTGCCCCGTCTTCTCTGTCCTCCAAGCTCCTCCCAGGAAGGCTGGTTTGTTCCCTCTGCAGGCACTGGGTGTAGTTTTCAGCCTGCGCTGGTCCTGATCAGACCCTGGGCAGGTGCCACCTCCATCCCTCCAAGGAGAGGAGCTCCCTTTCGTGAGAGGACCCACCACCCACGGGTGCTTAGGACAGCCCGACAGCCATGGGGAAGGGTGCTGGGCCTGGTGGGGACAGCCCGTACGCAGGACCAGCAACATCTCCCTCTTTTAACTTCCAATCAGGGTGGAGAAGAAGGAGAGAGCGCGGTTGAAAACAGTGAAGTTCCACGCCAGGACCGGCATGATAGAGTCCAACCGGGTAAGTGCTGGGGCTGGGGCTCAGGAGGGTGCGCTGTGCTGGTAGCTAGCGGGGGCAGGATGAGTGCAAGCAGCCAGTGCCGTGTTCCCACCGGCAGCAGCTGGAGCAACCCCATGGAAAGAGCAGCACGATTGGACTCAGATTCCTCAGGCATGTGTCTACCTGGCTCAGCCCAGCACGGGTCCCCTCGACAGCAGGAGGGTGAGCGGAGGTGCCTGGGCAGATGTGACAGCGCTGGTGAAGGACACCCGTTGTGGTAGCAGTGGTGAGGGAGCGGAGCACATCCCACTGTGGCCTGGGCAGAGCACTGGTGGCTGGGAGCTGACTGCAGGCAGCTGGTGCAGGAGAACGTGGCTTCCCTCACACGGAGCGCTTGAGCGAACGGACGAGGCAGGGAGAACGGCCTTGCTCCTCCTGCAAAACTGCTCGTTGGCTCATCAGCTTCCCAACATCCTAAAACACATATTTCTCTGCACTTAATTTTTTTCCTGCATTACAGTTTTCATGTAATCTCCATGATTTCATTTAAGGGTAACCGCCCTGACACAGCTCCTCATTGTCTCTTCATTTTAATTTTCCTTGCATGCATTAAACACCATTGTTTTTTCTGTCCTCCCTTCCATCTCCATGTTCTTCACAGTCGATCAAAACGAAACGTAAAAAGAGTTTCCGCCTCTCTCGAAAGTTTCCATTTTACAAGAGCAAAGAGAACCTGGCCCAGGAGAGCAGCGGACAGGAACGTAAGTAGCAGCTGGCCAGAGAGGGCAAGCGTGCAATCCCCCCTGGCCCCTCTCCTGCCTCGGGGAGGAGAGATTTGGCACTTTTCTGTAGCCACTGAGCCTGGCACCTGCCTGCATCAGCCAAACAGTGCTGTTCCTGTGAGACAGGCAGAGGCCAGGTCCATGTCCTGCAGTACTGGCAGGTTTCCTCCCAGCACAGTCAGGCACAGATTTGACCCAAGGAGCAGCTTCCCTCCCTCAGGAGGCGTGGGGACGAGGCACCTTCCCCCTTGCTGAATGCTGGTGGGAGAAGTGTTGACGCCTTGTCCGGCCTTCCCTCGGCGGCTGTACGGGGCCTGGATCAGGTTCTGTGCCCTTCGGTCATGCCATCAGCTAGGGAACAGTCAGAGCTGGACATAAAAGCAGCGGCTTCTGTAGCGCTTGGGGCAAATGCCACCCGGATGAGGGACCTCACCGCTGAATTTCTCGTCCCTTTGCACCCACTGAAGTCCCGGCCACGAGACCTGTGCACAGGCAGGCTCTCCCAGCTGCTGCAAGTCCAGCTGCCTCTGGCCGTGTCTCTGCGCACGGGCTGGTGCTCTCTTTCTCTCTCATGTTTGATGTCTTCATCCTTTCACAACTTTACACTTGCCTCGATCTCCGCTCTGCCTCCTCCTGCTCTCTCCCATGTGCTGTGGGCTCTGCTCCCTCCCTCTGCCTGCCAAGGGCTGCTCCCCTCCCAGTGCAAGGGGCCGGCTGAGCTGTGCAGAAGCTTGTCTCCTGTCCTGTTAGGGGCTGAGGGGCTGGGGATGCCCTGCCTGTGCTTCTGCCTCCTTTAGAAGTGATTCTGGGCTACGTATTCCTGACAGCCTCAAAACCCTTCCAGGGGGGTGAAACCCCGTGGGCGTGAGGGACGCGTGCCCTCGCTGGCAGAGGCGCTGCCCACACGCAGCGGCTGAGGCACGTCTTTAGTAGCTGGCTACAAATTTTGGGGAATACCCAGCTCTCACCTGGGCCCCGGGGCTCCCAGCGAGGGCAGGCCGTGCTGCGGCTCCTGCTGCTGCTGCTTGCTCCCTGCAGGCCGGGCTGTGCACAGACACATCCCGGGTGTTGAGGGTGGGAGAAGGGGGGTGTAAGCTGGGGACACCTCCAGGCTTGAGAGCTGCTCTTTCCTTTGGCAGAGCATTCATCCTGTTGCCCCAAAATCCTGACGTCAGGAACGCTGGGGCCTGGAGCATGGGGAAAGCTGGCTGGTGTGGAGCAGCTGAGAGGCAGCTGCCGAGCACAGAGCTCCTCCTGCACCAAGCACACGTCTGGGAAGGGCTCATTCCCCTCTCTCCAGCGCAAGGACACAACAGCCTGCCCTTGCCGGGCACAGCTGCTCACCTAACCCAGCTCCTCCTCTTTCCGGATGCCAAATTGCATCCGCTCCTTCAGCAAGCGTCCACGGAGAGAGCTGCAGTCCTTGCAGCTTTGAGCGGAGGAGGTGGGCAAGGCAGAGCAGTGCCCGTGCCCAGGTGCCAGCGCAGTGAGTGCATCCCCTCCAGCTGCTCTCCTGGGCTGGATGCAGAGGCGGGTGGCTGGAGCCAGGCTGCGGCTCAGCCGCAGGAAGCTCTTTCCCTCCCGGCTCCCCTTGCTTTGTGGCGGGGTGCAGGCACCCTGTGCTGCTGTGCTGGAAGTGGCTGAGCAGCAGGGCCCAGGAAGGTGTGGGGAGGAGATGGTGGCGAGCAGGGGTGCTGACAGACTGTGGCTTTCATGTCGCAGCCCTCCCGGCTCAGGTCAGCGCGGTGCCTGCAGCTGAAGGTTGCTGAGGTGCTGCTCTCAGCCAGCCCTGCGGTGCAGGGACATGGCATGGGCACGGGGCAGGCTCTGCTCTTTGCTAGCCCACGTCAGAGAAGCCTGCAGCCAGCTCCCTTGCCATGCTCTGCTGCACTGCCTGTCCCGGTGCGCTGCTTGCAGCGGGGGGTCCTTTCCCCATGGTTTTCACAGCCTGTGCTAGTGCTGGGGCATGGGCAGCTAACATGGGAAAAATATATGTCCCCCTGCCGTGCCATTAGAGGTACAGCGGTGCGCTTTTCCCCTCCAGAGAGGCTATGAGGAGACAGATCTTCTGTACCTCATGAAAAAAACAAGTGGGTCATCACAGAGAAATGCCTTGGAGCTGCTTGCCCACGCTTCCCTCCCGAGCCCCGGTGCAGGAGAACAAGGGGCCCTCGGAGGGCTCTGGAGCTAGGGGGACAGCGTGGGCACACCCGGCAGGGTGTGAGGTGTGCTGGGGGGGTCAGCAGCACGAGGCGAGATGTCAGCACTCGGCTGCCCGTGTCATCTCCGAGAAACGTTTCTTAACCTCACTTGCAGTTGCAGCTCTGGGCCGTTCTGCACTCCTGTCACTAATGCTCATCTGGCTCTGTCTTCTTCTCCCCCTCTCTCTGACCGCCCCTCTCCCGCGCTCTCCTCTCCCCCTCTCCCACTTCTCGCTGTCTGTGAAATCAGGACTTCCCTGGGTTAAGTGACGATTATTATGGAGCAAAGAACCTGAGTAAGTCGAATTTCGATGCGCATCCTTCACTTTCCATTGCTGGCATGCCTGGTGGTGCCTGGGGGAGGCCGGGCTGCGGCCGGGGCGTTCGTGCTTCTCTGGGTGCAGGGCACGAGGAACCCCGCGGGCTTGCTGCCTCTCCCAGCAGGGGGTCCTGGGCTTCTGGAGGTGCTGCCTGCTGCACGGGAGAAGGGACGGGGAGTTTGCTTGGGGATTTCTGCCATGCCCTAAGCACATGTGAGGGGACTGCTCACAGCACCCACGGGGAGCTGCGCCTCTTCCCCTGCACCCAGATGGGCTGGGTGCTGGCTCTGCTCCATTCTCGGAGCCCTGGAGCTGCTGCTGCAGGTGGGGAGGTGGCCGTCCCCAAGCCAGCTTCCCCCAGGGGCAAGTGAAAGCATCTTGCTGCCTTCCTCTGGAGGTTTATGGTTGTCTGTGTACTCAGAGCTCCACAACAACAGCTCCTCAGCTCTCCCTGCTGTGCTGGAGCTCCCGCTCACTGCGTTCCCAAAGCCGCTGTGGGGCTGGGGACGGGCAGCAGCAGGGCAGCCGCCAGCCTCTGCGGGGAGGTCACAGCACTGGGATCGACCTAAGCAAGCAAAGCCCCGAACTCTGTCCCATCCTGTCACTGTCTTGTCTCTGTGAGTCCCAGCCCTGTCCCCACAGGCAGCCTCGCCTGTCCCCTGCCCTCCGTGTGCATGCTGCACCCGCTCCCTCCCACGCCTGGGCCAGCCCTGCCCCTCAGCCCCGCTCCCGGCTCCTTCTCCCATCCCTCCAGAGTAGCCAAGCGAGAGAGTTCCCCCCTGCACATCCCCCATTTCCCCCTGAGAGCGACAAAGGGCGAGAGATGCCATCCTGCCTTGGCACCCCGCTCCCAGCCCACCCACCCAGGACGTGTATTTTCCGTGCCGCCGGTGCTGCCTGCGTGCCACCCGGCTCCCTGCCCTCCGTCACTAGTGCCGGGTGACAGCTCTCGCGCCCTTGGCGAGCGCTCGGTCTCAAGGGGTCTCTCTGGTTGCTTTGCAGAGGGCGTGACATCCAACACCAGTGACAGCGAGAGCAGTTCCAGTAAGTGTGCGTCTCTCCTGCTGTCTCACCTCCGTGTGTGTGTGCGCTCTCGTCTCGTCCCGGTGGTGTTTCTGTTCGGAGGCTGGTCCTTCCTGCTGGTGACACCAAGATGCTGTGGCCAGCTCCCTTCCCAGGGGTCAGGAGCAAGCCTGGCTGGTTCCCCGAGCTCCCCTGGCCGTGCAGACTCGTTGGCGGATTTCCCAGCCCACAGAGGACCTGTCCTCGGGGCGTGCTGCGGGAAGCAACGGCCAGGTGCTGGGCCTGAAGCACTGAGCCTGTGCAAGAACATTTGGGTCCAGCTGCAGCCAGTGCTCCGTTAGCCCTAGCAGGTCCTCTGAATACCTGCAGCACACCCACTGGCCGTGCTGTCCAAGTGGAGGGGAGGGAAAGAGGAGGCCAACCCCAGAACTGATACGTGAATAATTAACGTGAACAAAGGGCTGATTACTGGATGGGCGTGAGAGCCTGTCCCCAGGGTTTGAGGTGGCTGGGGTTGGAAAGCTTCTGGTGCTCACGTGCCTCTCCTTGGCTCTGTTTCAGAAGGACAAGAGGACACTATCCTGTCATACGAACCGGTGACACGGCAAGAAAGTAAGTCCTGGTGCTGAGCTGTCCTGCCTGTGTCCCTGGTCACAGCTGTGCTGTGCATGGGTAGCCAGGGCGATCTCCTTGCCTGCCCCAGTGGCAAGGTAGAGTGAAAATAAGTGGAGTTTCTTGGCTGTTTGCCTCAGTGTGGGGCATTTGCATGCAGGAGGGGACCTGCGTGCACACTGCCTTCTGGGGGTTTCTCTGTCCTCGTTCATGAACCCTTTTTTAGTCAACAAATAAGAGTTGCAACCTGGTCTGTAAAACAACAGCCAAGGGAGATCCAGAGCTAAAGCTGAGCTGGGTTTTGGTCCCCAGCTGAGGGTGGGATCATCTCTTCTGCTCCAGTCCCCTCCTTCTCTCACAGCCTCAGCTGGCATTTGGACGGTGCTCTCAGATGTAGGGTTTGGTTTTTGGGTGGTCCTGTGTGGAGCCAGGAGTTGGACTCTGATCCTTGTGGGTCCCTTCCAATGCAGGATATTCAATGATTCTGTTCTAGTCCCTGCCCCAGCAGTCTGTCCTCGCCAGGAGTGGGATCAGACTCTTTCAGCCCTCTAGCTCGTGTCCAGATGTCCTGGTTGTCTGCTTCGTGCCCCGGGCAGTGGAGCAGCTTTGCTGATCTGCGACCCGTGAGACCCTCGGCACCTTCCCCGGTGTGCGGGTGGGCGCCTGCTCCCCCGGGGCAGCTCCTTCCCCTGGGTCAGCCTCGTGCTGTCAGGGGGATGGAGATGCAGGCATTCACGGCAGCATTTTGCCTGCCCACACAGATCACCTGGGTCAGGCGAGAAAGATTTTGAACGCATCCAGGAGGAGATAAACTTGCTCAGGGCTTCCTGGGGCACAGACTTGGTCTCACAATGTGGCTTTTGTTCGCAGTTCACTATGCGAGGCCAGTGATCATCCTGGGGCCAACGAAGGACCGCGTTAATGATGACCTCATCTCTGAATTCCCACACAAGTTCGGTTCCTGTGTGCCACGTAAGTCCCAGCAGGTGCTTGGGCCTTGCCGCAGGGAGTGGAGGGTGGTGGCTCGGTGACCCGTGGGTCAAGGCATGAGGAGGAAGAGGAGGAGGAGGGCTGTGGGGACACGCAGGTTTGGTGTGGGTCGCTCCTGAGTCCTGCTCTCCTCTAGACACCACCAGGCCTCGGCGCGAGAACGAGGTAGATGGACAAGACTACCACTTCGTCGTATCCCGAGAACAGATGGAGAAGGACATTCAGGACAATAAGTTCATAGAGGCCGGGCAGTTCAATGACAATCTCTACGGGACCAGCATTCAGTCGGTGCGAGCGGTTGCGGAGAGGGTGAGTGTGAAGGGGTGAGCATTCCAGGGTCACTGCGCCAGGCGGGGTCTGGTCCAACCCCAGACATGGCCAGCAGTGCTCTTCCTCCCCCCATGGCCCTAAGGAAGGTTTCAAACCCATCAAGTGAGTGTGGAATGAGCTTCTGCTCCCACTGCAGTTCTGCCTTGCTACATAGCTGCTTTTCTCATCTATGTTACCCCACCTTGGTGTCTTGTCTCCTTCAGCCAAACTCCACCCAAAAGCCCAGCTCATGTTCAGGAGTTCCTAGGGCAAAAGTGCCCGGCTGCTCTCAGAGGAGCCGAAATGTTTCCTGTGCAGGACTGCTGGGGTGTACTGATGACTCGTGAACAGCTTTTCAAGTGTTCAGAGAAAAAATCAGTCCCCTCACATTGCTGCTGTCCCGCCCTAAGCAGATGGGAATGTAAGGACATTGGGAGTTGGCTTGTCTCGGGACTGGTGTTTCATCTCTGTGGCTCCTCTCTTTTGCAAGCATGTCTGTATGAGCAAGCTGTTTTCTGCACATAGCAGACTGTGTGGGTAGGTCTGATCCTGATCGTCTCCTTTCCAGGGGAAACACTGCATCCTGGATGTATCTGGCAATGCTATCAAGAGGTTGCAACAAGCACAACTTTATCCCATTGCCATTTTCATCAAACCAAAATCCATCGAAGCTCTCATGTAAGTGTAACGACACCTGCTATTGCCTCTCTGGGGTGAGCAGCCCTGGCAAGTTGGGGGTTCATATTTCTGCTGCCTCTACTTCTTAGAAAGCAGCAGAGGTTGTTGCTGGTGATGGAATTTTCCTTAAGAGGAGCTGGGCCAATTACTGTCTCTGTGGTGTTTTTCCACATCCACAGTGGGTCTAATGCCATGGTGCATACAGTCTCCATGTATTGCTGTGGCTTAAAGGCCTTTGTTTGCGCCAGAGGATTTTCTGGGGGCAGTGTAGAAATGCTCGCAAATATGTAAATATGATGTAACCTGCTCGCCTGGGTCCTGAGACCAGCCAGGAGAGCTACTGATAGCCCAGAGTGATGGATCACAGCTGGAGGAGATGTTTCCTGTGCCCCTCAGGGGAACCTTCTGCTACTCCTGCTGCTCATGGCCCTGGGAAGCGCAAGCTGGGAGGGGCGTGAGATCTGAGCTTGCAAATCTTCCAAGCATCAAGAGAGAATGTTATCTGTGAGGAAATTCTGTAGCTAGAGATGGACTTTAAGGTCAGAAGAGACTCTGCTGGTCTCTTCCCAGGGGACTGGGAGAACGCCTTCTGAAGCCAGCAGTGGTAGAATTGTTAATTTTGATATTATACGAACATGAGGGAACCTAGGCAAGGAGGGTGGGGATGGGCTTTGGAAAAGCAAGGAGATTTTTTGCAGTGGTTTTGCAAATTCAGATGATTGGCTGGACTTCCATGCATTTTCTGTTTTATGGTGCAGTGGGAAGAAATTCACTGCTGGAAGTTGGGGTGAATTGCCAAGGCAGTGAAGAGTATGTGGGGAAGGTTCTTGCCTTTGTGAACTGGGTCTTATGCAGCTTTAATTTCTGATGTGTGGAGGCTTCCCAGGCACCCTGGGTCTGTGGGATATTTTTGCCTTTGTTCGTTGCTAAGAAAGAGAGCTAAGTTTCTATTTTTTGTGCATGACAGGGAGATGAACCGGAGACAGACATACGAACAGGCCAACAAGGTCTTTGATAAAGCCATGAAACTCGAGCAAGAATTTGGAGAGTATTTTACAGGTGAGTGTCCCGGGTAGGTTTGTGTCTGATTTAATATTTTCTAGCTGGCAGCTGTGACCTCTGCCAGCACTGTCTTACTTCAGGGTCATGAGAAAATGTCCAGCTTCATTAAAGCAAAAGGAGATGGCGCTCTGCCAGCATGGCTGTGCAAAGGGACTGCTCAGAGATCAGCGGATAAGAGTAAACCAGCTCTAGAGGAAAGGAGTTGTCAGGCAAGATTTTCTGAGTTTGTGAAAGCCTATCACCAACTTCAGTAATAGTAATTAAAAAAAAAAAAAAAAAGCTAAGGGAAGCACAACGTAGATTCAAGGTGTTACAAGGCTGCAGGAAATAAAACTCCTTACACTGGGGAAAGGATAGCATTTTCAAAAAGAGAATAGAGTCCTTTTAAAGAGGAAATATAAGAATTAGTGACCTAAATGGTGGAGACTGTCCTGAGTTATTAAAAAACATCTTCCAAAAAGGACTGGAAGTTTGGCTGACTTCCTAAGTAGTCTTTTCTGAAAGTCAGGGGCTGCCTGGTAATTTGTGCTTGCAGGGATGAGCTGCTCATGACAAAGGCATCCTAGTGCATTAAGGAACTAATGTTTGTAGCATGTGGTTAATTCTAGAAAATCATGGGCAGGCAAAGAGGCAGAGGAACTGGTCTTCCTTCTTTTCTCCACTGTGGTAACTGTTTCCTCTAAAGCTGAGGAATGATAATCCTGTCAAATACTGCGTTACCCACCTAACAGTTACCATGAAAAATCACAGGTGGAACGTTTTCCAAAAATGGATCTCTGCTGAGCAAAGGTATCAGTACAAACAGCATAAAAGCCTTCCCCAGAACTCCTTTCTTGGGGAGCACGTCCAGAGCTGCAGGCTGCTCTCCCAGGACGAGCACAAAGGAACACACACCGTAGTTTTGCCAAACCCTCAGCATGCTGTCGTGCGGCCTCATGTGGACAGTAAGCTTGCAGTTGACCTGAGGAAGGAATGCTCTTGGCTGAGACCCAGCCCAGTTGAAAGAAGTCAGTAATGGGCAGTAAGTTGGATGCAGTAGGAAATTCTGTGCCAGGAACTTATAATTAGGAAACAGAGACACTGGAGGACAGCCCTGGCTTGGCTGCAGAGGTAGGCAGAGTTACCAGAAAGCGCTGGCCCACCGTGTACACCTTCCTCTCCCGATGTCGGGAACACGGTGAAGTTCTTAGCGTTACATCCATGCTAAGTAGCAAGACTGCAGCTGGTCTTTGGGAAAGCATTACTGCTGGGAGCAACGCACGTAAGCTGGCCTTTTCAGGCACAACAGTGCTGTAATTTCCATCCCGATTTAGAGGAAGTAATAAACATGAGGAGTCCTCAGCAGGAGACCAGGCTGGATGGGCAAATCCAGCACCTCAGGGTATGCGCTTGGTGCACGCCGGATAATCCGAGTGAGGCTCCTCCCGCGCATCGCAGCGGCACAGCAGGGAAGGGGCCCGTGCGGAGGCAATTACCGCGGCCGAGCCGATGTGCTGCTGCAAGTTCACACCCTGCCCCGCACTGCGGTGCCTCAGCCAGCTGCCCAGAGCCTCGGCACGGCTGTGTGACACGGTTCGCAAAGCTGATTAGCAGCCCTTATGGAAAGCCTGGCTGGCACTTCACACGCGCGAGTAGCTGCCAGTGTGGGATCAGGGTGATCTCTCGCTAATCCCCTTGGACATGCTGGTTTAACCCTCTGTGTCACCGCGTGCCTGTTACAGCTCCTTTGACACAGGCTGTGCCGGTTGTTGGCTGCACTGTCCCGGCCCCTTGGCTGCAGAGTGAAGGCCTCTTCCGTAGCTCCCGGCCGGGAAGGTGCAGCGCTGCCCCACGCTCAAGGTCTTCCTTGTTCTCTCCTCTTTCAGCCATCGTACAAGGAGACTCTCTTGAAGAGATTTACAGCAAAATCAAACAGATCATTGAGGACCAGTCCGGGCACTACATCTGGGTCCCGTCCCCAGAGAAACTCTGAAGATGACCCCCTCCTGCTTCCCTGTGAGCAGAAGACCTCTGAAATCCTACCCCACCCGAGCCCTCTGCCCCAAGGGGGAGGATATGAAAACTATTCCTGCCCCCTTTTTTAGATCGTCGCAAAATTGAGTTTTCTAGTCCTGTTTCTTTTGTTGGGATGAACTGATCTCATTCATCACGTGACTGTTCCTACCATTCCTGCATGGACCTTCCCACTGCTCCATTAGAGACAGATGAGAACCCATTCAAGAGTTGTTTTTTATTATTATTATTATTATTATTATTATTATTATTATTAACTAAACCAAGAATCAAGATGGGAGGAGGCGGCTAAGGACTCGTGTAAGAAACAAGTGAAACAACGGACTCTGAGAACATGAGCTGGTATCAGAGCTCCAGGGGCATTTTTCCAAGTGTGACTGTCTAGCAGCTCTGAACAGTGCGACAGAAAGGCAGCAGAAGGCATTTTATTTATCTGTATATGTAATTTATATATAATATAGAGAAAGATATTATATATATATTATATATATATGTGTGTGTGTGTGGACTAGGAAACCTGAGGGACCTCTTTAAAGGTACTGTACTATTGCAAGGACCTTTCAGTTTCTTTGTCCCAGCCGCTGGGCACAGGGAGTCCACTTGGGCAGGAAGAGATGAAGCCGGTACCACGTGCTTTGGGAGCGTCTCCCGTCCGCGCCGGCCTCCTGCCAGCCACCCCAGGCCTGTGAGCAGAGCAGAGACTGGGACGCTGCATCTGCAGAAGGGACCAGAGGTCCGGAGTGACCCAGCAAGGAGCAGCGGCCGCTGAGCTGAGTGAGGCTGGGAGGCATTGACTGAGCAGGAGGCTGCAGAGCAAGAGAATGGATGATGCTACATATTAAATTGCACATTGTTTTACACACCACCGTACGTGTTTGCATGAGAGGTTTCCTTTTGGTTCTATTTTTTTAAGCTGATGTTAAACCAAAACCATATTGTGTTGCTGTGTTGGCTTTTTTTTTTCATTATTCCATTTTTTTTCTCTTGTTAATAATGAACTGAACGGGTATAAAATCCAGTTTTTTAACTTATTTTTTAAGCTGGCTCTATTGTAAATAGAATCTAGACCTGCGGTGTTTAGTTAGGAAATACTCTACCAGCCACACGAAACAAATGTACTTGCTGTCCTGTGTTGCTGTGGAAAACCTGGGAGAGCGGGGCTGGCCCTGTACCTGTGGTCACGGGTGCAGTGATCCCTTCTGGCTTGTGGCAGCATGCTGGCATTAGCCACTGACAGGAAAAGCCCCCGGCTGTGCCTTGGATGGATGCTCGCACTTTTCCAGATCAGTAACAGTTGAGCAGCAACAGAAAGCCTCCCTCCCTCACTGCGTGCCAAACTCACCGCTCTGCTTCCTGCACGGAGGAAGGGCCGTGCTCCCTGCGCTGCGAGCTGGGGAGAGGCCGGGAAGGGAGTGCTCACCTCGCCTGGTTCTGCCCCTGACATCTCTGCACGAATCCTCTAACTGAAACCGGGCTCTACTCCCTCTCTCAAGTTTACCTTGGGAAATTGTTCTGGGTGCCGTGTGCCCACAGTTCTGTGGGGACAGGGCGATGCAGCTCCGCACTGGTCTTGGTGCGCTGCGAGTTTTCAAATGAGGCAGCTGCAAGCGCTGAGACTGCTGGCCCAAAATGCAGAAGTGTCCAACCTGGAGGGAACTTTGGCCTTTGCGCTGGGGTAGGGCTCCACTGTGGGAAGTGAGCCCTGTGTCAAACTGTGGGGAAACTCACACAGCCTCTGAGCTTGAGCTGCTTTTTCAGGTACTTATAGTAAAGGTAGAGGAGCACTCTGTCCTTACAAAGACCTTGCCAATGCTGTTTCTCAGACACAGCCCCATGCACCAGAACAAAGGCAGTCACCGCAAGAGTAAGCAGGTAAGTCTTGGCCTGTTCTCCCTCTCCCTTTCGTACAGGGGTAAGTGAATGCACTGGGTGCCAGTCCCCCAATGGTAACGGTTACCGGTGTGTCAGGCGGTGCACAGCACACAGGGCACAGCATTCAGAACTGCTGTGAGATTGTACGGGTGCTCTGGTGAGAAGCCGTCCTTCCTCGCCCTGCCTCGAGGAGCCCTGCAGGGACTGAGCAGCCTCCTGGGACAGAAAGTGATGCTGCAGAAGAGACGCTGCTGCTAGCGCAGGGGAGCGGAGGAAGGATTCTGCTGCCGACAGGACCTGCCCTAAGGGAGCGAACTTTGGCTGTGGATCCCTGTTTAGCATCCAGCACCCTGCCCCACTGGTCCTGCTCCAGGGGTTATAGACATCAGCCTCTGGAGGAGTAAGTGAAACAAAAGTGCTTAAGATGCTAGACACACGGTCGGTTCCTGTCTCGTCTTTTTTTCTAATAGCCTGTCTCCCTCTCATCAAGTCACATGGAGAAAAAGCTAATGTACTCCATGGCATAGCTGATGGTATCGAATCGATCATGACAACACTAGTTGGTTACCAGTGTTTCTTCCAAGGAGACATATATTTTTAATAAACAGAGAGTTGCAAAGAACTCTGTCTTTGAGACCTTCTTGTGGAGTCTTTCATTGTGTGCCAGGTCTGTTTTCTGATGCTGGTCTTAGCAATTACTGATAGGGTCCCTCCACAGCAAATTTAAGCATTGAAAGCATCGTACTGTTCTGTGTTTGTTTTTTTTAATTAATAAATAAATAAATAAAAATGTTTCATATTATAAGGTGGTCACTGAGCACTAACCTAAAAGAGAAAAGGAAGTGGCCTTCTTTATTTCCAGCCATAACCAGGCCACCGAAAAGCTCTCTTGGGTTGTTGTCACACAGGTTGATTTCAGTTTGATGATTTGACACAGTAGATGTATTTTGGGTTGCAGCTTGAATCGTATGCAGTTTGCTCTGTGCATTTGGGTCAAATAATAGGGTTTGTATGTGGCTACATAATTGTTTCTGTATTGGATGGAAAGGCAGCAAAGTGTGTGCGTATATATGTGTGTGTGTGTATACATAGTCCACCTAATACAGAGCATCCTTTTATCGTTTAACATTATTTATACAGCAGAGAAGACAAGTTGTAAATACAACAATTACCTTTTTCTAGTATTTTAAAATACAGAGGACAGGAGTGTTGACTGGAAGACGAGTGTGCCTAATGGGGGATCATTATACATTCCTGTCTGAATCTGCTTCGTCATTTAGCTGAGCTAATTCAAAGGTGAGAGGGTTTTTGTTTCTTAAATCTTGAAGTTTTTTTTTCTTTTCAAACTGCACACTTCTGTCTCTGCGGTTCTGGTTAATTAACCCTCCGGTCCTTACTAAGCATGGGAGCACAGTATCTGTGAGGCTGCTGGGAGAGGGTTTTACAGGGAATTTAGTAACAGCTTTCTCTGAAAGTTTTTCCTCATCAGTGCCTGAGATGCAGGCACCTGGGTAGCTGTCATATGTGGCTTCTCCTGCTACCAATGCTTGGCAGCGTAAGCTGCAAGGATTACTCTTCTCTGCTTTCCTCAGCCTCTCACAGCAGGATTCATGGCTCTAAAGCATCTGCTGTGAGGAAGATAACGTCATTGTCATACTAAAGGAGTCTCTTTCCTTGAAGAATCCTTAAGCACTCCCTGTTCTCCAGTGCTTGTTTACATCCCATGCCTCCAAAATGAGGGGCATGGTGTTTGAGATTTTTAACCCTAATTAAAAACATCAAGTTGTTTGGGTCAGTGTAGCAACGGCTAATGGTACAAGCATGCAGAAGGCAATGACTGTGTGATTAGCAGTATCTTGTTGGGACCACACGTGGCTCACCACAGAGCTGACAGTGGTATTTCCTCCCTATTCTTAGTTCCAGTGCACTACTTGACAAAAGCTTCTGCCCAATCCTCTAATGAGCTTCAGTCCTCTTCCAATTACCTTGATTTCTGATTACTGTGATTGCTTCCATTCTTCTGGGCTTGACCTAAGTGTTAGTGGCCAGGCCCGCCCCTCTTTCTGCCTCTCCAAAATGCTCAGTGCAAGCACTACATTAGCAGAGAAACACTTAAACTGTATGGAGGGAGGTAGCCCTAGGTGCATCCTAAGTGGAAGGTATCGAGACACACTGCATTTCCCTTGCTCATCTAGACTGTTTCTGCTTCCCAGACTGTTAAGAAATTATCAGATTAGAAGAAAGGGCATAAAATACAGGCTCAAGGGGGAGAGATTTGTGAACTGCTGCCCTGGAGGAGGCATTTATGTTCTCAGAAGCAAGGAGAAACTGCAGTTGCAGAGCAAACATCCAGCACGCCCTGTTGTTTCCACAGTGATGTGTAAATCAGAAACCGCGGCTGCGATGCCACCTTCTGGAGCAATCTGTGAGCATCTCAGGTTAAGTACCCAAATTCTTCAAGGCGAAACCACGCTGCTCAAAACTGATTGATAAAAGGAGAAGACTTGTGAAGAGAACAGCACCAATTTATTTATTATTTTTTTCAGGTCAGCTCTTGCTGAATTAAGAAGATTTAGAGCCCATAGTCATCCTAGCTGGACTAACTGGCCTATAATGCAGTGTTTAGCCTAGTAAAATAAAACTTGAGACCAACTTGCTTGGAGCAGCCTGCAAACTCAGCCTGCAAAGCTGGGTGTTTGCATGCAAACTACCTCTTGGAAATGGTCGTTGGAAATTGAGTTAATTAAGGCCTGATTCAACTAAAAGAGGAATTTTTGCCCTGCTTAAAACCTCTGGAAAATCTTACACCTGGAATAAAGCATACAATGTTAAAATGAGCAGAGATGAGGTAAGAAGTGCCCTCAGTAGTGTCTGTAACTGATTTGGACTCATGAGTAAAGTCTGTAGCATAATAGAAATCAAACTGAGCATCTCTGAGGAAAAAATTCAAACAATTCTGGCTGTAGGCAAAAACATCTTTAATGCTTACTGCCCTTCTATGTAATTACCTGCAGTACTTCCTGGGCAAACACGACCTCCTCATCTGGTACAGTCTGACACCTCTACCTGTTTATTTGTGCAAGCCAGAACTGAGAACCATAATTAAAGGTGTCCGGGCAGGCACCAAGGAGATGCACAAGCAGCAAGGAATACCTTTAACTCCATGGCATCCATTTACAGTGCCTATGTTAATGTGATGCAGCGTGTGTCTCCAAAACTGTTACTCAAGAAGAATTTTATGACAGTTGAGGCCTGGCTTTTAATGGGTTCAGAGGTGTTTCTTAGTTAAACAGACAGCACATCAGTCATTAAAGATCTGAAAGCTGCCCTGAGAGGTCTAAATCAGACCCATTGGACTGAGCTTTCAACACACCTATCCTCCTACTTGTGTCTACTTGTGTCTCACAGGAACCATCTGCTGTCAGACAGCTGATTTCTCTGGGTACCTTAAAGGGAATGCCACACAAGTTCAGTGGAAGTGGCTTCTACTGCTTATAGCATCTCAGCCGGAAGAATAAAGGCCCTGGGGGCCCTCAGGAATAAAATCAAGTATGTAATCTCCAGCTGAGGATAATTGCTTTTTTGCATCCTGCTTGGCTATTGCCATAAATGTACCTTCCTAATCCTACCAAGACATAGTTCTAGCAAGCTGAGCCTCAAGAGCAACTAAACTCTTGCACAGCTCACGCAGCACCAGTCTCAGCCACGGTATCCAGTATCTTGCTATCACTGGCACTAGATCCTATGAACTTCTCAGTACTTCCCTGTTTACCATCTTCAATGTAGTGCACTCCTGGGGGCAGTCCCATTCCTGCACTATTATCCAGCAGCTGATACTGACCTGTGCAGCACTGCAAAGTATCTGGTACAATATGTTCCAACTTATGGTTGCTGTAAATGCCACTCTCTGTCACACGTCTGCACGTATCTGCCTTCAGGAAATGAGCCAGTATCCATCTGCGTAACAGGCAAGAGGATGTGGCAGCTCTGCTGAAGGCTGGTTTCCAGCTTCAGCAGTAGCATTCAGTGTGGTGCATGGTGCACGTGAAAAGCAAAAATCACCAGTATTATTTGGTCTGCTCAGACTGGGAAAAGAAGATGGCCATGGAATTGGAGAATGCAGTGCAGCTAAGTGTTCTAATCACTTTTTGTTGGGAAGGGCCCAGGCCACTGCCCTAAGCACAGTAAGCTCTTCTTTCAGAGCATGTCAGACTTGCAGAATGCAGTACAACTACTGCAATTTCTTCTGTTCTGTAGCCAGCATCCTGCTGTTAGCAGCCGTCATCTTTCTGAATAGGCTTTAATAATCTGATCATAAGTAATTTTTTTTTTTAATGAAGTTAGATAAATACTGATCACAAACCAGATGAGCTTATAGCTGAAATATACTGTTCTGTCAGTATACTGGTTCATCAGCCCTCCCTTCTGTGTAAAGTCTGTAAAGAATAATTATCAAAACACTTATGGCTCTCTAGTAAGCACTAGAGAGGGTCCCAGTGGGTACAATGTCCCTCAGGGGAGCTTGAATTTCCTTTTACAGAAAAGGCAGAAAAATCCATTTATAGGATGTATGCCCAGTTAAAAATCATACACATTGTATACAATGTCTAGCACACAAAAGACAGACTATACTATATTAACTTTGTTGTGCCTTTTTAATGTAGTAATCATCCCTAACTGAAAAGCAGTCAGCACACATCTACTAGCTGTGATACCTCCTTACCTCATCTTCCAAACAATCAACTGAAACCATCAATCTGTTTTTGTTTTTTTTCCTTCCCCCCACTTTTTTTTTTTTTTAAATGCCTATACTAAGTGAATTTAGCCTCTGATAGAACCCACAGCACTGGTCCCCTAGCACTCAAAGGCCTTCAGGACAGTGCACTGTTGCTTCCCCCGATTCAAGTCACCTTTATTTCCTTCCAGAGAAGGACCGGGCACAGCAGAAGAGGTATGCACTCTGACCGTATGCTCACAACCACATAAAATGCAACCACGTTTTATCCTCCGGAGTTAGGACGCCAAGATGCATCACTAAGCGCTCCTGTCCCACAGCTCAGAAGACACCACTCAGGCCATGTATCTTCTGACACTCCTAGTAAACCAGCAATGGTTGCATAAAAGTAATTGTATTTCTTCCATCCACTCCACCACACTGAATTTTAAAATGGGACATACCTCTTTAGGCAATCCAGCTGTGTGATCCTGGCAAACAGCTCTGAATTCTTATCCATACCAAAATGGACTGAAAACTAAACAATCCGATAAATATTTATGTAGCAAGGCAGCTATGGCATCCAGAGGAGATGCCTGATCTTGGAATACTTTTATTGCTCACGGTGCCACTTACTACTAAATTTAAATTCAAATTTTTATATTTAAATTAACCTGTTACACAATGGCAGGCCCATCTCATGAGACAGCTATGTATTTATTTCTGTTATATAGATCTACAGAATGAAACTTTTTCCCTAGAGGAAAACAATTACATTTATTCAATAAACGCTTCCTAAAAAGTATGTAACTTAATCACCAACAAGAGGGAGATCCTGGTTTCTTTTCCACTGCTCCTGTGACCACATGCCTTGCTGCAGAGCTAACAGCCTCCTTCAGTCAGCAGGGTGTTTCCAAGAGACTGCTGTCCTCCTTCTTCCAGTTGTAGCTATCATTATTCTTCATTTGGAATAAACCCTTTTGCTCTGTCCAGTTTGTCCAGAACCTCACTATAAAGACCAACCATCTGGAGAATATAAGCACCGTATTTGTCTGAGTCAGCAAGGATGGATAAAGTATCATGCAATGAGATAATTTAAAGAAACGACAAGAAACAGGAGTAGGGGAATAGGTGGGAGACTACAACCAGCTTCTAAATTTAGAATTTTAGATTGATGTAAAAATTTGATCAATTTTAGATTCATGTAAAGATTTAAACATGCACAGATTTAAACATGGGGCTTTGGTTTAAATCAGCTGCACCTCACAAAGGTGGATTTATTTATACTGACACAAAGCATAGCTTATAGCCAAATCTTTCATCAATTAACAAACCAATTATTGTCTTAACTGATATACTTAATACAAAAGTTGCAACCAGCTCTTGATTGACTGGCTTGTGCATAAGAGAATGGATGGCTGGGCTGTGTTGCAATCAAGAGGAGCACCAGCCAAAAACTATGGATAGAAGCTTACTTGTGACAGAGTAAGAAAAAGTGTTGCTGCTCTCTGTAGGGGTACTAGTCCTGAAATTTCTACCTCACAGGAAGTGGCTAAGCTGCTTCTGAGATGTGCTTTAATTATTTCATTCATGTCAGCTTAAACCCTAATTGTGTGTTATTAGATCATACTGAAAACCAAGCTTTAAAGTATTCATGCAACAGATGATTTAAGTAAAATGGTAAAGCATCTTGCCTTTAGTGAAAGCAGGCAAGGAACAAGGAATTCCCCACAGCCACAAATAGTCTGAAGTTTATTTCCAGTAAGCCATTTGTGCAATCCTTCCAGTAAAATGACACTACATTACTCCTTCTACTGTGTATCAAATTATATTGGCCTCACTTTTAAAAAAATTTTTAGCATCAAGCTCCCTGAAAATATTTAGGTACCATGCTGCTTCCAAAACTCTTTAAAGATCATAGGTAGTGATTTCTTCACCCAGATCCATTTCTTCAAAATGAAATTTCACTTCCTCCCTTCCGCTCTATTCCTAAGAAATTCAACCCAGACACCCACCCCCATTCCTCATAACCGTCTGGTTACACTTACATGGCCTTCGTAGGTTTTCTTCAGAGATCCTAGATGACTGAGGAAACGCATTCCTAATCCACACCATTGCTCTGCTTCCTTATATTTACCAATGGTATACTGAAATATTCCTGTGTTCCAGGCTCTTGTCATCAACCAAAGGATCTCCATCTCTGGGTAACCATCCTGGAGTAGCAAACAACAAACAGTAGCTCATCACGAAAATGGACTTTTCTCTTGACTACTCAAGAGTACATCAGAGTTTCATTTTCGAGTGGGAAAACAGGGATTTTTTTTTTTCTCCTAAACAAAGGAGAGTTCTTTCAGAGCTATTCTGTACTTCACAGTCCATCTGTACTATTGTCAAACAGCTTGTTTCTAACATGGATAAGTCACGTTGCAGTTACTTATTGGTAGGTCAGAAAATACAATTCTGTGGGACTGGGAAGATGCTAGAATGAAAGTTTTCCTACGGTCCATCTGCAGACAGGCTGGTCTTACTGCTGCAGTACTTAGCAGTTTATCCAAACAGTACTGTAAAGCAGGACCTAGCTGCTCACTGAACATCCAAAGCAGTTCTTGAAGTGTGCAGAATTTCCTTACATGCTGTGGCAATGCCTTAACAGTGTGAAGGCAGCCCTTAATAATAACTGCAGAACAGAAGCTGAAGTACCCAACAGGAGTTAAAACCTCATCCAGTTAGGGAAGGCAAGGACAAGCAGATAGATTGATAGATCCTTCTCATCGTAAGTATGAGGGCCCAGAGTGAATTTCTGAACTGTAGCATCCATTTCGGAATAGGAGGTATAAATCATGAGTGCTATCCCAGTTTTCTATCTGATAATGTTCTGTTGTGCTGTGCCAAGGTCCTTCTTTTAGCATGGTACCAGTTAGTATCTGCAGCCATGAGCAAGACTGCAAAAGAAGGCGTTCTAGTACAGATGAAATTATGCCGTTATGAGTATCAGTCCACATTAACGTATTATTCACACCCCTCACGATATGAACATGAAGTTCTATACAACAAGAACATTACCAAATTTACAGATGAGAACTTTAACAAAAGGCAGGTATGAATGTGGGCATGTTCTTCTTTGGTAAGCAAGGAACAGCGTATCCTTATATCATTTTTATAAAAGAGACATTCAAACCTGACTAAAGAAACAGTCATGCACTGGCATAAAATTATGAAACAGTGTTGGTTCCACTAGTCCTGCATAACAGGAATACTCCTTAACTGATTAACTCCTTAGCTATCAATGCTAAGTAGAAATATCTGACTGCCTCATTACAACTGCCTTGGCTGTACAGCACATGCTTCAGGCCTGAAAGGAATACCAGCAATGCTTACAGAAGGAAAGATTTTCTTCTCCATGTACCTGTCGTCATAGAAACAAGGCACTCAAGAACAAATGTGGTTCAATAAGTACTGACAGCACAGGAATCTAGTTCTAGGTCATTTGGGAAAAAAAAAAAAAAAAAAAAAAAAAAAAAGAAAAAAGCAGGACTGGTATCCAAATTTTACCCAGCTTTAAAACAATCCAGAAAAGCAATATGCATTTACAAAACCATATTCTGCAAAAGAATGTAGAAAGCAGGCGGAGGAAAGATAGATGTTCTAGCTCAGGAGGTTTATAAAAGAGGCACTGAAAATTTGGCCTTATGTATCTCTAAAAAAGCCCTAACAAAATCTAGGAAAATTCATAATTCAGTTATAAATATCCCAAAGCCATTTCTTTTGAGGTAATTTCAGTGCATCTTTCCCTGAAGAAGTCTTAGCTACTTCATATACAACACTACATAACGTTCACAACACTATATAACGTTCAGTCTACTAATTATTCTCAATCTGTTGGGAAAGTTTTCTTAAATGTGATCAGAATTTCCCAATCTTTTGTTTTCCTGTTCAACTTACTGTGCTGCTGATTACACTCAGAGCATCTTCAAAGTAGCCCCATACCTCTTGCAGCACACAAGCATCCAAGTCTGTTACTCCAGTTGGCAAAGAAAGATTAATCAAACTATGTAAGCATTTGCTGTTAATCAAAACAGAATGAAAGAGGAAACGTTAAATACCATGTGCACAGAACACACAGCTACATTTTAGCACTAGCAGCACATTAATTTGTGCATCTGTAATTGCCATCCTGGCATGTCCACCCCTGTGCTTATTACGTTCACAGTCTTACAGCAGAAACATACATTTTCCGAGCATCAGAACTCACTCATACAGACTGTGCAAAGAGGGAACCAAGAGCAGTAAATACTTCTTTATTTTCATATAAAGTATGAAAGTAGAAATTCATTTCTAAAGTAACACAGGCTTAGTGTTTTCATGGGTTGCTATACACAACAGCAAAGACAAAAAAGAAGATACCTTTTCTAATTTCACCAAGAGCTAAGTGCTCAGCGTCCTCAGAAAATCAGTAACAAATATACAGGTTCTAAAAACAGGTCTTTCTTTCTCAGTGTGAAGTAAGAAAGGTAGTATTAATGGTTGCTTTTGCCCAGTGGTTACCACACAGAACTTGGTAAAATGGAAAAAAAAATCCATTATGAGATACAGCTGAGAGAGAAAGACATACCAGGTTGTTTTTCAGATTCTGCCAGCAACATCTGTTGCAGAGCTGGTTACTCCACAGAATAACTAGTGTATGTACAATGGCATCACTAACTTATAGCTCATGGCTTTCTTCTTAGCCTTTAATTTGTTAGTTTTCCAGTTCACTACTTCACTAGTTCACTGCTGCAGAACGTTTGCAATGAACACCTTTATCATAGGAAACAGCCAGAGGTCCTTTCTAGATCTAATTTTCATTCTCTATCTTCAATACTTTCATTTACTGAAAATATAACAGTTTCAGAAAACATGCCTAGCAAATAGGCTGCAGTTAACGCACCTGTTGGACAGTCATACTTCAGTGGTATGTTGGTTGGCCAGTGATTAGTGAAACTTTGAAAATAAGCTAAAACCCACTTTTTCCAGTTGCAGGCTTTATTCCTTATCACATTTCCCATCAGAGACTCACGGCAAAGCTATATGATAACACTAACCTAAATTTCACAGCATCAATGGCAGTCTGCTTTCTGTGAAGGTTTAGTGCACCCTGCAGAGCTTTCTTACACAGCACAGGATACCGAGCTGGAGGTTCCATTGCTAATGCTTAAAAATAAAAGAGAGAATAAGAAAGAAGTGACCGGAGCCAGACTTTAATCTCATTAGTCACTAAAAAAAAAACATGATATAATATAGAGAAGAGCTATTTACAAATTAACTACACTAAGCTGAAACTCCAAATTTAGCCAAAGTACACATCCTAAAACTTCTGTCTTGGGGCACGAATCAACTAAGGCCATTCTCTCTAAGGCCAGTTTGGATATAGTAAAAGTTCATCTGAACAGTATTTTCCAGACTCACAACCTACACAGATGTCTTAGGTTCTAGAAATGGAAGGACATCATTAATTGCTGGTTCATCATCCATATAATACGATGACAGATCTTCTAATACTGCTGAGAACCAAAGTGTATTTGCTTCAGGACAAAATAATATAATTTTCCACATGCTGTGCAATACATAATAATTCTGGTCACCTCAAATGAACAGGAGAGAGTAACATAAGCTGTTTTTCATGACTTGAACTATGAAAGTACAAATGCAGTCCTTACATGCAATGATCTCTAGCGTCTTGACCTCTATTTGTGGCTGCTCCCACACAGACTCCATAAGGTTATTGAGTGTTGGGTCGTTAAGTTTGGATTTTGCTTCAAATTCATACAGCAGCAGCAAAGTGTCTGTGGGATCTTTAGCAAAATCTCCTACAGGAAAGACAGAATTGCCTGTTTGTAATGATTCATGTTGTTAAAACTATATTCTGTACCACAAGGAACACATTTTGCTTCCAAAAGGCAGAAAAGCCATTAACGTACTCATTTAACAGTAGAGCAAGTGGAATATAGGAGCAGTCTTGGAAAGAAACCTCAGATGTCCAAAGCAGAACATTTCCAGCTTCCTCCAGGGCACCAGACTTATCCACACACTGGCTGAAGTCCAGTGAAGAAGTGAAGGAAACACCAGACTACCATCCTACCAACCTTTGCAATAAGAACTCCAATCTAGTGAAATGTCCCTGTACTGAGATCATCAACCCCATGGGTTTTAAGGATAGGAATACACAGAATTCAAATGCAAGCTATATAATGAACCTTTAGTTCAGAAACAATAAAGTTTATGCAAGTAACATTTTACAGCAAGTAAATTCCTTGTCAAAAGTTAAATATTATTGCATCTTATGATGGAAACTCCACGATGTCCAAAACCTAACACTGAAAAGAAACTGGACTGCAGGCCAGACAAGGATTGCATAAATTTTTCTACCAAGTTATTACCAAAAAGGGGAAGCATGCAGCCTCTAAGCTAACAGTCACACAGCATCTCAGCTGTCAGCTGAAAGCACTCCAGACTCCTGTGATTAGCCTGATCTAAAATGACACAGAATAGCCAAGGAACAGAGGATGGGTTTTGGCACTTCAAAGTACAGCAATAGGTCTTTCTGTAGTCTCTAATGCCTTATATGGGAACAGTCCAGCAAAACTATTGAAACCATATCTGACTCCAGCACAAGAGCAGGATCAACAAACAAACAAACATGGAAATCTGGCACCAGTCTAGTCTAGAGCAAAAAGATAGAGTTTCTTAACAGTTGAGACAGAAAAGTCAACAAAATTCACCCTGAAAGATCATTCCCCACTTCACAGCACCCATATAATAAAAAGCCTGCAATGACATATAAAAAAACATAGCTGGCATTGTCAGTTCTTATATCATATTGCCATGTATCTGCTTCAGCTCTCCTCAGCTAAAACAGTAATTCCACATGTGGTGTATTTTCAGTGAATTCGGTGACTACCATGTGTACTGAATAGACACACCTTGCAGCTTACCTGTTAATTTCAGAACTTTCCATATCTCCTTGCATGCCTGGAGATGTTGAAGGGCCTGAGTCAAAAACTCCATCTAATTCACAAATTTTAGAATAAATTTTTTGTCATAATTTTACAAGCAAAAGGAATATACAATTCACAACTAACAACAGGAGAGAGTTCTCCATACCTAATTATATAATAAATGCAGAACCAGCTTAATTAATACATCATCTACATGAGTTATTGTTTTGTTTTTCTCTCTCTCTTTTGCAAGGACCTCCACATTTCAGGCAAAGACTCTTCACACTGAAAGTTCCATTTGTCCAGAAAGGGCCATACGTGTCCCTATGGGACATAATTTATTTTAGCTCTCAAACATAAAATAGTGTTATTGAGAATGAGAAACCACTGAATCCCACATAACAAATTCCTTCTTACCACAGTAAGTAACAAACCCTCAGAAGGGACGTATGAAAAAATAAAAAGGTGAGCTTTATCATAACCATATAACCACATTGGTAACATTTTCAGTGATGGGATAATCCTAACGACGCAGTAATTATCTGCCTGACAAACTTACATTTAGCAGCAGACTCATTACATAATAAATGAGGTAGACTGAAATTCCTTTAAGAAAAGGCACTGTCCTGACCCTTTGCTGATATAAATCTGTTCAAATCCACTGAAGTCAACAGAACTACTTCACAGACATCTAGCATTTTCAGTTGTCCGAAAAGCATTAGGTGTATTGATTCAAATTAATTATGAAAGGTTTCCATGCCTACATTTTAATATCCTGCTCTGAGTAAAACAATGAAGACTTCAAAATCAAAAGAAAAAAATACTGCACTGAATGTTCATTTTATGAATACCTACCAAATCAGGTAACAACAATGCCCTACCTGTTCAGAAGATGTTACTTGTTGTCTCCCCAGTTCCAGATCAATCGCAGCTGCCATTAGCAGGCATGTCTTCTGAGCAATTAGAACAGCTTTGTCAGAAGGACAAAACTGGGACAACTGAAACCAAAAATAGGAAGAAGTTATGGGAATTCTGGCTATATAAAGCAATTTGCTCTTGAACAAATGATTGCCAAGTGTCCTCTACGACTTGTCTAGTAATCAGGCATGAATAGTACATATTTATATTGCAATATTGTTTGTAAAATTACACAAGATTTTTATTTAAAAAGAATACAGCATTGTTGGACTTGTACCAAAAAGTACATTGTTGGTGGAAGTTCTGAATGGAGATTAGGACTCAAGTATTTCTCTGTGTAACATATTCCTATTAATGATACAGTTCCCAAACAGAATAACCTATTTATTTTAGAAAGTTCTCACTGAAGTCTAAATTTCTTACAATATTTTTAAGCAACAGAATGCAAAGTATGAAAATAATGCTTTTTTTTTTATTACAAACCAATTGCCTTCTGATGGAAGCACTCCATTCTTGGAGTGGACATGCATGTCTCCAACAAGATACTTGATACATGGATGTAATTTCTAACAGAACTAGACAGATGACAATATTTGTCTATCAGAGACACTATAAGCAAGAGTACGTACCTTGAAAGACAGTACAAAAAAATCCCTCATCTTTTCAGGGCAGTCCTTGAACTGTACACCTAAGTTCCAAGCTAACAGAGACATAAAATGGAGACTAGAATAAAAATCTTCAACATGTTATTGGTTATGCCCATCTAATCTCTAGTAAGAAGCAGTACACATTGTGCAATTCAATTTCTTAATCAAAATATCAACACCTCATTTAATAGCAAGAGATATTAGTGATTTGTTAACATAGTTTTTTCATGCTTTCAAATCTTGTTTTAATCATTTTATCACAATAAAGTATCTGTTCTAACATGTACCCTACCCACAAGAGCATGAATTGGAAGAAGCCCTTTCTTGTTAGTAAACAAGATCAGAATCTGAATAAAAGTGTTGACAATATTCCCAAAAGGAGAAAAAAAAAAAAAAAAAAAAAAAAAAAAAAAAAAAAAAAAAACTTTTTTTTTTTTTTTGAAACATTCTCCATTTTATCCCAGCAGGGTCAGATAGACATACAATTAAACATACAGCTGTGGTTAGTAAATGGTTGAGCCATAGCCACCTAAAGACAACTGAAAATTATGTATGAGAATCCAACCCAATTACATGTTTAGATTCTACAGTGACTTTGCAGATTCTAACTTTCACATTAATTTATTGCCTAGGACATTTTTTTTGCAGTGCGTGAATTGTTTCTTCAGTGCATGAGAATGCTGCCTTGGAAAGTCACCACTGGTCAGTTCCATTCAACTCGTGTTGCTGGATTTGACCTCTACAGCTTTTCTCCCTTCTTTGCCACTCTTTTAGAGCACTGCTACATTTCAGAGGATGTATGCAAAAGCTCATCTTGACAGATGTCTTCTGCTATTGATTTCAACAATTTTCTTCCCTGTATACTCTGGCTGAAGCAAAAATCTAAAAAGTTTTTTCAATTCATTACCCTACTCTCATATTTTTATTTACAAACAACAAATACACTAACTTCCTCACCAAAAACACTTTAACAAAGACTTCTAAACAGGAAAGACATACCATCTCTAATAGGAGACATACCAGATAGTTTCAGAAGATAGAAAATGCATCAAAACGTTAACACTAAGGCAGACGCTGCCAAAGGTGACAAGTTCTGTAATACTGCATCTTTAAACACTTCTTTCTTCCTTAAGGTCTGGCTAAGTGAAGGTGGAGGTGATTCAGTTTAGATCTGAAGAATGCAACCTACCAACTTTTCTAAACCAGTGGGCTTCAAGGGTCCTTATGTCCCTTGCCAAATTCTCTTCTGTGAAAGGCTCAGCAAGTTTCCTGTGAGCTGCAGAAAATGTGTTGTTCAATATATGTTACATTTTCTGAGCAGAATAAAAACATTTCCAAGCCTAATAACTACATTACAAATATCAGTTTCCAAAACTCCCTTGTAATTCCCAAGAAGAGTTATTTTCACAATTTAAATCTAATATGCTTGACCAGAAAAGCAAAAAAGCAACA
Source organism: Nettapus auritus (assembly GCA_011076525.1). Classification (NCBI taxonomy): domain Eukaryota; kingdom Metazoa; phylum Chordata; class Aves; order Anseriformes; family Anatidae; genus Nettapus; species Nettapus auritus. The sequence continues at coordinate 9,437,111 of CM021768.1, forward strand.
AAATGTGCCTTAAACAGCATTTAAGGTAAGATATATAAGGCTGCCAATAGGTATTGCCTCTTCACAGTTTATTGACACTGAAGCCTAATGCAGAGGAGTTTTACTTAATTTGTACCAAAAGTTGGGTGGGGATTAAATTTAATAGCTGTTGTTTAAGGCCTTTCTTTAAGGAACCTTTTTTTTCCCTCTGTTCTTCATTCTCTTTTCTGAGTTGCAGTTAAGAATGACTAGTATAGAAAAAGTTCTACAATTTCATTAATTTTCTTTTCCAAGATTGGAGGAAGTGGGTAAAAAAGACTCAGTGAAAAAAAGTATTTATTTTGATGGAAAAAAAAAAAGTACTCTGTGAAACCACTGTACCCCTTACAATGCAAACAAGACAATTCTACTTCAAAGGATGGCATAACTTAAAAGTGGCAATCAGTTTTGACAAGCATCTCCTGTCATTCAACAGATTGCTATTGCTCCTTGCAGTTTTCTAAACTGTCCAGGACAAAATAGACAAACAAATAAATAATAAGAAATAAAAAAGCACTAACTTAATTTTAAAAATCCTTCCTTTTAAATAGCTAGAACAGCAAAGACCATCATTGGCATTTAATTAACACCAACAGAAAGTCATGCTGCTAATTCGGAGTACAAAACCAAACTTCTTCCTTTTGTGGTAGCCCTGCTACTAAAGATACTAACTTTGTTCCTGCCAATGCAGTCAGAGACAGTCATCTGAGGCCACAGGGGCTGTGGCTTCTACCCAAATATCTGTTGCCTGCATGCGTGGCCTTACGAAGCACTAAATTCTCTTTCCTACAGCAAAACTGCCTAGAAGAAAGACTGCCTTTGTCTCAGAGAAGCTGCCAAGAAAAGGCTCTATTGGAAACAGTTCTTCCTGCACTACCCTACAAGCTTTCCATAGCAAAAACTTGTAGCACTGAGATCCAACTTTACAGCACTGCTGAATCTCCAGTGTTAACTTGACCCTTAACTTTCAATGAATTGGGAAGTTGAGAACCTAGACTGAACTAAGGAGTCTGAACATTTCGGCAGTATGGACCTAATTGTATCATTAAGTGTTCAAAAATTGAAGAACTACAGAAAATGTAAACAAAACAGAAACATACCTAAGGTCAAATAAGTCAGCATTGACTTGATATCTTTATCTCTAGAATTGAGGAAAAAACTAGTTTTAGAAAACATTTGATTAATTTTATTAGAACACATTATTGATGTTGGAATACAATAGCTTCATAAATATGGACATAATCATTCTTCCTCTGACAAATGTCTAAGGCATTACAGACTTCTTGTATCTGAAGATGCTAAAGGAGTGCTGAAGGCCTGCAAAAAGTTTTATTGATCTACAGTAGTGAAGGTCACTGTGTGAGTGTAGGGGGAGGTTTTCTCAGCTATTAGGTTGCACTTAGGAGCTGCAGGTTAAACTCCTAATCTCACTGGCACTATGTTGTTCTCTTCAACATCTGAAAGCTATCTTATCCCAGTGTCAAAGTTAAAGAGGCTGCTTAGCTCACATTCTCCATCAAACAATAACTGTCTTAGGCATTAAGAAAATTGGAACACAAAAATGAAATACCTAAAGGAAAAGTTACACAAGTAGATGTTCTTATGTTACATCATTAGCTCGAGTTGGGAAGTCATCTGTGTGAACTTTTAACTAGCATAAAAACTAATCTCTTGATTACTCTGTAAGAAAATAAGCCCCGTATATGATACACCAATTGTGTAAGATATCCAACGTGGAATATGGTTTTGCAAATGTTCTCACCTTTTCTCTTCATTTTCTACTATGACCTTCGACAACACAAGACGAACCAAGCATCTGAATATGAGAAAAAGCAAGAATGAAGAAACGAGATAACTTTTTCCAACAGTGTACTTTGACCTCGGGTTTCAGAAAGGATCCCACTTTCTTCTTTACACCACCAGTCCATGTAACTCACAGAATTCAGTGTCAAACTGAGAATGAGATTGTAGTATTTCCTCCCTACAGCCTTATTTTGTATACCATGCTGTTAAATCAGGTAATAGTAAGTAAATAACTATATTTTCATAAAAGTTTTAAGAAAAAATTGGAAGGAATAGATCTTTCTCATAATTTGTTTTTATAAAAGTGATAGAGTATTTCAACAAGAAGATAGTACTTCATCAGAGGATACAAATGAACTTGTATTTTCACCAGACATATTGTTGCAATCTCATCAGAGTTTCTGTTGGTCATTTGTTCAAACACAATGTCGTCATAAAATTCAGAGCTACTAATATTAGCTTGGAAAAGACTTGGAATATCTGCAGTTAAGAGTTCAGGACTGAGGTACATCTGCAGTACCAAAAAGACTGCTAACTAATCGTTCATCTACTCTGTTTTCCACTTTCCTCAACAAAACAAATTACGTTTGAAAGAGAAATCAGAGTTCTCTATCCTTGTAAATAGCTTGAATCCTCACTTTAGAGCTGCAAATACTTGTCGGCAGTCTCGTGAATGTTCAGATAAATACTCCAGAGCTTTGATAGCCACAACTTGTTGTTCATTCTGAAAAGAAATCAAAACATGTTTTGTATAAACTGCACTAGCAATATGCAATGTCATTTCTAGTTATTAATATTTGCAATTCAGAATCATTAATTTTCCTGAAAAAAAAAATAGTTTCTTCATATGTGAAATCAATTTTTACTTTGCTTTACATTTGAAAACGTATAGTGAGACTTTGGTTCCACAAGCATGAAATTCTCAGAAATGCATGAAATACATAGAAGTACAAGTAGATCATGTTACAGAGTTTATAGTTGTTCTACTTATATCAATAAAGCAAAATAAAGACAATGTTATCTGTTCTACCTCTAAAGCAATTTGGGCAGCTAAACTCAAGAGGTTAGTGCCTGTATTTTCATCCACTGTAGGCTTGTCTTCACGATGAGATGACTTTTCTGCTAGCTTCCCCATTTCAATAACTGCTTCCACAGCTGAAATTTGCATACAGAAAAATTAGTTGTTGGGGGTTTGTTTGTTTGTTTGATTGATTTTAGTAGAAAAAAATAGAAGGTGGAAAGTTCTACTGTTTTAGTAAAGCTTTAGAGACAACTTACAAAAGGATATATATATATATTAATATGAACAAATAAGACAAGAAAACCTGAGCATTCCAGCACTTCTCCACAATTACACATTTCTTCCTATAGAGGTGCCAAAAAAGCATTCCAAGCTACTAATCTAAGGAAACAAGAATACCACACAAATGAAACTATCTCACATCCTTAATTTTGTTCTGCTAAATATCTGCTTGTCACAGAAGACTTTCTCCTAATATATTGTCTGGGCATGATTCCAAGCTCCCACATCTTGGCATATGTTAAGGGTGCTGCTGCTTTTATGCTCCCACTGTGCTGTGGTTACCACTCTGTATTATGTGAACAAATTAGGCTGCCATTAAAAAGATGTATACAGAATAATTAATTGGTACAGGACTCATTGGAAAATAAGCTCTGCATGTTACTCTGTATTCTAATTAACTATAGACTATATTTCTCAATTTTCATTATTTGAGCTAGGATTCTCATTAAAACATGAAATGGCAGAACTCATTAGAAAGAATAAAAAGTCTATAAAGTCATATGTCATTCTGTTGGTCATCTCAGTAATTCTCGTAACTTCAGGTTCTGCTTGACCAGAAAAATCAAGAGTGGTAATAATGGTTCAGTGAAGGTTCATCTAGCTCAGTAGCATTTTTGCAGATGCATATGCTTTTAAAAGAATATTAGGAATAGTATAATACAGTGATTCTAATTTCAGGATGCTGTTCTAGCTTCTGTCCACGAGAAGATTACGGAATTCTGAGCCAGAGGCTACAGCCAAACATTATCCAGATGTGGCAATGGACTCCATACATTACATGTCGTGTGCTAAAGCATCCCCCTCTGACAGTTTCAAATCTACAGCCTGACAGTTTCAATGATATTATAGATCCTTCTCCTATCTTCCCTCTATTGTGTCTTTCCCAAAACGAACAGTCCAGGCCTGCCCAGTATTTTCTAACACACTTGGCACTCCAGGTCTTTGTATCTTTCAAGTTCTTTTATCTTTCAAGTTCTACCTTTATCAGTATCATCTTCCATCACTGCAATCTTATAGACACAGAATTGGGTAAAGATGCTGTTTGGATCACACCTCTCTGCTTCTTTAACTGCCTCTTTAGCCTATATACAGAAAAGATTGCAGGAATTCAGTGATGGCATCTTGTAATCAGTCATGTAGGTTGCAATAGGAGAGAGCTAAAAAGATACACTAAATTTTAATGTCTACATTAGAGATATTTATACAATTACTGAACAAAATTGGTTTGGCAACAACCTCCCCTGAAAGAAAAGTGATCAGAGCTTAAGATGGCACATAAGCTGACAATGACTAGAATTCCTGATTCCTCAGAACTAGAGCCACAGAATTAAAAAGCAAGAGGACACTGAGAAAAATCAACTCCCTCCTGCCACTTTGAACTACGAAGTTTAACATCCCCAAAACAGAAGACCTAAACAAGGAAAGCAGGTGCAGTTCTCTGCAGAGGTGAGGGCAAACACACTGTTGTGGGAAGTTCTAGTGTCACCTGTCAAACATTTTTCATGCTGAGGCTCATCTGTTTTGAACAGCAAATGCCCCCTAATCTGAGAAGAAACCCAATATACTGAGGCATGGTCACACAACTTGTGGACTGTTTAGAATGATAGGTGATTAGAAGAGGCTCCCAAAGCAGCTAAGAAGATGAACAACAGATCTCTACCAGATCATGAAAGACACGCAAAGACATTTCCCTCTCTCAAAGCAAAAGAGGTACAGTAACAAAATTGTAAATTAAGTCCAAACGATGTAACTGCAAATATAAATAAATAAATAAATAAACATACCTTGTCAACTTCTTTCAGATGAAGATAGCAAGAAGCCATGTTCCTCTGCAGCTTAGCCAAATTCTGATCTATTTGCCCAGGTGTGTAGAAGCTGACAGAATAGTTGTACCAGTGAAGAGCTTCAGAATAGCTTTTTGCCTAGGAAAAGAAAAAAAGTGATTAAGTGGCCTACGTTTTCCTAAAACAAATCATAGGAAATGAAAGATTTAGATAGTCAAGTATATTCTAGTGTAACCTTTCCCCCAAAAGAGCAATTATTCATCCCACAACACTACTTGGTCCCAAACCTCATAATGTTTGGCAGCTGTGTCCCACAAGATGATGTGCAGCCGGTTCAAGGTTTCAGACAACAGCTGTTTTCCAGTATAATGACCTGAAAAGATAATGCAACTCATCACTTTATAAGAACTTTAAGAACCATACTGAGAGAAGTACCTAAAAACTATCTAAGACTGTCCCACAGCCAACAACAAGAAACAGTAACACAGAATAGCTTGAGCCAGCACCCAGTGTTCCATATACTACTTCTACAAAGAAAAAATGTAGTGAGCAAGGGAATAAATATTGCCATGCTTTAATGATGACAGCATGGCTTTTGCACCTAGCTAGATGCTACATAAAACACAATCTGATTTCCAACACATATGACAGTCTAAAAATGCTACAAGTATAGAAGACCAGAAAAAGAACCTGTAAGTTAGCTGCTCAAACAAGGATGTGCAACCTGTTTTAATACTGACAAAAAAAAATGTGTTGGGCTGGATAGACAAAGTATTAACGTTACACAGAACTCCTAGTAAATATTTTATGATCCCACATACATCAATCATACAGACTAAACTGAAAAGTAGGATCTGTTTTAGCAAGTGAATTTAACCCTGAGCTCTATCACAACTGTCATTCATTATGGAAGCCAAGAGCTCCTGTGCAAATGAAACAGAAAACAGACATAAAAAGAAAGATGAGAATATACTTTTAAAATGAAAATCAGAATTCAAGGCTAGCCAGCTAAAACCAAGTTTCAGCAAATGGCAGCAAAAGATGGATACAGACCTATAATAATTTCTTCAACCTTTTGCTTAGCAAGCAGCTCCCTCTTATTCTGCAACAGGAACTCAATGTAGAGCAGGGTTATTTTTCCAAGGTCAGGTGAAGATTCAAATCGTTCAGCAACAGAGTTCAGAAAATCAAACCCAACTGATTCCCTGTTCACACAGACGGAATTTTAAGAAGCTGCACAGAAGAGCTGTTAATTTTCCATTCTGAAGAGTAAAATTCACACTATACAGCATGTTTCTCGTTAATACTACTGGCACACAATCACATTGACAGAGTGAACCAAGGTATGAATTTACTGCAGTTCATCTATTCTGTAGGTACTTCCTATTTGCACATGCTTGTTCCCCAGTATTCACAAGACAGCTTACCCCTCACAATGAGAGCATGAAATTACTGCAAGATAGAGGTGTAAATGGAGGTAATCATGATGGAGCATTCAACAGTGTTAAATTTCATGCCTCTATTTTGCAGTTTGTTCATCCTCATACTGATTTTCACAAGAATGATTCTGGGATTCCAGAATCCTTAATACTGAGTATTTGTTAATATGGAAGAAAAATTTCCTTCAGATAATTTCAGACCCAGGATAAATATTAAAATTGCATAGGGACAGTCTTAATCATTCTTAAGTATTTGCTTGGTATTGCAAATTGCTACTTGACATTATTTCACAGCCTGTTCTGCCACTGTAATAATCTGTATCACCTTGAGACAGCAAAGACAGGCTGCCTCTCAAAAATGCTTCCCTACCTCTGTCAGTTTTTATTTAAAATAAAGTATCATTGCATAATAGGTGTTCTTTGCTTACAAAAGAATAGCTACAAAGCCCAAATATTGTGTTCGCTCCACTTGATGATGATTTCATACCTTCCATTCTCCAGCAGCAGTTTAGCAGCATTCAAACAAAAGTCTAAAGACAATTCATGGTGCATGAATTCTGCAACAGCTAGACAGAACACAGTGACATTGAAATTATCCAATCAACTTACATACTTAACTGCTTATTGTATGGTCTTACAGCTTCTTTGGAAAAAAAAAAAAAAATATATATATATATATAAATATATATATATATAGTTCCAAAACCAAGGAAGAATAAGACATTTCCATTGTGCTTTGACTTTCCTTTCTCTGTCTCGCAGTTAACGTAATAGAATAATGCAACAGACTGACAGCCCTGGAATTCTAGCCTTCTGTATCTCTAAACAGGAGCAGAATAGGCATTAGTAGCACAAATGTTTGCCTCAAGCTGCTTTCCATCAAAATGCTTCATCCTTATCTAGAAGGAACCACTTAAGATGAGGACAGAACTCAGGCTGTGCGGTGGCATGGCAGTGCAATGGAAACTACTTAAGCCTAACGGTCTTTAGCATCACCAGTCTTAGACAGACAGGAAAATATTGAATTTACTGGTGCTGATAAGTAGATACCACTTTTAGAACACTCAGATAAAGTTTAAGAATTGCAAAACTGTGCTGGATGGTTTAATAACAAGATTTATACACTTTACACAGCTTGGATGAGATAAGAGAATGAACACATTAGTAATGTAATGTGGCTGTAACAGTTGTTAAAGAAAGCACTTCTAAGGCAGCTGTGTACAAAAGCATAATACAAGATTTTAGTCAAATTCTCTAAAACCTAGCAGGAACCTTCATTCAAAGGAAACAGAAGTTGCAGTACATAGACACAACACTCTTTTGCCAGCCATGCAACAGAAGACAGACAGCCACTTATTAATAAGTTGCTTGAAAAATTGACTGGAATCTTCATGCCATTGCTACAAGCAGTAACATGCTATAAGCAGTGTGTGTTTTGATAGGCAACACTACAGCTTCACAATTCAGATTGTAGAACAGAAACCAGCTATTCCAACGGTAAGTTTGGAATAACTGTCTACTTGGAAGCTGGCTTAAATTCACCAGGAGCCATCTGAAGTGGAGTTTCCTTTCCTGCTAGTCTGACAGCAGTCAAATCAGCCAGCTTTCTGCAAGAAATTCCTTATTTCATTATACATTTATTTCTCAGAGTATTTGTTATGTACCTGAGCATAAAGAGCACTAAACCCCTCCTCCTTAACATTCCATTATTTATGTAAAAAATATTTTCCTGATACATTAACCTTTTTATACTAAAGCCTCCCCTGAAAACTTTCTTCTCCTCTAGTGCCAACAGAAAAATCAGTTATATTCAAATTACAAATTTGATGAATAAGAAGAGTTGCTATGTCCTTTATAAACCAAGTAAACTCTGGTAAAACAGGCTTACACCAACACAAGATCAGCATTTGATGTCTCTTGGCCAAAATGTGCAACATCACACACAGAACAGCAATGGTTCACAAGCCTTTCTTCTATGCTGAGTGCATGAAATACAATCCAATTTCATCCCTTCTAAATAACCTTAGGCATAGAATTAAAATCAGCCATCCTCTTACATTGCTGTATTGCTGCTGCCTTCATTCTAATAGGCTTCAGTCTTCCTCTTTCCCTATTTCCAGCAAGTATATTTAAGCTCTCAATAAAATAAAATTGTGTTTAATTATAATTAAATTATTATATTGTCCTCTAATGCTGACTTTGATGGCCCACACACCAAACCAGAAATGTTACATTTGGCTAATGAAGATTTTCTTTTTTTTTTTTTTTCTTTTTCCCCTTTCTACAATGCACTTCTCAGGCTGTCTTCTTTGATATGGACGAGTATGACCTTACTGTGAAACATACAGAACTGTGATACCTGAGTTGATCTCTCCATCTGATGCTCCACTTTTAAGAAGAATTTTAACTTTCAAAAAAAACCCTGCTGGATGCAAATTCTCCTGCACAATGAAAAAACAATCCATTACTTGGACAACAGTTTGTAGAATACAGATTCTGCGAGAGTACAACACATTCTTAACGCGGAACCACATATACTCCACAGCATTCTTCAATTCCATTCTATTATCAAAATATAAACTATCAAAAAATGATGGCAAAAACACTCTTACACCTAAAAAAGCTTTGTGAAGGTAAATACAATAAAAACTGCAAAGGGCTTGGGTGCAATGGTTTATACCACCATTTATCCTGATCTCACCTGCACGTGCATTATCATCTGTCTGGAAGCCCTATCAGCATGTAAAAAAGAGACCTTGAACTTTCACTTAAAACAGGATTTTATACTTTGAATTTCTTTTGAATGAAACAAATAATGGAAATTTTAAAATAGTCAATCAAAGACAAACAATGTTTTTAAATTTAAGTTACTCTAAGTAACCTGAAGAGATAGAAGCAAAAAATTAATCCAAGTCACTTTCAGCAATGATTAACATGGCCTATATCATTACATTAGTAAATGCTCAAGTTTCAGTTATTGCACACATAAATATAATCGCACATTAGTACCTCATTTGCCAAGCTTATAGCCTTCAATGCCTTGTCAAGATACTGCTTACAATCCCACTCAAAATAGGCTGTAGCTAACAATCGCAGCACCTTAGCCTGGAAAGAAAAATAAACTAAAAGTTTAAATCCTATCTGCATTGGGGGGGGGGGGAGCACACATGACCACACGTATCAACACAAAAGACTTAAATTTTAAGGCCACAAAAAGTACAGCTCTTTGAGTCAAAAGAATGCCTGTCTGAGATCAGACAAAAAAAGTGAATGCTCAGCTCCAGAGCCTGAGTAGGAGAGCTGGGTCTGGTCTCCAGCACTGCAACCTGCACAGCACATGAATCAGCTAGAGAGTTCAGAGAACAGAACAGTAATAAGGAAATGCAGAGACCTGGAAAAACAGAAAGAAGAAAGTGAAGGAACAGGGGCTACCTACTTCACTGAGAGAAACACAAAGACATACGTGATAGCAGCCTGCAAATATGCAAATGATTTATATAAGGGGGAAGAGAATAAAATCGCCATATCCACTGTCGGTAGCATTAGGAGTAATAGGGCTATGAGACAGACAAACATCTCTCAGAAATGACACAGATATACCTAATGATGCCTTGAAAGAAGGGGAAGGAGGGAAGAAGACATGGCCTCTCAGTCTGAGTCTTATTTCTCAAAATTAAATTTCTGTGAAATAGTAGATTCAAATGTGATTAAGGGCACTCATCAGTGACTCAACTCTTGCTATGATGCTCATAGAAAGTGGATTTGCAACTCTGCCAAACTTCATAGCAAACAGTACTAAAAGAGAGGCCAGAGAATCAATCACTGATCAGATTTGGCATAGCAGAAGCTGTGGAGTCAGGTTAACAAAATCCTCCTGTGTGTAAACAGCAATTTATCTTTTTCTTACCCGCATTTCTTTGCCAACAGAATATTTCATGTCCATCTTCCCAATGTCATAACTCTGGCTACCAATGACAAGGAAAAGTTACAATTACAAGGGATGACAGAGAGAAATTCAGACAGGTTTCTGGTATGTGCCACATTCTATCCTTCCCCACTTCTTAACTAGAGAACAAAAGATTTTTTCTTTCTAAAGCCTCATATCAAAAACTTCAACCCAGTGCACCACATCTTCTATTCAAACATTTTAGTAGGCTTTATCAGTTTTAACTGAAGGCATTTGGAGCAAGTCACTGTTCTTATTCTCACCTGACATATAATACAGTCATACACAGAAGTTATAACTGACCCAGCCTCAAGATCACAGCACAAGAACAGAACCTGGGAGTCATGATTCATCGTTCTTTTTTTTCAGTTAAATGACAGCATAAAAGGACCACCCAGAGAAAATGCACTGGGTCCACAAAACCAGATTTGATGGCAAACAATGCAGAGGAATTACTTTTGAAAAGAAAAACAAAATAACCAGACATTTGTTTCCTAATACACTCCCAGTACAGGGAAATCTTAACCCACTAGATGGAGCTAAGTTGCTATATCCAGGTAAGTATTTGCACTTGGCAAAGGTTTATTTCCTCCTCAAATTTTGCCATCAGGAGTCAGTATTTAATTTTCCACAATAACAACATATAAAATAATCTCCAAAGCACCAGCTTTAATTAATTCTAAGCATTTCTAAAAATTCTTTGATAGCATGTGACCATAACTATTCTGAATTAGAGGTGTTGTCATTTGTTTTCTTCAGAGAATTTAAAATAGAAAGAACAAGAAATAAAAGCAAATTTTCTGAGCTCAGTCTGTGACCTTGGCATAAGGATACTCTTCCCAATAGCCTAAATATTTTCTTCCCTAGCAATAACACATTTCTTATTTGGATCCTACCTAAAACATCTCAGACTATTTGTTTTTTCACCTTGGTGGTTTTGTCTTTCATCAGTCAAGGAACTGCTGTCAATGAAGCACCTCCTTTCTGAGAAATTCAAATACTGATTAAAACGCATCTATTTAAAACTGGCCAGAAGAATTCCTCTACACTTTTCTAAAGTTTTCAGATCCCTTCAATATTGTTTATAAAATGGCACAGGAGCTGGGAACAGCCTCTTCATTAATCTCTTTGAAAGAAGAGTTAGGGAGAGAACTGATGCAAACCGTGGATATGACTTCCACATAGAAAGGTTTTCATTTTAATGACATGAAAATCAGTGTGGAAAACAGACATAAATGCCAGGCAACAGCATTTGTAAGCAAGACAGTCACTAAGTCAGTATTTGCTCAGCCACTAGGAAAGAGTTAAAAACTTGTGTTTTTAGATTTTCAGTTAAACATCTACTTTCCTTCCCCCTCTCCTTCACACAGATTTTTACATCTGAAAAAGCAGAATATTATGTTGTTTCTCTTTGCACATTACCTGAGCCAAAAGGAGCTCTGTTCATACTTCTTCCGTTCATAGGTTTCCACCCCGAAGTTGTAACAGAGGATTGACAGGTAACAGGTCTGTAAGAAAAAACCCCTGCTTCTATAACGTCCTTGTAGAAACATCAATACATCTCTGGCACCCAGTCTCAGGTTCTTTAAAACACTTTTCACTTTAAAGACAGGTCTAGAATTATCACTTATGACCATATTTGAGGGGGTCTTGAACATGACTAGAATCAAATTGTATTGCTCCATGGGAAAGTGCAGCAATATTCACCAGTCTGGGACATGCAAAACAGGGGAATTCTTCAAACACACAAAGTAGAATAGTTCCTCAGGAAACCAACCTGAAAGCACTGAACTGTGCATAGTAAACTAGAAAAAGTAAAACCTAGGAAGAAAAAATAGCATATTACAAATTCACTTTTTAAAATGACCAAAAGGTTTTACTTTTACATAGTTAAATGAATAGGACGCCACCTCTTGCATGGTAGGCATGTCTCCCAGCATGTCTCCTTTGCATTATAAAAGGATGATCCACACTACCAATGTGAGGAGAAAAATATTTTTGAATGCTTGATTATTCAGAATATTGTTGCTTTCTGCTTTATCAGTCAGCCCTGACAGTATCTCTTCATAACAACTTGTCTTCCCATTGCAGTGATTTGCAGCTGTCAAATGCTCTCCAAATGGAGACAAAAAAGCCACTTTAAACACTAACAGACCACTGATATTTGCATTCATTTTGCCACTGGAGTAACTTCCTTCTCCATTTACAAGAAGTGTCTCTTGCAAGAGACTTCAAATCCTCAGGCAAGAACGAGAGACACAGAACAACATTTTGCTTTGAACATTTTTTTTTTTAATCTCATAGCAATCCAAACACAAAAGTGCACATTCAGTATGGATGAACAAAAAAAAAAAAAAAAAAAAAAGATCACTCTCATAATTAAAATACTATTTCAATGAATGAATGTGTTCCAGGCATCAAGCACAATCCTAAATATTCCCATAAGCCTGGAATCAATCAGAACACTAAGTGTTTGGAACGTTTCTAGCATTTCACCCTTTAGGGCTACAGTTCCCCATTGTGGTTCCTAAGACCACTGATGATCCACAAGCTACAAATCCTCTGCAGCTGATCTGTGGTATCATCCATTACCATAATGCAACAACCTCCGTGTGGTACTCCGCAAGTGCTCCCTGGTAAGACGCAATTCTGGAAGAGTTAAGGAGTGACAACTACCCAGTGGTCAAAAATTCCAAAGTCACTCAGAGCAATTGCTAGCGATGTCTTTTTTTTTTTTTTTTTTTTTTTTTTCTCATTGTTTAAATACCCCTCTTAAAACCACAGGTGAATTGTATCTGTCGTGATCAGAAACCTGTTCCTTGTCTGCATCAGTGCTCATGGTTTCTGAAGACCCTTCACCATGAGAAGTTTAATATTATTTAATGGAGGAGTTAAAATGGAAAGCATGAAATTCATTCAAAATGAAATGAGAAACAGAAACACGAAGATCCCAGTAAGCATCTTTAACAAATCAAACAGTGAGAAACTGCTCTTATAATTGAAATGAAAGTTAGACCCCCACAGCTGACTTAGTCACTCAGATGCTCTGCACACAGATCACAAAAATAAAATAAAATAATTAAAGTCTAACCAACCACAACAAAAACAGCGCCATATTTCTGTTTCAGAACTCACATCTATCCCTTTGGATTTTATTACCTTTACCACAGAGACAAGAACAAAATGTTTCCTAAATGTACCAAAAAAAGTCCTAAAGGTTGGGAAAAAAAAATTAAAATAAGCAAATGAAAATGAATGTGGGGAAGCTTGTTCTGATACAAACATATTCGCCTTTTATCTTTGCAAACAAAGGACTAGTCTGCATATGTCAAAGTTTGTTGTCTTTGGACATTGTTCTGTGAAATAAGAACTACAAAAAACACTGTTTAGTATAATGGGAAACCGCCATTCATAGCTTTACAGCTCCATGAAGATGAAGATTTTAGTACTAACTTGCATATGAAAAGCCTAGAAGCTCAGCTCTTCTCTTGTCCCACCTGTCTCCAGACAGAAGTTCACACATAAAAGGGAAGAAGCAACAGAGAAGATCAAGATGTAAGGTGCAGCTGTTTCTGCAGAAGAGTAGGTGGCATAGTCAATTTAGAAATCTTTTTGCCTTTCTTGATGATTTGTTTTCACTCATTCTTTAGAAAGAGTTTATCATTCTATTTCATATGATAAAGTATGAGCAAAAAAGAAAAAAATACTGAACTTTGAAGGAAAAAAAACTGCTGCTTTCATGCAAAGTATGTAGCAAGAAAATCTCAGAGAAGCGGAAAAACACAACACATACAGAGTTCTCAAAGTATTTTTCAAAATTTTCTATGGCATATGCCACTCGTTAACATATAAATAGGAAAGCAGATTTTCAAACTTTGGAACGATAAAGAAGGTACGATTTCACTAACCTCTTTTGGCAACTTCATCAACATATCTTTACAACGCTGCACACACATCACTGCTTTCTGAAAATCCCCTTGAGCAACTGCCTAGGAAAGCAGTAGAACATGCCAACAGACTGTAAGTGACTTGCTTGCCTCTAAAATTCATTTAAAGACCAATTCTCTAAAAAAGGACTTGAATTTGCATACATTTTTCACATTCACTAAAGCTAAATTTGGGATTAAATATCTGTCCTTATAGTGCTACAATAATTCTGTTTATTACTATATATTGCCAGATGACAAAGACATCCAGAAGCACCCTGGGTCCGGCCATAGTGTGAAAGGGACAGACAGAGGGTACCAAATCATTCAGATGTTAGATGACGTAACAAACTAGCAAATCTTGAAACTTTGTGGGGTACTCTTTTTGTCTCCATTATCAACTAGAAGCTAGATTAAAAATTTTGGCCAGCGTTTTGGTCTGCTTAGGGAAGCACTTTTCAATCAGCCCAGCTGCAAATCTGATGAGCATTCTAAAGGAACAAGTCTTGCTGTGTACATATGGCACAAACGCAGTTTGGGGGACCCAGGCTCCCCTTTCTTCAGTAAGCACAAGGCACCTTTGGAACCGAAACATGTATGACTCAGAAGGGCAGCTGTTTGTTGTATAAACACTCATGCTAGCCAAATCATAGAGCAACAAATCTGAACTAGAAGATATAAACAACACAGGAGAAATGACTGCGATAAACCAAGCAAATTAAAAATCATCAAATTATTGCAACACCGAATGCAAACATCACGTCTGATATCTTACATCTAAGCAAAGGAAATATATCCTTCAGCAAGTCCTCAGTGCCAAGCATTCATACATCTAATAAACGGGTCAGAGTTTCCTTTGTACCCCCTAGTGACTTATAAAGAAAGCTGGGAAGAACACATACTGATTCAGCCTGATAAGAGAGCACTTTGAAGAGGTCCTTCTCCACATCAGCTTTGTGCACATGAATATCTGCTTCACCATCGCTCCCCTTACGTAATTTTGTGTACAGTTTTTCTATGCTCTGGAAAACAAAGCTTAAGCATTACCCATGGAACTTACAAAGAGGTGTGTTTATAAGAAACTAGAACCAGAAAAGAACTTACATTCAAGGCAATCTCTAGAAATTCATCAGCAAGATCAGCTTTTCCAATATCTATCCATCCTTTACCAGTTTTCATTGACATCTGAAAGAGAAAATGATGTGCGCTTTGTGACAATTCAGTCACTTTGAAAAAGAAGTGTTAAATTTCTTCTTGTTAGCGCATATATCTTATGTAGGAGAGAGGTATTTCAGCTCTTTGTGACAAGTGCTTCTCACATCTGAATTAACTCCATAGCACCTACATGCAGCATAAGACTTACAGTGCCCTACTACACAATACTGCAAGATATTGCAATAATGCAGCTCTCAGAACATTTTAATATATGACAAAGATGTGATGCTAACTGCACTGTTAAGAAATTCGTAACTGCACTAACTCAGCAAGGTATGCCTGTGATACGGGCCCACCTTCATCATGCATACTCCCCAGAATTTCAGGCTTCTTTCACTCACTTTCCAAAGCAATTATAATAAGTTTGTAAGATTTCCCTTGGTGATCAACTGTATTTAATTGCTCATCTGCCGTCAGCCTTACCAAAATCTGCCTTCGAATAGTCCCTTCCGGAGGATCACTGCCTTCACAAAGGCACACAAGCCTACAGGCAACAAATCGCACTGCAAGAAAACAATGTATAATAGATTCATAACTTTCATTTTCTCTCTTTTTAAAGAAAGTCAGGCCCTGCCATATCCAAAAGACAGTTTACCATTTAAAATTACAGGAGAGAAAAATTTGAAAGCTTCAGTAGTCAAAGCAGTCTGACTTTTAGCCAAGCTCCTTAAAACTGCCTTTTAGGCATCAAGAGGAAAAAAAAAAAAAAGATATTCTCTTCAAAATACCTATTAAACCTATTAAATACGTAAGTTAGAGGCACAGCATTCAAAGACTTAATTATATTACAGGTGCTCACAGTAACATGTCTTGAGTGCCTCAGAATAGCCTTCAGCAAAATAGGGAAATCAAGTTTAATAATCTTTACATTTTCAAAGTAAAAAGCAAAAATATTTTCTGGCCTTTCTTAAACATCAGGGCTAGAAAAGACACCACTTAATATATTTTAAATAGCCTCTCCCTGGCCCTTCAGCTGTGATATAAGATCTGAGAACATTACGCTACAATAATTATTACTTTGTGTAAACTTACCCTTTTCCCTTCACCTGACATCATTTATATGATGCACAGTGTACATAATTTTGAGTACAATCCCTCAAGACAAAAATGTAGGCCAGATATTGCAATCCTGCAGAACCACATAAAGATGACAGAGAAGACCAAAAGCTCACTTCTGATTTCCCTCAGCCCTGCTTCTGGCTCTAAGCAAACCTACCAGCTGTGTGCCTGGCTGAGGCAAGGGAGTCAAAAAAAGGATTTAGATTTTTCTGTAAACAATAGTGATATAGCAATGTTAAAAAAGTCTCACTTTTTATAAATTAACTGGCCAACAGTCTAAAATTTATGTCAGTTTTATTTCCATACATTCTCAGATAAAAAACATAGCATTAGAAGGCAAACTACAGTTTCCTCTGGCTACACCACTGTTTTATTGATGCTCAAGCACAGAAGGGGGAGTGGTAAAAATGCCTACCCTGATTCTGTGTCACTAGAAGATCACCATTACACCAGAGTGATCCTTCCTGAACTGTTGATGTAAGTCTAGCTGTAGTTTCCTCTGTCGGTATCCTATCTGCAAATATCCACACAAATCTACAGCACTGCACATATACCTGTCAGCAAAGAGCTTTTCCTTTTCACGCTGCAACACACAGATGTGTTTAGAAAGTAACAGAACCCATACGTACGTTTAGCTCTTTGCTCATCATTGATGACAGAACCCGTGTGCTTGGTCACAGCCCAGTTCCACAGGCTTATTGCACTTTCTTCAACCTGAGGAGGAAAATTCTATTAGATTCTGTTCCAGATTTTGATCACTTCTGAAATTTACTGCTGGAAAAGGAACCGCCTTTCATGCTCATATGTTAATGATCTGTCCATGTTTGTGCAAACGCCTTTGACACTGGAGTCAAAGGCTTGAGTTTTCGGTGAAGCTGTTACGTGAACATCTCCACAGGGAAAGCTGGGATAGTGACCCCAAAACAGGCACGCCGAGTGGAACACACAGTCTTTCTTCAGCTAAAAGTTTGGATCAGTCTTTTCTACAGAACACGTGTTCCAGAAGACTGATAAGCAGTTGGCAGGAATCACAAATTCTTGTCATTTCATAAGATACACTCAGTCTTCTAAAAGACTACTTCACATCTTCTAAAAATTTGTATGTTTCTAAGATGAAGTTAAGAAAGAACATGGCTGCAAATCAAAGGCTGACATGACCTGAAATTAAAAAGAACTAAGTAATCACAAGACCCCTAGCAGTACGCACGTATATGTCATGTCAACCATCAGTGCCTTCAGCTCCAATTTGAAATTACACAAAACAGCAAATTCTGTATGTGAAGTGGTGGACTTCAAAAACATTCAAGCATGTTCCTAAACAAATCCCATTAATCTGTCAAATTACTGAAATATCCTAACATATGTTTCTGTCAAGTCCTTTTCCAAACTTCGCAAACCATGACCTGACTTACCCTATCCATCTGGGATGAAGTTTTCTCAAAAACACTCGCACATAAAAAAAATTTGTGCAATAGCACATTGGCACGTCCAACACAACTGATTCACTGGCAGCTTTCAGAATACATTATGTATGTTTTAAACAGATGTTGAAAAATTAGAAGGGACTGGAAATGAGCTGTAAAATTGTATGAGGTTGGGAAGTGCATCTATAGTAAGACTTTACCTCTTTTGCCTATAGAATGTTACGTTTAATTACTTTAAGCACCTATGCTGGGAAATTTCTGGTATCAGCAGACAAAGAGCAAAGGCTCCTGATTAGATATTCTTCTTAAAAAGATGATGCAATCTTGCATAAACGCAACAAGCTCCTTTAACAACCCATCTTGAAGGGTAGTGTATTTTCCATCTCTCAAATCATACTTTCCAGAAGAGATGTTGGCTACAAACATGCTCTTGCTTAACCAAGAAAAATGTTATGGACCCTTTTATTTGAGAGACAAGACTACAAATTAATTTATTTATTTAAAACTCATTTAGCCCAACAGGAAGAACCAGAGGATACCAGTTTTATGCTTCTGTACTTCTTTATAGACAGCATTAGAATTATTTTCTGTTGTGACACATGCCAACCTATCCTGCCCTTTGTCACAAATTGAGGACTTTCAAAATCAGTCTTCCTTTGAGGATAACCACTATGAACTAAATCTCACTTCAAAACAGAAATTTGGAGGCAAAGTTTGGGCAATACCTCAGTTGGCCTTGCCTTTATTCCAGATTCGTCTATTTCTCATCAATTTCTTTTAGAAAAAGACCTTTTAAAGCAGATGTTTACCCCTCATAGAAGTCCTCTAGAAGGCCTACAAAGAAAAGCCCTAAGTTTGTTATAAGCAGTGATCTAATTCACTTGTGTAATGTATGAAAAAGAATGCCTCCTGCTCTGCTGGCTTTACCAGGCAGGTAAAAATGTGTGTGCTTGTTTGTTTTTCTTCCTGCGGGACCCGCTATTCCCAGTCAGTGTACGGGACAGAAGGACCTCAGCTGATCCCACACCTAACATGTGCAGCAACACCCTGCCACTTGTGTTTCCGTATGAAATGCAGTGAGGCACGAGCGGAAAACTGCAGTGTGAACACTGAGACACCGGCAACTTTTCACGTAACACTTTCTGCTTTATTTCGGACGTTAGCCCTGCCGGTTAAAGGCCGGGCAGGCCGAACTGCTTCGTTCGCAGGCCCACACGTTGGAGTTTCGCCGCACTAAAGCCGGGAAGTCGGAGGCAGCAGGGCCGGAGCCCTACCTCCGGCTCGACGCCGGGCTCCACGCCGAGGCTCCCCGCCGCCCGGAACAGCTCCTCGGTGAGCTCGCCGATGCGTCCCGGGGCCTCCTCCCGCAGCAGCTCCCGGAGCAGCCCTGCAAGACAGGCGGGAAGAGGGCAGTGAGGGCTGCCGCCATCCTAGCACCGCCGGGAGGGCAGCGCCGCCCCCCGCCCCCCGGTGGCCGCCACCTTCGGCCGCCGCCCGCCGCGCCGCCATGGCGGAGCCGCCTCTCGGCGCGCCGCGCATGCGCACCGCC
>CM021768.1:9461576-9481067 GCA_011076525.1 Nettapus auritus
GACCGCATCGTTCGAACAGACTGGGATGCAGGGTTTAAGGAGGGCCGACAGTATGGAAGAGGAAAGACTGGAGGACAGGTAAAAGCAATACCAGTTCAGACCTTGAGTCAGATCCCCCTAAGACAGTACAGAGCTTTTCTAGTTTTGTCTCCTGGAGGACGAAGTGTAGGCGATAAGGACCTGATAATGAAGTGCAGCTACTTTGGGTGATTTTGGTAACTGATGCTACCCTGCTATTAAGAGCTACACATAGAACTAAGGCTCCAAACGTCCTGACAGTTACCTGGTACTCTTAAAATGGTGTAGAATTTGAACAGAGAGGGACAGCACTTGTGTTAGGCCAATCTCAGAATCCAGCAGTTTGCCCTGTGAGAAGGTAAGTTTCCTTTGCAGAGTTGTTTTTTTTTTTTTTTGGGGGGGGGGGGATTATTTGAAGAGATTTCAAATGGGTCAGAGTGCTTCTAATCTGAACTTTGGCTCTCCACCAGCTGAGCAAGAAGAGGGTGATGATTCTGAAGGATACGAGCAGTGCAGGATGCTAATGTTTGTGTCGTTGTGCCCCAGGTGCGAGATGAGTACCGGACAGACTACGACGTGGGAAGAGGTGGCTTTGGCAAGATTATTCAGATGCAGAAGGCAAATCATCAGCCTGCAGTCTATTAATTGCCTCATAGGTCCTAGCTCGTAGAGGGTCCTGTCCTTCCAGAGCTAGCCCTGTTCTCGCATTTTGGATTGGGGTAGGGAGTGAGATCCAAGTTCCAACAAAAGGTGACCCTCCTTAGACTGTGGATATACATGTGTTCATTCCCCCTTCCTTCTGGGCTAGAGAAGATGTTCTGTGCTCATGCAGGGCAACGAGGGAAACAAATGGACAGCTCTGCAGGATTCTGGGTAAGAAGAAATGCAGCATGGCAACACCTCATGCTATGACGTACTCTTCACGTTGCAGCTAAGCAGGTGGCTTCCTCCAAGTTGGGACTGCAGCTGCGGTTGCTCTCAGATGGAACTTGTTAAAAATGTGCCACCACTGGAGCCCTCCAGGTGCCGGGGCACCTCGTGGGGATGCACGAGAGTTGCAGATTTCTAATTTACAACCTCTGCTTACGAAGCAGTATCACTGTTTGGATGAGAGAAGCGCAGCGAGGTCTTACTGTCCGCTTGGAGGTGCTTGCCTGCACATCTAGCCCTTGGGTTGGTCAGGGCCTGCAGAGCCTTTCTCTTTATGATGCCCCCAGTGCTGCCTGGCTTTTCAGATCCTCACTGTTCGGCGTGGTTTTGTTAAAAGTTTCTTTGAATTTTTTAAATAAACAGTGAGTCCTGTACCTGTCGCAGTTTGTGCATCAAAACTACTAGCTCTGTGACAAGAGCTGGGGGGAACAGCTGTTGGTGTTTCAAACTTGCTGTCACTTGCAAACACTAAGATGGACGCTAAAAGAGGGCGCGAGTCTCACTGTATTTCTCTCGGCTTCCCTCTTGTTACTGCCTTTTCCTCCTCTTCTGTTTTTGCAATAGCTGATGGCTGACACCAGTAGGAAGTTGCTTATAAAGTGTACAGCTGCTCTGAATAAGACAAGTCTTTATGTTTTACACCAGCAGATTCCAGGAAAACTTTCACTATCCTGCCGTGTTCCACGACTTGAGGTGTGTAGAAAGCAATATAAAGGTCCAATGTGCACTTAAGAGTGGAAGGATCTAAGAATTCCCTTCCTTGTGTTATTAACAACCCCCCGTGCTTTCTTCCACGTTTAAGAAGAGCATGGCTAACGCTATTAAGCTGTTTGTAGGGTCCAGACAAGGGACCAAAAGAGATTAAAACACCTACTGCTCTGTCCCTAAGCACCTCCGAGCCAGGGTAGGCAATTCCACTGGACAAGTTAAATTGTGACTAAATTGGTTTAGTGTGATGAAAATAATAGCAGCTGCTCCCTCTCCAGCAACGTGTAATTGGGATTTTTCATGCACTGTCTCATCCGAGATAATGAATACTGTTCTGCTGAGCACATGTGCAGACCAGGCATACAATTGAAATTATTTTAACACTTACGTTGGAACTGAGTGGGAGCGGGTGTAGCATTTCATTTGTTGAAATATCTCCTACCTGCTTGTTCTGCAAGTCAGGTTGCTGCATCAGTAAAGCTGTCACAGATCTTGAAGGGACTGCACGTTCAGACCTCAGCAGACCTCAGAAATGACAGAGTTGACAAGCCTGCGATGCAGGCTGCCCTGATGTGCAGTGAAAAGGAGGGGGACGTTGACATAAGAGCAAACAACAAGCAGTCATCTGTCCAGCCTGGCAGAGCAGCATCAGTCCCTGCTGGAGGTTATGGATTACATAGAATAATTGCTTGGGCAAACACAGCAAGCAAAAGGGAGTCTGGGGGGAAGACCGGGAGGGAAATCTGCCATGAAACTCGGATTAGCAACAGAATCTTGGGTATATGAGGTAGGGAAACATATGACAAGCTCTTTGCTCCTGGGAGAGCCTGGTGGGGCCTGTGGGGCGTATCATTCCTATGGATCTGACAGCATGCAGAAAGCTGGTCGGTCAGGTGCCTGGGTTATGGCTGTGGAAGGCATTTCTGTCCCTGTTTTTGCAAGATACTGCAATTTCAGCTCTACACAGCTCTGCCTGTCCTGCTCGCTTTGGTCTGAAGGGAGAGTATCTCCATCCTTTTACGAGTCCCAAAGCAGGGTTGGCAAGCTGTGCCCCGTTCTCCTTTCAACATGACCTTTGGAAAGAGCTTTGTGCTGACTTTTATTCAAGTACACATATTTGCATAAAATAATGCATCTCAAACGCTACAGCTGCAGTAAATGCCGGGGTCCCTTCCTCCTAAAGGCATCCCAAAGAGAACCGCAGAGAGATGAGAAGGTTTACAAGTAAATAGGCGCTCCCAGATCCCAGCCTGTGCTGTGGTGCGGCGGTACCCCCGTGGCACCGGGGGTTGGAAGAGGTGTCCTTTCCAAGAGTGCCGTCACGTGCCGCTTCCACCAGCGTGCTGGAGCAGCCCCTCCTGTCCTGGCCGGGCTCCTTGCTGACACCGTGCCCAGAAGCCTCAGGCTCCAGGGTTCCCTTTCAGGCACCTTTCATCGGCACACAAAGACGCTGTTAGAAGAAAAAATCCTTTGTGCTCACGGAGCTGGGGCAGTGCCAAGCCGGGCAGTGCCAGCCCACAGAGACCTGATGAGACCCAAGAGAAACTCGGTACAGCCAAGCAGCAGGCCTGGGGCTGCCTCTCCAAGCGGTTAACAGTTAATGGCTTGAGGCAGAGGCCGCTGGTCCTGACTGACAGCTGAGCTCTTTGTGCAAAGAACCCGGTGCCCAGTTCACACCAGCACCAACCAAAGGAGCTTACGCACCCTTCAGGCTTAGTGAGTCTCTCTGCTGGATCCCTTGTGATCTGCAGGGACCTTGTTCCTCCAGGACAGAACAGAACGAAGTTTAGTGGTGGAGCAGTTTTGGCTTCTCCTCCTCGTGCTCCTCAGCCGTGCATTCACTCTGCAACACCACGCTCAAAGCCTTCTGCACTGGGGGGGGGGGGGGGAGAAAGGCTCCAGTTCTCATTCATTCCGGCAGCTTTTATAGTCCCCTTTGATCCAGTAACAAATCTGAGCAAACTTCGGAGCAGTCAGGCGAACGGCAACATTATAGTCATGCTGCTCCCCGGCCACCTCGAGCCACTGGTGCCCAGAGAAGACCCCAACCACCTTCCTCTCCCACTTGTGCTGCACGGGGTCCCACACCTTGCCATACACCCCAGAGCCGGACGCACCGGGCCTGGCATCGCAGTGCTGGTAGATGAGGTGCGCCGTCTCGTCCTCCACCCCGCAGAAGCGGTAGACCAGCTCGCCCGGCCAGTCGCTGTCGAACCCCGAAAAATGAATCCTCTTCCCAGCCATCTCCTCCGCCGCTGGAGCCACCGTCAGCTTCATGTAGGGGCGCTGGTGTGGCCTGCGCAGCTCCAGAAGGGCGTAGTCGTAGTCCATGCTGACCGAGTTGGGGCTCCGAATCCAACCCTTGGGCACCTGCGTGCGCCGCACGCGAGCCCAGCGCATCGCCAGCCCCCCCGGCCCCGTCCTGTTGCCAGCGCTCTGCAGCGGCGTCAGGAAGCCCACCTTGATCTTCTTGGCCCCCTTCACGTAGTCTTTGCCGTCGTGGATGCAGTGGGCGGCTGTGAGGACGTGCCGCTCGGACACGAGCACCCCCGTGCACCCCGTGGAGATCTTGACGGTGGTGGAGAAGGGGTAGTCCAGCAAGAAGTGGCTCCCGCTGATGGAAAACCGCCCGTCCGTGCCGTAAATCTGCCGCTTGCGCCGCTTGCGCCACCTCTGCCGCCTCTTCTCCATGCCGCCCCCCTGGGGGCTCAGCTCCACCGTGGTGAGGGTGCGGGTGCCGTTGGCGTACACTGTCTCGTAAGAAAGGTACTCCTGGAAATCCTGGGGGACCAAGGCAGCCTCCCGCCGGGCGCACGCGTTGTCACAGCGTGTCGTCAGCTCCAGGACGGGCTGTGCCGAGAACCGGGCTCTGCCTAGCTGCAGGGTGGACCGGGGAACGAGGGCAGGAAGCAGGCCTCCGGCTGCAGCGCTGGGAAGGAAGGAAAGCAGGAGAACGGCGACCACCTGGCAGCACATCATCCTGCCAGAGCTGCAAAGGCAAAGCAAGGAGACCATTAAGCCTGCCCGATTAGAGAGCCGGCCACCTGCCGCGGCTTGCGGCTGGGGGATTATCGGCTGCACGTGGCCCTGTGCCAGCTACCGGGGAGTGCGTGCTTAAGCAGCTGCCACGGAGAGCAGAAGGGTCGGGACCTGCCTGGAGCCGAGTGACTAACCAGAGATAGAAATCTAACCCAACCTTTGATCTCCTGCAGCTCTTTTGGACGGTGAGGCCCAGCTGCGCAACCGAGCGCTGCTGCAGGAATATCACGAGCAGATGAGTTTCCCCCGTCACGCCAGAAATCCCGCCTGCCCCGGGGTGGATTCCCTGGATTCCAGGGCTCGAGCCCCACCGATGGGACGTGTCCCACCCGGCAGCAGCCCGGCTCCACCACCCATCACCCACGGGGAAGAGGAGGAGGAGGAGGAGGGTGTGACGGTACCTGCTGACTGCAGAGGGAGCCGACCGCTCTGTCCCGCTGCTCCTGCAGGGAAGAGAAAGGTGCAGCGACTCCAGGGCTAGACCTGAGTTGACGTATTTGGTGTCACAGAGCAGTGAGGACAAGACAGCCTGTCTTAACCCCAAAATGGGTTACTGTACCCAATCTGCCATTACTCCTCCAGGCCACCCCTTTTCTTGCAGGGGAGCAGTCTGCAGGGCAGGTTCTCCAACCCCAGCCCTCTGCAGCAGCTCAGCCGTCCACCTCCATCCTGCTCAGCGCGCGTACCGAGATGGGCTCCCCTTGGCTGACCGCAGAGGCTCTTCCTCACCGAGCAGCTGGAGCATAGGGAGAGCAGCTCCGACGCCTCTGCCGGGACAGCCCCGTGTCCCCCCAAGGCAGCCGGGGTCTGGGCCGGACACGTGGCAGCGCGCTGGGTTATGAAAGTCGCAGGGGAATGAGGGGTGGAGCCATGGAGGGAGGCTGAGAGCCACGAGCTCTCCGCACCCCGACCCCTCAGTGCTGCGGCCACGAGCACGTCACGCGAACCGATGGCCGCAGCCAGGCCTTCACCGGGACGCTGCCCCAGCCACCTGCCCCTCTGTGAGGCTTGGGCCAAAAGCAGCCAGGGCACAGCGACCCTCGGGCTGCCTCTGAAATGCAGGGGACGGCGATGGGGAGGTGGTGGGGTCCTGCCTGAGTGCCCCCACTTGGCACAGCAGCTAGCGAGGGCTTTGCGGAGACGGCACCAAGGCACAAGCCAGCCCTGGCTTCCCTGCCCACGTGTGTGCCCAGCCTGCCTGGCACCCACACAGCAGCAGCAGAGCCGGAGGCACACGCAGGGGAGCAGCTCCAGCCTCGCTTGGTTCCCTCTGGTGCTCTCACGGCTGGGCAGAGCCACCCTGCAGAGCAGAAAGGCCCCACACAATGGGACAAAGAACCACGGGTGGCTGTGTGCAGGGCCTGGGCTTGTGGCAGCAGCACCAAGCTCCAGGGTGCTGCTTTTTGCTGCATTTTCTGAGCAGAGGACTGCCCTTTCAGGCTCACCGGGAATGGGGAAGCCAACCTGGAGCCCCTAACCCCTGGGAGCTCAGGTCTGTCCCTTCACGAGCATCCTTTCAGCCCCAGAGCACTGCACCCCTATCGCAGCACCTCGCCGGGCCACCTGCCAAGGCAGCAGTTCAGGCAGTGGAAGTGGCTCAGATGCCTCCCTTGAGCCCACACCACGCTGGGGCTCTGGAGCCTCATTATCCGCCTCCCCTGCACCCAGCTGGCACCAGCACAGGGAGGATGTGGCTGGCACTTGCTCCTGGGGCAGCTTGGCTTGGCTCAGGCCACGGGCACTGCCCTGCACGGACACAGGGACGTAGGCATGGCTGTGCTCAGGGGCACGTGTGGGGATACAGGCACAGCACACAGCCCGGGGGGTGCCGTGGAGCCGGGCAGCCCCTTCTCCTCCCCGCCGAGCCCTGGGGCAGGGCTTGCAGCTGCAGCCCCGGGGCCAAGCAGAGCCGGTGGTGTGGGGCCCTCGCTGCTGACCGTGCCGTGACCCTGCTCGGCTGCCAGTAAACAAGGAGAGATGCCAAATCCACGCAAGATCCATCTGCCCTAAATTAGTTTATTTCGCAAAATAATCTGTCAGCGCTGATTTAGACCAGACCAGAATCTGGGAAATCATCTTCTTCTCACATGGATGCAGCCCACCTCCTGGCCCCGCTTCCTCCGCAGACCGGTGCTGGAGCCTCTGGGGGATATCTCCGAGGTCTTTACCGCAGCCTGTGCCCCGGGACCTGGTGGCATGCTCCCATGCCACACAGGGCAAGGCCACGGCAGGCTGGTTTCCTGCACCCAGGCACCAGAGGCATGGGGTTGGGCCACCCAGGGGCACTGCTCCCTATTTCCCAGCTAACGTGGGAGGCTTGGCCGTGAGCATGGGTCAAGGGCCTGCATGGGGCAGGGGGAAGGCTGGATGGGCCTGTCCCCAGCCGGAGCAGAGGGTTTTGGCTCCGGTTGGCAGCTCTCCCACCCACCCAGCTGTGGCCAAGCCCTGCTCCAGCAGGGCACAAGGTCCTGCCCTGCTCTGCTCCCTCTCGAGCCCCAGCTGAGGCTGCAGGGTACAGGCATTAAAGTAAGACGCAGCTGGGCCAACAGAGCAAAGCGGTTAAAAAACACTTACGAGTTTAATAGGTATAAAAATTGACATTAAAACACCAATCGTACAAAGGCAGACGAGTACGGACACTGACATGTCTATACTGCTGAGATCTTCACAGGCGACTGAGCCAGACGCTCACACCCAGCGGCGCGGTTCCGGCAGCACAGGGCTCAGCATGGGGCACGAAACTGGAGTGTGGCCTCAGGCAGCCGAGCCCTGTGCTGCTGGAGAGCCCCAGAGCGCTGGCAGTACCAGGACGAGCCGCGTCCAGCCTCACCGCGCGGCTCTGGGCACCGTCACAACTGCACCTACACAGCCAGCGCTTGGGAAGCACACAGAGGAGGTGACCACAGCCACACGGACAGACGGGACGAATAAAGCTGCACCATCACACGGGTCTCTCGTGGGAAGGAAAAGCAGCAGTTCCGACAGCAGCTTCCACGGTGGGAGGGCCGTGCCGGTGTCACTGCCCCTCGGCGGGGGGGGATTGCAGGGAGCAGCCCCGGGCCACCAGCTCGCCCACCTGGCCCAGGGCATCGGCTCCGCAACCTCTGCTCCGCAAGGGGAAAGGGCAGCGCACGGCCCGGCTCTGCGGGACTCTGGGCTTGCTCCCCGTGGGCTGGGGGATGCCTGTGCCGTGCGGGTTGCAGTCCCGTCCCAGCGCAGGAATACTGGCAGAGTCCTCCGAGTACTGGTGTCGATCGCGGCCGTTGCCTCCCTCAGACCGCGGTGGCCCCGGGGCTGTGGTCCAGCTCGGGGTGGTGCAGAGGCTTCTCGGCCACGGCACGGGGCTCCTTCGCATTTTTCCCTTCCACACTGTTCCGAATCCCGTAGCCAAAGTAAATCATAAAACCTGCAAGAGACCCTACATTGAGATGGGTGGTAGCAGGCTGCCGGTGTAATGGCCTCTCCAGGGAAGCCCTGCTGATGGGCAGAAGCCAGAGAACCAAGATCACCCCCAGAGCCCAGGCCACCCGGCACGCTGCCCAGCACACATAGGCAGTGCCTCCACACACAGGCTCCTCTCCACATCCAGCAGACACGAGGCCACCCTGCTGGAGCAGAAGGCAGACCCCGCACCATGCGAGCACCGCACTCCCCTCCAGGACACCTACCCACTGCCATCCAGATGGCAAATCGAGCCCAGGTGCCGGCACTCAGCTGCACCATCAGCAGGATGTTAACGAAGATGCTGATGAGCGGCAGGAGCGGGAGGAAAGGTACCTGCAAGGGACAAGAGGTGCCACATCAGCTGTGCCCAAGGGACCCGGCTGGGACTGAGGGTGTTCTGCCACCTGGGCACTTCCACTCCAGGGACTGCGCCTCGGAGAGCTGTGGTTCCAGGCCTTGGACATTCCTGGATGGTAAAAGCCCAGCAGCAAGCCCTGGCAGATCCTGCACCAGCCTTGGGTCCAGAGGGATGTAGACAACAAGCTCCCAGAGGCTGCACTCACTTTGAAGTTCAGCCTCGCGTTGCTCTGCGGCTGCCTCCAAATGATGATGGTGGGAATGAGCAGAGCCACGACGAGCAGCACCAGGGCCGAGATCCAGCCCACGTTGGCCTCCTTCAGTGCATTCACCTTGAGCGTCAGGACCACGCAGATGACTGTGATTAGGGTGGCTGCAAGAGAGGGGACAGTCACTGTGCTGCTCAGTACAGACCCGCACCTCCCTGGCAACTCCCTGGGCTGTGGGGTTGAGCCACCACCTCCTCTTGGTCATGTATAGATCCTCCAACATCCTCCACAAAGCCTCAGCACTTTATCATGAGGAACTCATCAGCCTGGCAAGCCGAGCCTGTGCTCAGCTGGGCTCAAACCCAGCTCCAACACCTACCCAGTCCTTGCTAAGCTGCCCTGTTCTGCCTGCACAATGAAACCATTGATGCATGGATCCCTGGCTGAGCCTGAGCACTCTCAGGTCCCTTCCCAGGTCTGCAGGGACACACCAACACACCAACACGCCCTGGGGTGTTGGAGCCAGCAAGGAGCCAGCATGCCCGGCTATGCGGCAGGATGGGGCAGGCCAGGAGCATCAGCCGCTGCCTCCCACTCACTCACCGATGACGGAGACGCAGGCGTAGACGATGCGCCCCGAGAGCGCTGTGGGGGTGTCTGAGGACGGGTTGAAGAGTGTCGTCAGGGACAGCTTCTCTTTTTCCTTGGCACCCATGGCAGCAATGGTCGGGTTCATGACAACCCTCTCTTCCTCATTCCCGTTCAGCTCCAGCATCTCCACGGCCTTTGGGGAGTTCAGCTGCCCGGACTGGTACCTGTGCAGACGGGGCCTGCTCAGCGCTGCGCAAGCTGGAGCAGAGCCTGAGGATATTCCCAGCCCGGGGACACAACAACACCCTCTGTACCCCTCCTGCACTGCCAGCCCCATGCTGCTCTGCCAGCAGACCCACGGTGACCACCCCATGGATGTGCACACGCAGCCTCCATCTCACGAGCTTCAGCTGTGGCCAGTGAGGAGCATCCAGCCCAAGGCAAGACCCAGCACGAGAGGAGGCACCCACCTGAGGATGAGCACGCACACGGCGACCAGGGAGTAGGCCAGCAGCGTGCCGATCGACATGAGGTCCACCAGGTCTTTCAGTTCAAGCAGGAAGGCCATCACCGCTGCAACGAGGACGGGCAGCATGAGCACAGCCCTGGGCTGCAGGGGGACTGAGCGCAAGGTGGCCACCAGAAGCCTTACCTGCAAGGAGCCCGGAGGTGATAGTGGCCGAAAGAGGAGTCTTTGTGCGGCTGTTGATGCTGGAGAGGAACTTGAAGAGCAGCCCGTCTTCTGCCATGGCGTAGATCACACGGGGCATGGGAAACATGGAGCCCAGCAAGCTGCCGTGGGGAGAGACAGCTCAGGGCTTGCTGGACGGTGGCCAGACAAGTTGAGCCATCTGCACCCACCATCCAGGGAAGGAAAGGCTCAGCTGGGACACGTGCCCCCAGCCCCACAGTGGGATAGGCAGCACCACGGATGGGGCTGGTCCTACCTGGTGGAGAGCGCGCAGAGCGAGCCGACAGCAACGGCGTAGCGGGCAGGCTCCCAGCCCACTGCCTTGAAAGCTTCGGGCAGAGGGCTCCCCTTGTCCAGAAGGAAGTAGGGCACCATGAGGGTGAGTGCCGCAGAGACCCCGAAATAGGCCACGAAGCAGATGAGGAGGGAAACGATGATGCCGATGGGGATGGAGCGCTGCGGGTTCCTGGCTTCCTCCCCTGCATGGAGGGAAGAGGCAGCGTCTGTCCCCATCCGTCCCCACCCTGCAGCGCAGCCCCATGACCATTCCCAGCCCTCTGCCCTCCGCATAAGCATGGGGGTGGCAACGCAGCCGCACTGCCCTCTGCCCTGAGCTTTGCCCAGGGGTGTTCCTTGCGGCACCGCACTCCCCGGCGCGGGGCTCCACAGTCAGAGCAGGAGGCGGCTGCTCCAGGCAGCCCTGTGGGCCAGGAGGCTGGGCAGAACAGTCTGTACCAGCAACCTGCTAAGTAGATTCCTGGAGGAATGAGGGGAAATTAAGAGGGCTCCCTGCACGCCACCGAGTCGATTCTACGTGAACTTAGTCATTTAAAAGAGCGTTGCTTGAGGCTGTGAAATAAGCACGAGCACCAGCAATTCCCAGCATGGCTGCAGCCTCGTCTCTGCAGCTGAAAGGCTCCCTGCAGCCCCGGAGCTGCCCAGGCAGGTGGGGAACAGCCCTGCTCTCACCATGCCTTACAGGGAGCCCCGATTCCAGGCCTTTTGTGCTGGTGCAGCTGGGGACAGAGTTGCCACAGCCAAACCACCCAGGAGTAGTGGGACAAGCCATTTGCCATGGCCAGGAGCGAGCACTGTGCTCCCTCCCCACGAGCCGCACTGGGAGCAGCTCACAGAGCCGTGCCCTGCTGCCCTCTCTCGAGGCACTACCTGTGGTGGCGATGCAGTCGAACCCCACAAAGGCATAGAAACACGTGGCGGCACCAGTCAGGATCCCTTCCAGCTTAAAGGGGACAAACCCTCCGGATCCGAAGTCTTTTATTCTGGAAGAAAGGAGCAGAGCAGGTGAGGCTCCCGCGGGGTGCTCCAGGGGATGGTGAGGTGCCAGCCCTGTGCCGCGCACCGGCTGGCCGGACCCTCTGCTGGCACATCTGCTCTCCTCACCTGACCTCCTCATCCGGCACTTCTGGGAACACGAGGTCGCGGTAGTCCTTCTCCGTGAGCTGCCAGTTCTTGATGTTTCCCTTGATGAAGCCGGCGATGATGACGAAGCCCAGCACCAGGAGGTTCACTGCCGTGAAGATTTTGTTCACCAGGGCAGACTCGCTGACGCCGAAGGCCAGCAGCGCTGTGGGACAGAGGGTGTGAGCGGGGTCACACCTGCACCGTGTCACCCACGGTGCCACCGAGCCACTCCCGCACACTCACCGGTAAGCAGTGCGATCAGGATCAGTGCAAAGAAGTCCGGGCGCTCGGCCAGCACCCCCGGCACGTGTACCGTGGTCTTGTTCATGAAGAAGGTGGAGATGTGGTTGCCGATGATGTTGTCAAACGCTGCGCTCCACGCTCGGGCCACGCTGGCTGTACCTGGCCGACGGCAAAGCTGCACGTTGGTCCTGGCACGTGGCAGCACCGGTCCCCCACCCCAACACCAGCTCCTGCTGAGCCCCAAAGCACCCGTCCCACACCCTGCTCCCGCGCTCCTCAAAGCGCCGCTCGCTGGGGCTACATCAGCACAGTGCCGGCATGCTTCCCATGCCCGTCCGGCAGAGCCACGTACCTATCACGTAGGACAGGATGAGGTTCCAGCCAGTGGTGAAAGCCCAGATCTCGCCGACTGTCACGTAGCTGTAGAGGTAGGCAGAGCCAGTCTTGGGGACGCGGGCCCCAAACTCCGCGTAGCAGAGCCCAGCCAGTACCGAAGAGAGTGCAGCCACCAGGAAGCAGAGGACGATGGAGGGACCAGCCCTATCCTTGGCCACTTCCCCAGCCAGCACGTACACGCCAGCCCCCAGCGTGCTGCCCACCCCCAGGGCTATGAGGTCCAGCGTGGAGAGGCAGCGAGCGAAACGTGTCTCCTCGGAGCTCAGATCCACCACGCGCCGGCGGATCAGCTTCTTCCCAACGCTGCTCATTTTTCCCCCGAACATCTCGTCCTCCGCAGGTGGTGCTCAGCTGCTCAAAAACCCTGCAAGAGAAGCCACCGTAGGAGCATGAAGCTCAGAGTCCTGCGTGGAGCCGAGGCCAGACGCAGCAGGAGCAGGGCAGGAGGTGGTGCCACCGCAGCCTGGAGGAGCTGCAGCCAGCCACGCTGGCGAGGCAGAGACCCTGCGGTTCCCCCGTCGCAGTGTGGGGCTGCGCACACCCTGCCTGCACAGCTCCCACGCCGGTCCCCAGGGGCAGGAGAGTGAGCCGGAGACAAACCCAGCGAGTCCGTGCTGGGAAATAGACTGCTTAGACAAACACTGTGTGGTCCATGCCCCAGGGCTCCGGGCACGTCCCAGAGCTTGCCCACTGTCTCTGAGCAACTCCCCACCGATTTGGCAGCCCAGAGATCCCTCAGCCCAAACTTGACTGCGGGCGCATCCTCCCGGCCTGGCGCGTGGGCGGTGCGCAGAGGCGATGGCAGGGAGACAAAGCATTCCTCCAGCCGAGGCTTCGGCGTGCTGGGCTGAGTCACTGGGACGCGGCGATTCCTCCCAGCATCTGCACGGCACCCTCGGCGGGGATGCGCGGCCAGGCAGGCGGCGGGCACGGCTCGCAGTCCCCAACACACAACCCTCACATGTGGGCCGCCCTTGCCGAGCACCCTGCGGGCTCACAGTGGGCTTTGACCCTAGATGTGCTGCTCCCCCAGCTCCCACTCGCACCATCCCCAAACGCTCTGGCACACGGGCACTCCACAGGTTGGGCAACGGGCGCAGAGCGAGAGAAGGCGCTAGGAAAGCGGCTCCCGATGCCCACCAGCTCCAGCTGTTCCCTTCTCCTGCCTGGGAAACGCACTTGGGCGGCGATGTCCCACGGCAGGAACCAGCGAGCAGCACCCTGCCAGCCGCAGCCAGCTGGGGATTACCGGCGTTGCGTTCCCAGCTCGGCCGTTTCCACCCGGGGCTGATGAAAGCTCCCCCGGAACTGCCGCGTGCCGCTCCCAGCCTTGCCCAACGATGCAGCCCCGCTCGGGACCGGGCCGGCACCGACGGCACAAAGTGCCCCAGCGCCGGCATCCTCCCCGGGGCCACGTCCAAGCCGCCGCCGGGACGGCCCCGCGGGCTCCCCGCGGCCGAAGCCAGCCCCGCCGCCACGCTCCGGGCCGGGGGAGGGCAGCTCCCGGCACCGAGCGGCTCCCGGTGGGGCAGCCCCGTCCCGGAGCCGCCTCCCGCCCCGCTCCGTGCCCCCGGGCGGCCGCCGGTACCGGCCACACGTGCTGCCGGTGGCTGATGCAAGCGCGGCACCGGTTGCGCCAGGCTCCTCCCGGCCCGGCGGCGGCGCCCGCCGCGACTCACCGGCGGCTCGGCTCGCCTGGGTTCGCTTGGGTTCGGCTCGGTTGGGCTCGGCGTGGTCCGGCTCGGCCCGGCTCGGTCCCGCTCCGCTCGGCTCGCCCCGGGACTGCCGCCGCCGAGGAGGGCTGGGGAGGCGGACCGGCTCCGCCCGCCGGATGCCGGAGCGCACCGCCCCGAGCCGAGCCCAAGCCGCGTATTTAGAGGGAAATAAATAAATAAATAAATGAAGTCCGAAGTGGCCGCCCTGCGATGGCAAAATCCGGCTCGGCCTCCCCCAGGAGCTCTCCAGCCTCAGCAGCCAAAGCCAAAGGGAGGCACAACGCCCAGAGCGGCGGGGACCGTGGCTGTCCTGGGAAAGGCCGAGCAGTGGGAGGCTGAGGTCTCCCAGAGCCCAAATGTGGCACCAGGGCACAGCCGGGCACAGCCGGGCACGGTCTGCCCGCTGCGGGGCTTGGCAGGGGCACAGCGGGCAGGGGCAGCGCGGGGAGGCCAGCCCTGACGTGGGGGCAGAGCTCAGCCGGTGGCACGTCGTGGGGAGCTGCCGCCACGTGCTGCGCAGGCAGCGTGTGCCGCTTGGCACCACGCTGCTCCTCTCCCGTCTGATCAGTGGAGAAACTCTGACAGCAACAGGCGGCTCTGCGCCACAGGGATACCCTCTCGGAAGAACTGTTGGGCGCTAACGCGCTTTCCCCTCGCAGAAGGGCCCGGTGTCGGGAGCGAGGCACGCGCCAGCCTCCCAAAACCCGGCTCCTGATGCAATCCGGCGCTGCCGCCTCGCTCGGGAGCGGTGCTGGGATGCGAGCCAGCCTCTCCCTGCCCGAGCGCCGGCAGCGCAGGCGAGCCCGGCTCCAGCACAGGAGGCTCGCAGCCGGGAGCTGCTGGCAGCAGCGCGGGCAGGAGTGCCCGGCAGGGCCCCGCGGGGCTGCCTGCCCACCCGCCTCGCCCCGGCGCTCGCACGCACAAGGGCCGGAAGACAAAAAGGCCGCGCTCGGAAAGATGACGAGCTCAAGGCAATGGAAACGGCACGGCGGCATCCTGTGCGCGCGGCTGCCAGGCCGTGATGCAAACGCCGCTCTCGCTCCCTTCCCTCGCGGATGAATGAACCGTGTCCCAGCAACGCCCCTTCCCGTCCCCTCCCCGCCGCAGCTCCCCGCCAGCAAGGAAGCGAGCCCAAGATCAAGATGCAGAAATCCCCCACGGCCTCGCTGGCAGCGCCCAGACGCTTCCTGCTGCTGCTTGGGTTGCCGGCAGGGACCCGGCTGGGGCAGGCCAAGGCCCCGCGGTGCGTGGGCAGTGGCGCCACTGCAGGGCAGGTCCTGGGGCGCCCCTGGGTGCAGCGAGGCAGGGACGCGCTGGGGGAAATGCCCGGCCCTGCCGAGCAGAGGCTGAAGTGCCCGGAGCAGTGGCGTGGTGGGTGGTGACACCGGGACTCGCCCGTTCCCAGAAACCATCTTCCAGCAGCAGCCATGCGGAGGATGCTGTGGGGCAGGGAGCAGCACCGGGCATGGAGCAGGACAAACCCACTCCCAGCTCCCAGACCTCCCACGCAGCTCCACGTTTGTCTTCACGGCGCCCATCCTCACCTCCCTGTGTAACACGGGGCCTCATCAGGCAGCAGGGGCCAAGGGCTGGGGGCAGGCAGAGGCGCAGAGCAGCCAAGCACACGTCCCAACAGGAGCAGCAGGAAGGCAGGCAGCAGCAGGGTGTGCGTAGCCAGCGCTACACAGAAGCACAGGTAGGAGGTAGCTCCAGGCCAGGAAGGGGCCAAAAGCCCTGCAGAAGCAGAGCTGAACCAGCTCGTGGAGCCCCATCTCCTTCCATGAGCAGAGCTCCGTGATGGAGCGTCCCCAGACAGCCACCCCAGGAACTCGCAGCCACCCCAGAAGGGGCACAGGCTGCCCGTGGCACTCAAGGGAGGCCAAAAAGGCCAGCTTGAGATAAGAGGGGAGCAGGAGCACGCCAGCCTGCCCGGCCCAGCCCTGGGGCGCTGCCAGCATAAAGCAGGACTTAACCAGGGCCTCACCCAGACGCGAGGCAGTTGGACGAGGCACCCACATCAACCTACCACAGACAGAAAGCAGCATGGCAAGGCTTGCAAGCAGTGCTTCCAGCACTGGCAGGCAGGAACGGGGAAGAACAGAGCCCCACGTGTTGCTTCCATGCCCTGCAAGCACGCCACCAGTTGAACTGGTAAGAAGCAGCGAAGAGCTGCAGAAGCCAAATGTGCCATCAGCAAGCGCTGGCTCTTCCCACTTCCAGCACCAAGGTTAAGGCAGAAACCTCCCCATGCAGCTACCTGCCACCACCACGGCTGTCACCAGCACGTGTCCAAACATCCCGCTTAGAAACATCAGGTTTCTCCAGAAAGGATTCCCCAGGGCCTATGCCGGGTCCAGCAGCACCACCCAGCTCCCTGCGTGCAGCAGACCCACAGGCAGGTCTGGCAGAAGCAGCCGCAGCCTGGGACGGAGCTGCCCTTTCTGCCCAGCCCCTTGGAGAAGAACAGGCAGCATGGGGCGCTGACCCTCTGCCAGCAGACAGGAAGCAGCACTGAGAAAAGGGAAAAAAGTTTATTTTAAATACAAGGAAATCAAATATCCATTAGTTCAAGTGCTCTACAAGTATCACTGGCCCAGGTGCCTGGACGAGTCGCTGTTGTGTCTGCCCCATGTGCCAGTTGTCAGTCTCTCCCCATGACACCGTTCTCGTCCACAGCTGCATCTTTTGGCCAGATTCCTGGGGAACAAGAGCAGCAGCACAGCCCGGTTGCTCCCAGCACTCAGCACCTGCCCCATGGCTTTGTCCCTTCCCCTGGCAGCCCATGCTGACACCAGCAAGGGATCACAGGAGCATCCCTGCAGTCTGCGCGGAACCAAGGGCTCACCCCGGCGAGGGGACATACCTGCTGCTCTGAGCTGAGCCTGCAAGGAGGAGATTGTCTGGCGATAGGCCTCACACTGGGCAGTCCTGTCAGCTGGGGGCAGGAGGCAAGTCAGCGACTGGGGTCCTGCTCTACCCCCCGACAAGAAGCCAGCCCCCTCCCCACAGAGCTGCAGGCACAGGGGCAGTCAGCTGTTCTGCAGCTCTCCAAACCCAAGTCAGGCAGCCCCACGTACCAAGCTCGCCCTTCACTCGCTCCAGCTCGTCCTTTACACGCTTCAGCTTCTGGGACAGCGGATCACCTGCAGGCTGCCGAGGGCAGGGTGTCAGCGGGGTGCGGTGACCCATAGCCCAGCCCCAGCACAGGCGCTCCTGACCCCGTGCTGGGGCGCGTCCAAAATGTCAGGAGGTATAAAAGTGACAATGGTAACAGCCACGAGGGTTGTAAATCTTGCAAAACTTCCTTAAAAAATTAACTGAGCAGAAGCCTGTAGTGCCCTGAGCACCGGGGAGGATGTGAAGCCGTGCAGCAAAGGCACAAGGTCTTGTGTAAACACCAGGGAAAAGCCAGGACAGCGCGGGTGCCAGCTCAGAAAGTGGCAGCCCTAAGGCAAACCACCTCCCAGCTCCAGCCCAAGCCCCAGGGTGCACCCAGGCCACCGCTGGCTCCTACCTGCTTGGCAGGCGCTGCCTCCCCACAGCCCTGAGCAGGGCCAGGGGGCAACACAATGGAAGAAGGGGATCCCAGGCACACCCACGTCTGGTCAGCCTTGCCTGTAAAAAAGAGTCGTGTTTTCACTAGAAACATAAACGCCACAGCCAGCAGCCCTCTTCAACCAGGGCACAGCGCTGCCCAGACGAGGAGCAGCAGCCTGGCAGCAGCCGGGAGCTGCTGGAAGGGCTCAGAGGCCTCTCTAAGGCTCCCTTGAGCAGGTTCTGCCCTCTGCAGGGAGAATCGGCTCCCACACGGGTCAGCCAGCGCAGGGAGGCAGAGAGCTGCCCTGGGCAGGGCTGTCCCAGCAGAGGGGAAGCAGCTTCCCCTTCCTCTGCAGGGCCCAGGGCAGCTCAGTGTGGAGCTGCAGTCCCTGGGGAAGGCAGCACATCCAGCCCACCAAGCAGGGCAGGACATCCCCGGTGCTCACGGCAAGAGCGACATTTCCCAGTGAGCTGCCCGTGTTTCCTAACGCTCACCCCAAGCAAAACACAAGCACCTGACAGAACACAGTGCAGAAACGCACTCCTCCCCCTGGGGCATGCTCCCAGGACACTTGGTTTTCAGCTGGCCTTGAGCACTTAGGAGACAGGAAAGGCTGAGCACGGCCTGCCTGCAGCTGCCCCGTCCCGAAGGGCTGCACTCGTGCGGGACTGCTCCCTCCTGCCCTCCCACCCCATGCTGCACGCAGCCGTTCTGTGCTCTCACCGTCTTCCTTCAGCTCTCGGGTCCTGTTGCACAGCAGCTCCTGGGAGGTCGATCCTGAAGGAGGGTCCAGGAAACCAAAACGGAGAGCATCAGAGCCCTGCTCAGAGAGAGCCCCGACAGCAGCCAGGGCCGCTCCCTGCTCCACAGGTGAACCAGAGCACCAGGGTTGTTCAGGCTCCTTCTCTCCAGGGAAAGGGACTTGATGCAGCCTCGCTGCTCTGCATTTCGCTGCCCTTCCTCCGAGCCTAAGCACACACTGCCCCCTCCCGTCCTTTCCTCGGGATCAGCCTCGGACTCTGCAGCTCAAATCCGAGCGTCTTCCCCAGGCCTCCAGCTCTCCTCCACGGTGCTGGAGCCTAAAGGGCTTCTGCCCCGACTCCCCCTTACCTAGGCAAGAGCTTGGCTTGGGGGAAGCCACTTTTCCTGGCGGCCGCAGTCGGGAGCGAGAAGCCACGGCAGGGATTGCTGCAGAAAGCCTCTTGGAGGGCTGTCTGTGACCCGCAGCCCTGACGACAGCTGGAGGGGAAGAACATGAGGCGCAGGAACTGCAGCTGCGAGGCAGTTACACCACGCCGCTCCTGGGGCAGCCCCGGCTCAGCCAGGAGCCTGTCCCACGCCCAGGGACACCAGCACCCCGCCACTCCTCGAGACCGCGGGGAGAGGCCACAAAAGCCCCCAGGTCACCGGTGCGTGGGGGGGGGGAGGCCAGGCACCGCTCGCAGCACGAGCGCATCCCCGGGCTCCTACCTGCACTGCCTCCAGGGACCCCCCGCTCCCCGAACCTTCTCCACGCTGCAGCCCAGGCCTTCCCCCTGCTCCCTTCTAGACGCCACATCAGCCCCCCAAGCTTCCCCGCTTCGCGTGAGGCAGCCACCGTGTGCCAAATGAGCTGTGTGCCAAATTACTTTCTGTCTTCTTGTCCCGAGGGGTGGGTCTGGGTATGGCGGACGGCAGCGGAGCCCCACTGGGATGCTGCAGCCTGGGCTTGGCAGCCGGCTTCTGCTTCGTACCTGGGGGACACAGAGGGCGTCGGGCACGGGGTGATGAGGCAGCTGCACCCAGAGCCGGGCTCCCTCCGGCTGGGCTCACCTGAGGGCAGTGGGATCCTGGCTGCGGGGGCTCCCAGCCCTCGGCCGGCCCTGGGGGGCTCCTGCCCCAGCGATGCCCGCGGGCGACCCAGGGAAATTCTCCCTGCTCCGCGCCCCGGGGTCCGGCCGGGGGTCCCGGAGCAGCGGGCGGCCCTGCGGGGCTGCAGCCGGGCGAGGCGGGAGCGGGGCCGCGGCTCCCCGGGCCCCTCCGCGGCGCTGGGCGGCGGCTGCGGGCACGGCGGCTCCCCGGGGGTCTCAGCGGGGGGCTGCGAGGGTGGCAGCGGCGAGGAGGCGACGGGCGTGGAGGTGACGGGCCCGGCGGCGGCGCCCCCCGGCCACGGGGAGCCCGGAGGCGGTTCGGCGGCGACGGCTCCCGTGC
>CM021768.1:9481467-9627366 GCA_011076525.1 Nettapus auritus
GCCCACAGGCACCGGGTGCTCACCAGAAAACCCAGGAGACGTGACGGAGACCGTGGGGGACGTGCTGGGCAGGAAGCCTGGCAGGGACGGGAGGTCGGCCCCGAAGGCCTGCGCCCCGAGAAAGGCTCGACCGCGCTGCCACAAAATGAGCGAGCGTTGACCCGAGGAGCTCCTGAGCAGAGGCCAAGCCTTGCTCCATGCAGCTGTGACAGCCAGAGGGGTCTCCAAAGGACGGCTCTGGCGCAGCAAGTCACAGCCTCGTGGTCTCTCCCGAGCTCTGGACGGTTCCCTGACCACTCTTGTGCCTTCCCTTCCACATTAGCAACCGCCTAGCTCATTGGAGAAAAGAACAAAACGCAAACAAAAACCTATCAGTCCTTACCCTGCTCCGTACACAAGCGTCTAGCCCAGGACTGACCTAGCACTTTCTGGAGAGGTGGTGCCACCCTCGCTCCACACCAGGCTCCTCCTGCAGCTGCCACCGCCGCAGCCCCCGGCCTCCTCCTGCTCCTCGGCCAGCCCGGTCCCTTCCCCTCCCCTCCCTTCTGCAGCTGGGGCGCAGGATAAGGTCGCCGCAGCTCAGCTGAACCGGGTGCTGCTGGAAACGCCACGGCACCAGCCCCCAGCACAGCGAGCGGTGGCATTTTTAAAGCCTGGGCCGAGGCACCGCAGCACACGCTGCGACAGCCCAGGCTTGCCCAGCTTCCACACACCAGGCTGCATCGGGAGAGCACGCGGCGTGGAAACCCCCCGAGCTGCCAGCAGCACGCGAGAAAGGAGGGGGAGTAACACTAACACACCAAACAGGTCTGTACGCAGGAGGCTGAGAGCAGGGTTAGAGTAAGTCTTGGGTCTCAGCACTTCCAGACAGTGAAGAATGGGGATTTCATGCAGGGTGAACGGGGTGGACGAGGGACCAACACACCCAGGCACCTACTCACTGCTTTGGATAAGCCTTACTACAACTCTAACACCCGATGCAATCACTGACCAACATGACAACTGCTACTCTTCAGAGTCTCCTGCGGAGATGCTTGGGGCTGCACGGACAGGGGAGTGAAGGTCATGGCATACCTTCCTGTACAGGGAGAGGGGCAGCTCCTACACCACAACGCCATAAGCAAGTTCCTGCTCCACACCTATCCGCACCTGCCGCGAGGTGCGGGACAACACATTCACTTGCATCAATCTTCATAGCTCTAGGCCAAGACCACAGCCCAGTCGAACAAGCTGCTGCCAGTTACAAAAAGAGGAAAATACTGAACAAACTGGGAGGTTCGAGAGAGGAAAAGCTGGTTCAGAGAAGACAGATTTAGTGTAAAAATAAATGTCATTTTTGCAGGAGGGAGGGTGGAATGGAGGAAGACAGTGCCAGGTGCTCCTACTGGCGCACTTTCCCTGGGACGTAATTCCTATCAATAGTCTCCTCTTGCAGGAACATATGTAAGCAGCGCTCGTTCTGTGCCAGTGGGTGTCCAGCAATTCTGGAAGAAAATCAGATGTGGAGGTTAGCAAAAAGGCGCCGCCGAGACCCCCACACACCCACTGCTGTGGGGAGAGAGCAAGGCAGGCCTCGCTCACAGGCAGCCAGCCCCGAGCACGGCCCTGCTGGGCTCAGGCCAAGGTCAGCAGGTCAGCACAGCAGGGCCAGAACCAGATGCTTGTACAGAGCACACACCCCGCAGCAGATCACAAACACCCTGAGCCAACTCTACCCAGGCAGGTCTCTGACACAGCCATTTTGCTAATATCTGCTTCACTCTCAGAGCACTGGGCACCACCTACACCGGAGGTAGGGTTTACTTCAGAACTGCGGTTTCATCCCCTGGCTGCAGGCACCGTCCTTTAGCACGGCACCTGCACGCGGACCGAGACTCCTTCCTGGTCAGCCCACAACCCTCTTCTGCCAGTAGCTGGGAGGGCAAGCACACGGCGAGCCCAGGACATCGAGCTTACTTGTTAATAAACTGTTCTAGGCCCTGTCTCCGCTCCTCAATGAAGGACTCCTCAAAGATGCCTTCGTCTCCTCGGAAGGGAAGCTGTCGTTTCAAAGCTTTTCCAGGCAGCGGTGGCACTACAATCTGAAAGCAAAGAACCACTCCCGTCAGCAGAAGAGGGCATCCTACATCACCTGACACTCACCTCCAGCACCACCACAGAGATCAAGCCCAGCAGCTGCCCCACCACAGCCTCTCTTCTGGGCAAGATTATGGCTACAACTGCTCCCGTACGACCCGCTCGCAGGAACAGGCAGGTCTGAGTCACACCTCACCTTACTGTCTCGCTCCAGCTCGTTCTTCAGCCATTCGAAGTCACTGTATCGTCTCCTCACACAGGACTCCTTCAACTTGAAGATCGGGAGGTTTGTCTGTAACGAAGAGAAGCAGTTAATTCGCAGGTTGCTTCGGAAGCCAGATAGCATTTCAACATGCAGCTGAAACCCGAAGCTGCGTTTAGAAAACCAAGCCCCCTGAGAAGAAGGCATGACAAGAACACCCAGCCTCATTATTCAGGACGGAGCACAAGCACCGAAGCCCTTCCGAATCAAGCAAGCACTTGCCAGGCTACTTGGAGCCAGCCTTTCCCTCCCCCTCAAGTTACTATTTCGGGAACACGCACCCCACCCAGGGGCGCACACTGGAACCAGGGCTTACAAATGCAGACAAGGCTGATTTTTTTTTCCTCCCGAGTTCACTCCATTTTGAGGTGATCTACGAGACAGCTTCACGGCAGCCTGCAGAGCAGAAGAACCTCCCACCCGACAGTGGCGTTTCCATGGAAGAAAAAAAAGGGAGGAAATCTTGTCCCTGCGACTGCCCAAGGCCAGACCGGGCGCTACACTCTCCTCTCAGCACAGACTGCCACCCTCACGGACGAGCAGCTTTTTCTGGTGGCCCTGTGCCACCAG
Organism: Nettapus auritus; assembly: GCA_011076525.1. Taxonomy (NCBI): domain Eukaryota; kingdom Metazoa; phylum Chordata; class Aves; order Anseriformes; family Anatidae; genus Nettapus; species Nettapus auritus. Next base: position 9,484,376 of record CM021768.1, read on the forward strand.
AGCAACTTGCAGCAATTCCCCTTCCTCCTCCCCAAAAGTCTAAAGGCTGACAGCTCCAGGGCCTTCATCTCTGCACTACTGAGACGCGCTGAAACATTACGGGGACCAAGGCAGCACCGCCTGACACACCGCACCCAGACATATACAGGTCCCACTGCAACGCAGGCAACTGTGTTCAGGGTCAGAGCTGCAAAATAAAACCGCCTGCCTTCAAAGCCTCTCCGCAAGAGATACTTTCAGTGAGACTACGAGGTTCTCGTTGCCATCTGGCAACAGGCTGATGGAAACCAAGAACCAGGACAGAAAATAGCAAATGTCCAATTCTTCTGTTAACTCACGCTGCGAACGCAAGTCTGTGCCAGCAGCGTAACGCGCTGGAGGGAACTCTTTTCAGGGGAAGCTGTTTTACCTGCCGAGCTGTCAGATGCGGAGCCTCAGAGGGGCCACCAGCTCCGCCTGGCGCGGCTCTCCCCCCCCCGCACTGTCCCGAATTACCGAATTTTGGCGAATCCCCACCAAAGCGGGAACCAGGCCGCCCTGCAGGCGCTCCCCAGGACGCTGCTACCTGCGGTCCCTCCCTGCCCGCCACAAGCGGCCGCGGCCCGCTCGGCGCCTCCCGCCAGGCCCGGGCCGTCCGAGGGGAGAGGCGCAGGAACCGGCCCCGCGCCCCCGTCCCCCCCCGCTCCCAGGAGGCCCCCGGGGCCTCGCCGGCTGCCCTGACCTTGAGGCCTGGCCCGCCGAGGAGCCGCCGGACCCCGCCGGGGCTCGGCTCCCGGCCCCCCCCCCCGCGGCCCTCCCCCGGTCCCAGCCCTGGGCCTCGTCCCGCCGGTGCCCGCCGAGGGCCGCACCCTCATGCGGAGCTCGTAGCTGGTGTATCTGGCGCGGCCCATGCCCACGGTCTGCGGGTTGAAGATGTCGATCTCCAGGAAGTTGCTGGGCGGCCCGTACGCGTCCGTCAGGTCCTGCGGCTTGGCGTTCAGGCGCCGGGTGTCGGCCACCGCCGCCTCCGACATGATGGTGCCGCCGCCACCGCCCCGCCTCGGCCCGGCCGCTGCCGCAGCCCGCGTGGCCCCGCCCGCGCACCGCGCCCCGCCGCCCGCCCGCCGCCTGCATAAATCGGAGCTTATTCAGGGTCCCGGGCCGCAGGTTCCGCCGCCCCGCCCGCGCATAGCGGCCTGCTGTCCGTACGCTGCCCGCATAACGCGGCGGTTATCCATGGTCCGGGGCCGCCGTCTCCACACCGTGGCGGGCATTCATGGCGCGGGGCGCTCCCACCGCGGCCCCGGAACCTGCATGGCGATAACGCGTTGGCTGGCTCCCCGCTCATCGCCGGCACCGCAGCGGCCGGGAAGCGGTGGGACCGTGTGGGATACAAGGCCGGGCCAGGCATGCTGCACAGGTGGGCCCAGAACCGGGGCACAACCCCGAAAAACACGTTGTGGAGGTGGTTATGTAAGCACGGGCCGCCGCGGTGCCTGCCGGGACTTGTAGTCGCGCCACCGCACCGCCTGCCACGCTCGCCTTTCGGAGCCTCGCCCCGCTCCCCCCGCCCCTCCGCCGCGGGGGTCGCCGGGATTTGTAGTCCGCTCCGCCGCTCTCGGCCGCTCGCCGTTACCCTGCCGGAACTACCGCTCCCGGCGTGCCCCGCGCGCGCAGGCGCAGAGCGCGGCGCCGCTGCCTGGTAAACAGAGCGGCGCGGCGGCGGCGGCGGGGCCCGGGGCTCACAAAGGGGCCCGGGGCCGGGCCCGATGCGCGGCCGGGGCTCGCCGCGGGCCGGGCGGCGCTGAGGGGACGCCCATGGCGGAGCCGGGCGGGGCCGCTCCCGCTCCCGGCGGTGCCGCCGCCGCGGCGACACCGGACATCGACCCCGACTTCGAGCCGCAGAGCCGTCCCCGCTCCTGCACCTGGCCGCTGCCCCGGCCCGAGCTGCCGGGCCCGGAGGCGGGCGGCGCGGCGGAGGAGGGCGCGGGAGGAGCCGGAGCCGGAGCGGGAGCGGCGGCGGCGGGGCCCGGGCGGGCCGAGGGGGCGAGGGGGGCAGGCGGGGCGGCGGCGGCGCGGAAGGGCGGCTCCCGGAGGAACGCCTGGGGCAACCAGTCGTACGCCGAGCTGATCAGCCAGGCCATCGAGAGCGCCCCCGAGAAGCGGCTGACGCTGGCGCAGATCTACGAGTGGATGGTGCGCTCCGTGCCCTACTTCAAGGACAAGGGAGACAGCAACAGCTCGGCCGGCTGGAAGGTGAGGGCGGCCGGGCCGCGCTCGGGCTCGTCCCGAGGTTGTGAGCGCGGAGGAGCGGGCTGCTGGCCGTGCCCGCCCGCACCAGGCTGCTCCTTGTGCTCGGGAGGCTTTCCAGGGAAGGAGCGAGGGGCAGCTGCGAGGCTGTCGCCGAGTTTCTGCTCGACCTGAAGCGTCCGTCGAGGGATTTCGAAGTGCGGGGCTCCGCGGGGCTTTGGCGGCCAACTGCGCTGAGGCTCGGTATAAATAACTGCTTCATAGCAGGCGTGCTTGGCTTCCCAGAAGCTCCCTTTAGAAAGGGTGCTGTGTCCTAGAACAGTGCCCGTGTTTCTTCTCCGCAGTGACTGAGGACCTCTGCTGGAGTTCAGAGAAGGGAAAGTAGGTCTCGGAACATACAGCTCCAAAGCCTTGGTATTGTTCTCCGCTGTTGTTCTGGAAAGGGCACGTGCTGAGCTCTATTAAAAGATCTAACTACCGTTTCCGTCCTCTGCAGGTGGCAGCCTGGTGTCCCTGTTCTCTTTAGTCAAACAAGCTCCGGCAAGCAGAAAGGGAGATGTGAGGACTGGCTGGTGAAATAGTCCCTCGGGCTGTCCTCATACGTGTGCATATTCATACGTGTGTGTGACAGTGGATGCTACAGGGGTGGGATCTGAAGAGCGTGATCCATCGCTCTGGCAGCAGATCGGGGTGACACGTGTGCCACGCTCCTGTCTGTTCACGGGGCTGGTCAGCAGCTCTGTGCTGCAGCTCTGCGGCAGGTTGAGCCAGGGAGGTTTGGGACTTCCACGGCTCCAGCCATGCACTGCTCTGCCTGCGCTAAGTCAAAGCAGAGAGTTAATTTTGAAAAAAAAAGTAACCCTTTCTGTGAGGTTAGCTTTCAGCTGGCTCGGCTCTCTAAAGGGGCACGCCGTGTGGCTGCGTGAGGAGCCACAGAGAGAGGGTAGGAACGTGGGGAGAGGGGCACAGCTGTCCCAGCTTGGGTTGGCGCGGGCTGATAGACAGCTTCTCACAACTGCCGTTCATCTGGCTTGCTGACAGCTCCCAGAGACTGCGTCTCATTTGACTGAAATCCACTGTCCATCGTACTTCCTTTTCCTTTTCCCCTTTGTGCGGGTTGAATTCTCGCTGTTGTTTTGATTTGGGACGGTGTGGGGGGTGCGTTTGCTTTCTTTTTGGTAGATTTGTGGTCTCACCGGAAGAAAGCTCTTGCTTCCTCTGTCTAGGCATGCTGCCCTGGTCCTGCTGCTGTATGGGATCGTGTTATTTTGGCCAACAGTTTGCACCAAGTAGCCTTTTGGGAAACGTGCGGTTGGGTTTAACACGTGGAAAGGTGGAGACAACAGTCTGCACGTGGGAGAGCTGTGGCCCTCGCTCGGACAGCGCTGCTGTAGCCGTTGTGCGATGATGTTTTTAGCAACGGAGTTTATTTATTTGCAGTCTCGCAAGTTGGGAACGGAGGGAAGAGAACTGAAACTTCCTGCTGGGAGAGGTGAGGGAGGGCAGAATGGCAGCAGCTGTGGTCAGAGGCAGCCCGCCTCGTCATCAGGGCAGTTCAGCGCTGTTGACTTTAACCAGCAAACAGAAAACCGTTGTGGAAACACAGCTGAAAGCTGCTTGGATGCCAGGGGAAATTCCCATTAGAAGCTTTTCATTTTTAGGGCATTGTCCGTTAGGGTTGGTGTGTGGGTGCTGCGTGGCTCTCGCACAGGGACCGTGGAGCTCCGACTTCAGCCCTCTCCAGTGCTGCCATGGGCACGCAGCCTGGCAGGGAGAGCTGCTTTGTTCTGCTTGCATGGAGAATTCTGGTGAAGATCTTCTTAATCTGTTTGCATCAAGGTACGTTAGATGAAGGCGTGTTAGACACAGGTTAAATGATACTGAAGCAATCAAGTCAGCTCAATTTGGTTTTTGTGGGTTGAGAGTAAATTTAATAGGTTCGTGTTTTGTATTTAGGACAAAGTGAATAAACAAAAGATGTATCCTCTGCTGAGGAATGTGCCTTGCCTATTTTTCTGTTTTCACTGCTCTTTGGTATTTTTAGAACTACGAAACTCTGCTTCTTTTTGAATTTGTAAAGTAAAAGGAAAACTCCTCTGGTTGCCTTAGCTTCACGGGTTTCTCAGTTTGGAACCGAACGAGTTTGGATGAAGGAAACGAACGCAGAGCTGCTGCTAAATGCCAATAGACGATTTTGGTGCCTTTTAAGATAGCAGCTCCGAGAGTCCTGGTGTCTCTGCCATTTGGCAAAAATATTCTGATCGTGTGCTGTGTTCTGTTTGTATGCAGTGCAGCTCAAGCAGAGAACTTCAAGTTGTAAATTTGAAAAGTAAATATGTCAGAACGCTTTTTTTTGTACCTGCTTCAGTTAATGTAAAACCCATAAACCTGTTAGTACTTCATAATTACTTTCCAGCTGTCTTGCTCTGATAGACAATAGGGGGAAATGCAGCTGCTACAGACGGCCTGGGCGTAACCTCTGAATCCGGAAAAATCTGTTTTCGAGGAAGGTGATGGTCGCTGTTCCTGAACTGCTTCAAGTGCTTCGTTAAAGGGACGGGCTTGCTGGATGCGCAGTCTCTCTTCCCTGCAGTAATTCGGCCGGAGTTAAGAATTAACCGGGCTGAAAGGCAGAAGTGTCCCCGCAGGGGTGTGTCCCCAGACTCCTTTGTAATCCTCAGTGCTCTGCAAGCTGCTCTCTGGATAAGAGGATAATTCCTTCCGGCTTTCAGACTTTGGGAGAGGAAGACGGTGAGGGTTTGGAATAAAGCTCTGCTCGGTTCAGCAGGAGCACATAAAACCCTCTGGAGCGGTTTGTGTGCGCTGCTTGTTGCGTTTTGTGCATCCAGGAGCATGAGCAAGCTTGTCGCAGTGATGAGCAATGTTGAGGACTGGGCTTTCTCAGTGAAACGCTCTGTATATTCTCCCAAACCTGTTGTCTCTTTTGTAGGAACAGAGTGAGCTTAAAACCCCCTTTCCTCCCTCCAAAGGCATTTTACTGTAGCAAACCCGAGATATTTCCTATTGGAAATTTCCCAATTATATTTCCCTGCTGAGTTCCATTAGTTTATAGGAGGCTGAAGTCACATCCGAGTTTTGGTGCTTCACATTCACTTTGATTCAAGAGTGTATGCGTACGTAACGCAACAATTTAAGGTAGCTGCAGTGCTAATTAAAAATTTACTAGGCGTTCTGCTTGAAACAGGTGTCGCCTCTCTGGACAGCTGAGCTAACTTATAAAAACGGGCAGCATTTTGCTTCAAAATCTTCCTCTCGGTTGTCTCTGCGTGCTCATATGATGTGCATGTCGCGTGTGGCTTGTGCTCAGACCTGCCTGATGGCTCTCCGGTGCTTCCTGGCGTGTCCCCCGCAGTTCTGCCCAGGATCACAGAGCGACTTCCCCGCTGCCACCGCGCAGCCCTGGCTCTGAAGCCCTCCTAGCACCGAGGATGTCTGACCTGCAGGCAGAGCTTCCTCGCGCTGGAGTAGCTGCTCTTCCTGTGGCCCTCTGAGGTTCCTCGATGAAAGGCTGGTAGGCCAGAAGACAAAAGCAACCCTGTTCAATGTTCCGGGCTATTTTTATCGTGCTGCCCCCGTAGGTTCTGCCAGCTTGTCTTTACACCTTGCAGATAAGTTCCAGTTCGGTGGATACAACATGAAGTGAAGGCTTGTTTTGGTAAAGATGAAAAGTTCATCGGTCATTGGCTTGTTGACTGCTGTCCAGCCAATTTTTTGCTTTCTGTATGCAGATCTAGAAAAAAGCAATGGACAGTTCCTTAAAATAGTCGTGCTAGCTGTTTGCTTATGTCCATCTGGACTGTGCGGGAGTATTCTCATGTCCTTGAAGCTTTTTTTGGCTTAGACTTGTCAGAATTGTGGCTTCTTAATGTGGACAGGTGAGGGCCCAAGTCGGTAGCAGGAGATATTTCTTTTATTTCACGAAGAAAGCCTTTGTCTGGGAAGGAGCGTGTCACGGTGGGAATATTGGCACAGGTTTGCTTTTGACTTTTGGTAACGGTAATTTCGAGATGATGATTTGAGAAGACATTCAAAGTATTTCCCTGTTGTTGCTCACTGAGGCATAACTGACCTTATGCCAAAAAGCTGTAACACAAAAGGAAATATAAAACTTAAACTCAGCACCATAGCTCAGATCGAAGCATAAATCTGCCTGAATTTCAGTCCAGTGCACGTTTGTTTGTAGGGGAGGCTCAGCCAAGGGACTGATTGCCTACTTTTTGTGAGGAAAAACAGCTGCTTTCGGCCGTGAGTTGGTGTGCCTGACGCGATGATACTCTCTGTTAACTATTCTGGCACTAAAAGTGAAAAGGTGCACATCTTAAATCCAATTTGAACGCTGGTGTCATTGCTGCCATCGTGGCACTGAACAAAACGCAGGTCCCCGTAATCTTCAGGAGTTGTGGCAGAACTGTGGGTGCAGCTTTCTGGTAAGCAGGGTTGTTTGGGTTCCTTTGAAGCTTCTGTACGGTGAGGGGAGGGAGAGAGGGTCTGTCTGTGTCTAGAGCAGCGGTGGTTGGGTGGAAACGACTTGTTAGTACTTGCTGTTACCTCTTACAACCCCAGTGCGTTTGTCTGGGGCTAGCAGCGTAGGGAGACATTGTCTTGGCAGCTAACAACCTCGCTGGATTAAAGTGTGAGGGAATCATAAACAGAAACCAGAGCAGAAATAATGAGCAGGAGTGTGGCAGAGCAATGGTGGGTCTTCTTGGTTTTTGTTTTTTCTTCACTTGAAGCCTCGCAGAGCGTAGCCCTCCCTCTCAAGCAGGGGAGAGCTCTCCTTTGGGCAAAAGTCCCTCAGCCCCATGCAGTGTCAGGCAAATTACCTGAAGCTTTTGCTGCTGCTCTTTCCTGTTCCCTGTCAGGCTGTTTTGGAAAGCTGCTTTGCTGAAAGATTATTCCTTATAGCACAGCTTAATTTTCCAGTCAGCCCTCAAAGAAAGCTGCTCCCGGGATGCTTGCGTTACTTGTTCCAACAAGTTTCTTCTGCTCTATCTAATCCTGCACGGCTTCTGCTGCCCGCCTGCCTCGGTAAACGTGTAAATTGCCACGGTGTTTGCTTTTCTGAGAGCTAGGATTTTCTTCTTCTGAACTCAGACTGAAAGATTACAGAAAGGAAAATGTTCTTCGTAAGATGTGGCTTTGTGTCTCCCGAGCTTGACGTCCGTGCTCACGTGTGCTTTCTGGAAGGAGGCTGCTGCAGAAATGCTCTAGCTCTGGCCGTGGAGCAGTTGTTTACTTGCTGGAGCGTAGCTTTGCAAAATCTCGGCAACGAAGACTTTTCCTAAAGCCTCTGGAGCCAAGTGCCTGGGTGAGTGCTGAGACAGGCACTGACAAATGTGGAAGGCGGGGCCTCCTCCCTCTGCAGCCTCTGAAGAATGTGGTGGCAAATTATAATTCTGCACAATTACAGGCCTGGCTTTGGAACATGGCCCTGCACTGGGATGTGACCATGTTCTTTGTGTGCCTCCAAGGCAGTGAGAACACATTACAGGGAGCTGCCGTGATTCCAGCATTTTCTGTCCCTGATTCTTCAGAGACTTTTTTTTTTTTGCGAAGAATTCAGGTGCCTCCATGATTTCTATCAGGAACTTGAAATTTCCCAGGAGAATGGTGCTCTTGCACAGGAGTAGTCATGGCCAGACCCTGAAAACCCATGTGAACATGTGCAAGCTCAAAATTGTCAAGGACAGACGTTGTTTTGTGTTTTTCTTAACATATCTTGCGCTTGGCTTGGCCCCGAGCACTTTGTTAGCATGGCTCTTGCACCACTGCTCCGTGTGCCTCCTGATCCAGGCACGGCACAAAGGAGCCTCCTCTTCTGCCCTCTCCCAGCTTTGGAAAAGCTGTGTCACAGGACGGTGCGTTTCAGCTTGTTGCTCTTCTGTTCTGTGAGGAACCTTTGTCTGAACACGCTGTCCCGAAAGCTCTGACTTGGCGCGAGTAAAACTCGAATGTTATGGTAGGCAGCCTCAGTCTTGCTGTGAAGCCCCGGAGTCCCTTGGAAAGGCTCTCACCAGCGTTCTGTCTTCTGGAGGAAGCACTCGTGCCCCTTGGACAGTATTTCCATATCCAGGTAGTTACCTGGATGGCTGACTGGAGACGTGGTGCTGCCAGCTCGGGTGGTTCATGCCTCTCCTTCAGAGCGAAGCGCGTCCAGTGCCCCGGGCCGGGCCTGGCCTGGCTGGTACGAGGGCAAGGAGGGCGGCTTGCCTTTAGGAGATGCTATCAAGGGGAAGATCTAATGTTTTGGTGATTTCTTGGAAAATAGGAAACAGTTTGGGGGGGCTGTTAGTCACAGTGCTAGGGCTGTTTTATGTATCCTGTCCTGTACGTGGGGCGGTTGGGCCTGCTGAGTGCTTCATTGTTCGGCCTACGGTAAATGCTTCTAGCAAGGCCTTAACTTCGCGTAATGTCTGTCATTAATTTCATAATGGTTTTGTCTGAATGTGAGATTTACAGGATTCATCTTTGATATGTGATGGCTTAGAGACCCGGACTGGCTTTTTTTCACTTCAGTACCTAACATACAGCAGTGCTCTGTAGGAACCGCTATGGGATGCAGTAAGCCACCCCCTCCCCTCCCAGCCGGTTGCTGAAGAGATTCCTGAGGGTTTGGACCCAGGCTTCCCTGACTGCTGCTTCCTTCAGCTCGGCCGCAGTCCGGTCAGAGGTGTCCCTGAGGTGGAAGCCGGGGCTGTGGATTCCAGGAGCGGGATGATCCGGGCTGCTCTGAAGCTGAGCATCTAACAAGTTAATTTCATCTCTATGTTTTTGGTTTGAGTTGCTTAACATCGAAAAAGGAAATACGTCAGGGTTGCCCGGGTGACCGAATTCTGTCATTTCCCCTCCTGCAAGGTTTGACTCGGAGTTCTGTGATTATTTTAGCATCGTTAATTTTCCACTCACCCTCTCAATGAGATCTGAGGGTGCCCTCCACACCTTAGGCACATTAAATCATGCTAGCAGCTGCATTCTTGTGCCAGAGCATGGAGTGTACGAGCCTGACAAAGCTAACAGTAAAGGGCTCCCCTCCTCGTACCTTGGTGAGGTTTAGCACCTGGGTGACATGAAGCAGCTCCTTGTGCTGCCCGGTCCTCGCTTCCCTGACACCCCTCTGTCCCAAAACACAGGGCCTGGTGGGGGAGACGGTTCAGGTCTATTTTGGGACGCTCGGAGTATTTCGGCACACAGACAAGCCCGGTCATGCAGATATGTTATGACTCCGGGTGCTGCGGCGGCAGCGGTGAGCTGCCTCGCAGAGGCTGCAGGAGAGGTGTGAAAGTCATAATTTAGGCATTGAGCTTTTGACAGCAGTTAACTGTAACATAAGAAGTGGTCTGGTTTTTTTCTTCCTCTTGCCTCCAACCATACATTCTGTGTTTCTGCTACCACCGAGGTAGTTCAGAAAATAGGCAGAGCCTGAACAGGCAGAAATCATTTTCAGGGAAGGATGGGGCTGCTTTTTGGTCAGATCAGCTCTCTGAAGCAGCTTAGAGTTGCAGATGCTTGTGTTACCAGACGAGGAGAGTTGGAAGACAGGGAAGGAAGGAGCAGTACGGCAATTATCCGTGTCTCTCGCTATTAACCATCATGTCAGTTGACATGACATGTCAGTAACATGTACAAGCACTTTGTTGCACAAAAGGTACCGGGCTTCTTAAATCTTGATGTAATTCTTAGACTTGTTTCAAGATGTCTTGTTTCAAGCTTCTTTTTTAGCCAGAAAATTAGGCACGGAGACTTTCACTTTGATACAAGAAGTGACGTTACTTTTCTTCAGGCTGCAGTGTTACCGAAATGCTTGCACCAATGCAGCGTGCTTTTGCTAACGGAGGACTCAAAACCCAGCAGAAAATAGTAGTTATTTGTGAAATTTTGAAGTCTCAAACCTTGTTTAATGCTCGTCTCAGACCTGGTTTAAAGCTTCATTTTGGTAAAGGCGCTAAAAGCGGTTCTGAAACTCTCAGTGTATGCTCCATACAAGCTACTGGGTCATGCCTGACAGGACCGGGTGTGCTCAGTAGCTCTCAGATTGCTTTCAGGAGGCTAAATGAAGGGTCTGTGACAGCTTGTTCTCGCTGCAGCAGTGTGCAAAGGCAGGCACGTTCACCTGGGAAACGGGGGTGATGCCTTGGAAATCGAAGCGGCAGCCTTCGAGGGTTCCAGTCTGGTTACTCTTCCGGAAACTGGGAGGAAAAGAGCCTTATTTAAAGAATATGCTAGAGAGGAGCGTTGTTACAGCTATTAGTGTAACTCCAATCCCAGATCTCTGTAAGAGCGCTGGCTCGCACGTGTTCCTGCAGGCTCTGGCTCCGCAGTAACCCTTGGGGTGCTCTCCAAGTACGAGCTTGTGTCTCGGTAGGCAGTGATCACAAGCAGCCAGTCTTGTCCAAATCCTCAGCAGCCAAAGGTTACAATGAGAGCTCATTCAGAACAATTCACACGTCTCCTTCCCCCTCTGTGAAAACTTTCCACTCTGCCGTATTGTTTCTGCCTCGCTTGAGGACAGTCCTTTTGGTGAGGTGGACAAAATTAGCATGGTGAGGGCTTGGCTGAGAGGAAAAGGGTGGGGAGAGGGAAGGCAGCGGGCAGGAAAGAACTGTGTTCAGAAGCGGTGGAAAAGGATGATAAAAGAGCAGTTAGCGTGGTTCAGAATTATGACTGCATGGAAGTTGAAGGTCGCTGTGAAACTTTTAGTTGATATGAAAAAGGTGTTGCTCTTGGACCGCTGTTGTGCTACCAGTGTAGCACCTTTTAATTATGTGTAATTTGACTATCAGAACAAGTTAAATGCAAATAGGAAGCAAATGCACAACACGGGCTTCAGAGGGATCTTCAGGGGGTTCTGCTCAAACAATGAGGTTGTTGCTCCTGATTCTAAAGTAGCAGGGGTTATCAGCACAGTTGCAGGACTGAAATTCAGTTTGCTGGGGTACAGACGTTTTAGCTTGCAGTTTCTAGCAAAGCTAAGCCAAGTGAAGGGTGTTAGGAGGGACAAGGAATGCGTGCCTTGCCAGATGGAAAGATGGGAGAGGCTAAAACTGGCACGTACGGTGTGGGAGTGCGTTATCAGCCTGAACGTCTTACCCCACCAGAAACACCACAGCGTGCTGCCTCCGTGTGGGGCGCAGCTGGCAGCCCTCAGACTTACCGGGACCCTTGCTCTATAAATTCTATCTTGTTTTGGGGATGAAGATAGTGATAGGCGTACTGAATTGGGTGGGTTTCGTCACTTCTCTTCTTCCAGGCTGTTTAACCAATTCATTTCCATGCCGTGTCCTGATCCTGCTGAAAGCTCACCGTACAAAAACTGAAAACTCCAGCCAGGTTTCTGCCCTGTGGTTAACAGAAGGTGGGAGCGGGAGAGATGGTGAAGGTGCCACTCTCTAGCAGCAGCCTTGGCTCAAATTCCATTAGGCTCACGCTGAACTTGCAAGCTGTGTTTGGGAATTTGCTTACTTGCCCCGTGGTATGTTCAGCTGCTGCAGCCTTTGTAGCAGTGGCACACGGTCTTGAAAAGTTAGTTTTGTCTCAGTGTTGGCCATGCCAGTTGGAAGCTGCTGGTTGTCATGGCAGCTTTACCCCTGGTGCATCAGGGAGACGTTGCTCTGCCTGCTTGTGCCGTCAGGCGTGTTGGAGCTGAAACGGCAGGTTTGGGATGTGCAGGTCTTTGTTCTACCTGTCTTCTCTGGATACTGTCTGAACGCATTTGTGCTTGTGAGATTTCCAGCTCCTATTTTTTTTTCTTCTTTTTCAGAACTCTATTAGGCACAACCTGTCTCTGCACAGCAAGTTCATTAAAGTTCATAATGAAGCCACTGGGAAGAGTTCTTGGTGGATGCTCAATCCTGAAGGCGGTAAAAGTGGAAAAGCACCAAGAAGAAGAGCTGCCTCCATGGACAACAGCAGCAAGCTCGCGAAAGTCAGGGGTAAAGCATCCAAAAAGAAGCCCTCTCTCCAGTCTGCTCCAGAAGCCACTGCTGACAGTCCTGGCTCCCAGTTCCCCAAGTGGCCGGGGAGCCCGTCCTCCAGAAGCAACGAGGACTCTGATGTGTGGAACACCTTCCGGCCTCGAACCAGTTCCAATGCAAGCACCATTAGTGCCAGGCTTTCTCCGATCGTGACCGATCAGGATGACCTCCACGATGAAGAGCTTCTCCCGTCTATAGTGTACTCCAGCGCATCCAGCAACGTTCCACCAACCGTGACTGAGGAGCTTGAGCTCATTGACGGGTTAAATTTGATGTCTCCCAGCTCATCCGTGCTATCTACCCAGCAATCTGCCTCCAGCGGTCAGATCCAAAGAGATTCCAGCTTTTCCTTGCGGAGCCCGACCGCAGCCGGTCAGACCACTACTTTTGGCAATTCCCTCTTTAACCCTGTTGATATTTCGCTGCAGAGTTCTGTCAGCCATTTCTCCGGCCCTCAGACCTTGGAAGCTCTTCTGACGCCCAGCTCCCCGCCTCCGAGGGATGTTCTGATGACTCAGGTGGATCCAGTTCTCCCACAGACTGGCAGCAGGATGAGCAGCCGAACTCTTCTGCTCCTGGGTGGACAAGCCACCCAGGGTAAGATGAGCTCAGGCAATCCACGAGGAAAGCCTGCGGAGCAGCAGGCAGAACCAGTTGGCGCCAGCGTTTTGCCATCAACGCTTCCCATAGTAGCATCTCCTCAAAACACTGGCGGCATCAACAGTTTGAAGGCTCCAGTTTCTGCGTCGGCTGCCCAGGCCGTCCAGCTGGGCAGTCCACCACCGCTCTCTTCAGCCAGCCCTGCTCCCCTGGGGGTGAACCAGGACAGGCTGCCCATCGACCTGGACATTGACATGTACATGGAGAACCTTGAATGTGATATGGATTACATAATCAACAGCGAACTCATGGATGGAGAAGGACTGGACTTTAATTTTGAACCTGTTCTGTCTACTCCCAGCTATCCCAGCACCTCGCAGGCCTCCAACCATACCTGGGTACCGAGTTAACTCCAGGAGCACAAAAAGGTAGGTGTAGTTGTGTACAATTCAACAGCGCTGTGTTGGGATCATCTCTGAGAATTTTCCTGAGCCCCTCTCGGCAGTAGCTACAGACAGGTAACTCTTTGAAGAGCGGGTGCTCTTTGAGTTTCTGGGAGAACGGCGTTCCCTTTTAGGAGAGAAGGGCAGGTAAAGGCAGCCTAGCAGGCAGTGAGCTCCTTAATGGAGCAGCAACCTGGACGAAACTCCCGCTGTCTCCTGTCCCCAAAGAGGACTGCTCTTCAGGACGTTGGTCTCTGCCACGTGGTGTCTGTAGATCTGCATCTGACGTGAGAGCATATGCTGATGCCATAAAGACGTGGCGTGTGTGCAGCGCAGGTTAATGGAGCAGACACACACTGCTCTGCCCAGGTTATGATTATGCTTGCAAAATTTTCTAGTGTGAGGTTGCCAAGTACGCCTGTTTCATGACTGCCTGCTTTGCCCTGCATGTAGCAGGACAATCACTCTGTTATCAGACCTCCTGCCCTTCCCTTATCTGGGGAGAGTGTCTGTAAAGGCTGGTAAGCCTGTTTGTCAGCATCAGCTGCTGAATTGCTTATGCGGCCATTAAAATGGGAAAGGAAGAGAAAATGGGAGTGTGGCATGAATGGAGGTGGAAGGAGGAAGGTTATCACACGCTTGAGCTTTCAGAAGCAGCACAGCCGCCTTTCTGGTGATCTTCCGTGCTCACAAATTCCTTGAATAAATAAAATTCACAAATAAAATGAACAAGAAACAGTTTAAAAACATCTTCGCTGTCTTCCTCATTTGAAGCTCTTTAACCACGGATGCACAGAAGTAGAGAACTGGAGCTGAAGGCGTGCTTCATGCTTGGAGCTCAGCTAGCTAACAGCACGGGCAGCTGCTTTTGTGGCCTAGAGCACGGACTGGATGTTGGCTGGGAAGCGGAAGCCTTGCCAAGATGATTTCCTGTGCAGGAGACAGATGTGGTGTTTGTTCGTGTTGCAAGTTCAGTGCCAGCGGCCAGCTGAGCAGGCAGAAGTGAGGGCAGGCTGCAGGCACTGCTTCACTCCTGGGAAGCCCTTGAGCTTCGAGGTGATGGAGGAGGAGTGAAACTATTGCGTGCTTGGCCTTAATGCTATTTCCAAGGCTGAGTAACCTGAGGACAGCCCTGCTTTCAGCAGGGTTTGCACTGAGTGACCTCTGGAGGTCCCTTTCCGCCTAAATTCCCCGGCGGTTGCTGCTCTGTACGTGCTGGGGACCTGGTTCTAGGGGAGAGATCTTTCTGCTCTGTGCCAGCGCTGCTGGTCCAGGCAAGAGTTTGGGTCTGGGCAGAGTGACACGCTGCTCCTTGGCTCTGTGGTCCTTAGACCCCGTGAGCACACTGATACGCTGTTATATATGGACGTCGTAAACCCAATTTAATGCCCTGTTATTGCAGATCCCATCACGCTGCTTAGCACTTCATTTGTTAGCAATATTCTCCTGTCCATATTAGAGGATCTCCTTACTGCAGAGAGAAGGAGGATCCATCAGGCTTTCCCCCGTGTCCTTACGGCTTTTTAGAGTCTCGTGCATTTAGGTGTTCTCTTGCCGGGAACAGGGGTGAAATGTTCTTCACAGTGTTTGCGAAACGTGGAGGATGGAAATACTCCAGTCCTGGGCGCATCAATCACCTGGCCCGGGTAGTCAAGACCTCTGTCTGCAGAACGCCAGGCATAGATTTATTATTTTAAGGGTATAAAACAGGGACGCTGGTGAAGTGTTTACCCAGAGGTGAAGGGGTGACTTGCTCCCACAGGCTGAAGAGGGAGAAGCGACGTTCTTAGCGGCAGCTGCGGTCTTGTTCCCTGTCGGTACTCTGTGTGCGTTGCTTGAGATGAAATCCCCTGGGTTGGCTGTCTTCATTGCGTGAGTTTGAGGTGTTACTCTCTGGGGAAAGTGCTGGGCACATCCTCACCAAGAGCAAGATGTAGAGCGGGTTCTTAAACAAGGTGGTGTGTTTAAGGGGGCTCCTCCGTGCTTCTGGGCGAGCAGTCCTGAGCTGCGGTGTTGCTCTTGGAGGAGAAGTGTGTCTTTGATTCTGCCCTCTGTTTGCTTTTTCTGAGCTTTACAAAGCTTTTAAGTGTTGCCTGTATCCGTGGGGTGAGATGAAGGGGAGTTTTTTCCCCAAAGGAAGGCAAGCACGAAGCAAAACGCTGCCGAGGCAGAGAGGTGGGTCAGGAGTGCAGCAGGGCTGTAAGAAAAGGGGAACAGGATGTGCGTGGAGAGAAATAGGAGAGTTCCTGGAGACCGTGAATAACCCTGGGAAAAGAAAGCAGAATGCTTTCTCAAATTTAGCTTAAAAAAAAAAAAGCTGCAGACATCAGCATCTGCGGAGCGGTCAGGATTTGTATCATCTGTCCTTTCTTTGGAGCTGTTACTGTAAGGAGTCCTGTCCCTGCCCGGAAGCCATGGTTTTTCCCCACGTGAAGTCCACGTTGGTGAAAGCTGCTGTAAAAGACGGGAACCTGCAGCCCTTCGGAGGGGTGTCTGTGGGCTCCGTCTCTGCCCTGCTGGGTCAGGTCCGGGTGTAACAGAGCGAAAGCTGACCGTCAGACCACAGAGCGTGGCATTTAGTGAGCAGCCGGGATGAAACAGGAGCTGGATAACGCTTGGCCTGCCCGCAGCACGTGGGAGAACAGATTCCTGCTGCTGTTGCTCCCACAGCTGCCGCTCGAGGCACCGGGTGTGTGAGCAGCCCGGGCACTAAACGGAGCCTTCGTGAGCGAGGCCGTGAGCAAAGCGTTGTTTCCTTGTTCAGGGCTCACTCCCCTTCGCAGTTTTCCTTTGCCACGAGTTGATTTCACTCACCACATTTCGCTCCTGCTGAATGCCCCGGCTCGATGCCCTGTATTTACCTTGCTATCCTGCCTTCCCATGGACCTGCAGTGGGGGTTTTATCCGTGCCTGGAACCAGCTCGGATGTCTTCCAGGGCTTGTTTGAGGGAGCTGCTGCTTTGCTGCTGCAAGCTGACTGACCAGAGTGAGGCAGGAGGCCTGAGAAGGGCTGTCCTAAGGCTTTTGGGGTAGTGAAATATCCAGAAGTACTTACTTTTTGTAGGTAGATACGGGATTTCTTTAAGTGGTTGACATAAGCAATTCTCGCGTGTGATCTCAATAAAAAAAAAAAAGCCCTTTCTTTATCTCTTCCCTCCCAGTTCACATCTGCGGCTGCTTAAGGTGAGGAGTAACTTTCCTCTTCCTCCCTGCCTCCCCGCAAGGCTTCTGGTGTTAGCCAAGTCCTTTAAACCTGCTTATCTCGCAGAGCTTTGATGGTGCCATCAGCTTGCAGGAGTGCTTGCTTCTGTCCTTCGTGTTTTTGTTTTGTCTTTGTCTCGATTATATTCTGAAGCTTGGAGCTGAGCAGTCGCATCCTCCACTTGACTCCTTTGCCCAAGGTCTCTTGCGCTCTGTGTTTGTTCCCGGGTGGAAGTGGCCATTCCTGGAGCAGCACCCGGCCTGATAGCAGTTAACTCCTCCGGGGTTCCCGCTGAAGCTGAGATCTAACCATTGGCTCTTTTTCTTCTTCCTAGTGTCCTTCAGGTTTTGAACATCGGGTTCTGACTTCGCTTCCCACCCCTGGCAGAGAAAAGAACGGAGCATGTTGGATTCGGTTTCCCTGCGCACCACCCCTTGGGCAGAAGGGGCTGCCCACCTGGGAAGAAAGGGCGACCTGCATCCGGCTGCAACAGGAGGAGTTGAAAAATAATCCTGTTCCGTGCCACGTCTCTTCCTACAAACCTCACCCTGCCTTGGATCTTCTGGGGAAACCCCGGGCTGCACAAGCCCAGAGAGGAGCCCTGGTGGAAGCCTTGGCCAGAAGCCTCTGGGCTGGGCGACGTTTTCCCATGTGAAGAGTTGGGTTTGCTGGAGGAGCATCCCAGTGGCTGTCCTCTCTCTGCTACGGCAGAAAGTCTCCCAGTGCCTCGGACTGGCGGAGGGCCCGCTCTGCTCGCGCTCGGCTTGCCCTGCGGGACGGAGCAGTTGGACGTTTCCGTGAAGCCACCAGATGTGCGCTTGGCATCCCGCGGACCGGCAGGGGAATTGGAAGAAGCGTGCCGGTGGAAACCTTGTTGGGAAGAGGGCTTGCCGTTCCGGGGGTCGGTCTTGGTGTTTTCGGCGTGCCCCCGGTTGTTCGGCAGGGAAGGGCGGTGGTCACGGTGCAGAAGGCTTCCTCTCGTTCGTCCGAGGGGGACGCGGAGTTTTTTCCTGTGCCAACTACAGCCCCGTTGAACGAGAAGCACGTTTAGAGAAGTCCCTATGCTGTTCTCAGCACATTCCCGATACACCAGGCTGCTGTGAAACAGGCGCAGGTGCTAACAGCCGTTTCTGGGACACAAAACCATCAGCTGGGGTTTGTTTCCCATCTCCCTTGCTACAGCAGAGGAAAGGAGAGCCTGGGTGTGGCCTTAACAGAGCCCTGGTTGCTTTTCAGAAGGGCATTTTCTATAGATGAAATATTTTTTTACTAATCCGGGAACTTTCTACAGCGAACACGAAGCCAATGTTGCGTGTGTCCCCTTTAGGCCTACCGGGCATCTCTCCCTCCGAGGAGGTGCCGGTGGCAGACTTCTTTCCAGAGCCGCGTGAGGAACAAGCACGTTGGGTGACGTGTGGGATGGGGGAAAGAATTGGCAGGTCCCCGCAGTTTCAAACCACCTTGGGGAAGGGTTGTACGTTATTGTAATCTATCTGTAAAAGTAGCCGCAAATTACATAGAAGCTTTTCTAAACCTTTTTAAATATACATACGATATATTTTAATTGAAAATGAGATTATTGGATAAAAACCACACTTGCTGCATCTGTCCCCTTGGTGGCAGATAACACTACAGCGTGGGAGGGAGGCATTTGGGGCCAAGAAGCTGAAAATGTCATCAGAAAAAGCGGGCAGGGCACCGCGGTGTCACCGGGGGGTGGCTGCCCTTCTGAAACGGGTGCCGAGTGCCCGCGTGGCACGGCTCGGCCACGGCTCCTTGGGTCCCTGCCTCGGGCACTCCCCCCCAAGCCAAGAGCACGTCGTTAGGGAACGCTAACCATTAACAGCACTCCTCAGCTAATCCCTGAAGTGGCTGGGCCGGAGCCGATGCACCGAGAGATTCCCTGCTGTGCCGAGGAGGTGGGGTGGTCCGGGTCGCGTTAGGTCTGCCGATGCCTTGGGTGGCCCTCGCGGAGGGCGCTCGGCTGTGCTCGGTAGCTGGCTTTGTGGTTTCCGGGGGTTCTCGTTGCTGAAGTTGCTGCTGCTGGGGAACTTGGGGCCCGTAGGCGTACCCCTGGGGACGTGTGTCGCGTTCTGCCCCGTCTTTGTTCTTGCGAGACAGAAGCTAGGAGTCAGGAGGTTAGCTGAGAGCGTTAGCTGGCATGTTCCTGTCACCTTGTTGGCGTTGGCCGTGGTAGGGGATGTGGGAGATGCGATGCTTTGACCATGTTCCAGTAATCTTGGTCTGGCAGAAGGCCTCCCAAATCCTTCCTGAAGGCGGTGGTGGCTTCTGCTGCGGCTCCTGTCATGCAGTGCAATTAGCCGTGTGCTCTTACCTTGTGTGCTCTGTTCTCATGGGTTTCATTTCGTTTTCCTTGGAGTGGAGATTGGAACGGGAGCGGTTTGTCTGGCTACCTGCGACGAGGAGTCTTCAACAGCCTTATCGTTAGCGTGCCCTGCCATCAGAGTGCTTTGATAACCGTGGCTTTGAAGGCTGCCTTCGTGGCGGGCCTCGTGGTGATAGGTTCGACATTCACCCCCGATCTGCATGTCTGGCCACACCTCGCTGCAGCAAAACCAGAGCATTAAGAAGTGCAAGACCTGGCATCCCTGCTTGTGATCTGCAGGCTCGAACCGTGGCTGTGTATTCGCTCCGCAATTAGCTGATGCCACAAATTGCCAGAGAGCCCTTCCGCAGACGCCTCGTGCTGCACGCGAGGATCAGCCCTTGTGCTGATTCAGTCAGTAGATGTTTCGGGACTTGTGTTTTTTGGCACTTCGTGCGCCGCTTGGTTTGCTCGGACCCTGAGGGGGGATGAATCCCAGGAGCTCCCGAGCAAGCCGAGAGGCTGCCCGGGCTTCGCAGGTGCGGTGGATGCAAGCGCAAGCAGGTTGGTTCCATTGCTTCGCAGCTCAGTACCAAAGGACAGGATCCCAGCGTGCGTGGCACTGCTAAATGCAAACCTGACGTCTTGAGCACGGAAACAGAGCCCGGCAGCTTGTGCCGGAGCCTCTGCCCCTCAGCACTCAGGAGGGTTTGGATCGCGGGCACGGAGGGCAGGGATGCAGGGAATTTGGGAGTTCTCCAACCGCTTCTCGTGTAACTTCCTCTTTGCAAACCTTGACCTTTTCCAGCCTGGGACGTTTCCTCAAGTGAGACTTTAAAGTTCTCCAACCGCTGCTTGCTGAAAGGATGTGCCTGGGAGGGGGCTTCCCTGGTTTTTCTGTTCTTTCCCAAAGTGTTTGCTACTGGATTCGGCGTAGTGTCTCGGTGGGTCTTTGTTCTGAGTCGGCAGCAGCGGGCCCTGTGCTTACGGGTACTTTTTTTTCCCTCTAATGATGGGTTGGGCCGGGGTTTAGGGAGCAGCTCTGAGCTTGGTGGGGAGGGAAGGGGACCGGCGGCGTGGGGAGCGATGCTCCTGGACAAGTGCCTGAGAGGGCAGGGGACTCGGCACGAGCCCTTACGCTGCGCTCTGGGTCCTGAAGGACTCAGCTCACAGCTGCCCGCGGAGCCTGGCAGGAGGCAGGCTTGTTGCTTTCATTGACTCCTGGGTTTAGCTAATTGCTGGAGCCTTTACAACCTGAGCGTATCTCGCTACGACCAGCTTCCCGTAAAAGCTTGGGATGTTGAAAGTTTCTTGGAGCCCTTAATTTTTGTAGCTGGTGTCTGAAAACACGGCATCCCCTGCCCTGTGCCGCTTCACAGACAGCGGCTGAACCGTTCTGAGAGGAATCACGGCAGTGGGAGCGTTCCAGAGCCTGCGCGTACCCAAAAGCGAGGCTCACACTAGAAGCAAGTAGCACTAATCAACTTTTCCAAAGGAAATGCCTAGAAAGCTTTTATATAGTTCATGATCTGTTCGTTTTCTTACTTAGTTGCTTATTTATAGCCACGCTCGAATGCTGCAGGGCTAGCCTTGCTCCAGGAACGAGAAACCTGTCCGGTGCCGCGGGTGGGAGTGCCTTGGGAGCGGTGTCCTGGGCTGGCACCGAGATAATGTGCGAGTACGGCCCCATTACCAGCAACAAAAACATCAGTTTGGGGATGCGAGCGTGAACAGGGATGGCTTTGGCTTCGGGTTTGCCTCAGCTGCATGCCTAATGAGAAACTCGTTGTAATTAACGCGGGGAAAAGCAAATGAGGTGACTCCATGTGAAAGCTCGGGAGCAAGCGATAACACATCACTACAGTTCGTAACCCTTCGAGGAAGGGAAGGGATCCCCTCTTTTCATGAGCCTTTGCATCTCTCCCTGCACCAGGATGTGTCTGGCCGATGGAAAACTCGCCGATGGAATCAAATCTCCATCCGGCATCGCGGCACAGCGGGGAGGAGAGGCAGCAGACGCTGGTGGAAGAGCTGATGGTTTGGGTGTGGGTCTCAGGGGTGTGCTCGGCGTGGTGCTGCCCTTTGGTGCTCCGCTTCGGCTGCGTGGATGGCGGGTGGCTTCTCCCAGAAGGAGCCCTCATCGTAAAGCACCAGGGGTTCTGTGCAAGCGTTTCCAGCACCGCGGGGCCTGGTGCAACCACAGCAAGGCTTTTGGCATCGCTGGGGCAGGCACCACGAGCTGCCGGAGCTTCCCCCCATCCCCTCTGCACTTTCACCCGTTTCTCACAAGGATTTATTTTTTTTTTTTACATAATCTCTGCTTTTGTTTGCTCTCTGTAGCAGTGTAACTTCTGCACCATTACAGGCTCTTTGTTACCATCTGTGCTAGCAAGACTGTAGAATGTGCTAGACTAGGGGGGAACGTTTGACAAATAAAAACCTGTAATCCTCTGCGCTGTGTCTCGTGCAGTTTGTTCCGTTCCACTGCTGGGGGCCAGTTGGGTTTTTTCCTTACCTTCAGCTTCCTTCCTGTGCCTTCCTCTGCTGTTGGGCCAGAGGTGGACGGGTCGGCGTGTGACGGCCTCGTCTCCAGCCAGGTCATCCCGGCAGGGCTGCCTGCGTGGCTGGAGCACTGCGCTGCGGGACGGGGATGGTTTTAAACCGGGGAGGAATTCTCGTTAATGAAATTGCACGGTGCTAACGGCGAGAAACTTGCATTAAAAAGCTTGGGTACCCTGATATTCAGTAAGGTCTGAGAAAATGCCATAGAAAAAGCATGGAATTAGTTGATGGAAATAATTCTGGAAGGGATCTTAAGCTTCCTGCTTCAAGACTTAAGTTCATCTCCCAAAAGGGGGTTTTAGGAGGACAGCCTCATGGGCTCTGACTGTCCCTCGTGCTCCTGTGCTGCTTCCTGGGGCTTCCTAGGAGCGTGCGGCGGTACTTGCTGGATAAAGTGCAGGAGGTGGGCTTGGGGGTTGTTGGTTGGCTTGGCGTGGATGCATTCACCACTTGACATGCAACAGGGGAACGTTCGCTCCTGCCCAGCAGCTCTTTCCGTGTTGTATGCTGATCTGTGCCACGTGAGCAGCGCTGAGGAGAGCGAGGCACCGGGCAGATGCCAGCCGGGGACTCGGACGCCTCGCCTGGGGCTCGCTTCTGGCTGGTGTGACGCCGTCTGCAGTAGTCACAGCCCTGCTGTGTGCTGCCCTAATGGCTGCTCGGGCCTGGTGCACCTTGTCGGCCTCTCCTGCAGGCTGGGGGACCTCGGAGCTCTCCTGGGTGCTCACCGTAACGCTTTGGCCCATGGAGTACCAGCACAGCCAGCCCCAGCAGGCCCGGCCTTTCACTGCCCCGACCCAGCAGCACCTCTCCAGGTACCAGCGCTGCCTGGGGCTGGCCTCGCTGCCAGCTCGCCCCGCTACAACCAGCCCAGCCTCTCCGGGCAGAAAGCAAGCAGGCATCCATGTCAAACATAATATATTTATAGCAAAAATAGGCTTTTTCTGTAGCTTCCATACACAAGGTTTTTTCCCCGTACATTTACGCAGTAAACAGGTCGACCGAAGCAGCGTGCGCTGGGCTGACGTTCGAGCTGCCCTCGCTTCAGACACCCCCCGATGCTGGGTGGCCCCGTTCCCCTTCTGGGGGTGCTCTCCTGTGCCCCAAGGAGCCAGGCACCCTCATCCCCTGCCCCGGCTCGGGGCTGTCACATGCACAGAGCAGCCCCGGGGTGGTTGGTGCCTGCTCCCGGCCAGTGCCCGGGCTGATGCTGCTCACCTGGGGACAGCCCCAGGTGTCCTCCAGCCGAGGTCTGGGGTTCCCTCAGCTCACCTGGGCTGTTAAAGCAGCAAGTGGCAGGGCACAGGGCCCCAGCCCTCGCTGTGGGAAGAAAATGCAAGCCCCGCACACGTGTTAATTCAGGAAGCCTCCCTCGTTCCTCCTGCCCGCCCACCAGCAGGAGACGTGTGGGGTCTGGGGCTAGCCAAAGGGGACAGCCAGAAGCCCTCTGCACAAACCTCCGGAGCCTGAACGCTGTCAGAGGCCCTCCTCACCCCGCTGCCGAGGCCGGCAGAGCGCTAAGGCACCCACCTGCAGGAGCTTCACAGTTTGGAGTTTGCACGGGCCATCGCTCGGCCGCCCCGCAGGGGTTTGGCACGTGGACACGGACGCAGGGAGTGCGTCCCCTTCCCGTCCCGGGCTGGGCCCCAGCACGCCTCCCTTCCTGAGCACGCAGGGCATTGCACAGCTTCCCTCCGACACGGCCCCGTCCCCTCCCGCCCTCCTCTTCCCCCCTCCTGCGTCTTTGGCAGTCCTCCTCGGCCGGCTTCAAGTCTTCAGCATCACACGGACATCTCAGCAGCACGGACTTGCCTCACAGTTTGGTAATTGCACGTAACAGGGCCACTCGGCGTGCCCCACAAGGAGAAGGAGAAAAAAAAAAGAAAAAAAAAAAGGAACAAGACAGTCAAGTAAACGAAGTTGGGTAATCCCTCGCCGCCCGTCCCAGCGCGGCGGGTCGCACTCGAGTCCAGGGGGAGGATGCTGGCCGGCCCTGCCGCAGCGCAGCTCCCCGCCGCCTACGAGACCATGTACTGGGTGATGGCCTGCAGCGCGTACAGCAGCTCCGCCTGCATGCGGGCCTCCAGGATGAGCAGGTTCACGTGCACCTGAGGGAGGCAAGAGGAGCTCGAGGGGCTCACCTGGAGGCGCTCAGGGAGGGGGGTGACCGCCTCGGGGCTCCCCGCGCCGCTGGTGGCCACAGTGCCCACACCCTTCCCGACAGCAGCTTTCCGTTTTCCCCTCCCTTGGTGCCGTTCGGTGGCTCCAAGGTTTCTCCTGCGCTCCCCCGAGCACCCCGGCCCTCGGCCCCTGCTCGCTCCCAGCCCGGCGGTGGCGGGTCGGAGGCGGGGGCTGCTGCCCTACCTTTTCACTGTGCTTGAACTGCTTCCAGAACCTGTCGAACATTTCAGGGTTTGTCTTCTCCGGGTAGCAGGTCACAGTCTTAATGTAGACTTTGAGCATTCGCTCCAGTAGGTGATTCACCTCTGCGTAGTCGTAGTCGTCGTACCTGCGGGGAGCGCAGGGGCTCAGCACCACCGGCACCCGGCCCCAACCAAGCACCTCTCTCCTTCTCTACCCCGGCCATGCCACAGGCATGGGACAGGGACACAACGGCGGCCACCAGGCTCTGAACCCCCCCCCCTGAAGCCCCTTACCCTAGCCAGAGAAGCCAAGCATCTCCTCCCTGCCTGGCTCAACATCCAGGTGGGGGATTCACCTCTTTTCCAAGCCCACATGCAAGACATCCCCGAGCATCCGGGGACATGGCAGAAGCAGCCCGCGCTCCTCCCGCCCGGATCAGCTCGGCTTTCTCCCTTGGGCCACAAGGTTGGTTTCGTTACCTGATGCCAAACATGCAGTGGATGTAGTTCCAGATGCCCCGCTTGAAGACCGAGGGCTCGCAGCCCTGCCGCTTGGCCATGGCACTGCTCTGCAGGCCGTCCACCATGCGGAACTTCTCATCCAGGAGATGCCCGATGTCGGAGTAGAGGCGGTTCACCAGCGAAAAGCCGTGGTCTTCCCAGGAGTAATCCTGTAGAGCACAGCAAGAGGCTTTCCGCCACTGCAGGAAAGAGCCTGGGGCACGTTCCCAGGGAGAAAGGCTGCTGAAGACCTGGGATGCAGCAGGATGCAGTGGCTTTGCTCTGCCACGAGTCCCAACACGCCTCAATCGGGCAGCTTCGGAATGATTTCAGAACAAATGTTAACCCCCCAGCTCCGTGCCGACCCACACCTGGCCCAGAGGGGACCTGCAGCGGTTCTCGAGGACAGAAGGTGGCCTCCCCCTCCCCAGCCCTTGTCGGATGGGTCCCCTTGCAGGGCGCAGCCTCCCAGGGGCACAGCAAGGCTGGGGCAGCCCCGCTCGGGGCCGCACGGGCACCCCAGGACCGCCACTCCCCGGCAGCACTCCCCGGGAGCGCAAGGAGCCTCACCTGGACTCGGAATACCTGCGCCTGGTCCTCATCGCGCCGGGCGAAGTCCTGGTAGCCGAAGTCGGGGTCCTGCATGTAGCACGCCAGGTTGGCGGCGCCAGTGACTTCCCCATCGGTATCTGGGAGAGGGGAACAGACCGCGGGCAGGTCAGGGTGGCTCCGCTGCCCTGCTCCCGGGCACCCAGAGCTGGGTCCCCGATGCCAGCGTCCCAGGAGCAGCTCTCTGGCAGGGTGCTCCCATCCTGCACGCCCCCCTCACCTTCCTCGCGGTCCGGCGGCAGCAGCCTCGTCTCCTCCCTGCCCTCCGTCTCCACGTGGATCCGCTGGATGCGCTCCCGGAGAGAGTCCAGCTCCATGCAGGAGTCCAGGGACTGCGCAGGAGCACAGCGTGCCGTGAGGGCAGGGCGCCGGCCCCGTGTCCCCGTCCCCACGGTCCCGCCCCGGGGCTCACCCTCTTGCGGTTGATGCGCAGCAGCTCCTGGCTGCAGCCGTTGCCGGTGGCGGCCTCGCAGAAGCACTGGTTCCCGGGCGGAGAGGGCTTCAGCGCTCCCCGGCCCCCCGGCCCCTCTTCCTGCTCGCAGCCGCAGCCGAAGACGAAGCTGGCGAGCGCGTGGCAGTGCGCCAGGAGGACGACGGCGTGCACCAGCTCCGCCAGCGACCAGCTCCACTCGCTGATCTTCAGCAGCTTCTGCAGGACCGCGACGTGTCGAGGGCGAGCGGGGAGCTGGCACCCGCCCGGCCCCGCGGGCTGCCGACCCCAGCACCTCCCCGCTCCCCGGGCGCAGCGTCCCCCCGCTACCTCGATGTGCTCCTTGGTGATGAGCCAGGGCCGGTGGGCCAGGATCTTGTTGATCTCGTTGAGGTTGCGGAGTTTGGGCGGGATGAAGTCGAGGCCGCGCAGCCACTGCGGATCGCCCCCCGCGCGCAGGAACTGCAGCACGTGCAGGTTCACCAGGTACCGGCAGTGGTGCCGGGCGGCCGCCTGCAAGAGCGCGGCGTCAGCCCCGTGCGGGGAACGACCGGCGGGGACCCTCCGCATCCACCTCGCCTCCCGGACACCCCGCTTTGGCTTCTGCAGGGAAACCCGCGGCACAACGCGGGGAGCCCCGGGCAGCTCCGTGGGGGCTCACCATGATGGCGATGTAGTGGCGGCAGTCGAAGGGCAGCGGGCCGTCCATGTGCAGCAGGTAGTGCTGCGTCTTGAGGAAGCTGTCGAGGTAGCGCGGGTGGTAGCCCATCTGCTGGGTCACCGCCTCCAGCCGCCCCCGGCTCGCCAGCGCCTTCACGAAGAGGAACTGCGGGCGCTCGGACTCGCTGCCGGACATCTTCACCACCTGCGGGGGAAGCGCACGGCTCGGCACGGGGAGCCTGGATGCCCCCGGGATCTGCAGGGGGTTCCCTCCGCCCAAAGTGACCCCGCCAGGCCAGAAGCCACCGCAGTGGGCTCGGGGTGCCCCGGGGAGGCAGCACCCGAGGGCACCCACGCAGGACCAGGAGGAGCGAGGCGCCAGTGGAGCCGTCGAGCTGCTCCAGGCTCATGCCTGGGCGAGCGATGTCCTGGCACCCACGACACAAGGATGGGGGCTCGGAGGTCCCCCCACGCTCTGCCCGAGCAGCCAGCACGCCGGCCCCGTTGGTTTGGCCGCGGAAGCCTTGCAGGGGGGAAGTCACAGCTCTGGCCCCGGGCTGCCCCATCAGCCAGGACACTCGCAGCCCTCGCACCCCGGCACCCCGCTGCCTCCTGCCCCTCACCCTGCGCACCGCGGCCGCCTCGCCCACGGGAGCCGGGCAGGCCTGGTTTTCGGCAAGGCGACGCCAAGCCGCGCTGCTCCGTACGCAGCACCCCGGGGTGCCGGGAGGCTGAGCGAGGCCACCCCCGGAGCAGCACAGGAAGCGGCTCCGGCTATTTTCTACCACCCTGCCTCTCGGTGACGAACGCACGCTCGCTCAGGTGTCGAGAGCTTCACTCAGCCGCCGGTCAGAGCTTCCTCTTCGGCCCAAAGCGGTGCGCCGAGCTGAACGAGCGGCGTGCGGCCGGGACGGACGAGCAGCACCGGCCTCGCCGTCCCAAGGGCGAGGGTGCAAACCGGGAGCCCCCCGAGGAGCAGCTGCTGCCCCGGCTCCCGGGGGGCCCCCGACGGGTCCGGGCGGCTTCTTCTCACCGGGTGCCGACGGAGCCACGGACAGCCCCGGGCCGGGGTGCAGGGGGACAGGGCTGACCCGCCCGGGATTCTCCCTCCTGCCGCCGCCCCCCGGCCCCGTCTCGCCCGTGCCGGTCCCCGGCACCACGGTGGCTGCCCTCCGCGGCCGCCCCCCGGTTCCCCTCCCGGGATGCCCCCGCCCGCTGCCCCTCGACGGCAGCCGCCTCGCCCCCCCCGCTCCCGGTGCGCGGCCCCGCGGGGGGCTCCCCCCGGCCCTCCCCGGTGCCGGTGGCTCCGCCGGTGATGCTCCCGGGGCAGCCCGGCCCCCGGCCCGTTGTCCCGAGGAACGAGGGAAGTGCCGGTGCCCGGGCCGGGGGTAAAGGGGGACCCACGGCGATTCCGTGCCCGGTGCCGGCCGCCGGTAAGCGGGGCCCCATTGTGCGGGCGGCGGCAGCGGCAGCGCCCCCGGTGCGCGGCTCGGGCAGTGCAGGCGGAGAGAGAAAAACAACTTTGATTGGCAGTGATGGAGGCACGGCGCCTCCCGCATCCCGCACAAAGGGGACGGCGCCGCCGCACCGGCACCGGGACCGGCACCGGCACCGGGCCGCGGGACACCGGGCCCCGCGCTGGGACAGGCAGGGCAAGGCAGGGCAGGGCCGCGAGCTGCCGGTGCGGCGGGCGGGCGGCTACCGGCGGGGGCAGCTCCGCTGCGGAGCCGAGCCCGGTGCTCCGCTGAGGGCTCCGGTAGCGGCGGGGCGGGTCCTACCTGCCCCGGTAGCCGCTGGCACCGGCTTCCTCGGGGGTGCTCCATGCTCTGGGGACACACGATCATGGTGAGCCCGCGCCGTGCGCCGCCGCCCGGTGCCGGTACCCGGTGCCCGGTCCCGCCCGCCCCGTCCCGGCCGGTCCCGTCCCGGCCGCCGGCCCCGCTGAGCCGGGCACCGCGGCAGCCCGGTCCGGGGCGGGAGGGGCGTGGCTTCGCCGCTGCCTCCGCCAATCAGCGCCGCCAAGGGGCGTGGCTACCGGCACCCCGCCCCTCCGATCGGCCGCCCGGGGGGCGGGGCCTCGAAGGGGGCGGCACCCCGCGGCACCACGTGGCCAGGGGTGGAAAGTTACCCGGCATGGCCCCGCCCACCGGGGAAAGGGGCGTGGTTTGTGGGCGCCCCGCCCGTTTGAGGGAAAAGGGGCGGGGCTTGCGCTGCCCCACCGCTGGGGGGCGCCCGCGGGGCGGGGGGCGCGGGGCCGGTCCCAGAGGCTCCAGGCAGGGGCAACACGGCTTTATTGGGCTCAGCGCTGCCTCGGACGCTGCTGCCGCCCCCCCGGGGGCTGCAACATCCTGCGGGGAGCCCCCTCCTGCTCCGCAACCGGTCGTGCTGCACCTCGTGACGCCGCCTTGCCCTGCGCGGGGGGAAGGGGGTGACATGGGGACATGGGGACAGGGACGGGATGGAGGGGCAGGGGTGACGTGGGGCTGCAGGACAGGGGGACAGGGACAGGGACATGGCCATGGGGCGGCAGGGCTGCAGGATGCGGCCATGGGGTGGTGCTGGGGGCGTGGGGATGGGGTGGGTGGGGCAGCACGGGGACACACAGGGGGACAACGGGGCACCAGGACAGCATGGGGACAGCAGGTATGGGCACTGGGCAGCACCCACCGCCAGGCACCCACGAGATGCTGGGGTTCAGAGAGGTCAGGAAGGGCCCTGGACGTGGTGGCGGTGTCCCCATCCCCATGGCAGAGGTGGCTTTGTTGGAGGTGGCAGTCCCAGCGCCACCCGGCCCCACAGGCCACCCCTTACCGCTCCCTGGGTGCCAGCGGGCAGCGCCTCGGTGGTCGGCATCCTCCTGCCCTCCGCCGCCTTCAGCGAGCGCTGGAGCCTCCTGTGCGGGTGCTGCCCGTGCTGCCGCAGCGCCTCTGCGCCGGACACGGGGCTGGGGGCTCCGTGGCGGTCCCCATGGGGGGATACCCCCGCCCCGTGCACCCCACGGGTCCCCGTCCCTCACCCACCGGTCAGTGCCACGCTGGGGTTCTTCAGCAGGGGTGTGAAGGTCCGCGGCTCACGATCGTGCGCGGTGCCTGCGGGTTATCGGTCACGCCTCCCGCTGCACCCTGCGGGGACCGCGGGGACGGGGGGCTCTGCGCCTACCGGGGGTGCCCAGCTCCACCCTGCACACGTAGTAGGTGCCGGGCGCCGGGAGGAACTCGCTGGCCCTCTCCTGTAGGGTCTTGGCCTGGAAGAGCAGCTTGGGGGTGCCCAGCTTGTCGCACAGGTCGATGACGTCTGGAAAAGCCGGGCCGCGCGTCCCAGTGGTGCCAGCCCCGTGGGGAGCCCCCGCGGCGTCCCGCCCGCTGCCCCCCGAGCTCACCGGTGGCCGGGAGCCCCAGCTTGGTCCTCAGGTGGGAGAGCAGCAGCAGGACGGGGCAGTCGGTGTTGACCAGGAAGCTCTGGTTGTCTGCGGGGACAGTGGCGGTGGGTGGCCGAGGGGATGTCCTGGGGACCCGCAGCGTCCCCCACCACGTCCTCGTGGCCGGGACTCACCACCGTGGCTGATGCAGATGAACATGCTGCTGCTGCACAGAACCGTGGGGCTGCTCCCTGCCCACGTTTGTGAGGTCGGAGCGGGGCTACCGGGGTGCTGCTGAGCCCGAGTTCCACCCCCCGAGACCCCTGGAATGAGACCGACCCAAAGCAAAGTGTAACAGAGCTTTATTTATTTATTGCAGCTGGGAACCCGCGGTGCAAGCAACGGCGCCTCAGGGCCAGGGGCAGGGCGGGAGCAGGGGGCAGGATGGATTTGGGGCAGGATGGATTTGGGGCAGGATGGATTTGGGGCAGCGGCGCTGGCGTCACACTCCCACGTAGTTGTTCTGGAAGGGGCTGTGCTCACGGGGACCGGCCGGGGCCCCCTGCCCCCCCGGCGGGCGGTTGCTGCCGTCCCACTGCGGCTCGTGGCTCTCCTTGGAGGGCAGCTCGCTCACATGGCAGATGCTCTCGCTGTAGTTGGGCTTGAAGCTCTCCAGCATGTCTTTGGGGACTCCAGCCCATTCCTCAGGGGACAGAGCAGGGTGAGAGGGGTCACGAGGTGCCGCCGCCACCCAGCCCGGCCCCGCTGCGGGATGGGGGGACTCACCTGGAAGTTGCCGTTGTGGGTGATGAAGAGCTCGTCGAAGTTCTTGCTGGGGTTGGGGATCCGGGGCATGAGGATGACCCAAACCCTGCGCGGGACAGAAGTGTCAGAGGGACAGGCGCTGCCCCACACCCGCCCCCGCGCCCCCCGGCCGGCCGCTCACCTCTCCATGCGCACCAGCAGGACGACAAGGACCAGCAGCAGCAGGCAGGAGGCGATGGGGACGAGAACCGTGTGGATCCAGAACCACTGCAGCTGCTCCTCCGCCAGACCTGCAAGGAGCCCTGGCGGTGGGCAACTGGCCGGCACACGGCCACCGTGGGGCAGGGGAAGGGGCCGGTGCCGCGGGACCGCTCCTACCCTTGCCGGTGGAGTTTCTGCCCCAGACCACGGGGACGCTCCACTCGCTCCAGAGCTGGGTGCTGCCGCAGTAGCTGTTGATCTTGCTGCGCACGTAGAAGGTGTAGTACTTCTCGTAGTCCACGCTGGGGAAGGAGAAAATGTCTCCCTTCACCCCGTGCTCCTGGGGAGAGACGAGGGATAGGCAGTGAGGGCCGGCGCCGCGGGGACAGGCTCGGCGTCCTGCCCCGGCGCCTCTTACGATCCAGCTCGTGTCCTTGTTGCTCTTGTACTTGACGGCGTGCTCCAGGCACTGCGCCTTGGGGTACGGGGAGCTCCAGGTCAGCTGCAGCTGGTTGCTGCTCATGTTGCGGATGGTCAGGTTGACGGGAGCCCCCGGTTTCACTGCGGAGCACGGACGGGGCCTGGTCAGCGCCGTCCCTATGCCCCGCTGGCCGGGAGGTGAGCGGGTGGCCCAGGGGAGCCCCGGGACCCGCTGCCCTGCTCCGTACCGAGGTCCTGCAGCTCCATGCGCTCGCTGCGGATCTGCAGGGTCTGGCCGTTGAGGCTGGCGTTGAGGAGGACGTGGAAGGGCTGGAACTGGATGATCTCGCTGTGGTTGAAGTGGCAGCCGACGCTGACAGCCCGGTCCCACAGGTAGTGCTGGCACTCCACCACGGGCGACCTGTTCTCGTACCTGTGCGCGGCGGGTTACGGGGGCTCCCCGGGACCCCGCGCACCCCAACCCCTCCTGGAGCCCTCTCCGGGTGCGTCCCAGCCCGGGCTGGGCACAGAGATGCCGGAGGGGGCTGGAAACCCCACGGGGGGCTGGCGTGGAGCAGGGACACCTACCAGTAGTAGAGGGAGTAGTTGGCGGTGAGCGTCTCCCCGCTGCCCCACTTGCAGGTCATGTACTCCTCGTTGAACAGGACGCACTCCACCCCTGCGGGGGACAGAACCCAGCGGGCACTTTCCGCTTTCGCGCTGCCCACGGCCTGCAACAGCCCCACGTCCTCCTCCGGAGAACTGCCGGCTCAGCGCCTTTCCCTCCCGCATCCGCACTCGGCTCTTCCTGCCCTAACCGTGGCGGCGCCGCTGGCTTTTATGGGGCTCTGCCAGGCTCTGTGCCGTGAACTGGTAAAAAAAACAAACAAAAAAACAAAAAAAAACCAAAAAACCAGCCCAGATCAAGGCACAAAACCCGCCCCAGCAGCCCAGTGCCCCGCTCGGTGCCGGCTGTGGTTGCCTGTGCTGCGGCAGCAGGGCGCTGCGCCGGCGGGCTCGGCTGTAAGCGTGTTTTTCCAGAGGAAACGTGGGTTTGCCATTTTGTAACCCCAGAGAAACCATGAAGCCGAGCAAAGGTGTGCCGAACGCCAGATGTTTCGGAGTGTGGAAATGGAGGGCATCCTCCCGGCTGGCGGGAAGGCCCGGAGGTAGCAATGGGGCAGCGTTTATTTGGAAACCAGGTGTTTTGTCAGCGGGCAGCCCACGGCTGGGCTTCCAGAAGTAACAGCAGCCACGGGACACTGGTGTGAGAGAGGAGCCGGCCGCCCCCAGCCCCTGCATACGTGCGGCAGCGTCACAGGGATGGAAACGGGGATGGACGTAGGTGGGTGGCCACAGCCACAGCCGATGCACAGGACCAGCATGGGGCCCACGGCCCAGCCCTCCCGCAGCCCCCCAGCACCCCCGGGTCCCCCTCTGGCACCTCCCGGGGTCTTAAAGCTGGGTTTTGGCCAGGGAGCCGTGGGGCTGCCCCGACGGCCAGGTTCCCTCTTCCCTTGGGGAAGGGCTAGCCAAGATTCGGGGCTGAGAGCTATGGGGCTGGAGGCTGTGGGGTGGGAGAGCATGGGGCTGGTACCCACAGGGTCAGCGATGCTCCAGCTCCCGGCTGGGAGCCCGGACACCCACCGGGATGTCCCGGCTCTCCCAGTACCCCCACTGCCGGGGGTCCCCGAGGCACGGCACATGGCCCTGCATCCTGCCCTCGGCCGCCATCACCGGGGAGCTCTGTCCCCATCCCCGGCACCCACGGGGTGGTCCCCACCCCCCTTACCTGTGGGGCCATGGGCAGCGGCGAGGCGAGGGCCCAGCCCGCAGAGTAGCAGGACGGGCGCGAGGAAAGCCGCGGGCACCGCCATGGCGCGGCTGGCGTGCGACGGCCCCGCGCAGCCCACCTTGCTCAGCCGATGGCTTCCGCACCCGCCGCCGCTTCCTGCCGCGCGGCGCCGCCTGCCGCCGAGGGCCCACCCTGTGTGACGCCCCGACGGGGCCCCACGGCTCACCCCGACGGGGCCCCGCCGCTCTTCCTGCCTGGTCCCCGCAGCTCCGGGCCCCCCTGGGACCCCATGGCTTGGCCCCATTGGAACAGGCTGCTGTGGGGGTCCTGAACTGTTGGCAGGCCCGTGGGCATGTATGGGGTGGTGGTCACCGGGGGGGCTGTGTTGGGCAGGTGGCTGTGGTTGGGGGTGGCCATGGGGCAGGTAGCGAGGGGGTGGGCTGGGGGTGGTGGGATGGGGTGGGGGTCCCCTGGGAGTCCCGTGGGGGTCCCATGGGGGTGCCCTGGGGGTCCTATGGGGGTGCCCTGGGGGTCCCATGGGTTCCCCTTGGGGTGCTGTGAGTTCCCTGGGGTGCCCTGAGGGTGCGCTGGGGGTGCCGTTGGGACCCCTAGGCGTATTGTGGGGTGCCTTGGGGTCCCATGGGGACCCGTGGGGTCCCAGGGGTCCCACAGGGGAGCTGTGCAGGGTCCCGTGGTGTCACATGGGGTCTCCTGGGGGTCCCCTGGGGGTCCCATGGGGTCCCTGGGGTGCCCTGGGGGTGCCATGGGGTCCCCGTGGGGTGCCGTGGGGGTGCCCTAGAGTCCCGCGGCGGTTCCCTGTGGGTTCCCTGTAGGTTTCCTGTGGGTTCCCTGTGGGTTCCGTGGGGTCCCCTGGGGTCCCGTGGGGTTCCCGGGGGTGCCCTGGGGGTCCCGGGGGTGCCGTCGGGGCGGGCACGTGGCGGGGCGCCGAGGGCAGCCCCGGGGCGCGGCGTGGGAAGGGAGGGGGGGCGACCACGTGACCCCGCCGTGTCCGCCAGGGGGCGCCGCTCTGCCCTCGGCCTCCTTCGGCACTTTCCGCCTCCTCCCGGCTCGGGCTCGGGCCCTCCCCTTCGGGCCTCTCCGTCCGCCCTCGGCTCGGCTTCGGGGAGCTCCGGCTCCCTTCGGCGGCTCCGGCTTCGTTCGGCTCCGTCCGGAAGCGTTCGGGCCGGGCCGTCGGCGCATGCGCAGCGGCGGGCGGCCCCGGCGGTCCTTGTTGTGGCCCGGCCGCCGCTGCCCGCCGGCCGCCCGGGATGGCGGCCTTCGGCGTCCTCAGCTACGAGCACCGCCCGCTCAAGCGGCCGCGCCTCGGCCCGCCCGACGTCTACCCGCAGGACCCCAAGCAGAAGGAGGTGCCGGGGGGAGAGCGGCTGATGGGCTGGGGGGAGCCCCTCAGGGCCCGGCCCCGCGGGGGGACCCGGCACGGCCGTGACCGGAGCTCCGGGGAGGGGGTGGGGGGCGGCCGGGCTGGGCCTCGTCCTCAGGGACCCCCCATGGACCCCTCAGGGATCCCCAAAGACCCCCCATGGACCCGCAAGGGACCCCTCAGGAACCCCCCATGGACCTGCAAGGGACCCCCCATGGACCCCCAAGGACCCCCCATGGATCCTTAAGGGACCCCCTAGGACCCCCTCACCCATGGACTTCCAAGGGACCCCTCAGGAACCCCCCCATGGAACCCCCCCCATGGAACCCCCAGGAACCCCTCAGGGACCCCCCAAGAACTCCTGAGGGACTCCCCATGGACCCCCCGGAACCCCCCATGGACCTCCCATGGATCCCCAAGGACCCGCCATGGACCTCCAAGGGACCCCCCAGGGGACCCCTCATGGCACGCTGACCTCTGCCCCCCCCGCAGGATGAGCTGACCGCCCTGAACGTCAAGCAAGGCTTCAACAACCAGCCCGCCGTCTCTGGGGACGAACACGGCAGCGCCAAAAACGTCAATTTCAACCCTGCCAAGGTGAGAGCCCCCCGGAGCTGCCCTCCCGGCAGGTCACAGGGCTGGGCTGGGCTGTCCCGGGCGGCCGTGGGTCTGCTGGCAGCCTCCTCGCCTTCGGGACAGGCGCTGCGGGAGCTGCCCCTGCATGGTCAGAGTTCAGTGTTGGCAGGCGTTGGTCGGCAGCTGCGGCTCCCACCTCTGAGAGCAGATCCTTGTCTGGCCTGGTGCAGCCGAGGAGCTTTATCTCCAGTTGGTAGATACGTCCTTATATTCTGCAGTCAAAGCAGGAGACCTGGTAGCGAGAAACTTCTTCAGCATGGGCCTGGTTAGATCATTGCGATGGTGGAAGAGATGTAAGGCTTGTAGAAACATCTGGCAATTTAAACACAGGGGTTGCAAAACAGGCTTCACCTTCATTTTTCTGATATCAAGGCGTTAACTACTCGGTCTCCCTTCCGAGGGGACTGGCAGTGGCCTGGGATGGAAGGCAATCGATAAGCACGGTGGTTTTGTTTTCTTTGGCTGACCTCTGTCCCAGAAGCCCTCAGTCTGGACTGACTTAAGTGTTTATAAAGAGCTGTGTCCATCTCAGCTGGAGTCCTCGCTCGGTTATTGTGCTGTCGTCTAGAAGCATTGCGAGTATAGTAACGGAAATTATTGGCATTTTTGTGTGCGTGTGCTTCAGAAGTTCATAACCGGGGAGACTTCTGGCAGGAAGGATAGATGGGATTTTAAGCGAGCAGTGCAGATTTTTCAGCTATGAAATGTAATTTGTCCTTTTTCTTTCTTTCCCTCCTCCAGATCAGTTCAAATTTTAGTAGTATTATTGCAGAAAAGCTGCGGTGCAATACGCTGCCCGACACGGGAAGACGGAAACCCCAGGTGAATCAGAAGGATAACTTCTGGCTGGTGACAGCGCGCTCGCAGAGTGCCATAAACAACTGGTTCACCGATCTGGCTGGGACTAAGCCTCTCACTCACCTGGCCAAGAAGGTACGTCACAGGAGGGGCTGCCCGGCAGGGCAGAGCATTTCATCCGTGCTTCCTTCTGAAGTGTTTGTTTAGTAGAAGGTTTTACTGCTTGGAGGAGTTTCTTCCATCTACATCTCTTGATTTTTTTCAGCTTGAAGAGCATATCCAGGATGTGCGTTGCACTACTTGGAGTCTCCTTGCTCAGTCCACTTGTCTTTTGTTTGGAGGTTGGGTTCAGCTCTGCTTCCTGCCTCGTGTGGCGTGACTGATGGCTGTCGAGGCTCTGATGTTTTTCAGAAGAGCTGCTGCTGTCGCCTTTGGCCTGTTGTTTAGACGAGGACCTTTCCTCTTCTGGGGGTTTCCAACTTCTCCAAAGTCGTAGTGGGAATTACTGGAAACGATCAGCTGAGCTACTTCCCTGGCTTCTGTTGCAGTGACACATGTTTCTGGTTTTAAGCTGAGAACAGTGCCTGTCAGCCGGGCTGAGACCAAACTAAAGCGTTTCTGTGCTCTGGGGTCTAGGGCTAGGGATTACCCTGGCAGCACTGAATGCTTTAGGGTGTGGGAGAAGGAAGAAGGGTCCCACTCTGCCGTGTCAGAGGGCCCAGTAACAAGGGGAGCAAACTGCCTGTCCTGCTGGGCCAATAAACAACCTAGGAATCTACAGTGTAGTGTGGAAAAATATAACTGCCAGCTGCGAAATAGTAGCAGAGCACGGAGTTTAGAAGCTGGAATTTGCCTGGCCCTTTGGATTCTGAGTCAGCCTCGGGAAAATCAAATTGGCTTTCCCCACAGTCTGTCTTCAGTCTCTTAATAAATGTAGTTTTTATATCTTTGCACATCGGCCGTCAGGTTCTTGAGGTCACTGTGTAAACTCGAGCCTTTCAGGGCCTCTCCCAGTTTTCTGCAGTGTGCTCCATCAGCGCTCACGGACCGAGACGTGAGAGCAGCTGCGGCTGGTAGCCAAGCAGTCCGTGGCAGTGAGGCATCAGAGAATAATTGGGAAGAATGTAGGAGACACAGCGAGTGAGTGATTCAACCGTCGGTAGTTTGGGGAACTCGATACCTACACAGTGTACCTGTTCGCTTTGAATTTCTCATACCTCTGGGAACCCACACCTACTTGTGTTCTCCGTAGCATCCTGTGCCTGTGAGCCCGGCAGCTGTGTGTTTTGCTGTGGTGTGTTACCACTTCCTGTTCCATAAATCTGCAGTCTGCTGATTTCACTGCTGTCCTCCCATGCTTTCTCTTGAATTTTTGAGTCTTGGATTAATGAATTCCTTCCTGCTGGGGTATTCAATTCCCTGTTTCTCACAGTCTTGGCCGCTTGTACCCGTTCTGTGTTGTTTACAACACGAAGAGTCCTGTCCTCGGTCTGTCCTCACGCTCGTTCCTGCCTCAGTCCTTAGCCTGCACCTTCTGTCGTTGTTTACATCCTCTCTGGAGGATGTCCTCAGAGCCGTTTGCAGGATTCAGGGCGTGGATTTACAGCGATGTCATCGTGTTTTCTGTCTTCTTTCCATTTGTTCTGCTTCTGTTCGTGCTGAAATGCAGCTCTGGTGCTGTTGCTTTCTGACCAGAGACAAATTCTGGCAGTGGGTTTCTGGAGGCACAGAGCAGCGCAGCACCTTTTCTCCCTGCACAGGTGGTGGTGCCTGCGGCGCGTGGGATTGCTTCGGAACGGTTCCTGTCCAAGTCCGTGGTTGCGATTCCCCCTCTCCGTTCTGTTACAGGTGCCCATCTTTAGCAAGAAGGAAGAGGTCTTCGGTTATTTGGCAAAATACACTGTTCCAGTGATGAGAGCGGCGTGGCTCATCAAAATGACTTGTGCCTATTACGCAGCCATCACAGAAACCAAGGTGAAAAAGCGGCACGTCATCGATCCCTTCATCGGTAAGCGTTTGTGTGGAGCTCTGCTTTTGTCCATCCCAGGTGTTTCCTGCACAGCCCGCTCTTGAGCGGTGAGAGGTAGCCTGGAAATCGACGTAAATTTGTTTCCTGCTGATAAATCCTGGTGCTTTGATGTGCATAACTGTCTGCAAGCCCGCTTGTGAGAGTCCTCTGTTGAAAAATAAGTCTTGGCTCCCAGAAATCCTTCCTCAGAGCCTCCCTCTTCTTTTTCAAAACTCCCCCTGAAGTTCTGTGCTCCTCTGCAGCATTACCTGTTTTTTGCCTTACCCTACAAAGACTGCAAATGTTATTGCTTAGCTATGAGTGATTAGCTTCTTCCTGAGCAGGTATCTTTCCCAGAGAATTCCCAGATATTATTCTGCGTTTCCAGTTTCATTAAGCCTTCCTGGATCCCACATCTAACACCCTTTGTGTTCTGGCCTGCTCCAGCTTACTGCAGCCTAGAGGAACTCCAGTGCCTGCTGGCTCATGTGGCTGTCACTGCAGGACCTGACCACGCTCCCTTGCAAAGCAGTATTAGCAGCCGATGGCCATGCGTTGTTTTCCTTCTTATCTTTGGTTTAAAAATTGCAGAAGCTTCTTTATTATTTTTTTTGAGGTTGATCAGCTTGCTGGGTATATTGATTCCAATTGCTCTCCTGTTCCTTTGGATGTTTGTCCTACTGCTGACCCCAGTTGTATATTTTTGCCTTGGGTGTTGTCATTTGCATTGTCCCGGGGAGTGCAGTCGTGCTGTTATTTCGTGTACTGGCTTTGTCTTTTGTACAGTTAGATTTTATTTGAATACATATATTTAGAAATTGGTGATCATGGCTTTGCACTGGTGTCTGAAATAGATGAAAGGCAAGTTCAGAGCTGAAGTGTTCGCAGTGTTTCTGCTGTCTGGAAGGTGACTGAGGATGTTCAGTCAGGCTGGCCTAGCCTTGCATTTCTGTGGTCCCCCCACCTCACTGCCAGCCCCAGTCCAGAAACAAAGCTAATAGCGTGATATTTCCTTTTTTCCCTCTTCCTCTACTTTTCAAATGACAGGAACTTTTCTGGGTTTCCCCGTGGACACCAGCCTAGGTGTTGGTTCTTTTCCTTCTGTTCAGCCCCGTGCTCGTTGTTAACGTGCTCCTTTCCTCCAGAATGGACGCAGATCATCACCAAGTACCTGTCAGAGCAGCTGCAGAAAATCGCCGAGTTCTACAGACAGCTCCCAGGGCAAGGCTGTGGTTCGCCATCGGGCCCGATGCCTCAGGAGGTGGAACAGGCTTTGAAGCAGTGGGACTACAACGAGAAGCTAGCCATGTTCATGTTCCAGGTGAGGGGCTGCTGCGTGGGTGTGCGGGGAGGGCTGGGGGATGTGTACCCAAAGTGATGTGTTTTTGCAGAATATTCTCTTGATGAATAGACCTTTAGGGCTGGATGCAGTTCTAGTTCTAGGGCAGGATGAGCTCGGTGGTAAAACGGGGTAGTAGAGGATTGTGCAAACTCGTAGAGTTATTTCCACGATCAGAAAGCAAGCGGCTGCTGCCGCTCTGCCTTACCTTAGTGAGCCTTGATTCAGCTCTCGTCCATTTGCTCTGCCTCTACCTGTGTGCAGGATGGCATGCTGGACCGGCATGAGTTCCTGACGTGGGTCCTTGAGTGCTTCGAGAAGATACGGTCGGGAGAAGACGAATTTCTCAAAATGCTCCTACCCTTGCTGCTACGGGTAAGA
The DNA here is from genome assembly GCA_011076525.1 of Nettapus auritus. Classification (NCBI taxonomy): domain Eukaryota; kingdom Metazoa; phylum Chordata; class Aves; order Anseriformes; family Anatidae; genus Nettapus; species Nettapus auritus. The sequence continues at coordinate 9,523,375 of CM021768.1, forward strand.
AATTGCTGCTGGTTTAGGACAGCTCTGACTTGTCTGTTGTCAGTCCCCTCCAGGCTGCCTAAGGCACGGTGAGCTGTTCTGCACTGTGAATGCTGGAGAATGTCCTCCTGCTAGAGCATCATTCTGATGATGCAAGGAAACCTTTTCGAGTCCTGCTTTTTTTCTGCTTCTCTCTCCTTTATCCTGTTTCCCTGCATTAGACCTGGCAATCCCTGTCCGTCTCGTAACTGTGAGAGTGGGACTCCGGGTACTCATTGTGCACCTCTGCTTGGAAACTGCCTTTCTTTCTTTCTCTCTTTCTGTCACAACAGATTTTAGATAGACTCTTGAAGCCCTGGGAGGGCTGGGTGTGGGGACGCTTTGATGCATGGATTCATTGTCACAGGAGAGCATTTAAGGAGTTCCTCTGATGCTTGGTAGCCAGTGGGTGGTCGATGATGCCAAGGTGTGCTGTGTGAAGGGATGTCTCTACAAGGCAGCGCTCTGCTGTGTTCAGCTTTGGGAGGACAAAGGGTTTCCTCCGTGCTGCTTGTAATGAGGACTTTTTTTTTTTACCCTGCTCTTCCCTACAGTACTCTGGAGAGTTTGTGCAGTCTGCGTACCTGTCCAGACGTCTGGCCTACTTCTGCACCCGCAGGCTTGCTATGCAGCTGGATGGTGCTGGCGGGCACCCACCCCACATCCTGTCTACGCAGACAGGGAATGCTCTTCCTGCAACTCCCACCCCTCAGCCAGCTGCCGGGAATCCTCCTCCCAGCCCTTTCAGTGACTTGCTTCTGTGCCCTCAGCACCGGCCGGTGGTATACGGACTCAGCTGCATCCTTCAGGTAGGTCCGGGTAGTAGCTGGTGACAGCAGGGTCAGCAGGAGCTGTTCATATTTTATGCCATTGCAGAAAAAAATCATTATGGCTTGAGACAATAACCTCCTGAAGTTTAAAGCCGTGTTTGTCGAAGTGTAAGTACTCGCTGATGTGTTAAGAGAGTTTGGTACCAGACATCAGTGCTGTGGCAGTGTCCTTGACTGAATTACGTAAGAAAAATGGGTTGGAACAGAGCTTTTTGCTCTATTCACGTATGCCTCAGATGCCTGGGAATGCTTTGCAGAAGAGAGAGCAAGGGGGGGGAAAAAAAAGGGACGTTTCACCCGAGGTTGTGTGTATCATTTAAAAAGTTGTCATCTAGGAAAGGAAGTTACACCAGCCATGAGGAAGAGCACATCATAATTCTGTGAGCTCTTCAAAAGAAAAACAAAACTACGACAAAAACATGCAGCTGCCAAAATAACAGCAACCAAAAACAAACAAACAAACAAAACAAACATAAGTGTGTGGGGTTGTTTTTTGTGTATGGAAGAACTTTGTCTGTTTAGCCAGACCACTTTCCTCAGGAACGATGGCAGACTAAGAAAAGAAGTGACTAAACTTACAGTCTGTATACTTGGAATTGAATAAGCCGTAGGTAGCAGTAAAAGGGCAAGGCTGCTGAAGCCTTGCTGGTAGATGTTTGAAGGGCAAGCTGTGTCACTGTGGGACTCAGTCCAGACCGTGCTTGTGTCAGAGGGAGATAGGTGAGTTCTGTTCAGTGTGTTTGTTCATGGTTGTGTTTTTCTCCTTCAAGAGAAGAGTGGCTAAGTCAGGTAGATCCCTGTGCAAGCACTGGAGATTGCCCCTTCCAGGAGCATGCTGAAGCAGAGAAGATTCCAGAGAGTGCAGGATGGAGCAGGAGCTGGAGAGGAAGAGCGCACAGAGCTTGGGAACCTGCAGCTCAACAGAAAAATTGAGATCAAGGAGCCCTGACAGGATCAAGAAGCAGCCTGCCAGCTCTCAAACAGGATAGAAAGAAAATTCCTAGGGTACAGCTGGCTAGAAGTAAGATTGCCTCTGCAAGGGCCTAGAGAGCAAGGTGGGGGTTATAAATAACCCCTTTGTATTTGTGTTAAGCCTTTCGTAGTCACTTTCAATTTAAAACATTATTCTTCCAGTTTGTGGTAAAACATGACCTTTGGAATATAAAAATCGTTTTTGGGGGAAGCTCACTTCAGAGAAAATACAGGAGCGTATGCATCTCAGATTTGGCCGATGTGGGGTCTGAACAGCCTGCTTAAAAAGTTCAAATTGGTTAATGATGGTCGGATTATTTTTATGGTATGTATCAGAAGAGCCCTTCTGAGAGATGCACAGATTTTCTGTCTGCGGACAGTAGATGAGGCTAAGGCGCAGTAAGATCTGGTGGCTGGAGCTGGGTAAAGTCGGGCTGGAAGCAGATGCGTTTCTATCAGTGTGTAATTAACCTTTGCTCAAATGTCCCAGAGAGATGATGGATTCTTTGGTTTGAGCATTTGTAGCAGCCTTGGTTGTCCATCTTAACGTCTGGTTCCTCATGACCCAGAAGCTGGAGAGGTGTATCCTAGGAATCATTCGGTGAAGATTTGGCTGTGTCTGTGGGTGGCTGTACAAGATCAAAAAAAGAATGAAAACGTGTAATAGTATTGATACTATAATCCTACAGATCATTATTAAATAGTACAGTACAATGAGTTTGGGGCTGTTGACTCAGATTTCTTCTCACACTTGGCTGACTTACAGTCCGCATCGAGAGCAATGTAAGTGCTGCTCCTGGGCCAGGAGGGTCGGCCTGTGCATTGACAGTGTGAGTCGTAAGAAAGTAAGGTCTGCTTATAAGAAGCAGGGAGCTGTGCAGCAACGTGTTTAGATAACGCTTTTGGATAACATGGAACTCTGCTCCTGGCTTCTTAAGCATACCTAGGCTAAGACATTTAATAAGCAAAAATTGTAGTCTATTCCTTTCTACTCTTGTATGCTCTGAAGAGTCTTTCGAAGCTTAGAACAACCACCACCAAAAAACCCCACAAACCTAAATAGCAAATGCATGCACAAGACGATGAATGTCTGGGCAGTAGAATAAATGAGTGGTTCTTTCTATAGAAAGTAATTTAATTTTGACTGTTTTGACCTTAATTTGCTGACTGATACTCATTTTTCTGTCTGTTGCAGAGCATAATTTTGTGTTGCCCAAGCGCCCTTGTGTGGCATTACTCGCTGACTGATAGCAGGATAAAGACTGGTTCCCCCCTGGATCACCTGCCCATAGCCCCGTCGAACTTGCCTATGCCAGGAGGGAATTCAGCCTTTACGCAGCAGGTGAGCAGCCTTCGGAACAGGGAGATCTGGTGCTCCAGGATAACAGCTGCATCGTGGCTCTTTCAGGATTTTCTTTTCACGTTGTGCGATAAGCGCAGTCAGAGGTGCTCTCACTCCCAAGGAATTAACTGCTCCCATTCTGCCGTGAGCAAGATCGCCAAGTAGACCTTGGAAGATGGGCAAAATCTAATGTCAAGTGGAGCTACTGTCATGTTTTTTGTTTTCTGATAATTTTTTACACAGGACTTCTAAGGCATCCTCTTGGATGTTTACGCTAATCTGTTGCTTTTAGGTTCGGGCGAAGCTCCGTGAAATTGAGCAGCAGATCAAAGAGCGTGGCCAGGCTGTGGAGGTTCGTTGGTCGTTTGACAAGTGCCAAGAAACCACAGCAGGTAACTTGCTGTAGGTTTAAGTTTTTCTGCCACGTTCCATATGTTACCCTGAGAAGTTTCCTTTCTGTTTCTTTGTTTTCCTTACGTGCTGGCGTTGGTGTTCACTCTCATCAGTGAGGAGAACCAAATGGTTCATTTTCTTTCCAGTGTAAAATCTTCCATGGGTCACTTTCCCTGGGTATAGTGCGAGTTATTATTGGAAACTGGAAGTGTGTACCAGAGAACTGTAGTCCTGTATACGTGCCATGCTTTAGTGTTTTCCTCCAACATCTGCTGTTGGCTTTGATAGTCAGGATATTAAGGTAGATGGACCCTTGCCTGACTGGTACAGCTTTCTTCAGGCAGTCTCCTGAGCGGTGAGCTCACAGAAACTGTTTTGTTCAAGAGTTGTAGCAGTTGCCAAACATGAATTTCTTTTCGCTCTTCTCTTGCAGGTTTCACTATCGGCCGTGTCTTGCACACTTTAGAAGTTCTGGACAGTCACAGCTTTGAAAGATCTGACTTCAGCAACTCTTTGGATTCCTTGTATAACAGGATATTTGGGCTGGGTCCAACCAAAGACAGTCATGAGGTACCTTGGGACTTTGCAGCTGGGCCCTGGTCTTGGTTGTGGCTATGTTCCTGTTTATGTTCCCTGGTTACTGCCCTGTGTCTGCAGATCATTGACGAGGTAGGGAGGTCCTAAAGTGAGAACAGGGGGAGTCTGTGCACTAGTCCAAGTCTGTGCTAAGAAATGTGCATAAGCCTGAGACAGTCCCCACAGCTGGCTGAAGAGAGTGACCTATTTATGATGGATAGGGCCACAGAGCAACTAGTACTCCGTTGGTTCCTGGAGGTGAGCTGCAAAGCTGGTAGTTTGTGTATTTGGAGTAATGCTGTTGAGAAACTGTTTCACTGTGTGCTAAGATTGACACCTCATAGATGTGCTGCTGAAAGAGATTATTTTCTGAAGCAGCGCAAGCTGCAGTGTTGTCAAGGGCTGTGTTTCACCTCATGTCACAAAAATGAGTCAAACAGACAAAGCAGGAAGACTTCACCTTGACATCCGTGGTGCACGTTAGGAAGAGGGGGATGTAGCAGACTTCAGGCTGTGCTCTAGCTCTTGGTTACATCCAACCTGAGGCCTTGGGGTGCTCACCTTTTTTGCTTGGGTCACATTCTCACAAAAGTGCTCGTCTCTCCCCAGATCTCCCCAGATGATGATGCAGTGGTGGCCTTGCTGTGTGAATGGGCTGTCAGCTACAAACGCTCTGGACGCCACAGGGCTATGGTCGTGGCCAAACTCCTGGAGAAGCGTCAAGCAGAGATAGAGGCAGAGGTACGTTCTTATTCTTGGAAAGCTAGCAGCAGTAAAGCAGAGCAGAAGTTAGCTACCTTCAGATTGTTTGCAACAGTGAAAGGCGAAGGCAGATCAGCACGTCTCTTAACACTGGTGCTGTTAATTACGGTGTTTGCTCCGTCTAACCCAAAGTAGGTCGTAAGTGTTGCTTTGTGTGTATTCCCTTTCTTGGATGATTCTGAAGACAGTTAAGTGCTCGTGGTGCAGAAGCACCGGCCTACTTAGAGACTATGAAACAGCTTACAGAAACCTATGTGGTGGCTTTCCCTAAGTGCAAGCGAGGAATAATCTCTTGAAGGCTTCTTTTTTGAGTTTATGGACATAGAGTGTCTCCTCTGGGACAGCGGTTGGTACTTTTGTCTGTTTTTACAGAGATGTGGGGACTCTGAAGTCGTGGATGAGAAGGGCTCCATTTCCTCAGGATCTCTCTCGGCAGCCAGTGCTCCTGTCTTTCAGGATGTCCTTATGCAGTTCCTTGACACTCAAGCTCCTATGCTAAGTATGTAATAAGAACTTGTGGTCTCCCAGTTTGTAGCTTTCCCTCTTCTGCAGACTCCAAACTAGCATGCTGTTCTATATGTAAGTCCATTCTATATGTAAGCACCCAGATTCTCTCTCTGGCTTCCTTGCAATCTGGAGCATATCCTGGGGAGGGAGGGACAGCAGCCAGGAGAGCCAGACGGCAGGATGATGGTGCAGAAGTTCCTCTGTTAACGGAGTGTTGGCCAAGAATAAATGAGTATAAGCTAACCTGGAAGTGATTCAGGCTGAGAACCAGAGGAAGATTTCTAACTAGTAGGGGACAAAACTCTGGAATAACCTGTCGGTGTAAATACTGCAAACGGATAAACTAAAGGGGGAAGGATCCAGTTCTGAACGATGTGGGGGGCTGTGGTGTGTATACCCAGGAATGGCACCTCCAGTCTAAAGTCCCATGCCTCTGGTCTGTGATACTGACTGAAGAGGTTTTGACTTAATTGCCAGCTGTTGAAGGTTGGTTTTCTGATTCTAGCTTCTGCTATAACCTCAGAACTATGTATCAGTCACTTACTACGTTGAGATCGCCAGAAACACGTTTTCTGACTCTAGGTTAGGTGGCTTTTTAGTTCTACAGAAGAGTTCTGATAAGTGCTCACCGTCTCTGCTGTCCTTTCAGCTGATCCTGGGAAGGAAAATGAGAAGGTGGAATTTTTTAACCTGGTGCTGCTATTCTGTGAGCTAATCCGACACGATGTCTTCTCTCACAACATCTACATGTGCACACTCATCTCCCGGGGTGATCTAGCCATGGATTCCCATGGGCCTCGCCCGCCCTCGCCCTTTGATGACCCTGCTGAGGAGCATGACAGGAAGGAGACAGAGGGTAACAGTGGCATCAAGCTAGAGGTGAGAATACAAGCACCATGGCTCTCCCTCCTGTGTGCCGTTTCCCTTGGTTATGCTTTCCTGTTTTTACCAGCTTTGCAGCCTCCTTGCTGTTACCTGCTGGAGGATGTACCGGTGACTTATGCTTCTCGTTCCCCTGAGCTATTTCCTTACCACTTCAGTTGCAAAAATAGAAGGCTGTGTTCTAAGTGTGTCGAAAGCCCCTGCCGAATGTAAAGGGGCAGACTGGAAAATCTTGCTCTGCTCAGAGCTGAGCAGCGTAGCATAAACTGCTGTGCAAGGCCTGTATGTGATGTCAGGTGTTTGTAGTGTATTTGATTCCAGCTGGGTTTCTTCCGGGAGGCACTGTGGGTGTTGGCATTGCCCAACAGGGAAATGGAGTGCTGCAGTAAGTGAATCTTGTCTTGTTCACTGGTGTACCAGTGAGCTGTAAAGCTGCTCTGTCTGTTCCCAGGACACAGGTCTTTCTGAGCCCATGGACATTGACCACAACTCCAGTGCACTCTTTGATGACATGGAGAAGACAGATTTTTCGGTATGTGTCTGCATTTTCCAGCTGCTTCTCAGTAAGTAGGTCAGTATGTTGTACTGCGACCAGGGACAGCAGGTGCCTCGCTTCTGTGTGAGTGCTTTCTGCTGCAGCGCCAGTGTGCTGGAAGCGGCTAGCTTGTAAGGCAGCTGACGCTGTAAAAAGGTTCATATAATCTGTTCAGGTAAGTCAGAATGATTCAGATTCTGTCAGTCAGTCCCTGGCATTCCTGGGATTTTTTTTTGTCTTCTGTCCACTGTCAGCCCAGTATTTGGGCTGGGTAGGAAGTGAGCTGCTTGGAAGTGGGTAGGAAATGGATGACCATAATAGCACCTGGAGACTGAGGGTGGCCAGGCGCTGTTGGCAGGGAGTTTCTTGATTACATGCGAAAACACGCAGGTCTGCTGTCACTGTACTGGGTGGCCTTCAATACTTTTTCAGCTTCGCAGCTCTTCATAATATTTGTGGGCGTAGATCATAATCGCAGAATACTTTGAAGCACTTCATTTGTAATAAAGAGAATTTGTGGTGATTGAAAATTCATGAGTACTTACTTTCTTCCACCTCTTAATGGATTTTCAAAGTTCTATGCAGGTGTGATGCAGAGAGCTATTTTGCTTCCCAGGATCCTCACCTCTCCTAAACTCCTGAGGTGTGGTTATTTATTTCCTCTTCTTTATTACGCAATATAAAATTGGAACCAGAAGCAGAAGTGGAAATAATGTCTTAGCACAGTGCCTTAGGTCAATGCCCTAAGATCTGGATGTTTCCTACCCTCCCTCTTCCTGCTCCTTTTAGGCCTGAGCAAACGTGGCTTTTTTCACCTGTATTTCGTATTGCATTCCCATGTTCCCTAAGTGCCTTTTTTAAAAATCTCTTTATGCTTCCCTAGATGTTTTCTCCACCAATGCATTGTGAATCTAAAGCCAGCCCTTCCCCTGAGAAACCGGATCCTGAAAAGGAAGCAAAACCTCTGCTGAAGGACAAGTCTGCAGAAGGAATGCTAGCATCTTTGTACGACCAGCCTCGGCACATCCAGTATGCAACACACTTTCCTATTCCTCAGGTATGAGACCTGCTCACGACCCCTCTCCTGCTGCTGTCTTGTGCTCCAGTCATGAGGCTGCCGTGTTTCCCTGCTGCACTGTTGTAAGTCTGACTGGTGTTGAACCTGACATCTTTTAGTACTGGGTGGGTGCAGAGCACAGTCTTGCTTTGCTGCACTGCTGCAGGAGAGTGATCTGCTTAAGATGTCTCTTTGCTTACTCCCAGAACAACTTCTGAGATGAAGCTTTCTTTTTGCTTTTAAGAGCTCCAGATGTGAAATGAGATTAAGGCATTCAGCCTGATAGTTGCTAATGCAGTTCTCTCTCGGTTTCCCAGGAGGAGTCATGCAGTCACGAATGTAACCAACGGTTGGTAGTTCTTTTTGGGGTCGGAAAACAACGGGACGATGCTCGGCATACGATCAAGAAAATAACCAAAGACATTCTAAAAGTTTTAAACAGAAAGAGCACTGCAGAGACAGGTCAGTATTGTTTGAGCCCCTCCTTTTTGAAAAAGGAGCCTTTCCACTTGGCTGCCTCCTGTGTGGTGTCTCACAATGGAAGGATTTCATGTAACCTGCAGTGCCTGGTTGGCTGTATCAGTCACTGACAGTCTGGAATGGTGCTCTAGTCTCAAATATACTGAGCAGCAAGTAAGAAGATCAATTTCCTTCTGACTCTATACGTTTAATTCTTCGGAGGGCAATTAAGTCATAGCAAGTTCAGAGTGAGACCCTGGCCAAAACACAGTCTTCAAACTTTTTTTTTGTGTGTTGATCAGTGTTGATGACTGATGCGTAGTCCTCTTCTGGTGAGGAAGGTAGCCTAATGCTGTTTGCTGGTCCTCCTAACTCTGGTAGGTGGAGAGGAAGGCCAGAAGAGGAAAAAGAGCAAGCCAGAAGCATTCCCGACAGCTGAAGATATTTTTGCAAAGTTCCAGCACCTTTCTCACTTTGATCAGCACCAAGTCACGTCTCAGGTATGAAACTTTTCAGACCGCTGTCTTCCTTGCGTCCTGATTGTGTCCCTTTGTATTACTGAGGGCAGCTTCCTACAGGGGAAAAAGAGATGGAACTGCTGAGGGACTTCCGCAAGGAGAGATAGTACTGTGTGTTGTCTTGCACTTGCAGGTATCTCGCAATGTCTTGGAACAGATCACCAGCTTTGCCTTGGGAATGTCCTACCACCTGCCTCTGGTGCAGCACGTGCAGTTCATCTTCGACTTGATGGAGTATTCACTCAATATCAGTGGTCTTATCGACTTTGCCATCCAGGTAAGCACAGTGTGCTTAAGCACTTAATGGGATCGGTTCATCAGCTGAAAGGCAGAAGATCTGTGCTGTGATGTTTGTGTCATGGAGGTGGGCAGATGAGGTGGTCACTGGTGCTCCTGGGCTGCAGCTGTTTGGAATTAAGTTGTTTGTGGCAGGTAGTCTTACATGTCCCTTGGGGGGATTATTCTTCCAGAGACTTCAGGATTGTCTTCAAAGGATTTGCATTGCATCTCTGTCCCTGGCTGCAGCAAGGCCTTGTTCTGAGTGAGAAAGGGGGATGTCTTTCTCTGCAAGCCTCCTGCCTTTCTCCCCTGGAAGGGTCCTTGGCACGTGGCAATGCAGACTGCCTTCTGATCCTGCTAAAATTCTGTTGCTGTTTTTGCAGGCTGTGACACTTGTCTTTTGAAACCTTGCTGTGACTGCTGATGAAATTGAGGTTATTAGCCTTTAAAAGGGAGGATCTCCCTGCACAGAGTGATTTGTGCTGGACAGAAGTACCAAAAAAGCTGCCAGCTACAATCTGTGTCCGTATACCAAGCTCCCTCTGACACCCAAGCACTGTCAGACCCTTTGTACTGGTTGAGTGAGACATTGCGCTTAAATACGGAGCACTAACCGTTCCAGGGTTATGTTTGTAGGCAGAAAGTGCCTGCCAGTCCCTCTTCCTGGCAGGCCCTATGGGCTGTGGGTGTCGTGTGCCTGCTCCATCTCTGACCATACCTTACCCCTGTGGCTGTTGAAGGGTTTTTCTGTCATTGGGTGCAGTTGCTGAATGAACTGAGCGTGGTGGAGGCAGAACTGCTGTTGAAATCCTCCGACCTTGTTGGCAGCTACACCACCAGCTTGTGCCTGTGCATCGTGGCTGTGCTGCGGCACTACCACTCCTGCCTTATATTGAACCAGGACCAGATGGCTCAGGTCTTTGAAGGGTAAGGGCGTATTCCCCTCAGCACGTGGAAGGGGATTGTGAGGGGCAGGGATGTATCTGTGTTCTAAAAGGTAGCAACATTGTGCCTGAGGGTTCAGCTCACAGAAACTGAGGGGAAAGGGGTATGTTACCCAGTGAGCACTGTTGCTGTGGGCTCTGTGTGAAGAGATGATGATATTCCTTCAGATTTCCTTTTTATGTTGCTGCAGCTCTTTTCCTTTCTATACAGTCTGTGTGGGGTAGTGAAACACGGCATGAACCGCTCAGATGGCTCCTCGGCAGAGCGCTGTATCCTGGCCTATCTCTACGACCTGTATACCTCCTGCAGTCACCTGAAAAGTAAATTTGGGGAGCTCTTCAGGTGAGTCTGAGGCAGGCAGAGTGCAGCAGGTGCCTACGAGTACAGAACATCGGTGTAAGCTTTGCTTGTCATCTTGTTTGATGGGATTGTCGCTGAGATCCTCTCACTGGGGGCTGGAGTGCTGGTTTTGCAGGCGGTGATGACCCGCTGTATTACCTTGGCTGTTAGATCTTCGGGTTCTTTGTTAAATTGCCTTCAGCAGTGCCCTGCCCTTCCACAGGTCTGTTCTTACTCCACTCCTAGAGTATAGAAGTAGAGAGGTCTTTTCCTACCAAACTCTGCTACGTTTGAGCCAAAAGCTTTGGCTGAACCAAGCAGATAATCCTAAAGGTTGTTCTTTGCTCACGCTCAGCTCCCTGGTAATCACTTCTGAACCTTTGCTTGGTTCTGGGTTCGTTCCTGTGCTGCTCTCCACTCCTTGTCACTGTTCTGCCCCTGTTGGCTCTTCATGTTCCATCTTGCTGGTCTTTTCCCGTCTCTGTTCTGTCCTGTGGGCTCTGTAGCCTTCTGCCCTGTCCTTTCTCTTGGGAACTGTCCCCCAGCAGCTCCCTGCGGGACTCCTTCCTCAGCAGCACAGATGGAATCCAGCAGTCTCGCTTTTCTCAGGTGATCCCGTGAACGGGCAGTTGACCTCACCAGGTCTGTTTCCCCATACAGTGCTTCACTCTGCCTTCTTCCACAGCCCTTGCTCCCTTTTATGTTTCCTGTGCAGGTATACAGCGGGGGTGTTTAACCCTAGGTATTACCCGTGTTAAGGGGCTGTAGGAGTTACTTGTGCCTTAGTGTCAGCTGGCTGGGCTCCCTGCTGCTGAGCACCTTTGAAGTTGCCAAAATTGAGAGCAGGAGGAATTGCACTGGAGCTCTTTGCAGGAGCCATCACACATAAGGGAATGAGAAACACGATATTGGTGTAACTGAATTCCCAAAAGCTACTCACCAAGGCCTTAAATGGCCACAGATAAAAGGGAATATCCTCTTGCAGGCACACAATAGGGTAGAGATTGATACAAAGAGTAGGAAAAAGTTTCTTTTTGAGGGTGATCCCTCTCTGAAGAAGCCCCACAGGGCCCTGCTAGTGCTTGTGTTGTTCAGTGTATCAAAAGCTGTGTGAGTGGCGACATCAAAACTTTCCATATGAATGTTAATCAGCATATAAAAGTGAAGGTGCCTGCAAGTTAGTAGGGCCCAGTGATCATGACCGGATGATAAAACTGACAGACGAAGCTTAGCGTCATTGTAAAAACAGTGCACGTAGGCTTGTCCTCATTGCCTTCCAAACTCTACGTAGTGATGGATGCATGCTACCAGTCAGATAAACTGCCTTGTACTTGTAGTAGATACTTCAATAAAGAATATTCTCTGAATGTTCAGTAGCAGTCAAAAAGTAAATTAAATGTTAGGTATCGTTTGGAAAGGAATGGAGAACAGAACAGAGGGCGTCACTAAGCCACAACATAAATCATGGTGCAGCTGTACCTTGTGGTTTTGGGCACCTGATTCCAAAAAGCATGAGGTGGACTGAAGTCTGAAGGATGGATGACCAGTGGTTTGGAATTAGATATCTATGAGGAACTGCTAAGTAGAGTGAATCTCCTCCCTGTAGAAGAGAACTGAGGGGAATTGATAGAAGTTTTGGTTCATATGGAAAAGAAACCGAGTATTCAATGTCTTACATTAAAAGCACAAAAAGATACGATTAGAAAATAACAAGGGGTAGGTTCAGAGCAAAAGAATAAACTTTGTTGTTCTCGTAGTTAGCCATGGAACCCGTTCCATGTTGTAAACACCAAAAATCTGCTGAATTCAAAAAGCAGGTGGACAGATCTGTAGGAGGATAATCTGTTGAGGCGAGCGTTATCTCTAACCGAAGGTTTCTGAGCCATAAATTGCAGCACAGTCGGGAAGGATGCTGGGGCACTATTGCCACACACCTTCCTTGTTCTTCAGCTTTTATCTGGGCATCAAATGTCTTGGCACCAAAGTCTGAGCTAGGCGTTGCTCCAGTCTGACCTGGAATGCCCATTCTCATGCTATGTTCGCTGAGCCCTGCCCCCAGTAACTTCCAGGTGCTTCCCGAAGAAAGAACCGTCCTCAGTCTTCTGGGAGAGTCTTTCTCATACGAACTGATCTTGAATCGCCACACGTTCTTGCCCAGGGCTGGGTTTACCTTACACAGGATTGCTTTGCTTATCGGAGTTCAGTAGAAGCAGGGTGTTCTTTTCTTTGTTTCTAATCTCTCTTTCCAATCCCATGTAGTGACTTCTGCTCCAAGGTGAAGAACACAATCTACTGCAATGTTGAGCCATCTGACTCCAACATGCTCTGGGAACCTGAGTTCATGATTGACACTATTGAAAATCCATCTGCACATAACTTTACGTACACCAACCTGGGCAAGAGCCTCAATGAAAATCCAGCCAACCGCTACAGTTTTGTCTGTAATGCACTTATGCACGTGTGTGTGGGGCACCACGATCCAGACAGGTGAGTGGCAGAGCTTTCATCATCTTATCGAGACAGTAACTGTTTTAGGTGAGGGTAAGAAAGCCAGTAGCCCTTGCTTGGCTGTCTTGGGGTGGCGGGGAGAAGGAGCCAAAGCTGGGGTGCCTTAGAGAATCACTGACCTAACTGTGTGCATGAGAAGCAGCACCAACCCTCTGCTTTTTTATTTATTTAACAGGGTGAATGACATTGCCATCCTGTGTGCTGAGCTGACTGGCTACTGCAAGTCCCTAAGTGCCGAGTGGCTGGGTGTGCTCAAAGCTTTGTGTTGTTCCTCCAATAACGGCACCTGCGGATTCAATGATCTCCTCTGCAATGTCGATGCAAGTGCAAACATTCAAAAGGGGGAACGGAACTGAAGCAGGAGTGGAGGCAGGAATGGATGAGGGGTGGAAGCTTTGTCTTCTGAGGATGGGGGAAGGCTTTGAATGCCAGGGCTACCTTTTGGTGCTTGTTGCAGCCTGGGCTGCTCATGAATGTTGACCTGGGGTTATGGGCACTTCTGCCCCCCAGCTCCTAGTCAAGCTGAGGAGTTGCTGATAGAGGGAATGAGGCAGAGGCTGTTGTGATCACTGGCTGATCTCCTGTCTTCCAGGTCAGTGACTTGTCTTTCCATGATTCCTTGGCCACCTTTGTTGCCATTCTCATTGCCCGGCAGTGCTTGCTGCTGGAGGACCTGATTCGCTGTGCTGCTATCCCCTCGCTCCTCAATGCTGGTAAGTGCATCCCTGCAGAAAGCTGTCTTACTCGCAGCGCTAGCCCAAGGGGCTGTGCTTCATGAATACTTGATGAACCCCATAGCTGTGAAACTTGCTTCTGGTTCTTACTTTATAGCATGGTACTTAAGAATTGAACGCTTTGCTTCAGAGAGTTTCTGACCTTTTGTTTTCCTTCAAAAAATGGTTATGCTAAGGTTTTTCGGTGTCTAACTCTCTGGAGTTTGTGTGAAAGCTGAAATAAGAGAGACATGTGATCAGCCACACCGTCTGATCAGTGTACTCAGCTCTGAACGCCAGCAGCACAGTTCCTGCTGATGGTTCGGGTTAGAGTTTGGCTACAGCAGCCAGCTGACCTCATGGGCCTACAGCGCCGGGGTCACCCTGCCTTATTCTGACACCAGCCTTCCTAGCTTTGCTCTGGGGCTTTCAGCATCCAGACTCTGGCAGGGTGAAGTTGGGGAAGAGAGAGCAAGCAGAATGCAGTGCATGTCACTGGGAATAATACTGATGTATTTGCTCACTTGCATGTTAATTGCTGCACATGCTCTGTATCTGTAAATACAATAGGGCTGCTGCAGCTTCTCAACTGGCTGCTCCAGGGCAGTGCACCGTGAATAGCTTTTGGATTGAGAGTCAGCTGTCCCAGTACTTAAGAAATCTCAGTTGACTGTTTTCTTTACATAGCCTGCAGTGAACAGGACTCTGAACCAGGGGCACGTCTGACCTGCCGGATTTTACTCCATCTGTTTAAGACTCCACAGCTGAACCCATGCCAGCAAGATGGCAGTAAGTGAATGAAAGTAGAGCCTTTCTTTATTGTGAAAGTACTGAGGCTCTTGCACCCCAAGAAAAGAAATGCTGGACCCTATGATTAGAGATGACCCGCTTACTTTGAATAAAGCGGGCAAAGCATGGTAGACTGCTTTCTGCAGAGGACAAAGAACAATATCCTTCCATTTATGTCACTCTCTGGTAGCCTGGCACGTTGGGGGAGGAAGCTCTGGAGGCCAGGAACCCACCAGAAGAGGTGGCCTTGCTGTCACTAAGCCATTAGAGTAATGATCACTTTTTTTTCTTTTTGTCTAGAGCTTTGTACAGCTTCTTAGCTTGGTGCCAGAAGCTGTTATTTTACAGCACTCCCTTTTTGTCTGATAATGGAACCAGTCCAGGAAGCTCTGTTTTTGGCTCCTCGTCAGTATCCTGATAGCTCAGATCTCTAAACCCAGCCCAAATTCTAGGTTAGGGTACTGTAGGAGCTTAGAGTTCATGACACAGCCACTGCTCCCCATTTGGATTTCATGGTTCAGTTGTCACAGCATGATTGGCACTGTGCTGCATGAGGCTTAATTAAATTGACCCCATGTTACAGCTGGGAAAAGGACTAGCCTCAGGATTCTCTGAGCTTGATTCTGTGGTACTGGCTGGCACATAACACAGGCAGCTCTGAAGTCTGTGCCTCTCTATCTTGATGAGTATTGCCCTTCCTTATTGTCCTCTTTGCAGACAAACCCACGGTGGGAATCCGTTCTTCTTGCGACCGGCACTTACTGGCAGCTTCCCAGAACCGTATTGTGGATGGAGCAGTCTTTGCAGTGCTGAAAGCTGTCTTTGTTCTGGGTGTGTACCTGCTCCTGTTAGCCTGCACCTGTAACAATGTCTTCTGGGGCCGTGGGGGACAGTACTGCACTGCACAGGGGTACACGTGCGCTGGCTGTTCAGGGGGACAGAGAGGAGATCTGTTTTGGTGTGTGCGAAGCCCTCTGGCTGAGCTATAAGCCTGCTTTTTGCTTCTCTTAACTGCAGGGAGATCACTGGTCACAGGGAGCGTTTCTCAGAAGCTCAGGATGTTTTGTGGGTCAGGCTTTGGTTTGGCATTGATGTGTAAGTAACACTTGCTCTTTCCTTGTAGGAGATGCAGAACTGAAAGGCTCTGGCTTTTCCCATCCTGGAGGTGTCGATGATCTCATGGACGATGAGTTGGGTACCAGGAAGGCCGGTGGTCGGGTAGTAACTGTAGAAACAGCCAGCTTGGATATTTATGCCAAGTATGTACTAAGGAGCATCTGTCAACAGGTGAGTCTGTCCCATCCCTGCGCTTGTCCTTATCTCTTCTGCAGATACATTCCATGTGGCTTCCTGCAGATTGCGTTTGGCAGGTATTTCTTTGAATTATCAGTAAAGAACCAGCTGTGGTTCTGCCACGTGATGGCGCTAAGGATTGCTCACCACTGGGGAAGAAAAAAGGCAAACCGCTGTCAAGAACTAGGTGCTGCAGCGTGCAGGGACTGCACATCCCCTTTGCTCTGGCAATGGCACGGGGCTCGTGTCCAAGGAGGGGAGTGCTGGGAGTGGTTTGCTGAGATGTGTGCCGGGGGCAGAGGAGATAAGAATAAGACAGACAGCTTGTTGAAGTGATAAATGGTGCCTCTCAGAAAACAGCTTAAGTGTGGCTTGCAGCTAGGCTGTTAATGTATCCCTGGGCTTTGCAGTGCCCTGTTCAGTTAATTAAAGAAACAAAACCAAAAATCTTTTGCTCAGCCCCTAATCTGCCAGCACCAGTATTTCTGTTCCTTTGAGGAAAATTGACATTTGAGGAACTGAAACCTGGCTAATAAATACTGAGCTCCAGACTGGAGTGCCTGTTACTACTACTGTATGAAAATGGGTGTTGAAGGGTGTCTTTGGCCGTGGTTACAAATTTCTTCTGTCAACAGGGAAGATGCAGTGTTGCAATTTGAAGAGCACATTCCACTTAGTACTGTGTTAGCCTTGTGCTTTGTGATGCTGTTGTTTTTGTTAAATGGCTCAATATATATCAGCGTTACCAGCTGACCAAAGAAGAACTGGAGCTGCCTACTTCGGGGCACAAATACAACACACTTGGTGCTGCTGAAACCTGACTATAACATTAACAGGAGTAAATCTTCCCTTACTGGTCCCAGTCTGTGTAGGAAGGACCTGCAGGAAATAGAACGTGTATGGAAAGGAATGGCAGCGTGTCAGGTAGCAGACATCGTCATGATGGTGTAGGGGAAAAAAGTAGATTATAGAATTCAGTTAAAGGTTTCATAGGTGCTAATGTTTATAACCAAATTAGTGGTCTGCCCTTTAGCCTGTTCGGATTAGTACACGTAATGATGATTTTCCCTTTGAAAAGGTTAATTACGCAGAGCTGTGATAAGACACAGAGTCACAAGTGGAAGCCAAGAGGGAGGCTTGAGACAAAGCTGCTGACTTGAATCTGGTGGTTGGGATAGCAGAGTTGTCCACAGTGCTTGGAAGAGGTGTTCGTTGTGCTCTGCTGTGAACGGAGAGATGAAGGGCTCCGTTGCAGTAACATGGAGCCTGTGGAGGTGACTGTCCTATTAAAAAATTGGTGAGAAAGAGGCTGTTAGGCCCTTGAGGACAAAAATGGTAGTTGACTTAATAGCTACTTGTAAGATTATCCCAATAAAGGGATAATTGCAGACAAGTCCCAAGGAATTATTTTAGAAAGGTGGGCAAGTGGCAAAGAGGGTCTTCCCAAGGATGTGCATATTACGTATACAAGGAAGTGAAATTCGGAGAAGAATGGCGTAGTGAAGGGAATAAATGTGATAGGAATGTGTTGGAGGAATCGCCAGATCCACATGTATAGGCAAACATGAGTTGTATTTTGGGATGAGGTCACTGAAGACTTAGGCTGTGCTTTCACAAGAGTTTTAAGTCAGAGCCTTAGTCTTTCCAGTCTTCATGCTTACTTAGTGCTCAGACTACTGCCTACTGGAAGGAGGGACCATTCCCAGCTTTCTAGGCTTAGCATCAGCACCTGTGCTTCATGAACTGGGTCCTCATCTCTCCTCTCATCTCCTCTGGTTGTCACTTCTCAGTGGAAGGATTTGATCCAGCTTGATACGCAGCTGCAGAAGTGCTTACATAGCAGTCCTCTGTAGATTTTAATTTTCATGAATTAGCCTAATTGATTTCCAATATGAAAAAATCCCGCAGTAATGAATGCTGCAGGTTAACTGTGAATTACATAAAGAAGTATCTACCTCATATTTGTTTTGGAAATTGCCGCCTGATAATACGTTTAGAGGCCACCAACTGAAATTGAGAGGCTGACAATAATCGTTTTCTGTCCACCTTCTCCTCATGATTTGTGACCTTATAAACATCTTGTATCCAGTCTGTTATTTTCCCTTGCAGGCAGTGAGAAGCAAGGTGAATGTTTTTTCACTGAGGATGGCAGTGTGCTTTCCATTACCATTTGAGAGTTAAGGGATGTGCTTTTCCTTAAGACACATTCTAGTTTAGCCCCAGCTGCAGCCCTGAATTATTTAATTTAGCACAGTCCTCGGGTTTTGCACAAGAAATAGACTACATAAATTTAAGTGATCCCTTCTGACCTTTGAGCCCAAGTGGCGATGTCGATAAAGCCTGGGCATGGCAGTGACTGTGTAGTGTTAAATCATGCTAATGCTTCATCAAAAGAAACAGCAGCTACTGTGTTTCTCCACTGCTGATTTGTCAGAGTTGATATTTCCTTTGTCGTGATTGCTGTGCTGTGCCTGATGCCTGCTGAATCAGGATAGAGCAGTTCATGAAGAAAAATGATTATCAGGCGTTACTGCGTACTAATAAGGTTCTTAGGAGTTTGTTTTCCCTGCGTTTATCTGATGCTGAAAGCAGAAGCGCCAGTTTGGGATCAGAAATGAGTTTAACTGTTCTAACTCTGCCTTCGTCCTGCAGGAGTGGGTAGGGGAGCGATGTCTCAAGTCCCTCTGTGAAGACAGCAATGACTTGCAGGATCCTGTCCTGAGCAGCACACAGGCCCAGAGGCTGATGCAGCTGATCTGTTATCCACACCGATTGCTGGACAACGAGGAAGGAGAAAATCCTCAGCGGCAGAGGATTAAACGCATCTTACAGGTGCAGGCTCCTGACAGAGTCCAAGAATGATCTCGTAACTGCCTGATGCGGCATTAGGATGGTGGAGTCGGCGCTATCGGAGTGGTGCAGCCCTCTCTGAGGGTCTGACACTCGTTATCAAGGGAGCTGAGGGCATGGGTTGAGGACACAGTTTGAACTGAGATAGGGACTCATACGAAGTGTATATGTGTGTGTGTTGCAGAATCTGGACCAGTGGACCATGAGGCAGTCCTCGCTGGAGCTGCAGCTGATGATTAAGCAGACTGCAAACAATGTGAGTGCCTGCTCAGTGGGACCGTGCAGGGATGGGTGCCAGCATTAAGTGGCTGCTTGTGAGGTGGTAGGTTGGTGACCTGGCAGAAGTGAGAATAGGGAGGAAATGAAGAGCATGCGTTGGTGAGTCTGGCTTGTGGAAACCAAGCATGAGGTGGATGTGAGGAGTCTGAGACCCAAAGAAAAGCATTCATGGTGGAGCTGGCAATCTAGATTGGTACTGAGTTTAAATGTGTTTAAACGTGGAAGCCCTATCAGTGGGTGCTCTCAGAGCAGGACTTAGCTCTCTTTTCTTCCCTATCTCCAGGAAATGAACTCCTTGTTAGAAAATATAGCCAAGGCCACTATTGAGGTATTCCAGCAGTCAGCAGAGACCAGCTCTGCTAGTTCTGCTGGCAATGGAGTCAACAATCTCAGTAGCTCAGCAAGTGCTGCACCGGCCAGCAACAAATCCAAGCCCATCCTCAGGTAGGTATAGTCTCAGCATGAAGCTGTCCTGTAGGCAACTTGAATTGTAGGTTGGATTACAAACTGCTTTTCTCTTTTGTATTGCCGCAGCTCCCTGGAGAGATCAGGAGTGTGGCTGGTGGCCCCGCTGATTGCCAAGCTTCCAACATCAGTGCAGGGCCATGTGCTGAAAGCTGCTGGAGAAGAGCTGGAGAAGGGACAACATCTGGGGTCGTCATCCCGCAAAGAGCGGGACCGCCAGAAGCAGAAAAGGTGAGTCCTGGGGAGAGGGCAGGCCTTGCTTGCTGTGCTGATCCCCCAGCCTGGCAGCATAGTTACATCGCTGTCCTCTCTGCAGCATGTCCCTCCTGAGCCAGCAGCCGTTCCTGTCACTGGTGCTAACTTGCTTGAAGGGACAGGATGAGCAGCGGGAAGGCCTCCTCACCTCTCTGTACAGTCAGGTCCAGCAGGTAGGTGTCTTGCTTCTCCCCTCACTTTCCTCAAAGGCTCACTCCTGAGCAGACAGGCTATTGGCGCGTCCTTGGAGACGTTGTCTATCTGTCTTTGTGCTCAGTAAGGCAAAGAACTTCCCAGGGTTGATACAGAGTGCTTGAGCTGACCTCTCTGAGTCACCGGTCATTGGGTAGCACAAGCTGCTCTCTATAAAGTTCAGCATACGACACCTGACGTCTGTCCTCTCTTCTGCATCTTAGATTGTTACGAATTGGCGGGAAGATCAGTATCAAGATGACTGCAAAGCCAAGCAGCTGATGCATGAAGCCCTGAAGTTACGACTGAACTTGGTGAGCAGTTGCAAAGAAGAGGTTAACCCTATGAAGTGAATAGTTTGGTGCCTTTTTTCCCCCTTTTTTGGAGCGCACACACTGGCAGGGCTATAAATGTCTTGAAGTGAGGGTCACGCCTGCTGCTGCTGGGTTTTAAACCCTGAGTGGTATAGAACGTGTGGAAAAACTTCCTTGTTCTATTGGACCAGGATGAAATCCACAATCTTGGTCTCCATTTCAGAGACGTGCCATGCAGGCTGCTCCCAGCATTGCCTTCGTATTGTAATGCTTTGTGCTCCCCATTGTGACTACTCGTATCTGAGGTTTGCCCTGTTGACTGCAGTCTCCTTGAGCTCTCAGAAGGAGTTGCCGTAGCACAGGAGTTGCTCTGGTTTAGGCTTCTTTCTCACTTTTAAGTCTCAGTGTTTCTTCTTGGAGTATTTTTGACTAAACTGCTCTTCTCTGTCAGGTGGGAGGGATGTTTGACACGGTTCAACGCAGTACGCAGCAGACAACTGAATGGGCTGTGCTTCTCCTGGACATCATCAGCAGTGGCACCGTGGACATGCAGTCAAACAAGTAACTTTCTGGCTGACTTCTGATCCGTATGGTTCCCAAGGGAGGCAGTCGAGCATTCATTAGCACAGCCCCTTTTCTTGTGTGAGCTAGCTGTCTCTAGACGCTCTGTTGAAAGCGCTGTGACAGGTGAAAGAGACTTTGGAGAAACAGCAGGCTGTAACCTAGGTCCTAGTGTCCAAGTATACTCTTCCAGCACACCCAGAGCAAACTGTGCTTGCTGCATGCAGAGGGAGAAGCTGGGGAGAGCAGAGTCTGGATCTGCTTTTCAGATAAGCTGCAGGGGTAGAAAGGAGGCCAGTCTTAATCTGTGATACTGCACTTGACTGAAGCGTGGACACCTGGCAGCATATAACCAAAAAGAGGGTTACTGTGGGAGGCTGGAGAAGTGCTCGGTGCTTCTGGCTGTAGGCAGTACTCCTGGCAGGCTAATTGTGTTTGGTGTTAGTGTGATGGCCGGGACTTTGTCTGATTCTTCTGTGACTTTGGCCTTTCTGCTCTGACCAACAGCGAGCTCTTCACTACTGTCTTGGACATGTTGAGTGTTCTCATCAATGGCACCCTGGCTGCTGATATGTCCAGCATTTCTCAGGGCAGCATGGAGGAAAACAAGCGGGCGTACATGAATCTCGTCAAGAAACTCAGGGTGAGGGACACCAGGCCCTGTACGGGGAGCTGTGTGCTGCGTCATGGTCATCCAACTCTGCAGATTTACCTGTCACATTGTACTAGTCCTGTTGCTGTTTAGAAAAGCAGGAAGGGTTGCCCTAGTGGCTCTGTGGGCCTTGGGCTGAACGGTGCAGAGATGACAGGTAATGCAGGGGTGGAGGCTGACACCACTAAAGGCACAGGTAGGCTTGGGGTGTTGTTTTCTTCTGAGCAATTCTTGAAGTTTTCTCTACTCCACTCGTGCAGAAAGAGCTGGGGGACCGGCAGTCTGACAGCCTGGAGAAGGTACGACAGCTCCTGCCACTTCCCAAGCAGACCCGAGATGTCATCACCTGCGAACCTCAGGGATCCCTCATTGACACCAAAGGCAATAAAATAGCTGGATTTGACTCCATATTCAAGAAGGAGGTAAGTGAAGCTTTGCTGTCTGCCTCACAGCTCCTGAGCGCAGGTTTCGCCTTGTCTTCTGCTGCCATGAGTCTCCGCTGCTTGGGAGGCATCAGTATGCAGCACCTTGTCGCCTGCCGAGCTTGAAATGGCTGGCTGCACACAGGCAAGCTGGCGCATAACTATGTCTGAAAAGGGCAAAGCTGGGTGTTAATGCTCAGCAATACTTGCTGCTATGGCCTGAGAAATTATTTAAACTTCTGGTTTGTACTCATGGCTGTATGAAGCTAAAAATCTGTAATCCCTGTCACATGACATAAGGGGTACTGTCAGTGTGGGGCAGGAGACTGTCAGAGGTGGGATGAAGGAGAACAGCAATTTTTGATGAAGTTTCCTATAGTAGGAGAAAGAACAGGGGCTTAGAGGTTCTTATTTCTTCTGATTTCAAGGGTTTGCAAGTCTCTACAAAGCAGAAGATTTCCCCTTGGGACCTGTTTGAGGGCTTAAAGCACTCAGCCCCTCTGTCCTGGGGGTGGTTTGGGACAGTCCGGGTGGACCGCAAGGTGTCTAGATTTGAGGAGCAGCAGAGGCTTCTTCTGTACCACACGCACTTGAAACCCAAGCCCCGCAGTTATTACCTGGAGCCGCTGCCGTTGCCTCCTGAAGAGGAGGAGCCGCCTACACCTGTGACTTTAGAGCCAGAGAAGAAAGCTGTGGAACCAACCAAGGCTGATAAAACCAGCTCCAATCCTGCCACCTCTACTGAAGAACGCAAGAAGAAACAAAGCAAAACCAAGAAACGCAACCAGTCCGCCAGCAAAAGTGAGGTAAATGACTGCCCAACAGATAGGGACCTCCTGTGTCCAACCCTGAGCACTCCCTTGGGTCTTTCTAAGGGGCCTGAAAGCAGCAGTGGTGAAGATGGGATAGGTTTCCTCTCAGATGGGCTTGCTGGAGCTCTGTCCTGTTTCTGCTAGCCTGGGGCAGGACAAGCATTTCCTTAATCCCTGGTGGGTGGGAAGGAGGCTTTCAGCTCGGGCAGCGACTGACCCAGGCTTCCTCCTGTGAACTTTGCAAGCGCAACCCTTTCATATGCTTGATCCGTTCCTGAGTTTGCAGTGCAGGCTGATCTCTCTTACTCCCGTCTTGGTCCTTGCAGGATTTTGTGTTGGGTCCCAGCCGAGGGGTTTCGTACGGAGTTGGCATGCCTACAGACCTCTTGCATCACCAGGCGGGAAGCACTATGTCTAGGCTAGCGTACGGGCAGTCACCGGTGGGTCTCTATGCCCAGAATCAGCCTCTTCCAGCAGGTAGGTGTACAGGGGAGGTGAGACTGCTGCAAGTCTTTGGGAACCTCTTGCAAGAACTCCTCTTGTGCGGTGGTTCTACACACACATGCCCTTCTGCCTCTCATGTATCCAGATATAGTAATTAATAATTATTCTGGAGCTACAAGTTTGTTTCTCTTGCAGGTGGCCCTCGCCTGGATACATCCTACAGACCTGTGCGCATGCCGTTGGGGAAACTTGTTCAGAGTCGTCCTCCATACAGCGGGGTGCTGCCTTCAGGGATGGGGAGCATGATGGGCATTGACCCCTCCTACAAGCCAGCAGTGTACAGACAACAACCTCCAGTGTCCCAGGGACAGATACTGAGGCAGCAGCTTCAAGCAAAGCTGGTAAGTCAGAGATGGGCTCTTGCTGGGCCCCACAGCACAGCAGGTCCTAGCTGTTGGCTGACGCTATCCACTCCAGCCAGAACTCTCCAACCCCATCTCTGTTTCTGCCCTCAAAAGGTGTTTGTTCCTCTGGGCAGCTCTGTGCTTGTTAATGGCTTTGTTGGACCCATTTCTCCAACAGCTGGTGGAGACTGTGAGTGAGGTGCACTGGGGACATCCTGCGGCTGTTGGGCAGTGAGGGGGCACATCCTGGCAGCGGAGGGGTGGGATGGTAGCGGCTTGTTTGCCCCAAGTCAAGGCAAGGCAAATGTCATTAACATCTGCGTGCCATGAAGCAGCCTGGTAGTTTCAGCAGTGAAGCTCCTTGTCTGGTATGGTGGGATGCTGAGGAGAGGGCAGCAGCATCCTGGCCTTTGGAGGTGTTGAAAAAACTGTTCCTATGTTGCCTTCCAGCAGGGCCAAGGCATAATGGGACAGCAGCCAGTACGCCAGATGGCTCCAACCCCATCCTATGGAACGCTGCAGCCCTCCCAGGTAAGTGGCAATGACCGCGGGTAAAACTGGAGTCTTGTTACGGCACGTGGCAGTGTCTTCATTTCTGCTGTTAAGTCCTGGAATCTCTTGGCTCTTTTCACTCATTTTCCGGCCAGCACAAATCTGAATCCCAGAGACGAACTGTCTTGTGACCGCGTTTACAGAATATGTGCTGCCCCACGACTAACAAAGCTTTTGTTTGCTTATTTCATTTCAGGGTTACACATCTTACGTCTCCCACATAGGCCTTCAGCAGCACCCCTCCCAGTCAGGCACGATGGTACCTCCTACGTACTCTGGCCAGCCCTATCAAAATTCCCACCCCAGCTCTAATCCTGCCCTGGTGGATCCCGTTAGACAGATGCAGCAGAGACCGAGTGGCTATGTGCACCAGCAGGCTCCAGGCTATGGGCACACCTTGGGCAACACACAAAGGTACCTCCCACCCTCCTGGATGTATTTTCATCAGGGGCTTCCCTGCTCTGTCCAGACAACTTGAACAGCAATCTGTGCAAAGCCTATTCTCCATGCTGTGTTACACAGCATCTGAGTCCTTCACACCCTCGGGGAGCATCTTTATCCGGCTTTCAGTCCCGAGAAGAAACAGAGAGATGGGATGAAATTCGGAGGTGCTAGCTGCAGGCAGGGGTTGGTGTTACTAACCAGAGAAAGATGAAATTGTGAAGTAAATGACCTGGGAAAGTCACAGTCTTTTGATTTTAAATCTAGCCAGCAGCTCACCTTCTGAAGGTGTGATGTACTTCCATTGCTCCTGGGCAGGCATAAATCCGTCAGTGAGACAGTGCAGAACAGTGGGCCACATTCCATTACTTAGGGCTTCTGGAAAAAGAGGTTGGCTGGAGCCCGTGAAGGTCCCTGGTGTCCCTCACCTTTCTGCAGAGAAGTATCACGGATTGCAAGCAGCTGTTTGGGCTGTCTGATGGCAGCAGTTGGGTTTGGATTAGCGAAGCTAGCTGCCTGTGAATCTTTTACTCCACGGGCTTGTCCTTTTCTCTTGCAGATTCCCTCACCAGTCAATACAGCAGGCCCCCATGATGAGTGGGATGAACCATTTGGGTCCACAAGGAGTCCCCTCAGGAATTCGACCCAGCCAGATACTGCCTGACCAGCAGCAGCAGCAGTACCTGAGGCAGCAGCAGCAACAGCAGCAGCAGATGCTGAGGGTGAGTGGTTGTTGGTGCATCAAAAGGATGTCAGCTCCCGGGGGCCGTCTGTAATGCTTTGCTAGGCAGTTCTCCCTTGGAGTTGGCCGCTCCTGATGGAGAAACCTGCTGCTCTGCCTCTTGCCAGTCACCCAGGATAAGGTTAAAAGAAAGTGAAGAGCACAAAAGGTCTGTGTAGTCCTCTGTGGCCTGCGTCTTACCTCTTCCTGCTCAGTTTGGGCCCATAAAATCACACAAAATGCTAAATGTCTTAGAAATTAAGTGTTGTGGGAGCTAGAAACAAAATGAAAATCCCCCTGCCCATACCGGGGCAGGCAGAGTCATTCTTTATAAGATCAGTTTTAGGGGCATGTGTGTGTTTTCACAAGATCAAAGTGGGTGTCATTCAGAGGCAGGAAATCTGGTGTGAATCAGTCCGTGTACTCCACATCTAACAGTAGATGCTGAAAAACTGATCCAGTGAGCTGATAGAGCTAACTCGAGGTCCGGAGAAGTTCACAGGTGTGTGCTGACTCCATGGAGTACTCCATGGATTTGCATTATGGCCTTATGAGTAATAAATACCCGTACGGGATGCAGGTACGCATTTCTTGGAGTTACAGGAGTGCTTTGAATTGAAAGGGAAACACAAAAATAGGGAGTTTGTGGGTTACTTGGTGAATTGTGTGCCTCATGACAAGGCCTAGCAAACTGGTAGAATATGGGTGATGACACTTGTCTTTCTGAGGGGGGCCTGAGCAAGACAGTGGTTTCTGCAGAGTGCCACGGTCAGCAGGATTTGAGAATTGCTGCCTTGTACTGGACAAGAGGCTGCCTGTAGCGTGGTCAGCAGTTTTTAGCCCTTTTGATGAGCAGCACCTTCTGACTATTCAGTGGGTTTCTTTTAGCATTCTCCATCACTTGTATTTAGGAAAAGAACATACCTCAGACAAGTTCTTAGCGGTTTTCCTAGCTCAGTAACTTGACGTGTACCTTCAGCTTTTAGCTGACATTGCTTGGTTACTCAAAAAATGTGGAGTGCCCAAAATCTCTGCAGTTACAGTGACTCTTGCTGCATTATCAGGAGCGTGCCAGATGCGGAACAGACTCCTGGTGCTTGAGGTGACTGCCACGTGTAGTAGCTTGTAGAAAGGAAGGATGGCCGCCTGTTTTCCATGGCTGGTAGTGAGCTGTTGCAGGGAGGCAGGGCATGAAATCAGGAGGAAGGTCTCCAGGCTCATTGAGTCAGTTACCTGCTTACTGAGGTCACAGTATCCATTTCATGAACCTAAGGGACCAAATTGGCTTAAGATGGAAGTTAGGAGGCTGGTCTAGAAACTCACTCCCTTTGGGTAGAATCCTTGATCCAAGCTACACTATGTTTGTGAGTGGTTCTTGTTCCCAGGTATTACTCTCTGCCGTGTCCTGGCTCTTTTGTCCTTGTTTACTGTCTCTTCTTTCTCTCTGCTGTTTACCCAATGTACTCCTAGAGAGCACTTGCATCTTCCGTAGGTCAGGTTTTTCTGACCTCCTCTCGTAAGATACCATCCCTTCTCCTGATACTTTTTTGTCTGTTTTCTGAGTCTGTTCAAGGTTTGAACCTTCCCCTTTTGAGCCAGTGATCAGAACTGTACCTATCATCACCATGTTTTTTTATGATAGTTTTAGTGGTGTTCTGTTTCTGCTAGAAACTCTTCTGTTGACCTAGAGAGTTTAAAACTACCGTGACAGAATATTCTGTCTCTCTATATTCTTCTTTCTTTAGCAACATCTAGGCTGGAGCATTGCATCCAGTTTTATCTGCCTCCTGTTACTGACATGTAGCATCGCTGTCAGGAGTGGCAGAGAAGGGCAGTAGGATGGCTTGAAGAGTTGGGGAATGTTCCTGAGGAGGAAAGGCTGAAATAGCCAGGCTTCAGCTTACAGAAGGAGAGATAAGGGGAGTCCCCAGATTTTGTCTTTTTAAAACAAACCCACAAAAAAAACCTCTTACCTGTTCATGTCCCTTGGCTGTAGGACAAGAAATGACCTTGAATCTTAACATACGGGATTCAAGGTAGACTAGAAAAACTCCGGTAGCCAGGTGTGTGACGTGAAATGGACTGAACAGAGAGGTTACAGGAGCTGTGCTGCTGTGTCTGGAAACATTTTGAGAAGAGGTCAGGGAAATACTCAGTGAAGCAGGTATTGCTGATCTTACCAGGAGGCGAGATGAACTGGCCAACCTCCAGAGATAGCTCTTAGTTGTTTTCCATTCTTGTATTGTGTTTACTCCTAGTCATTCCCCAGCTGACAAGTAGAGTTGTAGTTCTCTTCCTGCCATCTGCTGAAAACTCATCTTACAGAAGAATTTTGTTACAGTCACTGTTTCATGCAATTTCTCAGCCTGGGGCAGGGTCCTGGTGAAATTTGTGTAAATTTAGGTACTTGTAACATTCTCTACACCACTTTCCTTACTGCAGTAGAACATCCTTTTCCCTTCAGCCCAGCCTGTGCGTTGCCCAGACAGGTCCCCTATGGCCCCTTCTCTTTTGTCTTCCCAGCAGCAACAGCAGCAGCAACAACAACAGCAGCAGCAACAGCAACAACAGCAACAACAACAGCAGCAGCAGCCGCCTCCGCCGCAGCCGCAGCCACAGCAGCAACCCCAGGTCTCCACAGTGCCTCAGCCACAGGCGCAGGGCCAGCCCCCGGGGCTGGGGATGCAGGCTCTTCCCCCCCAGCAGCCCATTGTGAGTGTTCCCTCAGAGGGATGCAATATTCCGGCAGAAATCCAACTGTGTTCTACCTGCATCCTGCCCCCCACACCCTTTCTCCCTCCCCTGCGTTTCCCAGGGCTTGTGTAAATGCCGAGTGCCAGCCAGGTGGTGTGGCTGTAACCACGTTTCTCTCGTTGCAGTTCCAGCGCCAGGGCCTTCAGCAGACGCAGCAGCAGCAGCAAACGGCTGCTTTGGTTCGGCAACTTCAACAGCAGCTTTCCAGTAAGCCTTAAGTGTTCTCGATCCTGTCCCTAATCTCCTCCCCTGCCATTCCCTATTGCGGGTACCCTGGTGCAGGGAAGCAGGGCCAAGCCAAACTGTCTGTCTGAGGCCATAAATGATGTTGGCAGGGAAATGGCATCAGGACTTTGAGCTCCTGGCCCAAAGGGGCACGACAGCAGGGCAGGCAGTGCTGCCAGCATGTGAACAACCTTCCAGACCTGCCGCATGCAGAGGGATGAGAGAGCTGAGCCTTTGTAGGGGCTGTCACGCAGTTTTCTCAGAAGGATTCAGTCTGCAGCTTTCAAGCGTTCAGAAGTGCTTCCTCTGCTGTGAATGACCTCAGAGGGGCTCAGGGATGTTGTAATCCTGCAGTGTTCACACGGCGGGTCACCCAGAGATGTGATCAGGACAGGACTTCTTGGAGGCAAGGAGGGTACTCTAGGAAGCACGGCTTCATACTTGCTGTGATCTGTGGGCTTCTGTGGCGGCTGTCACAGACAGGGTAATGGCACAGATGATGGTTGTAGTCTGGCACCGTGCAACTATTCCTATAATCTGTATTTAACTGCTGGCTGGTGGGCTAGAAGCAGAACCCAGTGCCTGTGCTGTTCCCCTCTGAACCACCTGCTGTTTTGCTGTCACCTTACTGGCTTTTGTGCCATAAAGAATGGCAGCAACACTATGAAAATGCCTCCGCATGGGCTGCACGGGGTTTCTGCAGCGTGTTACGTGCTAGCTGTAACTGTGCCTGGGGGGGCTGGGAACTCGGTGGCTGGGAGCTGACAACCCTCCTTATTTCTTGCTGGGCCACCATTTCTGTGGTAGTCAAGGACGTGAATGCCTACAGCTCGATGTCAAGTAAAAATACATTTGGCAGATTTTGATCTGTCTGCTTGGTGAATTCAGTTCCTTAAATTGGCTATTTCTCAGTGTAGGCTTGTGCTTGGGAAGCGCTTGATACAATCAGGGGTGGAGGTGTTTCTTTCCTATATGCACAGCTTTCACGTGTAGCAAACGTCTGCAACAAATAATGGCCAAACAATAGTGCTTACACTTGTTCCTTGATAAAGTTCTTGGTCCTTGTGACAAAAACAAACAAACAGAAAGCAAATAGAAGTTTTAATGTGCTAAATTTCCTACTAGCCAGCTTCAAAAACCACAAGTCTGTGCAAGGATCCCAGCCAGGACATTCCAGCAGAGGAATATCTCATATCAGTATCCGAATATAGCAGAATAGCCATATTTTCCTATCCTGCCTGTGTAGCAAACGGAGCGGGGTTTTATATGGAACGGATGCGTGGGTCCAATGCAGCCATGTGTCAGCATGCAGCTTCCATGCCACCTCTCCGGGCTTGCATCAGCTCCACCAAGAGCCATCTGGAGTTCTTGTCTGCCGTGTCCGGGGTGCGCTAGAAAGCAGGACATCAGCAAGAACATCTTGTAGGAGGGGGACAAGAATACCTTGGGCTCACGGTGGGTCGGGAGGTTCCAGGATACTCCTAAATACGCTATCGTGCAGCAGAGTTGAGAGAGAAAGAGGGCGGGCTAGCCTCGGGTTACACTGGTCTCCTTTTACTTAGTCTGCAGCGTAAGACATGCCATTGGGTTTCAAGAAAAAACTCACGGATTTTATTAGTCTCATAGTACCCAGGTACACCCAGGTACACTTTGGGGCCGTGTGCGTCACCAAGCACCAGTCCCAGCAGTCGGGAAGTTCGTGAGGTTCTTTAATAAAACCTTACCGTGTTTCCTGTCCCTTTTGTGCCAGCTGGAATTCCTTTGGGTACGTTGTTCCTTTGTACCTACGTACTGTCAGGGAGTCAGAAGAGTTCCTGAGACCTTCGCTAAGTCTGGTTTCTCGGTGTACCTGAGGCAGAATATTTGACACTAGCTGTCTGAACAGCTTGTTTGGCTCCAGCTGTTGTGCAGTCTTATAGGGCGGATTTTCTTTCAAAGTACAGAAATAATTTACACATAGCCTCGACGTCCTAACTTGCTGGCATCTTTCAGAGCTTTGTTGTGGTGCACCAGTTGTGCCTTGAGAGATCACTTTGGAGGAGCTTTGGGACTGGGACTGGTGCATATCTTGTCTCTTCCTCAAAGAAAGTGGGGTCCTGCCTGTGCTCCTGTGTAAAGCCTCAGAGAAAAAAAGCAGAACAGGGAGTGCCATAAAGGATATAAACGTGTTTTGTTTTGTTTTTCCTCATACAATGCAACGTACCCCTCAGAGCTTCGCTGGTGATGGGAGGGGAATCTGCTTGCTGAACAAAACCTTCTGACTGTCTCACTCTTGACCCCAACAGATACACAGCCACAGCAGAACAACAACCCGTTCGGACGCTACTGACCTGTGGCACTTCAGCCTGGTCCAGGAGGGAGATGTCACTGTGGACTGGATACAGCCTCTTCAGCCTGACCTGCAAACTGGGGCTGCTCCCAGCCTCTGTCCTTGGGCTCGTGCCCCAAGCGCTGTGTGCTGCCGCTGCCCGTCCCGCAGGGAGATGCCAGGAGGATGGTTTTATTGTACAGAGAAAGTGTTTTTACTATCCAATTTCTACAAACGTTTATGGAGATCCCTTGTGGCTGATAGTCTCCCTTCCCACTTTGGTTTCAGTTTTTACTCCGTTTTTAGTATTTTTGTTAAAATAATGATTAAAGACATTGTAAAATTTTGTACTTTATTTATACCAGATGAACCCTGTACTGCAGACATTCTCGGATGAATACAGAGAGCTTACTTTGCAAAAGGAGTGTGTATTCAGAGTCTGCTTTTCCTCCTTCGAGCTCCTCCCAGCTTCCCAGTACAGCCCAGCAGCACCTCTGCGCACGGGCTTTATCTCTTTCTCAGTAGCACTGATGTCTGCATTTTCTGCTTTTGTGAATGGGTATGTTGCTGAGGCAAAGCCTTTTGGTTTGGGAAGGAGAGCCTTTCTTCCTTATTTGTTTCATAAGCTGGTGTTCGCATGCTTTCTAGGGTTTGTGCAAACTTCATAGGCTTTGTATGTTGATTCAGAGCTTTACTAGCAGTCTCCGGCATGTGCCAACGGACAGAGGTTTAAGAGCAAAGAGGGAGGTAAAAGAGAAGTTCTGAGCCCTAACAAGCCCAGCTTCCCAGCCACAGCAGTATCAGAGATGCTCAAGCTGGTACCTCTGCAATCTAGGAGGAGCTGCAGCCCCAATGCACTCAGAACAGTATTTCTCTCAGCACAGTTTTGCTTGTAAGCACCAAGGCTCAGCTGTTAGCTCCTTCCTGCCAGCCCCAGTGCTTTTCTGGGTGGGTAACATTCTGCATTCTCAACCTCAGACCCAGCTACTGCAGCCTGCTTGCCTGGAGTCTCATCTGTGTGTGGCAGACTGCTTCAGCTTTGCTTAGCTGCAGTGCTGGTGCTCTCCCCTCCTGCTGCCTGTTGAACCTGGGAGCCACGCTGACCAGCACCTTTCTTCTCTCCTTGGTTCTTCCACAGCAAGTTGCCTGGGGACCGCTTGACCTGCAGTAGTTTTTTTAGTACGTTTTCCAGACCAGTATTTTACTTCTGCCCTAGGAGGGTGGGAGCTTGTGAGGCTTGCAGGGCCTCATGAAAGAGCTCCAGTTAACTTCAAGGAAATCTGTAAGGAAAAATACACCAAACTGGCTTATTACCGGTATGTAGGGTGGGCCACAGCAGTGTGAGGACAAGAAGGCAGCAGGCTCTGGGAGCCGGGAGGAAGAAGGGGGATGCCCTCGGTTTTGCTCAGGCTGATGGACGTGAGGCAGCCCGACCTGCTACAGCCTCCCTGTGCCCAGCTCCTGGGCTGGTTCCTGCTGCTGCAAGAGCTGGAGCTGAGCCCTTCCCTGGCTGGGGGGAGCTGTGCACCCTGCTCCTCCCCACCCTGCGGCTTCCTTGCTGGACTGGGCTCCTGCGGGGGGGGGGGGGGGGGAGGTGTTGCTGGCCAGGACTGATGGAGACAGGCTCCCTGGCTAATGAGAAGGGACAGTTGTGTGTAGGGTGACTTCCTCTGTGCACGGCTGCTTGTCCCCTTCAATGAGCGTCAGGCCGGGGCACAGCCCCAGCTGCTCTCGCCCGCAGCGTGCCCCCAGTGCCACAGCGCTGCCAGCAGCCACCGAGGGACCCACGGCTGGGGTGGGAGAGGGCCGCGTCCCCCTCCTCGTCCTGCCTGGGAGCGGGGTGCCGAAAAACCAGCCACTTTGGGTGGGTGGGGGCTGGCACAGCCGCTTCCTGGGCGAGCTGGGCGCTGCCTCTAGGCAGCAGAGCCCCTCTGTCTGGGGTGTGTGCGGCCGCTGCCCGCGGCCCCCTCCTCTGCGGGCCCTGGGAGGTGGCTGAGCCTGCGCCAGGCGGCATCTTGGATGCTGCCTTCTGCATCGCTGCCGCGCTGCTGGTGGGAGGAGAGCGGCTCTGCAGCAGCCGGGCGGTGGCGGCAGCAGCGCCATGGGCGGCCCTGGGCCGGGGTGCAGCGGTGGGGTGGGGGGCTGCGGCAGCCGGAGCCTGGGATCGGCCTCTCATTTCGTTCCCTTTCAGGCGTCCCAGGGTCTGGTGCCAAGGGCTTTCCACGTCTCCCCGGGGGAAAGGAGCTGCCTCATCCCTCTCCGGGTTCCCGCTGCCGGTTGACCCTGCTTTGCCGCACAGCCCAGCACAGGGGCTGCTCCCAGCGCTTGCTCCCGCAGAAGGCTCCCCCCAGCCACGCCGGCCGGGTGAGCACAGGACAAGCACCTCTGTGCCCCCCCTGCTACCCTCAGGCTGCCCCAAGGTTGTCAGCTGCAGGGGACACAGGGGCTGGAGCGAGACCTCTGGCAGGGTGCAGGGCACGGCCGCTCTGGCCGCCTGCCTCGCAGCCCCCCTTGCTGTGCTGCGCGCTAGCACTGAGCAGTGGCAGTTTTAAGTAGCTCTGACAGCTTCCAGCCCTTCTGCTCCCTCTCCGAGTCGCAGCTAAATGCTGCTTAAGACACAGCCGGAGGCGACGGGGGGATTTTATCACAGGCTGCCCATTGACCAACGCACCCAGCCTCCCTGTGGCCTTCAATCGGGCCTGGGGGCTGGGAGGCTGGTGCTGGAACCGCGTGAGGGTGCAGGTCACTGGGCTCTGCGGGGCTCGAGGCCAGCCCCAGGGGTGCCTGCACGGGGCCCGAGGGCAGCGTGTGAGGGTGATGCTGCACAGCGCGTGCCAGGGACATGGGAAGGGGCCTGAGGTCATTGGAGGCTTGGCATGGCCGGGACAACAGATAGGCAGCAACAGGTCCTGCATGGGCTGTGCCAGAGGCAGAGGCAGCTTGTCAGGCACCACAAGAACTGGTGTTGGGCAAGAAAACTGATTGCTGCCTGCTCCAGCAGCTGCAGCTGGGGGCTGAGCAGCCCCGCGAGTGCCCAACGCTCTCCGTGCGGGTGACGAGCCGCGTCTGCGGCCCCCATCACAGCCCCCCCGGGCTGGTTTTTGTGGGGGGCTGTGCCCGGAGCCCTGCAGCTGTGGGGGCAGCCCAGGGAGCCTCTGAGATGCTGCTGGGGGCTGTGGTCCACCAGGAGCGTGGGTGGTGCGCGGGGGCTCAGGGCAGGGCTGGTGCACCCATCCCAGC
This sequence comes from Nettapus auritus, assembly GCA_011076525.1. NCBI lineage: Eukaryota > Metazoa > Chordata > Aves > Anseriformes > Anatidae > Nettapus > Nettapus auritus. The sequence goes on from CM021768.1 coordinate 9,556,983, forward strand.
GGGCACAGGGCTCTGACGGTGCATGGGGTGGCAGAGGGCAGCTCCTGGGTGTAACGGGTCAGCAAGGAAGCTGCTGGAGCTGCCGCCCACCACCGAGCAGCCCTGGCAGGAAGGCTCCGAGCCGCTCTGCAGCATCCGAGTGCGAGGAGCCCCTCGCTGACTCGGTGGCATAGGGAGAGCTGAAATAAACGCCTGCCCTTCACATGCTGCCGCACAAGCGTCTGAAATGGGAAGCGGTGGCTGCTCCGCAGAGCCCGTGTCGGGTCTGGGCTGCAGCTCTGGCAGCGGGAGGGAGGCAGAGCCCAGCTCCCAGCCCCAGCCTGGAGCGCAGAGGTGTCTGCTGGTAATGGCACGTCCTTCGCTTTGATCAGGCACCGCGGCTGATGCTGCCCTGGCAATGGCAGAGAGCCGCAGAGAACACAGACACGTCCAGCAGGACCCAAATCCGTGCCCTGTTTCAAATGATTTCTGTAATCCCATCAGGCAGGAATGAAACAGCAAGGTAGCCCCGGCACGGGGGAGAGGCGCTGTGCCAGCAGGCGGGGGGACCTCCCCGGGCTGGGAGAGGGCACACCGGGAGAAAATGGGGGTGACAGAGGGGCTGGGGGGGCCGGGACTTGGTGCACAGTGCTGAGCCCGCAGCCCCAGCACGGAGCGGGGTGGGACGGCTGTGCCCGGCCCCGGGGCTGGTGCTGGGGCCGGGGCACCCCGTGATGGTCCCTGAGGGACCCCCCGGCGCTGCGGGGCAGTGGAGAGGTGGGGGCTGCTCCCCTGGCACAACGCACCGGGGGGCTGCTCCGACGGGCAGCGCAGTGCCAGGGCAGCACGGGGCCGCGGGCGGGCGGAGAGGGGCCTGTGCGGAGTGTCCTGGCTGGGCACAGGGCTCGGCGGGACGGGATGCTGGGGCAGTGCGGGGATGCCCAGGGCGGCGCGGGATGCTCGGGGCCCTGCAGAGGCAGCCGGGGCGGGGTGGGACCCCCAGGGCAACGCAGGGACCCCCAGGGACCCCCGGGGGGCGCCGAGCCCCGCCGGTCGGGTGCCTTCTCCCCGCATCCCACATGGCGCTGCGGGTCCCGGTGGCCGCTCGGTGTAGCGGCGGCGGCACCGAAGGGGTGCTGCGGCGGCGGCCCCTCCCCCGCCCGCCCCCGCCGTGCACGCGCCGCGCGCTCCCGGTGCGGGGTCGGGCCGGACTGAGCGGAGCGCGGGGCGCGGAGCAGCCGCCGCCGCCGCCGCCCCCCGGCATGGCCCAGCCGCGCCGCCGCCCCCGACGGTGAGTGCGCCCCGACGGCCCGGGACCGGCACCCACCGGGAGGGAGGTGATGGGGGGGGGGCACCGGGGGGGGGCACCGGGAGGCCGGGAGGGGGCTCCCGAGGGAGGGCGGGGGCCGGGGCCGGTGCCGTGGGGCCGTGCCGTGCCCGTGCCCGTGCCCGTGCCGTGCCCGCCGTCCCGAGCGGCGGGGGTTAACGGGCGGGGCGGCGGTAACGGCGGGGGTTAACGGGGCCGGATGAGCGGCCGCGGCGAGCCGGCGGGTTGCCATGGCGACGGGCTGAAAGGGGGATTGTGCGCCCGCCCAGCTGCGCGGCCCCCCCGGCACGGCTCGGCTCGATCCGGTCCCGGCCCGGCCATCGCCGCTCGTCCCGCACCGACGGCCCCAGCCCGGCCCGGCTCGGCCCGGCGCGGGGCTGTGCCGGGGCCGAGCATCCCTGGGACAAGGGCAGGGGGAGAGCCGCGGCTCGGCTCGGTTCGGCTCGGATCTGGCACGGGCTGGCGGAGCTGCCGGCCTTCCCGGCCCCTGTGCCCAGCCTGGGGCCCGGCGGTGGGCACAGCGGGCGAACAGCCGGGCTCCGCCGGGCTCATCCCCAGCAGGGCGAGGAGCACATGGCACACGGGGCGCTGCCGGGGGCTGCACTGCCACGTGCTGCGGCCACGGCCCGGCTCCATCGTGCTCGAAGCCGTGCGGCGGGACAGCCACCATCGGCAGTGGTTGGCGTGACCAGGGGCCGCACCAAGGGGCGTGCTGCAGGCGGGCAGGATGCCCCAGACAAGATCCCTCGTCCTCACGCAACGCCCTCCAGCCAGACGCTCTCCACACCACACTCTCCCAACAGCAGCGCATCCCAGTGCCCCTGCTTGCAGCCCTTCCCGAGGCCGCAGGCCTCCCTCGGGGAGTGGAGCAGGAGGGCTGGAGGTGCCCCTGTTGCCCATCACGCTCTCGGGAAGTGCCTGCACCTCCTTGTCCCCCCGCGCCCGACCGGAGCATCCTCGGCACCCTCCGGGGCAGGGCTGGGCACCCCCAGGGCCCCGTGGGAGCGGGAATCTGCGGGAGGCAGCCGCCAGAGCCAGTGTCTGCAAAATGGTTAAACGCTGACATTTAGAGGTCACGCTTTTAGCATTGTGCATGTGTTTGCTTCATTTACATTTGCAGTTAGCCCAGATCCTCGGCTTGCCGCTTGCATGTGCAGTTGCCATGGTTACACGCACGGTTGGGATGGGGAGCTGGGCTGGACACCTGCAAACGTGCGGCCCCGAACCCCCAGAGCACCGGGGCGCGAGTGAACGGCGCCGAGGCGCGGGGCAGGCTCCTGCACGTGGGCACCGCGCAGCCGAGCGCTCAGGAAATGGAGCCCCAGTGCCCATCTTAGCAGGGGCTGAGCGCCGCCACCGCGCGCAGCCTCCCGGCAGCCTTACGAGTCCTGCTGGGCAGGAAGGCTGAGCCCGTGCCCAGGATGCTGCCCTGCACCTGACATCTGGATCTGGCTCTTTTCCAGACCCTAGATGCAGGCTCTGCACCCACGGAGGTGCCGGGCAGGTTGGCGCTGCCTTGCCTTGCTCCCTGCAGCCTGCCGGGGCTCCAGAAGGCGGTTTGGGAGCTGGCAGGGCGCTCGCTGGGGCTGCAGCTGTGCAGGTGGCGGCTTCCCTGGCTCTCCACAGGGTCCGCGCGGTGTGCTTGGGGTTTTGTGGGCAGGGACACGACCCGGGGGGCTTTTGACCAGGATGGCGTTGAGTCCGTGAGGGACAGCAAGGACATGGTGACTGCCAGACCCTTCCGACAGGTCACTGTTGGCTTTGTCGTTGTGTCAAGGGAGGAGGGATTTTAGGGCACCTTGTTTGGAAGGGACCTGGAGGTCGTCAAGTCCTTTCAGCTCCACCTAAGTCATCCCTGACCAACAGCAGCTCTGCCAGCTCCCCATCCTCCCCCGTGACCGCGGTTCTGCCGCCTCCAAGCACCTTGCTGCAGCCTTCCTTCCCCTGCCTGCCAGGAGCCAACTCTGTGCGGCAGGTGGGCGAGCAGGGAAGCTCTCGGAGATGTCCACAACCAACAGTGGCCTCGGACAGACCTCCGTGGTGGCAGCCGCAGTGGTGAGGAACCCGAATGGAAGTGTGGAGGGATGGTAGGAAGCAGTGCGGATAGGGCACGGAGCATGGCGTGCTGCTTTCTGGGCATGGCCTGGGGAGGAGACACAGAAGAACCTGAGGAGTGTCACACAGAGCACAGGAGGGCTGAGCATCCACGAGGTCTGTGCTCCGGTGTGACTGCAGAGTTGGGCACCCAGGAGCATGGGACAGGGACAGCTTGGCTCCGTCCTTAGGGCTTTAGTGCCGCTGGGATGGGACGGTCATTTGCTCCCTGTGGCATCCCAGACAGAGATTCCTCTGCCGATGAGCCGTGGTTATCTGCTGCTGCTGACAGAGCATTTTGGAAGGCTCTTCTAAACCAGGGCCTGGCACTTGAACCTGCATCCCCAGCCAAACCAGGTCCGTGGCACAGAGGCTGGCAAGGGCACGCCAGCAGAAGCAAGCAGGATGGATCCCGGTGCTGGGTGCTCAGGGGAAAGTCGCGGCAGAGGCGGAGCTGCGTGGTGCCGTGTGCTGGCCGAGAAGCTCTGGTGGTCTCCTAACGTGACGTGCCCGGGGACGGGGGGCAGGGAGCGGGCTCTGCCCGGCGCTCTGTGTGCCGGCCTCAGCAGGATTCTGCAAGGCGTGTGAGGGGAATGAATAAAAGGTCCTGGCATTGCCAGCACTGGCAGTTTGAACCCACACCGCTCGGCCCCTGGAGGGAGTCTGACTGAGGGGGAGCTGGGGGGGAGGGGGAGCTGCGGGAAGGAGCCGGAGCTTGGGGACGCTCCTGCCTGCTGCGTGCGGTGCTGGGAAGTTTTGCCTGCTGAGGATACGTGCCAGTTGTTTGGTCACTTGTCTGGGCTCAGGAGAGGTGGTATTGGGGTGCATGATGAAACCGTGCTCCTGCTTCTTGCAGGCACGTGGGGAACCTCTGCCCTTGTGTTGTGGGAGCAGGGCGATGTCTGCGGGCAGGGCTTTGTGCCGGGCAGAGCTGTTTGGGCTGGGACTGCCTTGGCAAGGAGCTGTGGGGATTGTTGGTAGAGAAGCCTTGTTCCTGACACTGCAAAACGCAGAGCAGCGTAGTAACATCTGTTATTTTCAAACTGCATCTCAGTGTGAGTGTACCCTGCGAGGTGCCTGGCAAGCGGAGCCGAAGCTCTGCCTTGTGGACAGATGCTCTGGCCCTGCCAGCGGAGCAGGTGGCAAAGTTTGGGAAAGGTTGCGTCAGGGAGCGTTACAGGGCCCTTACTGTGCCTGAGCCTTGTTTGGGTCTGGGCCGGGGCTGCTGGGGCTCTCCGAAGGCGAGGCTGTTTGGCAGAGCCCGGCCAGGAAGGCTTCTGGGACGGGCACAGGGAGGAGACTTCTGAGAACACCCTGGGCGTCACAGCCGCTTCTGTGGAGGGCGCTGCAGAGATTTACCCAACGCCAACCCTCATGGAGAGCTGCCGCCCCGCGGGAGCATGAGAAGCACGCCCCGGTCTGTGGTCGCTGCCCACAGGGGTAGCTGCGCACAGAAAGCGACTGAACAAGGCGAGGTTCTTGAATCTGGGAAAGAAACAACAGAAGAAGGATCAGATACAGCTACAGAAATCACAGGCGGCCAGGAGAGAAAGGATGGAGGTTAACTGCTCCCTGATTCTTGCCTTGCAAGTACAAGGTCACATCAAACGCCGCTGGCAGGCGGTGCAAACCAGGAGGAGGGGATCTGCCGCTCGCAGACGTGCTGCCAGGGCACCCGAGTCCTCAGAACAAGGTGTTGCGAACAGCAAAACCTTACGCTGGCTCCAGGAGAAATGGGACAAGTTCAAGAAGGACAAGAGGTTCCCTGGGGACCAATAAATACACGGAGATACACTTGGACAGCTCCTGAGCTGCAAATTGCTTGTACTTCAGACTACCGGCACCAAAGTGTGCAGGGCAAGGCGCACCTTTGGTTTGAGCCGTGATTTCCGTGACGTGCCCGTGGGAAGGGTGCAGCCAGCAGGAGGCTCTGGGCTGTGCCCAGGGGTTATCCCCACCCAGCTCTGAGCTGGCACGGGGCAGGCCCTTGCTGGGTGCAGGATGCTCTCCCCCGTGGCAGCTGGGCTCCTGCCCTGGTGCTCCCCCAGAGCTCGATGCATGCGGAGGGCACCGTGGCATCGTGTGGGATCCTGACTGGGATCCTCTCCCTCTCCTCCCATCCCCTGGCCCTGCCTGCTGTCTCGCACTCACACCAGGAAACAGTCCCGGTTCTGCTCCTCGTTTTGTGCCCGGCTGAGAAAAGCCTCGTGTCCCGCAGTCAGTGAGGGTGCAGCTCAGCACGGGGTGCAAGAAAGCGTCCTCCCAGCTCCTGGCTGGTTTAGCAACACCCAGGGACAGCAGGGAGCCACGAGGCTGGGCCTGGGAGAGGTCTGGTGGGAGGAGAGCCTGCGCTGGGCTGGGAGACGAGGGCACAGGGCTGGGCGGTAAGAGGATGGGCCTCGGAGAGCTTTTGTCCCGTGTCACGCGTAGAGGAGGCCAGGAGGTGGATGTCCATGGTGCTGCGAAGTTGTTGATGGGAACGTGATTTCCATCTCCGCCTCGGTGCCATTTTGTTCAGCGCAGCCACCGGGCCCTCCTGTGAGAGGTTGCTCAAAAGCTCACCCGCTGAGGTTGTTTTGATGCTCACAGCCTTCAGGGGAGCCACGCAGTCACCTCTTGGCCACAGAAACCTCCTCCGGCCCCTGCAGGGAGCGAGGCTTCAAAGCGGGCGTCTGCCGAGGCAGAGCTGTGCTCGGGGACCTCGGCAGGGAGCACGGGTAGGTTGCTGGCACCGGGGCCGCCTTTCCTTGGCACTGCTGTTCCCTGCAGCCTGCCTGCTTGTCCTGCTTCATCCTGGCCTCCCAGGGCATCCACAGGCCGCCTGATTTGCTCCGGTTCAGCTTATTTCTTAACACTAGGCAGCCTTTGCAGCAAAACACATTAAAGGATTTTTGCCAGAGGTTTAAGGCTTTCTGCTTTTTGTGCTTGAAGATAGAAAATATGGGAGGAGAAAGCTACAAGGGAAAAATATAAAGTACATTTTGGATTAAATTTAAACAGGCTTCTTTCCTAGCTGCTGGCTTGCCTGGCCTCAAGTCCTCAGCATGCCTTAGCACCACGAGCAAGAGGGATTTTGCAGAGGTGCCCTGCTGCCGGCTGACCCTCCAGCCCGTGTGTGCTCTGTGGTCTTCGTGGTCGTGCCGGCTTTGGCTTCGTTTTGGGAACACGGGTGGCCAATGGCTCTTGCTGCAGGTGGAGGCTGAACGGAGGCTGCCGTGCGCTTGGGCTGGGCCGTCAGCTCGCCTCCATCCCTCCAAGGCACAGGAGCTCAGCTCAGCTCTCCCGGTGCTCCCGGGCAAAGCTTCGCCAGCAGCGTTATCCTCGGTGGTGGGGCGAGGATGCAGAGGGGCAGGGCGGCTCCTGCAGCACCTGTGTGCCTGCTCCGGGGGCGCACAAGTGTGAAATTCAATTTGTAGATAAGCCGTAGCGGGCGAGGAGCGCAGGGCCTGGCGTCTGCGGGAGGCAGGCAGTGTCTGGAGCAGCACAGCCTGCATGCACGGCGTGTCCTGCCTGCCAGCTCCTGGCCAGGCTGACGTCACCTCGCAGAGCGGTGGCTGCTGCAGGACGTGGCTGCTCGAAGCTGTCTCGTGTTCTCCCGGGGTCTGCAGCCCCGAGCTCGTCCCCCATCCCTGCACAGGGCCGGGGTGCAGCTGGCAGCGGGGGGGCTGATGCTCCCGCCACCAGCAGCAGGTGAGCTGGGCGGCTTGGAAGGACAGGCGCTGTGAGCGGGGCTGGCGCTTCCAGCAGCGGGTGGCATTTTCCCACCTCCATCTTCTTGAATTCCCTTCCTGATTGTTTCCAGCAAGCCCTGCTTGCTGGCGGACACAGAGGGAATGGGCATTATAGTCTCAGCAAACGCAGCTCATGCTGTTCTTCTGTTCTTCCCGTGCGTTGTAACCAGCGGTTGCAACTCCCTTTCTCCTGCCCTGCTCCAGAAGCGTCCGGGCCTCCCCGCCCCAGGCTCTCTGCAGAGTGGGCAGCAGCACAGCCCCTGCTGTGGATGAAGAGAACGCTGCCGTGAGCAGGGCAGGGTGGTCCCCCGAGCACAGAGCAGTGCCCTGGTGCTCTGCAGGGGCTGCCACCAGCAGTGCAGCCCAGGGAAAGCCACAGTGCTGCAAGGCAGTAGGTGGCTGCTGGTGCCACTGGGTCTGAACAGGCACCAGCGTGGTGGTATTAGGACGATCAGCCTCTCCTGCTGTTCCTTGCCAGTCTCCAGCATCGTGAGGGAGTGAGCCTAGCCCTGCTGCCCGCACTGTGATCCTAGAGGAGTGGCTCCGTGGATCACCTGCACGCCCCTTGCACAGGGATTTGCTGTCCTTGTGGAGCCGCTGTGCTCCATAGCCTCGCTGCCTCGGTGGCTGACTTGGTGTCTGGTGGCGCAAGACAGGGCGGTGCAGGAAGGTGATGGCTGTACACCACCAGATAACTTGGAACGTTATCTCTGCTCAGGGAAACAAAATAATCACATTGTCGTTCGGCTTCCATGGAAAAGCTAGTTCCTGCTTCTCTCTAACCATTTTCCTTATATTTGTTCTTTGCCCCATTATCGATTACCTTCATGCTGTATCATCCCCATGACCTGGCTTACAGTTTTGCCCCGTGAAACTTTGCTCAGCTGACGAAGTGATGGATAGTGATATCAGAAGAAGTAGGTGATTGGGACAGGTGTCAGTAAAGGAAACAATCCTTTATCAGCTCTGCTGTTGAAACCGGAGGTTCTTAGAACTGCATTCCAGATTACAACCTGTGATTAAGTGGTTTTGGCTTCCTGCTTCGAGTCAGTAAAAATGAAACACTGATGGCTTATTTTGGTGTAGCTGTTCCTGTTCAAAGCACTCTTGGATTTTGTTGTCCACCCTCTCTAGTCGCATTCGCAGGAAGTCTTTGTATTTTAAGCTGCAGTCGGTTCCTCTCTGCCCAGCCCACCTCCTTACATTTATAGAGCCTCCTCCGGACCACGCTATTCCACGGGAAGCATTGGCTGTGTGCGCTCAGCCTGCCTGCGCTCCCTGGTGCTTCCCCAGCCTCCCTCCAAGCATGCGTGAGGCTGTTGGCACGGGCGGTGGTCGGGGCAGGGCAGTGTCCCGTGCAAGCTGCCCATGGCCCAGTGGCCAGAGGGGGTCCCTGGCCTTGGTGCAACTGGGTGCCTAGGAAGGAGTGTGGGGGACTGGGGTACAAGACGTTCTGGGGAAGGACATGCTGTCAGCAGCTGGGTTTCGTACTTGCTGTTTAGTTTGGGGCCTTTCAGATGCGTCACTGCATGAAGCCAACCTCTCTGGCACTGAAGTCTCCTTTGTTTATTAATTTTCAATCCTGCTGTTGCTAACTCAAAAAATACAAACATGTTGGGACATAGAGTTTCGGAAGCTTGTTCCTCTGAAAAGAGTCTCGTGTTTGTTTAATTGCTCCTTAAAGTGGCTCAGTCATAACAATTAGTGTTAGAGGAAAACCTGGGGGCCCTGCTGGAACGGTTGTTTCGGAGGTGGTTGTTTGGGAGAAGACACAGAAGCCGCTGCTCGGGCAGATGTGAGGGGGATGGCGCCGAGCAGCTGGGATAATGTCAGCGTGCAGCTCGGCGGAGCTGGGGAAGGAAGTGCGGGGAGCGCTGCTTGCGCCGGCAGCGCGCTCTTTGCTGGGTGAGATTTGCACTCCAGTCGCTAGCTGCCGAGTGTTGATATCGGATCCACGAGCGAGCTTGTATTGCTTCGAAGTGGGTGCCTGGTGCTTGTTTGTGATGTGTTGGAGAGCAAGTGAGCTGTCTTGGCGTGAACCTTGCGCTCGTGCCAAGGGCTCGCTGGAAGCAGCTCGCCTGTCAGCTCACCCTGGGCAGACATCTGGTGGTTCTGGGGTTCTGCAGATGCACGCTCACGTCGACAGTCAACCTGCCCACATGAAGCGAGCACCGGGGCGATGCTGCCGCTCACAAGGCGCTAACCCTAGCATGATCAAGGTGGTTGGTGCCCCACAGGTCCTCCCACCAGCCGGGCACTGCTCCTGGAGGTGCCCGGTGCCCTTCAGGTGGCCTTGGTGGTGGGCCTGGTGCTGGGCTCGGCCCGTTGGGTGCTGAAGGAACAGCTCCAGCCCGCTGGGCTCAGCTTGGTTGAAGGAAGGGAGCCTCCTGCTCTGCTCTGCGCTGGTGTGGCCTTTCCTCCAGTGCTGCGTGTGGTGTTGAGCATTGCAATGTAAGAAGGATGTCAAGCTATTAGCATCCAAGAGGGCTGTGAAGGTGGTGACGGGCTTAGAGGGCAAGATGTGTGAGAAGAGGCTGAGGTCCCTGGGTTTGCTCAGCCCACAGCAGAGCAGGTTGAGGGGAGGACTCATGGCAGCCTTCAGCTCCCTCACGAGGGGAGCAGGGGAGCGGAGGGGCAGGCGCTGAGCTCTGCTCTCTGGGGACAGCGACAGGACCCGAGGGAACAGCATGGAGCTGGGACAGGGGAGGGTCAGGCTGGGTGTTAGGGAAAGGTTCTGCACCCAGAGGGTGGTCGGGCACTGGGACAGGCTGCCCAGGGCAGTGGTCACAGCATCAAGCTGCTGGAGTTCAAGAAGTGTTTGGACAACACTCAGATGTAGGGTTTGTTTTTTGGGTGGTTCTGTGTGGAGCCAGGAGTTGGACTCAATGATCCTCTGGGTCCCTTCCCATTCAATGGTTCTAAGAGCAGCTGAGGACACTGGGTTTCTCAGGACTGGAGAACAGGAGGTTGAGGGTGTCCTCATAGCGCCTACATCTTCCTGAGGAGGGGATGTGGGGAGGGAGGTGCTCCTCTCTTCACCGGGTATGTAGTGACAGGATGTGGGAATGTCTCAAAGCTGCACCAGGGGAGGTTTAGACTAGACATTAGGGAAAACTCCTTTACCGAGAAGGCAGTTGGCAAGGGAAGAGCTTCCTAGGGAGGTGGTAGATGCCCAGCACCTGTCCGTGTTTGAGGTATTTGGATAACATTTGAGATGATAAGTTTTAACCTGGGGTCTGCCCTGAAGTATTCTGACTCAGTCTCAGTGATCTCTGTGGACCCCTTCCAACTGGAACTACCACTCTGCCCTACTTTTACATCATTCTGCCTGTCTTGCCAGCCTGGATGGGGCCCGTTTATGCTGCAGTACATCAATGCCCCATCTGGCTATTGCTAAGGGCGCAGGACGCAGCATGTGCAACCCTATTGCAGGGGCTTCTGGACAATCCTCCAGGGCTCTCTGATCTGCCAGGCTGGGTCAGGCGCTCTTCCTTCACTGCCAGTTGTTCTGGCTGGGGAGCAAGTGCGTGTGTATCTGTGCCAAGGCCGTGGCACTGTGTTTGCTGTTTAGACAGTGGTGCTCATTAGCCTCTGCCCCTGCAGGGAAGCATTTGTGAACTGAATCCGTGCAAGCAGCAAGGTGAGGGAGAGAAAAGCTGCTGCCGTTTCTTTGTGCTGAGGTCAGGGAAGCTGCAACGTGAGATAATCCAGATTATTTCTACCCAGAATGTGGCACTGAACGGCCTACTTCCAGCAGCTGTCTGTGAGCGGCGTGGAAGTCCGGCAGCCCACCAAGAGGCTGCTGCCGCTGCCCTCTTCACAGCCAGGGATCTGTCCCACAGCCTCTTGCTTGCACAGCAGCGGCTTGCTGTGCCATGCGGCCCTCCCCCAGTTTTCTGCATGCTCCTGGGAAACAGTGAGTGGGAAGGTCAGTCGAAATTGAGACTGGCTCAAGGTGAACATGTGGCCCACGCCCAGACAGCCCAGGCTGTCAAACACAGTTGTCCTTGGATCCTCTACAGAGGCCACCCTGTACTTGCATCGACAGTATTGGGTGCTTACCCCACCACTGTCCCTGCTGCAGTGCTCACTGGCTGTCCTTCAGCAGCATCACCGCTCTCTGCACAGTGACACTGAGATTTTTGGAGCTTCTGATGCTAAATGGGAGTTGGAAGTGAGCCAGGTTATGTCACCCGCTGGGTTGTGTGCCTTCTGGAGCAGGCAGGAGCAGGGCATCAAACAGTGCACTGGAGTCAGCACCAAAAGTCATAGAATCACAGAATGGCTTGAGTTGGAAGGGACCTTAAAGCCCATCCACTTCCACCCCCCCCGCCATGGACAGGGATGCCATTCACTAGATCAGGTTGCCCAGGGCCAAATCCACCTGGTCTTGGACATCTTCAAGGTATGGGTCACCCGCAGCTTCTCTGGGCAATCTGTTCCAGTGAAAAAGAATGTCTGGAAAGGCTGGAGTGTGGGCAAGGGAAAGGTCTGCCTTGCTCCTGGTGTCCTTCCTGAGGCGGGCAGGGTCTGTTTCTTCATGAAGGACCTTTCAACAGGCATGGAGGAAATGGGGACAGGCCATATCACAGCAGGAGGCCGTTGGCACGGCAGCAGAAGTGGTACTGAAATTTCTAGGGATTTGGGGCAACATTTTTGCTGTTCTGAATGGGAGCTCTCGAGGATCTCGGCATGTGTCTGGGAGTTGTCTAAGAGCTTCTGTCCCACATATGTTCTTGCAGCACTGAGGAACTTAAACGATGCTTCTCTTGGGGTCTCTTATCTTCTCCCCAGGACATTGGATGCACAGCTGAGTGTCTCATCGGCTTCTGGTGTTCAGCTTTGCTATTGGTGATACTGTGGGTAGAAGTTAGAAAAGGCAAGTCACAGGGAAGTATCTGGCAATTGAAGTAAGTGAGGGTGAGGTTTGTGGTGTTTTTCCTTCTGTACCACCAGAGTGACTGTGGTGCTGTGCTACTGGAGGTGTTGCAGACGCACCTCTGGGAGGAAGACGAGATGGGGGCACGGGGCTCTCAGGGAGACCCGCAGAGCAGAGGGTAGCTGTGGTGGGTTCCGTGCTGCTGGGAAGCTTCCAACGTGCTCTGCTCCCTCAGAGCCTGAACACTGACGGTTTCATGGCTGAGATGGCTCTTGTTTCACTAGATGGTGACCAATGCTGAACCACCGAGGGCAGGGACAGAGCTGCCAGCCAGGGGAATGAGAAGTGTAGGGGACTGGGCTGGAGGGGACACCAAGGTGTCATTTGCTCTGTCCACCTACTTTGGAGCACCCTTTGCTGACGAGCTTGCCTTTACCTTTCCCTGCTGTTCACCTGGCTCTCCTTTCTTAACGTGAAAGTGTCTCCTCTTGTCTCAAAAGGAATTTCGCACTTCACTCACAATAGCGAAGCAGCAATATATTTATTGATGAAAATAGTGATTTAGCAGTGCTTAATTGTGAATGAGACAGTGATTTAACAATTTTCTAATGGTAGAAGTGACATTAACAAGATTCGTGATGGCAGGGCTACTTCATTATTTGCTGCACAGAGAGGGTCAGGCTATAAGCCTTAAGGAGACCCTCACATTGAGCCACAAGGTTCAGAATGGAGTTCCTTTTGCCGTCCAATCTCCGAGGAGTCTAGATATGACCAGATCCTATCCCAATCCCAGACTTAACAGTTTATGCCTAGAGGACTGTATGCACATCAATCCTTTATGTCACTTAGCTAAGGTTACAAAGTTGCAGCACGCTTAGTAAATTACTTGCAAAGTTTCAACCAGCTAGCTCGCAGTCACCTACTGAGCGTCTGTCACAGGTATGGGATCTCTCAACTTCAAAGAGTAGCTTTGAGAGCTGTCCCTGCTCAAGGAGAAGATCCTGGCATCCAGCCCGCTGCAGCACAGCAGAGCTCAACAGGCTCTGGGCTCTCCTCTGTTTATGGGGTAAGATGACTGACGACTAGTCGTATCAGCATGCCGGCCGTGTTCAGGTGGTGCATGCGCCCTTAGCCCTTGGATCTGTCTCCCCTGAGAGCACCTTGAGCCCAGCTCAGCTACCATGATGGGATGCGTCCATCATGGTCACCACCGATGGTTATCGCCCATGAAGGGTCAGGCTTTGGGGCAGGGGGAGGACGCTGCCATGACCGCCTAGCACTGAATTCAGGATCAGACTGTTCTGGGCTTTTTTTGCTGCAGCAGCCTTTCCACATTATAAAACTGCATCTGCTGACACGACTTGTCTTCCAGGCTTCTGTTCAAGGCCATGCTTCCCAGGCTTTTTGTGGCCTTGCTGGTCTCCTGTGGCCTCTCTTGGTTGGCCCAAATCTTTTGGGGGATAAAGCAGTTCTCTAGAGGAGAACAGCATAATTGCTTGATGTATCTTTATGAGCTGGAGGAGAGCAGAATAACGAAGGGCAGTTCGTGTGCCTTTATAAGCTGTCCTTTTACACATCCTACTGTACTTGCCCGTTTCTGTGACAATGACATGCTGGCTCACGCTCAGTTTGTACTCCCCTGTAGCCCTTTTGACCCTTCTGGCAGAAGCACTGTTGCCTTTTCTTCCCCAGCCTGCATTTACGCTGCTGCCTTCTCCTGCCAGCGACTCTCAGCCCTGCCCATCACCGCTCAGCCCTCTCTCCAGTTTGTCAGGAGCACGTCAAGTTCCAGCCCTGGCCTCCAAAGCCCTGGGTGTCGTGTGCAGATTTTAAAACATACTTCGTTCTGTCATTTAGGTCACCCAGAGAAATGCTGAGCGGTAGCAGCAGCAGGGCAGACCTTGCTGAAACCCTGCTTGTCCCCGCTCAGTGTTACTGAGTGCCGCTGGTAACCGTTTATTGCTGTGCACGAGCTGTGTGATGGATTGAATTCCCAGAACTGCTCCCCCAGTGCTGCGGGACAGGGAAACGTCTGCCTGCAGCATGGATGAGAAACCTGGTGTCAGAAAGACCCGCTGGGCGCAATGCATCGCGCTTAACCACCGCTCTGTAGCATTACCCTCAAGCATCAACACAGGCAAAAACCATCAGAGGGTGAGAGCTGAGGATGGCTGGCAGAGAAATGCTGGGGCCCAGGGACACCGGCAAGTCAGCCTGGTGCTGCTGCAGCTCCTGTGCTGCCGAGGTTTCTGCAGCATCGCCGGCCAGGCAGAAGGCAAGAGCCGAGGTCGCTGCCTGCTGGAGGAGAGCAGTGAGGGGGCTGGCGGGGAGGGAGGCAGCGGGGTGCCGATTGCTGGGAGGGGAGCGGAGATCCGACGCGAGGGCCGGGCCTGGCAGCGCTCGCCCACAGCTCTCAGCCAGCAAAGGTGTGGATCCGACTCTTCTGGCTGGCGCGGGGACGCCTCGCTGTGCATCTGCAACCGCGGCTTCGCGGGATCCGCCTGCTCAGGTTTCCATGGAGAGCGTCTTGTTGTTGGGGAGGGAGCAGTCTGGCAGACAGTACAGTCGTGGAAATACCGATGCAGCGTTTGTTTTCCAAGATGCATGAATAAAATCATTAACAGTTAGCAGCCTCACTTCCTCCGCTCGCACCAGCCGCCCTCAGCGGTCTGGCAGGACGACCCAGGATGCCTGCAGCGGCTTTATTCTCCCGGCTCCTTGCTTGTGCGCTCGTCTCGGTGTCCCCAGCTTGGCCGTATCTGCCCCGGCGAGCCGGGTTTCACTTCCAGTTGGCAGCCTCCATTTCCTACTGGCAGCCTCCAGCGCTCGCGAGGGCTGCGGGGAGGCAGCAGCCACCTTTGCCGGGGGAACAGCGGGAGGAGCCGTAGGCGGCTCAGCCCGGGGACGCTTTGCTCCCACCTCCCGTGGGATGCGAGGGAATAGCTTCCCGAACGAAACGTCCTCTCTCGGATCTTCTCCTTCGTTACCGTGTGTGCTTGGGAAGGCTGGGGGAAGGCTGCCTTCAGCCCCGCTGACGAGCAGGAGGCAGCGGTGCAGGGCTCCTGCTGCAGCCTTCAAGAGCACCGCTGGCTGCCGAGCCCTTGGTGGAGAGGGCTGAGCGCCGGTGTTGGTGGCAGCCCGTCAATATTAAATTAAGGCTAAATTCCCATACTAAATGTTACGTTAACACGAAGTTACAGCCGAGAGCGCAGCGCGCAGAACAGCAATATGAGGGTAAGATGTGTTTCGGGGGGACTGTAATCATCCCAAATGAGGCGTTTGAAACCCAGGGAGTTCCAGATTTAGGGTTTGCATTGTTTTTGTTTTTGTAATTGAAAACCAATCCAAACACAGGAGGGTTTAGGAGCATGTTGCTGAGATTGTTTGGGTGCCTTTATTCTGTGCTGCAGGGGCATCGGCAGATGGAGGAGAAAAGTCTTTAAAAAATGATGGAACCAAATCTGGAATTACAAATGTTAAAATAACGTGATCTGGATTTTATTGTCAGCACGTTGTGGCTCTCCGAGGTAACATTAGGGCTGTTGGGTCTTGACTGTGCGTCTCTCTCTGGACATTCTTGGCTATTGCTAACGTAACTCACCTCTGTATCTGATAGCTCATAATTTGAGACAACTGCAAATCCCGTAGCATGGTTTTATTTGCGTTATGGATGTGTACTTGGAACTTTAGTTCTATCGTAACAGTTTTTTGTCTTTAGATTTCTCCGTTTTCTAAAGAGCTGTTGGAAGAGCCATGGATGAGGATTAAGCAACCCAAAAGGATCTCATGCTAGCATAATCCTGAGGAGATATAGCAAGAAGCTGGTTTGGGCTCTGTTTTACTTTTAAAAAATAAAATAAAATGATCTCTTCTTCATTGTGCAGTACACAGTGACACAGTGGCTATGCCAGGTGGGCAGCCCTTCCAACGATGGGAAGGGGGTGGTGAATTCAGCCCTACTTTTGTGGTGCCCGGTGTGCCTCACACCGTGAAATCCCTTGGCCGAGGCAGTGCTGGAGCTGCCATGCTCAAGGCGATGCACGGCCATGGCTCTGGGAGAGCTTGGAGCCAGGGAATCCTCTGGTAAGCCTCAGGGCTGCGGCGTGCGTGCTCCTGCAGAGCAGGAACGAGGGCTGGCAGTCAATGGCTCTGCTGGGAGTTACGGGCACTATCGAAGCTGCCTGTAGCGTCCAGGCGAGCCAACGAGATACGACAGTCATTAATAATTTGGCTTCATCCTAACCCAAGGCATCCAAAGGATGAGGAGCAGATGATGTGGGCTGGATGATTTGCCTTCCAGCAGATCTGTGCACGGTGGACGAGCGATGGTTTTCCTCAGGAGCTGGGGGTAGAGCGGGGCAGCGGCAGCAGTGGTGTGACCGCAGAGCTCGGGGTGCTGGGGTGCCTCGGCTGCCTTTCTGCCCCTGGTACACTTTCCCTGGTGAGGCCGCAGGCGGGGGCAGAGGGGTGCTTCGGGGCACAGGGCAGGATCCCCCCAGCCCTGACACCTCACCCCTCAGGGCTGTCCCCAGCCGGGTGTCCCGTGCCCAAGCCCTGGATGCCGCTCCTCCTGCCATCACTCCTGGCACCGTCCCTGTCTCACGCCGCTGCTGTCTGTGGGCTCTGGAAGCACGTCTGTGTTCCCAGCCCTACACAGCCTCGCTGTTCGGGTGGGCCGGATGCAGCAACATGATTTTCTGGGCTGAGTGTTTCTTATTACACCTGTCAGACACTGATTTCTGAGCCTGCTGCGTTCCCTGGGCATACCAGGAGGGCAGGCACAGCACAGGCCCATTTCCTTAATGACCGGCAGTGAATTGCCTGCACATGTGCAGTGCAGATTTGAGACGCCCTCCGTGTATTTTTTTTTTTTTCTCTGCGGATTTTCCTCGTTGGATGAGGTGTTCTCCATTAGTGGAGTCCCTGCCCAGCTGAGCCTTGAACAGAGCCTCTTCCTTCCATCTGCACACAGCCCTTATTTTGTGCTCCAGTAATTCCAGTGCAGCTCTGCTCCCCTCCGAGCTTCAGAGAGCTTTACCAGGTGGGCACCTAAGGATGCTCTGGGGCAAAATGGAGGTGCCCTGCCGCTGTCCCCGCCAGGGTAAGCACGTGTGGCTGAGACAGGCGGCAGCCTCTGACCCCCTCCCCGAGCAGTGCCTTCAGCAGGGACCGGCTGGCCGAGGCCAGGATCCGGCCTCTCACCGACGCCAGGAGCCCACGAGCAAGCGTGGCCGCGGTGTGCCCGTCCCCGGGAGCCGGGGGGAGGCGAGGGGGGGCCCTTACATAAGCCCTGAATGCGGCAGGCGGAGCGGGGAGGGGAAGGGCAGAGCAATGAAAATCCAGGCAGCCTCCAGCGAGGGCTCCCCGCTGCAGCCCTGCACGCTGACACCCGGCCTCAGGTCTCCATCCCTGGCCACCTGCCCCGTGTCCGTGCCCCCCGCCACCCTGCGTGGGGCAGCAGGGGGGGGACATGGCCACGGACCCCTGCCCACCCAGCACCCGGTGCCGGGGGTCCCTCTGTGCCATGGAGGGGCTCAGCGTGTGCGGATGGGCGCTGTTTGTGTCCGCACGTGCTCGGGGCTGCATCTCCTGGAGCATCTCGGGTGTTCCCCAGCATCCCAGCCTGGGCTCCTGCCCCAGGGGGGTGAATGCCAGCTCCTCGAGCACGGCAGGGGCTCACGAGCAGGGGAGTGCTTTTCACCCAGGTAGGAGCGAGCACCCACGGCGCTGCAGGCCCGTGGCTCTTTGCAGGGTGAGTCTGCTGTTAATTCCCTCCGTCTCTCCGCAGCATCAGCAATCCCACCCGGGCTGGGCCGTTCGAAGGGGGACCGCAGCAGGCAGCTCGCAGGCTCTGAGGCACGGCGGCACGTTGCTCCGGGTCGCTGTCCCTGAGTCGCTGGGCTCTCCCGCCCCACGGATCTGATCGTTCCTGCTGGGAAAACTCAGAGGCTTGCCGTGATGGGGATGCGCTGAGCCCTTGCCCCAGGAGCTTCAGGCCTGGATGTTGGTGCTGCTCCTCCCGGACGATGTGGCTGATACTCTGGAGAAGCCCTCTCTTGCCCCCTGTTCTCCAAGTGCCTGAGCTGGTGGCCGGCTGGGACCTGCGTCTCGCCCTGTGGGTCCTGAGCTTCGCCTCGGCCGTCGTGCGCATGGAGGGCCAGGTCTACTCTCCCACAGTCAACACGCACTATGGGAAGCTACGGGGGGTGCGCGTGCCGCTGCCCAGCGAGATTTTGGGACCCGTGGACCAGTACCTGGGGGTGCCTTACGCCGCCCCCCCCGTCGGGGAGAAGAGGTTCATGCCCCCCGAGCCACCGCCCTCCTGGTCGGGCATCAGGAACGCTACCCACTTCTCACCAGTCTGCCCCCAGAACATCCACAACGCCGTTCCCGAGATCATGCTGCCCATCTGGTTTACCTCCAACCTGGATATCGTGGCCACCTACATCCAGGACCCCAACGAGGACTGCCTGTACCTCAACATCTACATCCCCACGGAGGATGGTGAGTCCCCGCCGGGGCGCCCGCAGGAGCGAGCGCTCTGGGAGGGCAGGGGGGGCCGCCCTGCCCCTGCCCCTGCCAGCAGCGGTTGGTCTCACCTGGGTGTTGTGTTTGAAGCATGTGGTTGTGGACCCTGCAGCATGCTGTCTGTTCGTGGAAAGCTTCTTCTGGCCACTCAGCTCGCCCTCAGCTGCCATCTCTGTCTCGCGTGCTCCCGCCCCTCCACACCTCTCGGTCCCGTCCCCCCCCCCTCCACCTCCATGGCATCGTCACGGGTTCCTCTCTTGTGTTGCTAAATCTGAATCAGACTCTCTGACCGCAGATCCACAGAGCGACGAGCTGGTTTGTGCTCCCCAGGCGCCGAGTGCCAGGTTCTGTCTTGAGTTGGTTTGGGTTTGTCCTTCCTCCCCCCTTCCCACCCCCAGGTCCATGCGCTAGCCGTGGGCACGGGCTGCGGCCGCCGCTGGGAGGAACACTCTGCCTCTCCCGGGGCCGGGCTGCTCGGGCCAGGAAGGGGCCATGGAGCCCTTTTTGGGGCCGCAAAAGCCCTTTTGGGGGGTCCTGGTGCAGGCGGGAGGTTGGGGGCATCGCTCTGCAGCTGCAGCCAAGCATGGGGGGCACAGTCCCGCGGTGGTGAGGCCGAGCAGCACCGGCTGCCTCCTGGCTAACCTTTTCCTTCGCAGGGCATCCCACCTCAACCGTAAGTAGAGGGTGGAGGAGGCAGCACCTTGCCCGTGTGCCCGCCACAGCCTCACCACCGCGGGAGCCCCGGGGGCTGCAGGGGGCTGGATGGGACACGGGGCAGGTTTGCCCTGCTCGGGGCAACCTCACCGGCTCTGCCCCTCCGTCCTGGCGGGCTCTCGGCTGCACCTTCCCGCCCGCCCAGCACGGCTGGCCCAGAGTTTTCCTCCCACGGCGCCGCTCCCTCCCCACCTCCCGCGGTCCCGGGGCGGCGGGTGGGCGGCAGCGTGGTTGTGATTGCATGCCCACTCCAGCCGGTGGAGCCTCCTGTTATTTTGTAGTCTTTTATTCATTTTACAGTAAAACGGATTTCCAAGGAATGCACCCGAAAGCCCAACAAGAAAATATGTAGGAAAGGAGGTATGTAGCAAGCCGACCGGCAGAGAGGCACAGAGAGGAAAGAGAGAGAGAGTGAGAGAGTGAGAGGGTGCCTGTCGGTTCTCTCTGGCCCCGCGGCGTGCTCCTCCAGCGCCTCTCTGTGCCACGACCGCCCGCGGGCCCCGAGCAGCCCTGCCCCGCTGCCGCCCGCTCCCCAGCCGCAGGGACCCGCGGGTGCTGCGGCCGCCTCGGCTCCCTGCCCCGCAGCCGGGGGCTGGCGCTGAGCACGGGTTCAGGGCAGAGCAGGATGCTCCTGTTGTCCCAGGCCTTTCAGAACAGCTGCTGGCAGGCTGAGCCTGTGCTTCTCGGTCCCTTTGGTGATGGGCAACGCCTAAATGCGCCTGTTCCCTTAGGGCTGGAGGGGCTGCACCTCAGCCCTCTGCCCAGAGTGGGCAAGGGGCTCCCTCCCACCCCGGGTACTGACCCGCTCAGGGGAGCACCTGGCTGTAGATGGGGCCTGAGCTCTTCCCCCCCGTTGCATCCCTGGTCATTAGCAGCCAGAGCTCTGTAGTTAAAACATCAGTCCTTGCCTGGCTGTGTAAACACTGCCATGTTCTGCCCCAGCCTCTGTCTGCCCTCGGCTGTGCTGGCGGGGCTATATGCATCCCTGTATTCCTACATCCCCATACATACAGACAGGCTCACAGACACGGCTGTGTGAGCTCAGGATGTGCTCTCCACCTCCTCAAATCGCACCCTCCCTAAGCTGCAGCCTCCCCGGAGGCGGCAGAGCATCTCCAGCGCAGACACAGCTCCGCTTTGTCTCGTCGCTGTCTCCAGGGCTGCGCGGGGCTCCTCCCGCTGCACTGCAGCTTGGGCACCCGGAATAATCCCGATCCAACCCCAGTGCCACGGGCCGGGGAGCGGAGATGCACAAACCAGACCCCTCCTGTCTCCCTCGCTCCCTGGAGGATGCTCCCTCCATCCCACCGCCCAGCCCCACGCAGGCAGGCAGAGCCCAGGCTGCTCCCTGCATTGCCCCATCCTCCCCGCTGCCCCGAGGTGCCCGCAGCCAGGCCGACCAGCTCTTCTGAAAGGCTCGGGAGGGGGTGTCCTGCCGGGCTGGAGCTGCCCTCCCCACCTGCCGCCGCCTCCGCACCGCCGTGCCGGCCACCCCACGCAGCGGGTCCTGGCTCCGCCGCTTTTCTCTTCGTGCCCCCGCGTTTCACGGGGCTGGCGCAGCTGGGCTCAGAGGTTTGGGGAGCTCTTTCCTTCCAGCGACTATTTTTTTTTTTTTTTTTCTTTCCCCCCCTGAGTTCTGTCGTTTGGTTTCTTTGCTTTGCTTTTCCTGTCGCTGTCCTGGCTATTCACACGCCATCTCTCCGAGTGCCAAGGCTGCCCCTGAAAGGGCTGGCGCATTAGGGAGTCTCCGCACGCCGCCTCCGGCGCAGGCTGTGCCAGCGACACCGAGACACTTCAAAGCGCTTCCTCTCCCGGCCCTCTGGGGCTGGGGTCCCCACGGGCAGAGCAGAGGGGCTTGGGGTAGGGCAGGAGAAGGGGTGGCGCAAGGTGCGATGAACCACCCCAAGTGCCTTCGCCTCCTCGTTCTGCCCCACATCAGCTCTGCCCGCCAGCAGTTCCTTTGCAGTCCCTCTGAGGATGCCTTTGGTGGCCCGTGCCGTGCGGTCCCCGCGTGGTGGCAGCTCCCAGGGAGGCGGCGGGGATGTGGCTCCTGCCCCGTGCCTCCTGCCCCGTGCTGGCAGAATCGACTCGCGGATGGGCAGAGCCAGCGATCTGGGCATCCAGGCGTGATGTGCGGAGGATTAAAGCGCCCAGCTGCTGCCGCTGCCCTTCAGCTCCGGCCACTGAGCTGGTGTCTGTTGACTGGAATTAATTGAATAACTTGTGAAGAGGCACTTAGCTCTGAATGTCCTGGGTCAGTAGTGCTTAGGGCGAGGATAACACACCTGCAGTGCTCGTTTGTTCGGACTCTGTGTCATTTGAACATCATCGTGTTCGCCAATGCTCCTGATTATTATTTCTAAGGCCATTTTGTGTATGACTGGTCAATAAGCTCTCCTCTCACAGAGTGAGAGCCTGTCTAGTATTCTGGTGGTTTGAATTGCCTCGGCTCTCACCTAACTGTTGTTTTCGTCTTGAAGCAGCCAAAGGGCTAAGATTTTTATCAGAATTCATCCCCATCTCCACAAGGCAGAAAAACGGCCCTGTCTCCCTGTCCTATTTCCTGCTTGGGTGCACATCGGTCCCCTCTCCTGGGACAGGGCAGGGCAGCAGCGCTTTGGGACTAATTGGCCGTGCACAGTGCAGGAGGATCTGTCGGACAATGTAGGTTCAGCTGCTGCTCGTGTTTGGCTGTGAAAATAAAGCTCTGCCCACCGGAGGAGCGTGTACGTGCACACAGCATAGGGCCTATGGATGCTCGTGTCAGATCCCCCCAGTTTTTCCTAGGGACCAGCCTTACCTCTGTGGCGAGGCTGGGGGCACGTGGCCACCCCTGTGCTCTGCTTCTGTGCCAGGACAAGGTGTACAAAGGTGAGGGTCTGTGCTAGTGCTGGCAGTCACCAGGACACGAGGAGTCCGGTGCTTTTGTGGAGCCCCAGAAGGATGGAGATGGCTCCTCAGCATCGCGCAGGGGCAGGGAGGCGCCGGGCAGCACGGAGGAAAGGCTCCTGCCCGGCTGCTGGAGCCGGAGAGAGACTGGGTCCTGCTCCTGCTCCTCTCTTATCTGCACCACGCCGAGCGCGACGGCTGCAAGGAGCTGGGATCCCTGCCCTCTTTATCACTGTTTGCACTGGCGTCAGTGCTATTGGAGCAGTTTGCTTAAGATAGTATAAATCCGGTGCGGATGCTCCTGTTTAAGGAAAACTGATTTTATTTTTTACTGAACTTGAGCTTAAATCTTCCCAAGGACTTCAGATAAGAGCATATGCATCCTTCCTATCACCCTGAACAATGTCACTCCGCAGTCAGCTCGTGGTTAAGCAGCGTAACAGGCACTCGCACTGGGTGAGCAGAATGAATTTTTGATGGGTGAGGAGAGCAGGAGCCACAAGGCCTTTGGTTTTCCCGGCTGTGAACCAAGACGCTCAGACAGGCCTAGGGAGCTCGTGGGCCGGGCGGGCAGCGCTGGGCTCTGGGCTGCAGCCCGTGCTGGAGCAGAGGAGCAGCTCCTGATGCGGTGGCCTTGAGCACTGCAATAGCAGGTGCAGGGAGAGAACAGAGCAAACAGCGAGGAAGGTGTGAGAGCACCTACTGTGTTATTTCTCTTGTGGGAATGCGGGGCATCGGTGGGTGGTTGTAGGGGTGAGCAGCACAGCTGGACTCGCTGCCCCAGCCAGCTCCCTCCCCACGCGCTGCCACCTCTCCCCCCCCTCCCAGCTCCGAAGCGGGGTGGGTGAAGGATTGCTGCCTGCAGCCGTCATTAGAGAAAATCCCTCTCCCTGTGCATTACCAGGGAAGCTGGAAAGGAGCTCCGCTTAGCAAACACTGCACGGGTGCTTTGTCATTTGAGTGCTTTCTGGGCTCGCGAAAGGAGAAGCTCCCTTCAGCTTCCTGCTGTCAGCGCTTGTCTCCCTCAAACTTGGCTTGCCTGATGGATTTTCCGGACTCCTGGTCCTTGCTCGGTGGGCTGCCTGCAGAAGGTCACGGCACAGGGCTCTGTGCAGCTCACCAGCGGCGGCTGCGCCTCGCCGCTCCCCCTCACACCCCACTCTTGTCTTCTGAGCAGGACGGGGCTGCTGTCCCCAGCCAGGGCTTCGGCCACCACCGTGGGTTATCCCTGCTGACGATGGGTGTTTCCACCTGGCCCCACGAAGCTGCCTGTATCACTGATTCCTTTCACACTCAAATCCTGTCCCCCTCATCTCTGTCATCTGTAAGCGGGACAGGTGCCACCCATGTCACCTCCAGGGGCAGCAGTGGAAGCGACTCCCCAACTTCGGCTTCCCAGCCACTCTTGCGCTCACTTTCACCTCGTCTCATCTGGACACAAGGCTGCACCTCACTGCTGGAGCAGCCCCTCGCTGGGACGGAGTGGGTCTGATAGGAGCAGGGCCCTGGGATCATGCTGGTGCCCGGCGGGACCTCCGAGCTGTGCAGGACCTTACCAGAAACTGATGTTTATTTGTGGTGTGGGGATGCTCCCATTACAATCCAGTGGTTTGTGGTGTGATGAGCAGGGCTGCAGGGCACTGTGGCATTTCGGCCGTGCTGGTGGCAGAGGACAGCCGTCCCGCAGCGGGGACCCCCGTGCGCACCCCATTGCCATGCTGCGTGACGGGGCCGCAGGGGCAGGCAGGGACACCGCTCTGGGACGCTCGCTGCCCCCAGCACCCGGGGAGGATCTGGGAAGGGCCCTGGGGAGCGGCATCACGGCGCCGGGGCAGCCTTGCCCCTGCCCTGCCGTGGCTCTGGGAGAGGTGCAGTGTGAGTAGCCAGCAGTGCTGTGGGGCGCAGGGCTGGCCCCACCGTCTCTGCTATCATGCTATTTTTGAATTCTCTTTTTTTTTTTTTTTTTCTTTTCTTTCTTTTGTTCTTGTTTTGTTTTGTTTTTCCTTTCTGTTCTGTCTCCTCGTGTTTGGTCCCTAGGAGCCAGCGCTAAGAAACAGGGAGAGGACTTAGCGGATAATGACGGGGATGAAGACGAAGGTATTTGTGTGCTCGAGGCTGCCACTGCATGACACGCAAAGCAACTCCGTTTGCCCGCCATCCGCTGCCATCCCCAGGGAGCCCCGTGTGTGTCTGTCTCGGCGCTGGGCAGCTGCGCGGGGCGGGGGGCCGGGGGGCCGGCTGTGCAGGGCTCAGGCCCTTCCTCTCCTCCGGGGGAAGCTTGTGGGGTTGTGCTTCAGGAGAAGTTTGCTGGCTGCCCCGCTCCCCTCGAGCGAGGGCCGGGAGGAAGCATGGCAGCTTGGGAGCAAAGGAGCCCTCGGGCACCTGGGCCCATTTCACCCCGAGCCCGGTCATATTCCACCTCCAGCCTCATCCCTCCGGACTCAGCGATGCGCAGCGGGAGCCTGCGCCCTCCCCTCGTGCCCTCGCCCACTCCCGTCTCGCTCCACGCTGCGGGAAATGAATTCGGGTGCTGGCGAGGAGCGGCCCCACACAGCTCCAGGTGCCATGCCGTGGGGTAGCATTGCCTCCAGCTCGCTGCCCCCGCACCCAGAGCAGGATTTGTACCCGGCCTCGGTGCTGGGGATGCTGCGCCCACTCCTTTCCCAATGCGAGCGAGGTCTTGCTTGTGGCCACGGCATCTGTGGCCACATGAGGTAGAGCAAGAGCGACTTCAGATGGCTGCGATTTTGGGTCTACACCAGGCTTAAGAAAGCTGCAGAGCAGGCAGCTTTGGGTAAAACAGGGCTGCTCATCTGCAGGGTCTGGACTCGGCCTGTTTTGTTGCAGGGATGTGAGGAGGAGGCGGGAGGAAAGGTCTGCCAGGATGCAGCTGGAACACGGCGAGGGCAGCGAGACCTCGTGGTCTGCGGGAGTCCTGGGGCAGCTCAAGCCTGTCCTGACAGATGGCATTTGGGTTCTGGGAAGCAGATGAAAAGCCTGTTCATTGGCAGTATCAAAACCTGTTGTTGTCTCCCAGTAACCTGTGCCCCAGGATCTCTTGTACCAGGGTGTAAACTGGCATCCCTCCTAAGTGATTTGACTGCAGTAAATCCCTGCACGCTAAGATGTGCTGCAAAGATTAAGAACCGTTTTTTTTTTCCCTGTTATGCCGTTGCTGCCGGTCAGACACAGGGATGTCCCTTCGCATTTCGGTGACAGCGCGTGGCAGGAAGGAGAGGTCGGAGCCGCAGGCTCGGCATTTGAGCTGTTGGGATTTCACGCAGGCGGCCCCAGCAAGACTTTTCCTGCCAGAGCAGGGCTGGCACCGGAATGGCCCCGGGCAGGGCAGCCGGTGGCGATGGGGTGAGGGGGGTGAGGGAGGCAGGGATGGAGCAGGGGTCGGGGCAGCTGAGGGGGGCGAGGGCTGTGCCTGGTGCCGGCCATGCCCACCGGTGCGAGGCACTGAGTGCGGGTGAGCACAGGGGAGAGCAAAGTCCATCGGCACCGGCTCGCCGGCATGGGAGAGGGCTGGGCACCTTTTGGAGCTGGCACCACCAGGATGGGTGCAACCGCCTTTGTGCAGCACGGTGGAGATGTGCCAGGTGCTGAGCACCAGAAGGGACTTTCCCCAGGATAAGAGCAGGCAAGAGAGGGAGCACATGGCTGCTCCCTGCCCCAGGCTCCCCCAGCCCTCCCTCCCTGTCCCTCGGGTCCCATTCCCCATCCTCACTCCATGCCTCATGACCTGTCCTCGCCCGGCCTCGGCGTTCACCTCCCGACACGCACACGCGCACGCACTGTCTGCTCATCGCCATGTCTGTGTCCGGGCACTGGGGTGCCATGGGCTCGCATCCCGGCAGCCGGCAGGTTTCTGCCTTCCCAGGGAATTGGAAGGAGGGGGGCGGGAGAGACAGAGGTGGGAGTGCCCACCAGTGCCCCCCCGCCCTCCAGGTCCTGCACACCCCGTCCCTGCCCCTCCGCAATGCCAGCTGCCAGCACTCCCGGAGCCGAGGGCTTGCGGCCAGCTGAAGAAGGGACACGGGGACACACTCTGGGGGCACCCCGGGCTGCCACGGGGGTGCTGGCTCCTGCCCGCGGCCAGAGCCCAGCTCTGGGGAAGAGCAGCTGGGTCCAGCCCGTGCCTCTCCCACATGTGCTGAGACCCTGGGCAGCTCCCTGCAAGGGGACAGCAGTGCTGGGACGGGGACAGGGGCTGCCACCGCCCGGAGAGGGGCTGAAGGGTTTGGGGTGGTGGCGGCTGGTACGCAGCTCTGCGCCGAGGCTTTGGGTTCTGGGTTTGGCTGCTGCAGCCCCCTCCCCAGTCCTGGCAGCTGGCATTGCCTTCCTCCTCCACGGTCTGCCTCTCGGCAGGGTGCTGCGGCTGCTGGCGGGGTCCTGTGGTTAACCTCCTCTCCTTCCAGACATCCGGGACAGCGGGGCCAAGCCGGTGATGGTGTACATCCACGGCGGCTCGTACATGGAGGGCACGGGGAACATGATAGACGGCAGCGTCCTGGCCAGCTACGGGAATGTGATTGTCATCACCCTCAACTACCGCGTTGGAGTGCTCGGTATGGGCCGTGCCAGCGCTGTGCGGCAGGATGGGGGACGGGGGGACGGGGAGGGACGGGCTCTGTGCTCCGGCTGAGCACGGTGCCACGTGGCAGCGCCCACAGCAGCCACAACAGCGTGGTCAGGCTTCTGGCACCGGCCACCCAGGCTCATTTGCACAACCTGGCTCAGCTGAAAGCAAATAATGGTCTGTGGTTAAATAAATAATAAATGTGTTTACCCAGCATCACCTCCTGAGAGGGCTCGGAGTGCTGAGCTGCCAGCGGGTGCTGCCTGGCTGCCCCGGGGGACAGATCAGCTCTCCCACCCCCGGCAGGAGCTGCCTCTTCACTCCATGAATGCTGTCCTCCGAGCTGACCAGGCAGTGCCGTGCTCCAGCAGCCCCGGGACGGGACCAGGGCAGGCCCCAGGAGCTCCCTTTGCCCTACATAGGAAATGCACGGTCCCAGATGCATCCCCTGGGGAGGGGAACAGGAGAGGTGTAAGGGTGGCTTTGCTCACACCATGGCCTCCCACAAGATGCACGGAGACATGCTCAGCCCTCCGAGGGGTTTGCTGGGGAAGAGCCCATCTGAGCCACCCCACAGGCTCTGCTTCCAGGATGGGGGCTCCTTGTCCCACACCTGGGCGCCACGTCCCTCTGACACCCCCATGCCCCACATCCTCTTGGAAAGGCAGCCGGAGGTCAGCAGTCCTGCCTGGATTTTCCTGGTAGGAAATGGGCTTTTCCGTAAAAAGAAGCCTATTCGAGACCTTTCAATATTAATAGTCAGTCCTTTAAGACTGATAGCGCTAATTTAAGAGGTATAAAATACAGTCTGAAATAAAACTTAGATGGTGCTGTCGGCATCTCCACTGAAGAGCCGCAGAGTGCCAGCAGTACCGCGGTGCCGGCGCAGCGCCGTGCCACTCCCTGCCACCACCTTACCTGCCTGCGTCCAGCCTCTGGGCCATGGCTTGAGCTTCCTGCTTTGAGTCAAGGCAGATAAAACATCGATAGCTTATCTTGGGTGTTACCTCTGGTATTGAAAGCATTTCCTAGCATCTTTCTCACTGAGAGCCTTTGTGTTTTAAGCTGCAGTCGGTTCCTCTCTGCCCAGCCCACCTCCTTACATTTATAGAGCCTCCTCCGGACCACGCTATTCCACGGGAAGCATTGGCTGTGTGCGCTCAGCCTGCCTGTGCTCCCTGGTGCTTCCCCAGCCTCCCTCTGAGCATGAATGAGGCTGTTGGCACGGGCGGTGGTCGGGGCAGGGCAGTGTCCCGTGCCCATCGCCCTGTCTGTTCCCAGCCGCTCATCCCCACGTGTGCAGCACCGCAGTGTCCCCGCAGCAGCCGCAGCACCCACAGGACTGCTCGTCCTGCTGGGACGGGGTCCCCAAGAGCTCCCCCAGGCCCAGGGAGGGGTGGGAGGGCTGGCCGCTTCCCCCATCCCTAACCGGGCTCCGCTTCACCCGCAGGGTTCCTGAGCACGGGGGACCAGGCTGCTAAGGGCAACTACGGGCTGCTGGACCAGATACAGGCGCTGCGCTGGGTCAGCGAGAACATCGCCTTCTTCGGCGGGGATCCCCTGCGGATCACCGTCTTCGGCTCCGGCATCGGCGCCTCCTGCGTCAGCCTGCTCACCCTCTCCCACCACTCGGAAGGTAGGTGCTGGCCGTGCCCGAGCAATTCACGCAGGAGTAGGGGCAACAGTGGGCGTGAGCCCGGGGAGGAAGCGAGGCCCCGTTGAGGAGGTCTGGGAGAGTGGAGACTGGCACGGCGCTTGTGGAGGTGATGTGATTGATATCGTACTGTAAATACAGCAGAATGTTTACTCTAGATAAAGAAAGGAATTGTTTATGCTACAAGATTGTGTTGGCATAAGAGCAGATGCATATAAACCACCTGTTAATAAATTTAAATTGAAAATTTAAAAAAAAAAAAAAAAAAAAAAAAAAAAGATTTTCAGCAATCAGAGCAGAGTTGTTCTGCCTAAACTTCCTGAAGGAAACAGCAGGAGAAAAACCTGAGCTGAGCACGGTCTGCAGGGCACCAGACTGCCAGGGAGCACGGTGGACGTGGTCAAAAGGGGGTTATATGGGGCACATTCACTAACCTGTGCCAGTGCCGCATCCCTGTGCGTGGCGCAGGGGAGAGGGGGCACAGGCCATGCTGGGGCAGTGGGCACCACCGTGAATCTGCCCCACAGAAACCCAGGCAAGTATGACAAATGACAACACTGCAAAGAGCTGCAGCCCTGCTGGGGAGCCTGGGAACAGTGCGTGAAGAAAAAGCACGGCCGATCAGGCTGAACGTGGAATGGGGCAAAGTGTACCGTTCTGCCTTGTCCTGGTCCAAGATCTGGGGAATTCAGGGCCACTCTGCCCCTAAGCCTGCTTGCTGTGCCATCACCATCACCTGTGCCCTGCCAGCTTGGAGTAAGGCAGGGTAAAGAAGGGCTTGCTACAGCCCAAGTGTAGAGAAAGTTTGGAAACACGGAAGGTAAAGCCGGAGTGGTCAAGCCCGAGCAACATGTACGGGGGCCACATTTGCTCTGGGGAGGCTGCTCTCCCTGCCACCCTGGGCTCTCAGGACACTCGTGATCAGTCCATGCTCCTGCATGAGTGCCTAGTGCCTGAAGTCAGCGCCTCAGCTCTTGGCAGCCCTCTGTCCTGCTGCTCCCGGCGTCTCCCGAGCAGGATGCTGCTGGGGGTGGCGCCTTGTCCTCTTCAGGTGGCTTGTTCAAGCACAAATGGCTATTAGGAGAAGCCATTTTCTTTGGTAAACCCAGAAGATGCTTCCCTTGTGGGAAGTGGTAAATCCAGAGCCGTGCCATGAAGGAGCAGGGGTAGATCTTGGCAGACTCCGGAGCAGCAGGAGGGGTTCCACCCACGTGCAGGGAGGGGATGCTCTGCGGCACGGGGGCCTGTGCGTGGCCATGCTGTCCCCACGGCGGTGACACCTCTTTGGAAGCACAACTGGTGTGCTGCTGTACCCGGCGGCACGAGGAGAGGCTGGGGCGGGTTGGGGCCTCCAGCCCTTGCCCCCCTGAGTGGCTGCAGCTGCTCTTTGGCTTTCCATCCACAGCTGGCCAGGCCAGTACAGCAGTTTTTGGGTCGCACCAGGCTTTCTGCCACTAAACCCTGTGTCTGGGTGCCGTGTCCCTTGCTGCCCCGTTAGGCTATGGTATCAGAACAAACGGACACAGGACGCCCTCACCCAGACCTGCTCCAAAGCACCCATCTCCCCGGGGCCGGGGCCGGCAGCCGGCTCTGCAGCGCGGCAGGGGAGCCACGCCGAGACACAGCCTGTAGGCCAGGCGGGTTTGTTTTTATCGGATCAAAATAAAACTCGTAGTGATCAAGAGCTATTAATGAAGCTGCTAATTTGTGCCTGCTCTGCCAGGCGCGGCAAGAGGCAGACATGGGAGGCTGGTGCCACGCACGCTGTGTCTGGCTGCCGGGGAGACCCGCGGCTCCCCTGCCAGCCCCAGCGCGCGCAGGCGGGTGGGTTCCTCGCCAAGGGGCCAAGGGCTGCTTCTCTTCCCGGCCGGCCCTGCCAGGGTGCCTGGGGATGCTCACCTCGGAGGGGAATGGGCAGTGCTCTGCCCGCTGTGCCTGTGGGCTGGGCACCACTTTCTAGGGCACCGCGAGGTGACAAACAGAGCTTGTGACTTCTCTTTGTCCCAGCGCATGGGACTGTACGTCAGGTACTTGGCAGAGCGAGGACAGTGCGTGCAGACAGAGCTACGGGCACTGTGCCTGGTAGCCAGGATCCTCCGAACACCACCGCTGCAGGCAGGGGCACGGGCTCAGGTGTGCGATCGTCTCTCTCGCAGCAATCTGTGTGTCAGTGGGCTCAGCCCCACGGCCTCTGTGTGCAGCGATGCTGCTGTGCTGCTCCCTGCACGGAATGGTCTCTGGCAGCAATCAAATGCCAGAGTCCAGCCAGGCGCAGCAGCACAAGGGGCCAGGGGAGAGGGCCGGCCGGAGAGCAGAGACCCCAGGGTGCACCCCGAGCCCGGCCGCTTTCACCGCCCCGGAGGCTCCGCTTCCTCGCAGCCCTTTGTATTCCGAGCACAAGCGCCATTGACATGGGGCTGGAGCCCAGCCACGCATTCCTCCGCCTGGGCCAGGGCCTTTGTGGCCCCGCTTTCCAGGGCGAAAGTCCACTCCCTCTGTGTTCCCGGTGGCAGAAAGGCCCTCTTTGTGCGTCTGGCAGCGTGCTCCCGCGGGGCCGGATTGGCACCGAGCAGCCCCAGCTGGGCAGGAAGTGGTGGGGAGGGGGGCGAGGGGGGCCCTGACAAAGCGGCGGGTGGGACACGCAGGGTTAAGTGTCCCCGAGCAAGCGTTAACCCTCCCGCTGCTGCCAGGCCTCCCCCATGAAACGCCTGCCATGGGATCCTGGGGGAACGCAGCGCCCCGGAGCTGAGGCCCCGTGCCAGCCCAGCACCGCAGGGAGCACGGCATGGGTTAAGGATGGTGCACGCTCTGGAGATCGGGGTCCTCCTCCATGCTCCATCCTGCATTGCAGCCATGGGGTACTGGGGCAGCTCTGGGCAACCCCCGCTGCAAGCTCCCTCCGCTCCTCGCTTCTCTTGCAGGTCTCTTCCAGAGAGCCATCATCCAGAGCGGCTCCGCGCTCTCCAGCTGGGCAGTGAACTACCAGCCCGTGAAGTACACCAGCATGCTGGCCGACAAGGTGGGCTGCAACGTGCTGGACACGGTGGACATGGTGGACTGCCTGCGGCAGAAGAGTGCCAAGGAGCTGGTGGAGCAAGACATCCAGCCGGCACGCTACCATGTGGCCTTTGGGCCGGTCATTGATGGGGATGTGATCCCAGACGACCCAGAGATCCTGATGGAGCAGGGCGAGTTCCTCAATTACGATATCATGCTGGGTGTCAACCAGGGCGAGGGGCTGAAGTTCGTGGAGGGCGTGGTGGACCCCGAGGACGGCGTGTCGGGCAGCGACTTTGACTACTCGGTCTCCAACTTTGTAGACAACCTGTACGGCTACCCCGAGGGCAAGGACACCTTGCGGGAGACCATCAAGTTCATGTACACAGACTGGGCCGACCGGGACAACCCCGAGACACGCCGCAAGACCTTGGTGGCCCTCTTCACCGACCACCAGTGGGTAGAGCCGTCGGTGGTGACGGCCGACCTGCACGCCCGCTACGGCTCCCCCACCTACTTCTACGCCTTCTACCACCACTGCCAGAGCCTGATGAAGCCCGCGTGGTCCGACGCGGCCCACGGGGATGAGGTGCCTTATGTGTTCGGGATCCCCATGATCGGCCCCACAGACCTCTTTCCCTGCAACTTCTCCAAGAACGACGTCATGCTCAGCGCCGTGGTGATGACCTACTGGACCAACTTTGCCAAGACGGGGTGAGCAGGGCCTGGGGAGCGGTGCCTCACTGCGGGTCTGCATTTGGGTGATGGGGTGGTGGGATAGCATGCCTGGTGTGGGACACTGAGCCCCCTGTGCCCAGAGACCCATGTGCTGTGCTCTAGCTGGGGTCATCAACCACACAGCGAGAAGCTGAGAGCGTGGCCAGCCCCAAGGACCTGGCACCAATTGGTCCCACCCTGGGCAGGGCTGCTCGCGGCATGGCACGGGCTGTGGCCACGGCCAGCCCAGGACAGGCTCTGGCCACAGCCAAGCACAGGGGTGTGGGAGCCACTGTGGCTGCGGTTATCACAGGTCAGGCTTGACTCAGGGTTTGGGGAGGTGCCCATCTGTGCCCTCCTCTGCTTATCCAGAGGCTGCCTGCTCTCCCTCCCCACCTCTTTGGCTCTCCCTGGCACTAGCTCTGTTTTGCCTGTGTCTTGCAGGGACCCCAACAAGCCCGTTCCCCAGGACACCAAGTTCATCCACACCAAGGCCAACCGGTTTGAGGAAGTGGCCTGGTCCAAGTACAACCCCCGCGACCAGCTGTACCTGCACATCGGGCTGAAGCCGCGGGTGCGCGACCACTACCGGGCCACCAAGGTGGCTTTCTGGAAGCACCTGGTCCCCCACCTGTACAACCTGCACGACATGTTCCACTACACCTCCACCACCACCAAAGTGCCACCGCCCGACACCACGCAGAACTCCCACATCACCCGCCGGCCCAACGGCAAGATCTGGACCACCAAGCGCCCCGCCATCTCACCCGCCTACAACAGCGAGAACGGGAAGGAGAAGTGGAGCCCGGAGCAGGAGGCGGGCACCCTGCTCGAGAGCCCACGCGACTACTCCACCGAGCTGAGCGTCACCATCGCCGTGGGCGCCTCCCTCCTCTTCCTCAACGTGCTGGCCTTTGCCGCCCTCTACTACCGCAAGGACAAGCGGCGGCAGGACACGCACCGGCAGCCCAGTCCCCAGCGCGGCGCCGCCAACGACATCGCCCACGCGCCCGACGAGGAGATGCCGTCGCTGCAGGCGAGCCAGGCGCACCACGAGTGCGAGGCCGTGCCGCCCCACGACGCCCTGCGCCTCGCTGCCCTGCCCGACTACACGCTGACGCTGCGCCGGTCCCCGGACGACATCCCGCTCATGACCCCCAACACCATCACCATGATCCCCAACTCGCTGGTGGGGCTGCAGACCCTGCACCCCTACAACACCTTCGCTGCCGGCTTCAACAGCACGGGGCTCCCGCACTCACACTCCACCACCAGGGTATAGCCGCCCGCGGCCGGCGCACACCCACGCACGCACGCACGCACACGCACGCAGCAGACACTGGCAGAGGGACCGGCGGGAGCCCCGGATGGACGGGCAGCGCACACGGACGGTGCGGCACCGAGCCCGGACCTGTGGGACCCAACGCCGCTGGCCGTCCCGCTCCCCTCGGCGCTTTCTTTCGTTCCTTTCTAACTCCTGAGAAGTGCTTCGACTCTCCCGGCTCCCGGCAGGAGGGCCCCTCCGGTCCAGCCGACAGCGGCCACAGGGCTCCTTGTGCCGGGGCTGTGCCTCCCCTTGGGGACACGTTGTCCCCAGCGCCCACCGAGCACCCCGGGATGGGTGCGCAGTGGTGCCGGGCATCCCTCTCGGCCGGTGCCAGGGCTCCCCGGGAGGTTTGGCATCTGGAGTGCTGTGGATAAGGCTCTGAGCGGCGGCCCCGGGCCATGGTGCTATAGGCAGAGGCAGCGGGCAGGGGCCTGGGGCCCGGCCTCGCGCTGGGTGCGGGCGCTGGGGCCGGTGCCGGGGCGCTGGGAGCCGGGGAGCTGGCCCCGAGCTGGGGACTTGGCACCTCTGCCCCTCTTTGCGCTGCAGAGAACCTCTTTTGTGTCAGTCGTTTCTCTTTGCAGAGACGTTTTTTAAGCAGATCTTTAGTTCTTTACACACTAACGGAGTCTCCGCGTTTTGTCCTTTGTAAAGATTTTAAACCAAGTGTTCTTGATATAAAATAAAAAGCCAGTTAGAAGAACCCCAGCGTGTGTGCACGGTGCCGGCCCCAACGCGGCCCCGCGGCCCCACTGCCCGCGCATGGGGCCGGCGGGCGCCAGGCAGGGCCCTGCCTCCCGCGCCGCGAGGCCGCGCTCTTTTGTATTTTTGATATTCCCCCTCTTCTGTCACCCGTGCCCACGGATCTCAGCCAAATAGCCTACTCCAGGGCCTGGCCGCGAGCACCCCACGGCCCCCCTTGACCCTTCCCACCCCGCTGCCAGCACTGTCCAGGGCTACCCCCAGCCCCTCCTGGGTGTCACCCGCGGCTGAAGCACAGCTGCCCGGGGCAGCAGCCGATGCTGCATCCCGGTGCTCCCCACGGCCACCTTGCCCTGCTCCCTGTCTGCTTCCCACCCTGCCACCCCCTCGTGCCCGCTGCCGGGGCCGCGCTGCAATTCCTGCCCCAGCTGTGGATTGCAGCGGGCCGGCAGCTCGGAGGGCGAGCCGGCTGCACCGAGGGTGCTTTCTGCCTCCCGGCACCTGGGTGTGCTCGCAGCGGGGCCGTGGGGGGTGATGCAGCCTGCGTGGGGACAGGGCGCCCATCACGGGGCTGGGACACCCGTGGGCTGGTGGGGGCTTCGGTGCAGCTGGGCACGCAGAAGGAGCTCCCCGAGAGCCCGTCCAGGGCATCCCAGTGAGGGCAGGGAGTGTGTCAGCCTCCAGCATGGTCCCTGGCACCTTGGGCGTGGGGAAGCAGGAGGGGAGGACGGGTCCAGCAGCTGGGGGCAGCTCCTGTGTCCTTGCGGGGCCGCCATCCCTCGCCCCGTGCGAGCCGGTCCGGCTGGCAGACGCTGCCCGTGCTGGCGGCCGTGACGCACCGGTGCCGCCCGGCCCCGCGTGGCCCCGCAGCCCACCCTGGCTGAGGGGTGAGGATGCTCGTTGGCGAATGTATTTATACCCTGTCACCCGCGCAGAGTAACAAATTCCAAATAAAACAGAAGTGATATTTTTAATAGCGGTGTGTCTCGCCTCTCCTTGGAGCGTGCGAGGGGCAGAGGCTCGGTCCAGCCCGGGAGGGGGTTTTGGGGTACAGCACCCCAGCCAGGCAGTCCCCAGGGCCCCAGCACGCACCCCAGGTCGGGTGCTGCACCCCCGGGCAGCACGGTGCACCCTGCCCGAAGGATTACCAGCGTCTGGGGACACGGTGGGGGCCCTGCGTGTCCCGGCCCTGCTGTGTCCCCACGGCACCGGGGTCCTGGGCAGGACCTCACCCTCCCCATTGGCACCGTGGGTCCCCTTCCTCCGAGCCCCCCGCCCTGCCCAGCCCCGCTCCCCTCCCCCTGCTTGCCAACCAGAAAAGCTGCTGGTTTCATTTCTTTTTAATGTAATTTCAACTGGGGTTGCCATGGAAACCAGGCATGGGGCCTGAATCGCCTCCAGGCAGCACACAGGCGGTGGAGCCAGGGCCGAGGGCTGGGGCGGGGGGGGGGGGGGGGTGCCGGGGATAGGCGGGTGCTGTGCGGGGTGCTGTGCCTCCCTGGGGGTGTCCTTGTCCCAGAAGCCAGCACAGGGCAGGGAGCGTGGGCTGGGGGCAGCAGACCCCTCGCCAAGGGGCGGATGGAGGTGGGAAGGCAGGCAGCGTCCGCTGCGTGATGCTGAGGGGCACCCAGAGGGGGCCGGGGCTGTGCCTTCCCCAGGACTATCGCTTGCTGGAAGCAGAGATGTTCCCGCAGATTTGGGGTCGGGGATGGGGTTGGCTGCCCAGTCTGCAGCCCAAACCCTAACCCCACAGTCCCATCCAGCACTGCCCCAAGAGCATCCCCTCCGGTCGGACACACCCAGGGCACTCCCTTGCACTGGTCCAGCTGCAAGAGGAACGGGGATGGAAACCCACATCAGGATGGAAACCCACGTCGGGATGGAAACCCACATCGGTCCACGGGGGACGGGTTGCCATGGAAATGCCAGTGCTCTGCAGCGCAGCTCCAGCCGCAGCCCGCTCACCACAATTCAAGCAGCGGGGCCAGCCCTGCTCGGGGGCTGGTGGCCCCCATCCCGGTGACACCAGCACCGCCACCAGCTGCCCACCCCGCAGTCCCCTCCGCTTGAAGGGGAGATGTTTCTGCCCCGCAACACGGGCTGGGCCTGCTCTTCTGTGCCCCCGTCCTCGCACAGCCCCAGCTGCCCGCTGTCCCTGCCTGCCCCCAAAGCCAGGACCCCGCGTGCAAGCTGGTGACAGGGGACACGCTGCTATTAAGCTACTGCCTTCGCAGAACTCCCAAGCCTGCCATCTGCTCCGGGTGTCCTTGACCATCAGCAGCGTTTCTTTGGAGACCTGGCAAAGCCCAGGGGACACCGTGTCCCCGAGGGTATTTGCGGTTAACATCTGTGTGGCGATGAGAGGCGTCCTCAGCTCCGGGGGACACGTTTAGGGCTGCTGGCAAAGGGAAGCAAAAGGGAACTGAACCGCAAAGCCAGCCTGGCACGGGGAAGGTACGACTGATACGAGTGACCTGTGTCTGGTCCTTGCCTGCTCCAGGAGCCACAGCCAGCAGGAGCACCGGGCTTTGTACGGCAGCACCACTAGGACAGTGCCCTGGTCCTGCTCCTGGTTCCCACACCCGGATGCAGCAGGGCACAGGACGAGACGTGGCTTTGTGAGGGTGAACCTGGCTGAGAGCGCCGCGCTCCCCTCCGACCCCGCTCCGGCAGCACAAAGCATTTCTGTGCTCGCCCGCTGCCCCGGCCCTTCCCGGCAGGGCTGATGCAGACGAGGGGGGTTTGTCTCTTAGGGGGCGGCATCTGCGGACACCCGTGTCGCCATCAGCCCGGGCAAAGGCGGCTCTGAAGCAGCACCCTTCTCCTCCCGGCACCCGACGCGTGTCACAGACTCCGTGCATCACCGTTTCGACGCGGACTGCCGGGCTCTGAGACCTCTGACCCCAGCGGGGTGCCAAGGCTGCCGGCACCGCTGCGTCACCCCGTCCCGCCGCACGGATGTTGGCTCGCCCCAGCCATCTCGTTGGCTCGCCATGCCCATGTCCTCACACATCAGCCGCCACGCTCGCCTCGTGATTAACGTCATTAGCTACGAGCCCGTTTTTGCCCTGGGCGGTCACCGAAGGGGCGGATTTCTGGAGGGAGGGGACAGTGCCGGTCCTGTCCCCGCAGGTACAGCCTGTCCTGGCCTGCAGCCTTGTGCACAAGGCTTCCGCCACCGCAAACAGCAGCAGGGTCCAGAGGCCGGGCACAAAGGGCAGCAGCCGCAGAGCCCCACTGCTTCCCTGCCAGCACCGGCACCAGCAGGACACCCGCAAAACCCCCCGAGCCCCTCCTCCCCCATTTTATTACCCCCAATTTTTATTTATTTATTTATTCCCATTTATTCTTTGCTAATTAATTAATTAATTCTATTGTTAATGTATTTGCCGGGCTCCCCGGCAGCAGCTGAGCGCCCTGCGGAGCC
Organism: Nettapus auritus; assembly: GCA_011076525.1. Lineage (NCBI taxonomy): Eukaryota > Metazoa > Chordata > Aves > Anseriformes > Anatidae > Nettapus > Nettapus auritus. The sequence continues at coordinate 9,594,527 of CM021768.1, forward strand.
CGGTTGCTCCCCGTAGCCTCCGGCCCCTCCGCGCTCCCAGCCCCGCGGTTCCCCCGGCCCGGCTCAGCCCGGCTCGGCCCGGCCCGGCCCCGCAGCGCCACCTGCCGCCTCCTCCTCCTCCCTCCCCGGTCCAGGGCCGAGCCGTGCTGACTCAGCCGTTTATCGGGGCCGAGATTGCGGCAGCGGCTCGGGGCGGTCCCCTCGCACCCCGCCGGTCCCCAGGGCCGGCTCCCCAGCCCCGCAGCCCCGCGGGGTCGTCGCGTCCCAGCGCGCCGCGTGGCCTCGCTCCCTGCTCGGCGGCGGGACCTTGGAGTGGGCTGCCAGCCCGGTTAATGGTTGACAGGCTTGTTTGCCTTCCCCGCTGCACTTTTGCACCGCTAATCTGGCTGCTCACCACCCTCCCTTCTCCCCAAGATCAGCCGGCAACCCCAAGTGGCATGGCGTGGGTGCCGCGTCGTGCCGTGGGTGCCACGGTGCCGCGGTGTCGCAGCATCACGGTGCGTGTGCCTGGCTTAAACACACGGCAGGGAGGATGCTCCAGGCCGAAGGGTGCAGCCAAGGGGACCCCACGGGGGGTTTCGGCTCCGCCGGGGTGCCACGGTGGCCCCTGGAACACCCCCAGGGGATGCTCGGTGGCGGCGGAGGGGTGGGTGCCTCGTGGGAGTGAGCTGGACACACCTGTGGTGTTTGCTCAGCAGGGAGCAGGTCCTGGAAAGCACTGAGCTGTTTGGGAGGGGGTGGGTGGCGCGGCAGGTCAGTATAAAGTCCAGGTGCCGAGCTGTGTGCCGAGGACACGGCGCCGGGAGCCTTTCTGGGAGCAAGCCCCGCGTGGAGGTGAGAGCAAGGCGGGCACCGCACCGGGGTGGCCTCCACAGCCCCCAGCTGGGACTCCGGGGGAGATGTTGGGGTCTCACCGTGGGGTCCGGCAAGAGCAGAGCTGGGGTGGGACATGGGGAGCAGGGTGAGGAGCAGAGCAGGGCCTTTGCCCACCACGATTTGTGCAGCTCCTGGTCTGAGTGCTCGCACCCTGGGCTGTGGGATAGGAGCCATCAAGGGTGGCTTTGCTGCCTGCCACCTCCTTCGCCCCGGCCATGCCAGCAGTGCCGTGGGGCCCTGAGCTGGCAGCTTTTGCTGTGTGTGGCTGCTCCCCACCCGGGGCTGCCCACGGGGGCCACACACAACCCCACGGGTCCCAAAGACGCTCAGTGCTGTGCTGGGGAGCAGCCAGCCCCCAGCCCCAGCCCAGGCCATGGTGCCATCCATGCGGACAGGCACGTGGCTGGGCTCAGCTCTGCGTCCTGGCACGTGTCACAGGCCCTTCCCTGCTCGCCATCCTGAGAAGTGAGTGTCCCCAGGGCCATGTTGTGACTCTCCCACCACCGTCGCCGCCAGCACGGGGTCCTGGCTGTCCCCTCGGTGGCACCCGGCCATGCAGGTGGCCGCCATCCCGTGCGATGCCCGTGGCAGGGGGCACCCCCCCCGGCCGGCAGCCGTGGGGCCACATCCGTGCTCGGCGCGGGGCAAGGTGGGAGCGGGAACGCAGCACACAGGCACTTTGTTTGGCTGGGGTGGGCGGAAGTCAGGGCGTTGGATCTGAATGCTAAAGTGTGTTGTTCAGGGGCCCATAAAGGCCCCATTGTATGTAAATAGTTTATAAAGCAGCATATGACTTCCAGTGCAGGGCAGTGGTGGACAGAGACGAGGGCAGGCGGAGCAGAGCTCTCCTGCTGGAGACATGAGACCTTAGAGGGGCCTTTGGGGCAGCTCACGAGGACCCTTCCTCACCAGCAGGTATGCTCACGGGGCACTCTGAGCCGGGGCCAGCTGGCAGGTCCTGGCCCCCAGCCTTGGGCTGGCCTCGTGACCAGATGGGGAGCAGCCCCTGGGGCTGCTCGGTGCCGGCACTCGGGGTGCGGGGTCACCCCTGGCAGGGATGGTGCTGGAGGAGGGAGGCAACGCGTGGCTGCCCTGGGGACACCGTGCCCCGGGGCTGTGGGGCGATGAGTGTGGCAGGACAGGACAGGGAGGTGCTGGGGCAGAGCTCAGCGCTGGGTGCGGGTGGGGGTCTGTGGGTTTTGCCCCCATCCACTGTGGCAGCCGCAGGTAGGGATCCCGGTGCCAGCATGGGGTGGCGGGGCAGAGCAGGGCCCCTCGGCTGCCCTGTGACAGAGGTGACAGGGGCTCTTCTGTCCCCGGCCCTCTCAGGGGGAGGCAGAGAGGCTCTGCAGCCGGAGCCAGCAGCAGTTCTTGGCCGCTGGCTGGGAGCCCTTTGCCCCCCAGCCATGACTGGCGTGGCGGGGCAGCCCTCCCCCATCCAGACACGGAGCAGCCGGGGCAATTTGCTGTCCCAGCAGCACACGGCGTCTTCTGCCCGCTCCCTCGTCCCAGCCCCACACAACCCCAGAGCAGGGCTGGTGGCATGGGGACGGCAGAGCCACGAGGCTGATCTCCTGCCTGCTGCAGGCAAAATGCTGCCCTGTGCTGCCGTCCTGCTGTCTGTCCGTCCTGCCACCCACCTGGGAGGTTCCTCTCAGCCCAGGGATCTTCCCCCTCCTAACGCCGCTTCTCGCTCCTGCAGGCGTGAGGAACAATGAACTGGGCCGGCCTCTATGCTGTGCTGAGCGGGGTGAACCGCCACTCCACTGCCATCGGGCGCATCTGGCTCTCCGTCATCTTCATCTTCAGGATAATGGTGCTGGTGGTGGCGGCCGAGAGCGTCTGGGGGGACGAGAAGTCTGCCTTCACCTGCAACACGCAGCAGCCGGGCTGCAACAGCGTCTGCTACGACCACTTCTTCCCCATCTCGCACATCCGCCTGTGGGCCCTGCAGCTCATCCTCGTCACCACGCCAGCCCTGCTGGTGGCCATGCACGTGGCCTACCAGCAGCACCAGGAGAAGAAGCTGCTGATGATGACGGGGCACGGGGACGCCAAGCACCTGGAGGAGGTGAAGAAGCACAAGATACGCATCGCGGGCTCGCTGTGGTGGACGTACGTCTTCAGCGTGGTCTTCAGGCTGCTCTTCGAGGCGGTGTTCATGTACATCTTCTACATGATCTACCCGGGCTACCAGATGGTGCGGCTGGTCAAGTGCGAGGCCTACCCCTGCCCCAACACCGTCGACTGCTTCGTCTCCCGGCCCACCGAGAAGACCATCTTCACCGTCTTCATGCTGGTCACCTCCAGCATCTGCATCGTGCTCAACATGGCTGAGCTGGTCTACCTGGTGGTGCGGGCCTGCGCCCGCCGGGGCCAGCACAGCTCCAACCCCTCTTCGGGGAAGGGCTCGTTCTACGGGCACAAGCTCTCCGAGTACAAGCAGAACGAGATCAACCAGCTGCTGACGGAGCAGGACGGCTCCCTCAAGGACATGCTGCGCCGCAACCCCGGGCTGCAGGAGAAGGGCGACCGCTGCTCCACCTGCTAAGGCCCACGCCGCAGGGGCTGCAGCCCTCGGCCCTGCCCCACAGCCTCCCCACAGCCCTGGGAGGGACCCACGACACCCTCATCCTGAGTACAGCACCCCTCGGTGCCAGCCCTCCTGGACAGCGAGGAGGGCACGGCCGCTGCTGCGCGCTCGGGCCATTAAATCTCCGTTCTCAGGCGCTGCCTCCCTGCTTTCTGCTCCGGCTGGGACGTGCCGGGGGCCGCGGTGCCAGCATGGGCTGCCCGCCCCTGCCCGGCCAGGCAGAGAGGAGAGGAGCGGGTCTGGGTGCAGCCAGGCTCCTGCCACCCACCTCTGGGGATGCTTCCCCATGCACGGGGCCGACCGGCCCCATACGTGGGTGGGGGATGTTGGGGCCTGGGGGGCCGTGGTCCCTGCATGGAGCCCTGGCAGCACGCGTGCGGGAGCAGTGACCCTCTGGTGGCATTGAGCACTAGCCCCTGCAGCCCCAAGTATATTTAGAAAGGTACCCAGACCAAAAATAGAGGGGAAAAATTGCCCCCAGTGGCTGCTTCATCTGCCAGTCACAAAGAAAGCCAATGGGGCCCACAGCTGCATCACGCCCCGATAACCCCGTGCCCGCTGTCGGGTGGACGGACGGACGGACGGAGCCGGGCGGACCTGTCTGCACCCCGCCGCGCACCGGGAAGGGGCCTCGCAGCACCCTGCACCCCTGCGCAGGAGCTGACGGCGTGGGAGCACCGGGCTGTGCCCCACGCACCCGCAACGGTGAGGGGTCACCGTGCCGTGCCCCGTGGTGGCCGTGGCCACCTTGCTGGGGGTTGCTTTCTGCTCCCGCTGCCCTCCCCAGCCAGGTCAGGGTGTCCCATGGGACGCGAGGTGGGGACAGCCCCAGCTCAGGACCCCGCATGCCCACCCGGGGGCAGGGGCGCGGTCGGGCGGGTGTCCGTGTGTCTGGAGCGCGGCTGTCTTGCAGGGCGCAGCGCCGCGCGCCATGGGGGACTGGAGCCTGCTGGGGCGGCTGCTGGAGAGCGCCCAGGAGCACTCCACGGTGGTGGGGAAGGTCTGGCTCACCGTCCTCTTCGTCTTCCGCATCCTGGTGCTGGGGGCGGCCGCCGAACGGGTCTGGGGCGACGAGCTGGCTGGCTTCTCCTGCGACACGCAGCAGCCCGGCTGCCAGAACGCCTGCTACGACAGCACCTTCCCCCTCTCCCACCTCCGCTTCTGGGTCCTGCAGATCATCTTCGTCTCCACCCCCAGCCTCGTGTACTTGGGACACATCCTGCACCTGGTGCACCTGGAGGAGAAGGCGCAGCAGCGAGCGGTGGCACGGGCTGGCGGCGGGGCCAGGCGGCAGCGCCCCGGGCAGCCCCCGCTCCACACGGGGGACGTGCGGGGCCGGGTCCAGATGCGGGGAGCCATCCTGAGGACGTACGTCTGCAACGTTGTCTTCAAGGCTCTCTTTGAGATGGGCTTCATCGCGGGTCAGTACGCCTTGTACGGGTTTGAGCTGAAGCCCCTCTACACCTGCAGCCGCTGGCCCTGCCCCAACACAGTCAACTGCTACATCTCCCGGCCCACCGAGAAGACCATCTTCATCCTCTTCATGCTGGGGGTGGCCTGCGTGTCCCTGCTGCTGAACCTGGTGGAGATCTACCACCTGGGCTTCACCAAGTGCCGGCAGGGGCCACGTCCCAGGTCCCAAGTCCTGCCCGGCCCTGGTGGCCCGACGGAGCCCCGCAGTGCCCGTGTCACCTTGCCTGGTGGCGGCAGCCTCACAGACACCGGCAGACCCCACCACGGCTTGGCACCCCTGGGGAAGGCTGGAGCGTGGCTGGGGGCGGCCAGCGGGTCCCACGGGAAGGCGCGAGTGGGGGACCTGGCGGTGTGAACGCAGCCGGTGTGTCGGGATGCTCAGGGATTGGCGATGTGCAGGCTGCCGTGGTGGCCACGGTTGTGGTTCCGTCTCAAGGACCTGCCAGGCCCCACGGCACAGAGCCCACGGCCAGTGCAATGTCCCAGGAGCAGCAGGACCAGGCTGGGGCAGGGGCAAACACCACAACCCTGCCCATCAGCCCTGGGGAGCAAATAAACACTCAATGCAACTCCTCTGACTCGTGCTCTGCCCATGGGCACCGCGGCGTTGTTCTGTCTGTCCCACAGATGCAGCGAGTGGCCCCGAGAGCTGGGACAGGGCCACCACCACCACGCTGAGGAAGGGACAGGAGGAAGCACAGCAGGGGCGGGATGGAGGAGGGACATGGGTGGCAGCAGCAGGACACTGGCCTGGCTCTTCCATCCAGGTGCCCCACAGAGCCTTGCAGCACCTCTGGGAGAGGCCAAGCCCGCAGAAGGGAAGGCCCCAGCCCCACAACGCTGCTTGGGGCTGGGGGTGCAGGGCAGGGCCCGCCCTGGCACTAGGGGAAATCAGGGGCTGCCCGCAGGTTTCTGCATCTTTATTTGAAATGAATGGTTTCCAGAGACACAGGGTTAGTCCTACCGCCCTGTTATCACTACAACAAGACTGGTGAGTGGCTCACTCTCCACATGGACACAGAGGACAGAGGGCCCCGGGCCAAGGCCCAGAACAATATATACAGGCTCAACAGTGCTGAGACCCATGTACAGCTCAGGAAAACCGACCAGAACACGAGGAGGGGCAGGAGGCAGCAGGGAAGAGCACAGCCGGAGCCAAGCCTGCTCCAGGCAGGGCACCGGGGCCCTGCAGCTTTGGGAGGGAGGCGAGAGGCCAGGCAGAGCCCCTCGCTTCTGCCAGCAGCCGCCCGAGCCCAGAGCAGGAGCGGAGGGACCTGCCACCGCCGCCAGCACCGCTGGTGGCACCTCGCACGGGGACAGGGGGGAGAGGGGCAGCACTGGCACAGACCCGTGTCAGTCGGTTTTCTGCTGACTCAGAAAACATTGACAAAATGGAGGGAGGCAGCCCAAGGGGGTCTCAGCCCTCGCGTTCCAGCACTGACTCCGTCTGCTCCCCACTGCCAGCCCGGCCACCTCCCGCCCTCGAAAACAGCCCTTCCCCTACCCAACAGCTCACGTGCCGCCCGTGGTCCTTCCCTGCTGCCTTGAAAACACCGTCCCACTGCAGCAGAGCCGTTCCTGCCACGCCACCTGCAGCCTCCAAGAGCTGATGCCAAGGGAAGGGGGAATTAAAAGCCTCAGGGGCTGCTGGTCCCAGGCAGCACTCTGCCGTATTGTGCGGTTCCTGCCCCGGGGCAGGGCGAGAAGGGGTTAGTGTCAGGGGAAGGGGCCGCAGCCCTGGGGAACAGGAGGACAGAGCCAAGCCGGGGCCACCGCCCTGGGGGCTTTGCCACCTCTGTGCTGCAGGGCCTGGCCTCGGGGAAGATGGCCCACACGGCTCTGGGACAGGCGTGTTACGAGCAGGATGGGATGTCTGAGTCCGGTAACGATGAGGGGACAGCACTGCTGCAGCCCCACCCTGCGCTGCACGGCCCCCACAGCAGGAGGCAGGGAGACGAGGTGTCCAGGGCTGGAGAGGAACCAGCCCAGCAGCACCTTGTGCTTAGTCCATGTCGTCCTCCAGGCCGCCGAGCCGGCTGTGCTCCTCGTAGATCTCCCTCACTGCCAGGATGCGGTTCAGCATGCTCTCCAGCATGCTCCGGTCCATGGGGATGACTGAGTACCAAAGCGGGGACTCAGCGATGCACGACCGCTCAGGCTGCAGGTAGAAGATGTCGTTGCGGTTCCGCAGGCTCTCAGGACTGCAGAGAGAAAGGAAGGTAAGCCCCGGGATACAAACAGCAGGCACTCAGAAAGCCTGGCTTGCCCTCTCGGTTCAGGACTTGGCAGACTCCGGCAGAACGAGGCCACAGACCGAGCCTGTAGCTCCTCACTCTGGAGTGAACTCCCTAACCAGAAAGCAAACACACCACACACCCCTCCATGCCTAGAGAGGGCTGAGCAGTGAAAGAAGCCAGAGGGGATTTCTCTCAACCACAGTCTACAAGCAGAGCAAACCCTGGTCAAGGCTTCAAACTCATGGACGAATGTTCAGAGAACAGCAGCCACTCCATAGGGTCTCCCTGAAACTGAGAGGTGGCCCCAAAACGTCACGTGCCTCTTCCCCAGAGACTCACCATTTGGAGAGATAAAATTCATAGAATTTGACTGGGCATCGGAGCGGGTTCATCCTGTTCTCCCGCTGCTCCAGCATTGGTATCTCCTCCTCACGCTTCCGCTTTCCAGTGCCACCATCTGCAAAGGGGTAGAGAATAGGATCACGGCTGGAACGTGGTGGGGAGCGGGAGGGCAGGGAGGGACAGAGAGATGTTTTGTCAGACCCTACCTCGGCCTTTCTTCTGCTTGGCAGGAGCATAGTAGCGGATGCTCACTACCTTTGTCATGCCCCGGGCTGTGGTACACTTGCGGGACTGGCGCACTACGTTGGTGAAGGAGAGCTGCATGTGCTCCTCCGCTGTCTGCAGCCCGAAGAACTTGGTGTTGAAGAACATGAGGGTGTTGAGGAGCACAAAGGGTGAGTAAACGCCCAGCTGCTTGCACTCCCAGAGGTGCTCCTCCTCAACACGTGAGAAAACCGTGTCTGCAACACAGAGGAAGAACCAGGTCAACACCCACAGTGGCCTCGTGTTCCTTCAGGAGGGAACTAGAACAATGAGCCTGCCAGCAAGGGCTGGGAGCCAGCCCCACGCATCTGGAGAACGTGGGCCTGGAGCAATCCCTTCACCCTGCGCAGGCAAGCTCGGCTCGGTGCTGACGCTTCACAACACCCACTGCCCCACGAGGTTATTCCTCCAGAGCCGTCAGTGGATCTAGATGCTCCCTCTGCCCAGCCACGAGCCGTCCCATAGCACAGGCAAAACAAGCTAGAACCAAACCAGTCCTAACAGCTCGTCTCTATAGATGGCCACAAAAAGCACTGCAGGCCAGTGCTCCACCACACTGCATGAGGTGAAAGTAAAGCCAGTTCCTGTCTAGACACACGGGTCTGGAGCCAAAGGTCTCTGCCTCAACAGCCGACATGCAGGGGAAGAGGCTGCATCTGGGAACTAGCACTTGACAAAACACTGCAGGGAAGGGAGCCCAGATCACAGCATCACAAAAAGCTCCTGCAGAGCTTTGTGGCAGTCAGCTCACAAGGCAGCAGCGCAGCAGCCATGGCCAACACTCAGCAGTGTGCAGGGCTTGCCCAAGGACTGGGAAGGGAAAGGCTTGGGCCACTGCACCTGTTGGGTTTGATACCCTCTTTCCAGAGGTTCAAACGTCACCGCGAACTATTGTAAAAATTCAAACTGTGCCAGGAAACACAGCAGCCATACTCTGCTCCCAGCCAACCTCACTCTGGGCAACAGAAGCTGCTGAGGCATAAGCCGGGCTGGCTCTGCTGTCAGTGTGGGACAGTAAGACCCCAAAACACAGCTGGAGAAGCACAATCAGACTGGAGGATCCAATGCTAGAAGCATAAACAGCGTATGCGCGTGATGATTCAAGGTAAACTGGAGACACATACTGTTTGGTAAGATCGTGGGCTGCCAGCCGCTCAGGGACTTGTTGAGCTCTTGCACAAAGGTCAGGTAGTAAAGGTCTGTAAATATATTCACCATACGATTGTTCTCGAGCAGGTACTAGAAAGGACAGAACACACGGTCAGGAGACACACATTAGCACATGGAGTGCAAACCCTCCCCAGAGAGCCCAGGGTGCACACACAGAGCCCCTCCTTGCACAGCCAGAACTGCAGAGCAGAATCCCGAGACCACCCACTCCTGAAAGCTGTGAGGGAAATCCCCAGGACACGACAAAGCAGATGTGGTGCTGAAGAAGGGACAGGGTTTGGGAAGATCTCCCAGCCTAGGTCACCAGAAGGCAGAACAAAGGGTGTGAGCTCCCCTCACCAGATCTGACCCCCAGGGCTGGCTGTGAAGGACTTGAGGACAAAATGCCCTCCCTCACCTGCTGGATGCCTAGGCAGAGGTAATAGATGCTGTCCGGTTCGTAGCGCTCCCCATTGGGCCGTGTTATTTCCTTGACAAACTGAGCCAGGCCGTAGTTGAGCTCAGCTGCTGAGCAGGCCAGGATGTCCTCCTTGATCCTCATGGGCTTGGCTGTGGAAACAAGCACGGCAGCCTCAGACAATAGCCTGCAAGGTCAGGAGCACCTCAACACCTGGGGCCCAGCTGCTGGGAGGTTTCTGCCGCTCCACCCCACACAGCCAGGGCACTTACGACCGAAGCGCAGCTCCTCTCCCTTGCTGGTCTCTCCCCCTGCATACTTGGCTTGCACCCAGGACTTCCAGGCATTCACACCGTACGAGTAGTTGAGTGCTGTGCAGCTGGGCTGACTGCTCATCGAGTCCCGGGAACAGCTTTCCGAGAGCACCAGACGCTTCTGCCCCTGCAGAAAGATGTACTGTGAATGAGATGTACCTGGGACAGAGGCAAGGTTCCCAGCCGCTCCTCGGGCCTGCTGACAGCCAGCTCCCTCCCACAGTGCCTATACCCACGCCAGCAGGCATCCTCCTGCTGCCAGCCAAGCCAACAAGACCATTAGTTACGAGGATCACAGGCAGGCAAGAGGCCAGCTCTCACACTGCATGTGGCATCCAGAGCCCCTCCTAAGTGACAGACAAGTACTGCCATCTGAAGGGAGGCCCGTAGGCCAGGCAGGCCCTGAAGGCAGAGGGTACCACCTCCCCAGCACACCTCACCTCAGAGCATGTCCCAGATGGCAGCTCCCACTCCAAATCCACAGGGTTTTGAGCAGGCAGCACCAAGAGCTCACCTTTCGGACAGCACGAGGCAGCTCTTGCTCTGTGGACACATCATCCGGCCCCACCAGCCCACAGTCAAAGAGGAAATCCACGCTGGGGTTGATATCCAGAGGGTCTGAAAGGAAACAGAGGCAGAAGAGCTCAGCTGAGACACCTCATCCTGTCCCCAGCAGAGGTAACAGGCAGGCGTCTAAGCCAGATGACTGTTCTGGCCTGGTTCTTAGCCAGAGGTAGAGGGAACATGAAGCCCAACAATTCACACCCCCACCCCTGCTTGGCACGAGCATTTAGCCCCAGCCCAACAAAGGAAACAGCTTTACCTGCCAGAGCAGCAAGCTTTCTCAGACTAACCAGAACCCAAAATTTTCCCTTCTGACAGTTTTTTTTTGTTTTGTTTTGTTTTGTTTTTAACACTTCAGGAACATTCCTCATCCCCTCTCACCAGGCCAGCACTGGTGACAGCCTGGCACAGGCACCCCAATTCTGTTCTCTGCCGCTAGTATACTGCCTCAGAACTGCCGTGCGTGTCCCTGCCTCTCCTTCCCACCTCCTGCCCTCTGACAGACACACTCAGCGCCATCTCCCAAGACATCGTGCCCTGTCCAGGTCTTTCAGGCCTTTCTGGATCCTCTGGAATCATTATCTGTAAACATGCCAGCACCTTTGCCCTGCTCTTTGTGCTGTTAAAATCAGCCTCTCGTTCCCCCCTCTCTACAGACCTATGTCTGCGGCAGGTCGGTTAGTCATAAAACAGAGACTTGTTCAAAAGTGGTGGTCTCACCCCCGCTGTGAGCAGTCATCTGCAAGACCCTCAGTTCCTGGCCTCAAGTGGGGTCAGTCAGAGGGCATGGGGAGGTAAGTTCACACAGGTCTTAATGCTGTTGGCAAAGGTGGGCTGAGGGCAGCAGGAGGACCCTGCTGCAGCACGAGCAGCCCCGCATGCCTGCTTCACCTAGCTCTTACTCTTAGGGAAGTCAGCCTCCAGGTCCTGGCCTGGCTCATCGAGGACGTTTGCCATCTTGACAGCCATAGCCAACACATCGTCCCGTGCTGGTCCAAACAGATCACAGTCCTCCAGGAGACCCTCTGCACTCTGGTTACTCACCAGGTCTGCAATGCAAAAGCAGATCAGAAACACAATTTTCAAAAAAGTCTTTTGTCTCTTTTCCCTGTGACAGCTGGAAAATGAAGTTAGGCTCCCTGGGGCTCAGAGCAGCCCCACAATGGCTGCACTGTCCAGCTTTCCCTGGACAACAAGAAACTGCACCTCTGTCCTCTCCCCAGCCACAGCTCTGGTCACTGGGGCTTAAGGAACGCAGTCCCCAGCTAAAAAGATCTGTGAGGTCAGGACTGCTGCTCTGGCTGGGCAGCTGCTTCAAGTAAAAGCCTGAACAGCCTTGTGAAAAACTAACGCATGTGTGCCATGAGCCTGGCACCCCCACAAGGGTCAGTGGCTAACACTGCTCCCTGCTCCTAGTATTGCCTCAGCAGTACGTGAGGGCTTGCTCTTCTCCTTTTCAAAGAATTTGGGAGAGCTGTATTCTGGGCAGATGCTCTGGCTCCTGAAGCAGGCAAACCCCACACGACGGCAGCTGTTGGGCCAGCCCAAGCCATGGCAGAACCTACCGCACAAGTCTGAGGAGGCCTTGTCCAGTTCCTCAGCCTCCGCAATCATCTCTGCCATGGCCAGGATGTCAGCCTCCAGAGGGTTGGAGGGGATCTTCACCTTCAGCTCCTCAATGGTCTCCACAATCTTATCTGTGCTCTCCAGCGTGGTGGGCAGGAACATTGGGACAGGCACCTGTTGACAGCAGCACAGCAGGCAAAGATCAGACACGTGCTGTGCCCGCAGGGAGCTCTGGTTCGGCCGACTGCTGTAAAAGCAGAGGCAGGAGTAGAGGACAGACAGAGAAGCAGGAAGGCTGCAGGGAGGCAGGACTGAGACACTAAGAGAACACAAGCAGGTGAAGTGTGTCGCTTACCGGGACAGGCATGGAGAAAGGCACAGGTACTTTCTGGCAGTACATATGCATAGGCACAGGCACGAAGATCGGGACTGGGATTGGCAACACAATCACCTGGGGCTTCCAGTCAGCCTCTGACAAGAGCAAAAGTATGTCAGTGAGCTCGCTCCCAGCAGCTCCTCCACCCAGCCGAGCTGTGCACTGCCATGCCCACGCAGCCATCCAGCACCACAGCCTTTCCAGCCACCAGCGTCTGTGACTTATGGGCAGAGCTGGAGCAGCAGCAAGCCAGGCAGCCCTGCACCCAGAGAGGCCTTAGCCAAAAGTGCAAGCCCTGCTCTCATGTGGTCCTGCCAAGAGGTCTAGTGGCTTTGTATATGCTAGAGACCACACACACCCATGTGCCCAGTGGCAGCTTCAAAGTGGAACCTGTTCAGCAGACAGCCCCTCAAGCAAGCTGATGATCTCTAGAGGAAAAAAAGTTGTCCCACATATCGTAAGAGAGCTGGGATCGTGCTGCAGCACTCTGCAGCTTTCCTCCTGCTGCTGTTGGAAATGGGTTTCCTGCCTCCAGCCTTTCCATGCATTCCCTGTACATCCCTAACTCTCAGCATAATGCTGAACACCCAGCAGCTCTGTGGAGCGTTTCAAGCTGGATTCGCATTCCGTCTGGAGCAGGGCCATGCTACCTGCCTTTCCAAAATGCCCCTTCAGCCCTGCAGTCGTGTCTTACTTTCCTACCTGTCTGACATCCTTTGGACTTCATTTCTATCTTGCAGGAAACACCCCGGTTCTGCATCAGTGGTTTACACATGGCAGCTTTGTTCTTCCGAGGGGTGGCTGGAACTGGAGGGGGCGGGGGAGGCGGCGCGGCCGGAGACATCTGTGCTGAGGAGGTCTTGGCTGACAACTAGGAAACGCAGAGAGCAGGAGGTTGGTGTCCACCCAAAGCAGCACCTCTCCTCAACCACAGGTACAGCCTCCTGCAGCCCGGCAGCCCGCAGCACATGTACACATGCTCCCATGGCCACATTTGGCCAAAGGGCTGCCGAGCTGATGCTGGCAGGCAGCAAACCTCTGTGAGATCCCTGCAACAGCCAGCAGGGAGTCTGGCACCAGTCAGAAGCAGGGAGCTCAGAGGGACAGTGATTATGCCCAGGCACAGGGGAGCACCATGCAAAGAGGAGCCAGCACCACAGTGGCAGTCTGCTCTGGTGTCTGCGTTTCATTGTTGGGAAGTTATTTATCCCCCGTGCAGGAGATGTGCTGAAGTTGCCCTCCCCAGCAGCTTGCATCAGCTCCCGCTGCCCAGGCCACCACCAGAATCTTAAAATGCACTGGCTGTAAAATGAAATCTCCGCAAGCAATGGCAGATCTCTTCTCTCTGCGGACAGACGCTTTGTGCTGTCCTGCAAATTCCTACCTTCAGCGGGCCTTACCGTGTTAGTCTCTGCCTTCTGTGGGGAAGAGGCAGGTGGTTTTGGTTCTGAAGATTGACCTGTAAGAAAAAGCAACGACTCTTAGTTCAAGAGCTCCTCAGCTAACAGGTCCCACTGCTGGGACTGGAGGTGGCAACAGCCACAGGCCAGAAGGCAGTGACAGGCTCCCCAGACACTGCTCCGGGCCGCTCCAGGAACAGTTATTCCAAAAATCTCTAGCCCTAGCACCTCCGAAGACACTACAACTCCAAAATCAAGTCATTACCATGTCATTTTGAGTTCCCTTGCAGTCCACCCCATTCCCATCACAGCAGGTCAGGAGAAATCCCAGCCCCTTGTGGAGAGAGGAATCCAGGGCTCTATTCCCAGCTCTGCCTACCGGCTTGCTGTACCGAGCCATGGCCCCTCCCTGTGCCTCCATCTCCCTGTTACAAATATCTTGGCAAAGTGCTTCGAGATCCCTAGGAAGAAGGTGACAGAGGTAACAGTTTGCTGTAAGGTACCCCAGAAAGTACAGAGACAGCTTTGCCCAGCGCTAGGGATGCAGGAGAGAGCGGATCACCAGCAGGTAAGAGGCACATGTGGCAGACACCAGTCTCAGATGGCAACCATATCATCCTGGCTCGGATGATAATTCTGTCTCACTTGCTTTGCAGAGCACCTGCACCCATCTCAGAGGCTGCTGAGCTAAAGGCACCTTCATCCAAGTCTCCCGTGAACCCTGGTTACCCATGTGGCTGGGAAAAAGAATTCCTTCTGCTGCACTGACTAACCGTGGGCCGTGCACGAAGGAGACACCCGCAAGGAAAGCAGCAGGCGTCAGCACCCAAACGGAGTGGCAGGTCCATTTGCTCCTCCTACAGACAGGCTCTCCGGGAAAAACCCAGACTCCCAGAGGACCAACACACCGGCATTTATGCTGTGCAATTTCCTGCGTCGCGAGGAAATCCCAAGAACTTTGCTCTTCAGCAAATGGAGGCACAGCAAAAGCCCTTTGGTGACTGCCACCGAGGGGACAGGCAAGTTCCAGCCCAAGGAAACTCCCTAGCCTCCAGCTGGACATTCAGCCACACACCTGCCATGTCTCGGTGGGTCCAAGAGCTTCCCGTGACCAGTGGATGGGCAGCAGGAGACACGGATGGGGAAAGACAAGCTGTGGAGAAGAGTACAAGCGGAATCTGCTAAAGCAGAATAAAAGCAAAGGTCATTGTCTCGCAGGCCAAGGATTTAGGACAGCAGGAAACAAGAAGATCCTCACACCACGAAGCTCTACACGCTACGTGTCCAGGCTCTCAAGAAAGCTGCAGCTTGTTCTTTACTCTCATCCTAACACCAACAAGGAACTGTCAAGGTCTCAACTGCACCAAGCAAGACGACTGGCCCTCTCTCCTCTCCAGATGGATAGCCCTGTACAGGGCCCGATCCCTTTGAATTCTTTGGGCACAGTTCTGTGGCAGGAGCTCCTCAATCACATCTTACACAGACTGTTCCCAGCAAAGGAACAGTCGCTTTTATGGTCAGCAAGCACCCTCAGGATCACCAGGCTGGCAGCAGCCACTGGATCACAGGAATGGATGGTTTTAGGCAACCACTGGCTACAAAACAAGCACGTCCTCAGCAGCCCTGCCCAAGCTGGGCCTAAAATCCAGGTAGCCCCTCACAAGCTTATGACACCACTGCCAGATGCACAGGAGACCCTGAGTGGAGCAGGCAGAAGTGGTTCCTCACCAGTGGTGGCAAGCTGCTCCTCCTGCAACGCCCTGCACAGCACACGGGGCTGGAAAGCTCTGTGTAAGCGCACAGCGGCTCTGGCTCCAGCATCCTTCCACTGCAAGCTGACCAGAACGGCACAGTCCCTGGGCAAGGTTGTCTACAGCTGTCCCACCGCTGGCAGAGCACAGAGAGGGCCCAGCACCACTTGCACTGTGCCTTTACCAGGCCTGCAGAGCGTGCTCAGCCGAGCGCTCACCACCACTGAGGGGCATTTCCTTGGCTGCCCTCAGAGTCCTCGGCCTCACAGGGTGCACAGAGAGGCAGCTGTGACACAAAGAAGGGCAATGCCCCGCACGCTTAACAGCAAAGTTCCTGCGGGCCTCCAGAGACGTGGTGGTGGGGGATGCTCAGTGTCTTGCAGTTGGTGTTGTTGGAGAGGGCACTCAAGAGTCTTGTGGTCCATGTCTCCAAGAGGCAAGGGCCAAATGGTGTGAAATAGATGCTTCCCTTGGCAGTCAGTGGCTTGTTTGCTGTGCCTGTCCCCAAAGCAGTGCTGCTGGTGCCTCACAGGTAAGATGCCTTGAAAGCAGAGCACAAATCAAGCAGCACAGCTAGGGCTGTAGAATCACTCGGTGAGCTACAGGAGCTGGCAAGCTTAATGCCTCTTCCTCCACAGGGGCAGCAGGACACTCTGTGTCCCATCGAGCAGTCTCTCTCTGGACACCCCAATGCCAGCTGAAACCGACAGTTTTTCACCCAGGTCACCCCAGCGTGCTGCTGCTCGAGCTGTCACCTCACACGGCATTTTACAGAGCATGGCTCTTGGAGGGCAGGCCAGGACTCCCCGGGCTGGGGGAACCTCCTGCTTCTGGCAGAGCAGCTCTCCAAGCAGTGATGACATCCAGGGTTTCCCCCATCTCGCGATTAACTCACTGCTGTCAGGAGAGAGGCACCAGGAAGAGCCTGGGCATGGAGGATGAGGTCTCTCACGGGAAGGTCTTCCTCTTGGTTTCCCCTCCTCAGCGCACCCTAGTCAGGGTTTTACACCTCACGAAATTCCAGGGGGCAGTGACGCACTGCGATAGAGGTATCTGTCGAAGCTTGACGCACTGAAGGAAGTTGTACCACAAGCTGCCGGCATTTTGTTAACTACATCAGATTACCTAGAAGATCATGGCCTACGAAAGACCGAGCAAAGTGAGACTATGCGAGTGTCCGAGGGCCATGCGATGTCTTGTCACTCTCACTACGAGCACCTTCCGTCCTGAGGGACCCCAAAGCACTTTGCAATCTTCCATAAGCAACTGGCTCAAGTTAATGACTGGAAATGGGGCAACAGGCAGTGAGAATCTCCTCTCCAGCTGGAACTCCACAGATGCAGAATGGGGTTATCCGGGACACGGGGTTGGCAACTCCCCAAAGCTGCAGCGATCTTTGGGCAAGTGGCAGGACTCCAATCTAACATCGCAAGACAGAGTGCCTCCAGCGGCTCTGCGCTCCCTCAAGATCGGTCTAGGTTCGGCTCTGGCTGAGGAGAGCCCACCTACAGCATCACCAGCACCACTTCCTGCAGCACCCTGCGTTTTCCTTGAATGCTTCCCATCCAAGCACTGACCTGGCCCAATCCTGATTAGTTTATGAGATCTGAGAAGGTCACAGCTCGGAGGTGGTGTGGGGCTGCAGGTGGATTATCGTGCCAAGCCACGCTGTCCCCTAACCCTGTAAATCGAGCTCTCCGCTGGCAACATGAGGATGGAGTCGCCCGTTAAATCCCTGAGTATCCTCGCTAAGGGTGAGCTACAGGCAGCACGCTGGCACCGGCTCCTCCCGTCTGGGCCCTGTGTGTCATAGAACCATAGACGTTAGAGATGGAGAAGCCCCATTAGGTCCCACTCCGTCCTTTCCCCCCCAAGGGCCAGTGCAGGATTGTTCCCTAGCGTCTCATCCAGTCCCAGGCAGGAAGCTTCCACCCCTCGCTGTTCAGTCTTCCCTGTGTCTCTCAGACTGAGCTATGCAGGTCCCCTCCCTCCCTCCTACTCACTGTTCAGCAGGCTCTCGGGCCCCTTCTGCGTGTCCAGGTTGGGCTGGTTCTGTTGGTTGTAAAATCGCAGCAGACACTGCTGGTTGCAGAAGTGTTTGATTTGCCCTCGCCAGTGGATGGTTTCCAGCAGCTTCCCCTGACGCTTGCAGGCATGGCACCGAGCTGCCTAAAGCCCGCATCAGCAGGAGAGAAACAACGAGTAACTAACCACACCCCCTCCGAGTGCAACACAACTCTCCAGTGAACGGTGCACATGGCAAGGTGCTGTGAGCTTCCCCACAGCAGTGCCCTGCCAGTGCCAGCCGGGGTCTCCAGCGGTGCGAACTTCTCACAGCAGCACTAGCCGCGGATCCAGCACCGTGAGCTTCCTCAGTGCAGTGCTCTGGCAGGATCAGCTGGGGACTCCAGCTACGTGAGCTTCCCCGTAGCAGTGTCCCGTCATTGCCAGGCAGGACTCCAGCAGTGCCAGGTTCTCCGCAGCAGTGCCAGCCAGACTCCAGCAGTGCGAGCTTCCTCAGTGCAATGCCCACTTATCTGGGTGCCGTGCCCACCACAGCACTTAGCACAAGCTGCCAGTGCCAATACTGACCTTGAAGTACCAGAGCAAGTATTTGCTTTTGCAGTCTTCACTACAGAAGTCCCAGGTGCTGCCCTCCAGCTGCTCGGTGACCGCCCGCTGGCAGGTCTGAGAACAGTAGGTGCAGGTGATGCAGCACAGGCCCAGGTTCTTGGTGAAATCCTGTTTGTAAAGAAGCACACACCCTGCGGAGAAACAATAGGAGTGAAACCTTCCCAGGATGAACTGGGGGCCTCCCTGACCCAAACATGACCACAATCCAGGTCTGCGGAGACAACAGAGCACACGCAACACACTGTAGGGAACAATCCAGCACTGGCCCCTGGGGCTGGGATAAGATGGGACCTCATGGGGACTTGCCATCTCTCACCTCTATGCTTCTAGGAAGAGTCTGACTCCAACCTCCTGTGTGCAGGAACCCAGCAGGCAGGGCAAGGCCAGGTCAGGCCAGCCCAGACGCAAGAGCGTAGAAGTGCATGATGACAGGAGGAGCGGAGCTGCCACCTGCTGTCTCCCCAGCCCCCAGAGAGAGAAAAGCTGTGAGAAAGCCCTCCCCAAGGACACAATGAATGGTAAAGATCTTGCCCTCGGGCCTGGCTGGACAGCAAGCCATCCCCACTGACAGTCCTCCCTTTTCACTGCATGGCGAGGCTCTCGCCCCAGGGCCTGGCTAGACAGTCTCCCCTCTGCTCCACTCCATGCTCTCTTCTCCTCCCTCAGCAAGGGCTGGCATGGGGGCTCTGCCTCTCCCGTGCGTTCCCCAAGTACCTTCGCTGCAGAAGTTCTTCTCCACCCCAGAGAAGCGGATCTTCTCATGCAGCAGCTTCTCCTGCTTGCAGTGCTCACATTGAGACACTACCCCACGCAGCCGCTTGAAGTCCTCGCAGCAGTCCTTGCAGCAGAACTGATACACCTTGTCCTGCCAAAGAGACCGCCGCCAGGTCAGCCAGGCTGGCAGGAGGCCCCCACGCTTCCCGGGGAAGCGAGAGCAAGACTACGTGTCTCTACAGCCGGGTCTCTGGCTCAGAAGGGGCTCTCCTTTGAGCAAGGAGAGGACGAGCTCTGTGGTCCTCGCTGGGGTCGGCCTCAGCCTGAACATGCTCCCCGGGGAAAGTCCTCACCTGCCAGTCAAGGATCTCCGGCTTCCCACTGAAAAGATTGTGGCAGTAATGGCAGTTCAGGTGGATCCCACCTTCCGGGCTGGTGCGCTGCGGAAAACAAGGACAGCTGACGGAGGGAGAGGCACACAGAGGGCAGCAAGCATCCGACCTGCACTGCCTCCAGTCGCCCTGCCTGCTCCACCGATCACAGCCGTTCACCTGCCCCGATCAGACCTGTGCTGGCTGCTGCTGTCAGTGACTCACAGTCAGCCCCTCAGATGATGTCTCAAGCTCCTGGAGAGCAGACTCTTGAGTAATTTCCCTTTCCATTGTACTAGGTCTGGCTCAGGGAGGCAAGCTTTCAGGCTGCCACCCCTCTGTGTTTGAAAACATTAAAGGACAGGGGCTCTGCTACCTCTTCTGAGACTTTCTCTACGAGATCTCGAAGCACATGTGCCTAGTTACTATTTTCAGGGTAACGTAACTTCAGAATTCAAGCAGGCATTCTCATCCCACCTTCCTCTGCTAGATTAAAGAGCCCTTTAGCGCTCTTGTCCGCACAGATACATTTATTAATAAAATAATCTGGTTTTGTTGCTGATAAGATAAGGTGCTCTGCAAGTACCTCTGTACATACAATTTCGAAGGCTCACTGCAGTTTTGCAGCTTCTTTCAGTACTTTTCCTATTTTTTCTTCATCATTAAAAATTTGGACATGGGATGAATATCCTTCCTATCTGTGCCTCACTCTAGGTAGATCTTTTGCTCCCTCCCTAGGCCCCAAACTTTTAACTGCAGACTGAGGCACTCAAGCTTAATAGCTTATCTGCTGCAATCACAGAGCCTTTTCAAAGTCCTTACTTTCCAGGACTTACAACCGCACATTACTTGAGTAAGGATCTTGCACTGAGCTGTATTTAAGTACACGTTAGGAGGAACCCATCTTGTCAAACAATCCAACTGCTTCGCTTTGCCCTGACCTCAGCATGAGTTAACACTTCACCGATTTTTGTTTCATCTGCAAACTTTTATCTTGCTTACTTTGACGTTATTTCCAGATGACTAATGAAGGTGTTGCTCTTATTGATATCAATACTGATCCCCAAGAAGACATCATGAAACACTCCCTTCGGTGTGTTTTTTTGGCAAGTGTGTTCTGAGATCTGCCAGTAAGACGCCACCTAATCCAGGTTACGCATGGCTTTACTCACATGTTACAATGCTGATTTTACAAGGCAAGAATTCAAGTGTTTCATGAAGTCTACCTACACCTGTAAAGACTCTTCAGCTACCCTTGCCCACAGTGTGTGATCTCAAAGGATTATATCAAGGATTTATTAAAAAAAAAAAAAAAAAAAAGGAAAAAGAAAAAGAAGAAGAAATAGAAAAACAAAGAAAAAAAACCCCACAAAACAAAGCACTGCAACTGTCAGTAATTAACTCTCTACCTCTAGATCCTCTAAGTTTTCTCAGTTGCCCAAGGCATGTCTTGGCCTAAGTTTCCCAGGTCTTCCTGGCTGTTGCTTTGTTCTTTGACAACTGTACAAAACTAATACTCTTCCAGTTGCCTTTGAATACCATGAACATTTCACGAATGCTAAAACTCAACACCAGAAGACTGAAAAGAATCAGTCAAGCCTTTGAGGACTATTAAGACACGAGGTCTCCAAGCCTGCTGGCTGTAAATTTTTAGACAACACGACCTGGGTGACTTATGTTCCTTGGTGATACCTGGCTCAGAGTGCAGCTCCGCCTCTTTCCATGCTAGCAGGTGCTGATGGTGCTTTGCTAGCTTATTTGTGCTTTTGCTTGTACCCTTGTAAGGCCACTATGTCCCAAACCACTCATGCAGCGCAGTTCTGTGCTGCACTCCCACTGGGCATAAGCTGCTAGACAGGACGTAATTACAGCCAGCCTTATCTCAGCTGAAGAGAGGGGAGGTAGGGCCAAGAATAAGAAATCGACAGCTCCAGTCACTGGAACGCCTGTGCTCCAGCAGAGACTTTCTTATGGACCCTCCCTGAGGAGCCTGAAGAAGCTGCAGCCTCTGCTAAGTGTGAAAAGAGGCAGGAGCTCTAGGGCCCAGCCCAGCATGAAAGATTTTTCAGTACCTGGAATTTGGTCCAGCAGCTGGGGCTGCAGAACTGGTAGACAACCCGGTCTGTCTTGTTGTAATAGCAGGGTTCAGATAAACTCTTTCTGCAGAAGCTGCAGGGTCTAGGGGGACCTGATGAAACAGACAGGAATTGGTGAGGCCAGCAGCAAAGGACTGGATTCTGAGGATGGCATGCAAGCTACTCACTCATCCTCAGTCTGGAAAGCTATTACCAGAAGGGAAGGGACAAGAACACCAGGAAACTAAGAGCACCAGCTTCTGCTAGGACAGAAATATAAAACAAGGATGGAAAGCAGACTGGGCCAAGGAAGTGATCCTGGCTCTACAGAAATTTGGACAAAACAGACTTGTACCAGTCAGAGACCACACGCAGTCCTGGACAGCCTGGTACTCTGTGCAATGGAAAGGGCAATTCCAGCACAACACAGTGCTACGGCTGCTTCCTGCGTTCTCAAGAACAGCAGTGGACACTATTCCCTCAGCGTGACAATGGCTGCATACTGCAGGGTCACTCCCTCTCCACATCTCCTTCCACTTGCCTCCCTGGACTCCTCCCCAGACAGCTTCCCAGGTGAGCAACATGCCTTCTTTCCAGTCTCCTCCACAAGCAATAAATAGCACAAAGGAAGGGGTTGAGAGTGGAGAGGTGACTGCATCCCTGTGAGCGCCCTTACCAACCAAGCCCGACTGCTTCACTTTGTGGGAGGTAGTGCAGCAAATGGAGCAGAACAGTCCCATCTTGCCACTGCGATCCACGTTGGGCAGCATGTCGAAGTTTTTGCACAGCGTCTTGCACCACATGCACGGGTAGACTCGGGTGTTCTTCTGCAAACACAGAGCAGAACAGAGCTGCCAGCGAGCCCATCACAGCCGCCGAGGTCCCATCCTCATACTCCACCCCACTACAGCATCCACCACAGGGCAGCTCTCCTGCAGGGAACACCTGATGTGAGACCAGGCTCACGGTCTGCAGGTTCAGGTGGTGGTACAAAAAAAGCCACCTTTGGCACCTCTGCTTCTCATTTCAGGGGCACCCTGGCAGGAAAACAGAAGCTGGCAGTCCTGTCAGGACAGTTAGGTGAAGCCTGCTCAGGCCACAGAGGAACAGATACAGGCAGGCTTTGGGGAGGCATCCAAAAGAAGCCATCTCATGCTAACTGCATTTCCCAGTGTAAGTGCACGGTCCAGCTGTAGCTGAGTGTTCGACCTGTGCTCCAAGATGAGCCCCAGGCAGTGTAACTAACTTCTATTTGCCTGCTTCAGAGTTTTTCCACAACAGTCTCTTAAAGATGTTCCGTCAGCAATAAAAGGCCAAGGGGGGTGAAGCTGCCTTCTATTGCATAAAGTGTCCTGTGCCAAACTGAACGAGGGAGATGTGTACCCACCGAGGAGCCCCCTGTCCCCTCGCCCCTGGTAGCTGACTCCACACACCTTCTTGTAACTGTTGAGACAGGCAGAGTTGCAGAAGCGCTTTTGCTGGCCTTCGTGGAAGAGGTACTCCAGGGGCAAGCCCTTGTTGTAGATATAAAGTCCACAGTTATCACAACAGTTGGTTTTCAGCCCCTTGGTGGCTCGGAACTTGGTGAAGCAGGCATCGCTGCAAATGCGGTGAACTACGTTCCCATTGCTGACCTCGTGCTGGATCTGCAGAGACACCGCTGCTGTCACTCCCTCAGAACACCACGGGGCTGCCTCCCACACGTACACCACTACCACAGCCCTTGGGAGAATGGGCTGTGACAGTAAAACCCAGGCGAGTTCCCTGTTGGAAGCTGCTGTCAACTCAAGCTGGCTTCTCGCCAGGAGCCAGCAGAGCAACTGGGAGAGTGGAATGGCAGAAAACGGGGAGAAACAGAAGCCAAATTTCTGGGAATAATGGCTAGTTCACAGCAACAAGGCAGAATGTGGGAGTGAGCCCGAGGCAGCTCAGGGACTGAGGCCTCACACGACAGGAGAACCCAGCAAATGCTCAGCAATGGTCCCAGGCAGGGCCAAGGTCTGCAGGTCACAAACACCTGATCCAGGACAAGCAAAAGAGAAGGGATTTGCTTACCTCGCCAGGTTTATGGCAGACGCTGCAGCGGATGGTGTCTGAGGGGTCAGCAGACTGAGGTGCTGGTCTCTGCTGCTGGGCCTCATAGAGGGAGAGGCAGACGGAGGTGCAGAACTCATGGAAAGAGCCTCCTGAACCAATCTGGGCAACCACTGAGTCCTTGGTATTCCAGATCTCCCTGGGGATCAGAAGAAATGTGTTAGTGCAGGGACTCACCAGTCCTGCCACAAAAGGGTGGGGTGGCATACTGCGGTGCGGGGACTTTGTTATCCCAAGGAGGTGGCAAAAACCGGCCCACAGCAACCTCTGCTCCAGCCCAGAGTGGAGGTGCCTGAAGATGAAGCATGCAGGAGGTAGTTTCGAGGGGAGGCAGGGATGTGGGGCACTAAGCCTGGCAGGGAGAAACAATAAATAATGTGAAGGGTTTGGAAGAAGGATGGGATACACAGTGTGTGAAAGAAGACACGGGGCAACACCTGGCAGCGGACAAGAGTGATGGTGGGGACAAAGGAAGCATGATTGTCATGGGGATGGGTACTGGCAGAGATGGCTGTGGGGCAAGTGAGTGGGGTCCCAAGCACAGGATCACTGAGGAAAGGGGAATGATCACTCACTTCTTACAGAAGGTGCATATCTTCTTGCCAGGAGGTCTTTTTGAGAAGGTGGTGAGGCAGGAGCTGGAGCAGAAGAGCTGAGGGAGTCCTTTGCGCTGGTAGGCAGTTTGGCCCTTCTGCAGAGGGGTCCGGCAGTTGGCACACGTCATCTTGGTGACCGTAGAGCGGGCGGCTCGCTGAGCCATCTGCGTGCGTAAGGACATGCGGGTCGAGCGTCGGGTACGAAAAGGAACAAAATCCTCATCATTGGGATCGTCCACCATTGCATCAGAATCTTCATCAGAGACTGGAACTGCAAAGCAGAGACAGAAGATGCACAGAAATTCCCCATTAGGAACTGAGACAGAAAGTTCTTCCACGAGAGGCGTGCTGGGGCTTTCTGGGGTCATCTTGCTGCAGTCACTCTACATGCTTTCTACCTTCCTTGTTAGAACGATAAAGGGTCCCTGAAAAGATATTCTGTTGGAATCCCGGAGGAGTCAGAAGGTCTTTAAGCAAACTAGGCTTAAGTACTATTCCTCTTGAGGAAAGTCATGATTCTCCAAGGTTGAGCAGATGCCCCAAGCATGAACGGTTACAGCAGAAAGCCCTCCAAGAACCAGTAAACAGGCAGACAAGGAAGGACCAACAGAAAAATGCTAGGGAATGTCAGTGCAACATTCAGCATCTCAAAGAACAGAGATTTCAGGTACTTTTACAGGGAAATCCCCCAAACGCAACCTTCCTCCAGACAGCCTGATGGCATAGAGGCAAAGGACGAAAGGTCCTGGCTAAGGAGATGGAAGATGGATTTCCTGGGAACCCCCCAGAGTTTCATCTTATTATTACTTGCTGCTTGTCCACAAACCACTGTGAAAACACTACAACCCTCTCCTCAACTTAAAGGCACTGAGAAATCAAGGCAAGTACCCTGAAATGACAACTCATGGGCAAAGGGACCTGTCCTGTGTAACAGGCAGGTCTGCACGAAAGCTCCAGAGTCCCTACCCCCATCCTATTCACAGCACAAACTGCCTGCCCGTGCTGGGCACAGGCCTCACGCTCTGGCTGAAGGCAGGCACCGGCCAGCCCCAGTTACTCACTGCTCTCAGAGGAGTTCACAGTTTCAGGCCTGGCAGTTTCTGATCTTCTGGCTCGTTCACTTCTTTTCTGTTCCTAGAAGACATTCAGAAAACACTTAGACTAACCATCTGCTAGGACAACCATGGATAATTATCTCAGATCACAGCGCAGTTTCAACCTCTGGGTTTTGAATTCCCAGTGACTAGGCTGAAAAAGGAAAAACGCTCCATGGATACCTGACCAGAGATGGCAAAAGGGGGGAGAGGGGGAAGCAGGCCTATGGGAATGATCTGGGGGTGGCAGGGAGAGAGATGCTGAAGCCACCTGTACAGCACAGTGGCAGCACACACAGGGACCACTCCATCACTGGAGATGTGCAAACTCCTTCTCAGAGAGGTGACCAGACAGCCAGCGTCTCTGAGTTTGGCCACAGCCAGACACCCTCAGCTCTCTGGCAGCATACGTACTTGACTGCATTCTCCTCACCTTCTCAGCTGGCGTCTCGCTTCCCTTCCCAGACAGGCCTTCTCCTGCAACAGAAGCAGAGAAGAAACTTGAATCTCACATCCTGCTTTTCTCCAACACAAGGGAGACCTCCCTGGCTGTGCAGACTGAGCATCTCCTGAGGATTGCCAGCCCGGGCAACAGGACTTTGCCTTTGGGAAACATCTTCTCCTGGTAACCCTCATCTCCAGGAAGGACTCCAATGATGAGGAGTGTGACTTAAGATGATGTACAGCAGCAGCTTTATCAGGGGAGCTCCTAGCTGACACAAACATTAAAAATCAAAGTTAAAGCTACGAAAACCAGAGTGAGAGCTTGTGTGCACCAGAGGAACAGCTTCCTAATGGGCAAGCCACCTTTTCCACATCTAGCCCATCAGCAGCAACAATGAGTTCCATGGCAGGGGAAGATGGGGAAAGCTGGAGCTGAGATCAGCCTCCAGCTTCGGACTGCAGCCTTCTGAGCCACAGGAAGCCAAGTTCTGCAGAGCCAACAACCTACCTGCTGGTGGCACAGCTTCCTGTGCCTTCGGTACGCTGCTTTCTTTAAGGGAGTTGTTCCCGTTATCATCTCCTTCCTCCGCCTGGTTTTCCTCCGTGGGCTCGTGGGGCAGCGCTGCTGCATTATTGTCCGGGCTCAGCTCCACCTCTGCCTCCCCTGCAAGCCTTTCCCTCTGCACAGGTGAG
Organism: Nettapus auritus; assembly: GCA_011076525.1. Classification (NCBI taxonomy): domain Eukaryota; kingdom Metazoa; phylum Chordata; class Aves; order Anseriformes; family Anatidae; genus Nettapus; species Nettapus auritus. The sequence goes on from CM021768.1 coordinate 9,620,565, forward strand.
CTTTTCCTCGGTGCCTTCAACCTCGTCTTTTTTGACTGTTTAAGACTGAGTTGTGCAGGGGCCGCTGGCGGACTTGAGGATTGTGCTGTGGTTTCTTCTGTGGCTGGGGCACTGCCGAGGTCTCCAGAGTCAGGAACGGGCTGTGGGGGGGATTCGGGGGCACTGTCGTCGGATGGCGCAGGAATAGCAGCGGCACCATCTTCCTTTAGGTCCCCAGAATCATTTTTTGGTGCATCTTCCCCTTTCCACGTTTCTGGAACAAGGGCTTCTCTAGAGAGGGCAGAGGAGTCCCCCGGCCCATCCTCCGCATCCTGGGAAGGCTGTGCCTTACACAGCCCGTCCAGACCCTCTGATTTATCCAGCTCCATCAAGCCAGCAGTTTTATCCAGGTCATCTAAGACACCAGGTTTCTCCAGCATGTCCAAGACACTAGGTTTATCTAGATTGAGGTCACTTGATTTGTTTAGTTCAGACAGGCTGTCTCCCTTCACTAGAAGGCCCAAGTCCCCGTCTGCGGTCATCTGCTTGGGTTGATCCCAGTCAGGGGGCTGAAGAACCGAAGCTTCCTGGGTAGAAGCTGTTTGGGAGCCCAGGAGATCTTCCCCAAACTCCATGTCAGCAGGAAGATCGCCAATAAGCGGTTTGTCAGGCAGAGACAGGGGGTCCAAAGATCCCGAAAACTCACTGGAATCCATTTAGAAGACGATAACTGGAAACGAGAGAGAGACTTGCAAGTTAATGGAAAATGGACTAATGGTGCATGAATTGCCCACTCCTCTGAACATTGCTGGAGCAACTGGAGGCCCGGTGAGATTGCTAGCAATGCCCAGCATCCCAGCAAGTCAATCACATCTGCTCCTGGGGTTACACAGCTCCGAAGCCGAGCAGCAGCAGCGAGACGCAGCCATTCGGCAAAGTAAACCTTTCACCGTCCTCTATAGCATCCACGCCCCTCAGCGCAGCGTGGCAAACAGACTTGCTTATGCTAAAGGACACAGTGGGATATCAGAAATGATTTGAGCACCAGTTCAGGAGGCTTCGCGCAGCTGCTCTGCAGTGCATAATAAGCCCTGCTCTGCCTTCCTCTGTAGCCCACCAGACCCGAATAATCTGGCCTGTCCTTTCTCCTCATCTGTTAGCACATAGCTAACCCATCTTTTATTACTAAAATACCTTTTCTCTTAAACACAGAGGCAGAAAGAACTTCTTTGCAGCTCTGCAGTCTGGGCCCGGAACGAGACGCACTATGACAAAGTGCAGGAGTTTTGTCAGAGCACGGATACAAACCACGTTACCCCTTACCTACGGCCCGGGGCCATAACTATGGGGGCCAACAGTCAGAGAACAACTGGAAAAAAATGAAGTACAAGCTGGGGGGATCCTGGAGAGCAGCATGAAGGGTAGGACAGGAAGAACAAGGAGCAAAGTAGACAAGCACGCAACGTGTAGTTGGGAAGAAAGACCGGCGTGGCTTGGCAGGGCACGGAGCAGGCGATCGGGAGGTGTGCTGCCATTCACCGCCTCCAGACGGACAAAGCTGCAGCCCAGCTCCTCAACATCACCACAAGGCAGGAAGAGTAAGACCATGAGTAATGAAGTAATGTCACTCTGATAGCTGATCGGTTCTTCTGTTATATCCGACTGAAAGGTCAGCCAAGTCTTCCTCACTAATGGTTTACTCAGAACTAAACAAGAAGTACTTGGACAGAGAACGTACCCAACTTCTGAACCTCATTTAAGCAGGAGTTGAAGAAATCATACCTTGCAGCTGGAGTTCAAAGTCATTATCTCCTTATTTTATCTAAAGACACAGCAGCATTTTCTGTTCCAGTGACAGATAAGCGCTGTTCCCCAGTCACAAACAGAAACAACAGAAGTTGTCATCTTCAGAGTCTCAGCAAGTTTCACCAATAAAGACTGATTATTTCATTAATTTTCTTTAGTTACAAAGAGACAAAGCTTCCAGAACGAGCTAATTCTAGAGCAGTACAATGTCTAAAGTGCGTTTTAGGGTGGGTGACAGGGAGAAGAAGAGAGTGAAACAGAAGTAAAGACATCTGAAAGAAAGGTCATAAGAAGTTGAAGCAGGTGAGAGTCCTCTCAAGACAAACGTTTTCTGCTGCTCTGCATACAAACAACGCCTCGTTCTCAAAGATGTCTGTCTGGAAGTCTGGGTGCGGGGCAAGGGACCTCAGGACAATAAGCAGCAGAAAGGTTGAGCCACTCAGATGGGTAAGGCAAGCTCATTTATACGCTTTTGTGCAAGTCTGCAACGAACCAGAGAGGTGATACTCCTACAGCATTTGCTGCCTGCAGCTGGCCTAATCTTTGCTGAGTAGGAAGAGACCCTCGGAACAAATTTGGAGCATAAGAAATCCATTTTGGCATTCCTTCCTAGAGGGTAATGCAAGCAGCAATCCATGAAAACCTACCAACTCGCCATGCTACTTGCGTGCCCTACCAAAAAATGAAAGCACCTCATTTCAGCAGAGCACACCTTAACGCTGGCTCTCGGGCCCTGTGCACCAGGGCGTTATGATGCAAGACGAGACTCTGACAAACTCAGTGGTGACAACACTGACCAGCGCAACGGTCTTAAGGGGAACAAGTATTCTGCAGATTAAGTCAAGTCCAAAATCCTGGTATGTGGCGGGAAAGATAAGAGGACAAGAAAGACCTAAGAGTCCGCAACAGGAGCACTCACTTGCAAGTTCTGGTTGGAAGCGCAGTGCTTGCCCTGTGTGCTCAAGCTCCTGTCATGAGCTCTGTCCAAATCCCCCAGCAGAACAGCCCACCTTCTGGTGAACAGCCCGAAACACCTCCGCAGGGTGTGCAAAGCTAAGGACTGCCGCGGTCAGTCAAGCAAAATGTCCGTCTATTCGAGCATCCCATCTCTATTCACAGCAAGAGTGGGTGCCTGGGGAGAGAGTATGAGAAACATAACTACCTGGACAATTCCTCTTCAGGGCATCCTCCGATCAAGCGGCAATCAGCTGCTGAAGGACTGCTTGGCTCGAGCTGCACTGAGACTATCAGCGCTAAGAGGCTGCACCGGACAAATCCTCAGTGAATTTTATTAATCCCCCTTTGGACCAATTTACACTTTGAGCCTCCAAAAGTTCCCACTGTAACATCTTCTGCAGCCTAACATTTTGTTTTAAAAAATATTTTTTCCTGCTGCAGCAGAGCTCCGTGACAAGTAGACACAAACAGATGGGTGCTGGCTCCTGATGTACTTATAAAAATCTGGAAAAGCTGATAGAGTTACTGTGGAGATGGACCCCAGGAGGTGATGATGCCGCAAGCAGTTTGGGTGGGAAAGCAAGGAATGCTTCTGCCCATCACTGAAATCCCGTTTCCCTGACAGCAAAGTCTTTACAGCGACTTCCAACTGCCGGCTGATCAGGATCAAGAAGGCAGCCCTATAGAAGAGGACAGAAGGATGCTTTCAGCTCCGTGGGTTGCTCTGAAGCTGAACTCAACCCGAGAAAATCCAAGCCGCCCAGCTGCAGGCAGCAAGGTAAGAAACGCTGCTTCTTTCGCTTGCCCCAGGCTTTCAGATTCATCTGGACTTTCTGCTGAGCTTCACAGTGAGTTATGCTGCCAGCTGAATGTGAGCTTCACCTCCTGGTAAGGTCTCTCCTCACTACCTCCGACGGATGAATAATAGCTGATTGTTTCTGGCAGATGCTGAACTGATCCACCGCATTTCATCTCCTTTTTATTCCAGGACTACTTAATGCACAGATCACTCACTGGGCTCCGGTCATCGCTCTGCCTGAAATCTCCCTCTTTTCCAGCCCCATACCTGGCAAGGAGGGGAGTACACTGGAAGATGATTCAATAAAAAACCAGGAGACGGCGTGCCGAAATCCTGCACGCTTACACAGACTGCCCTATCGGACGTTGGGAAACCCCTCCCTTGGACTCAGCACCATCCTCTCCAGAACATTCAGCACGGGATACCCCTGGGAAGATGAGGTTCAGAGCAAAGCCCCCTGCACGACAGCCCGAAGCACAGCACTTCTCAGGCACAAGAGCTTCCAGAGAGGCGACAGGACTGCTGAGGGTCCTCCAGGAGCACGCAGGGCGCAGCTCTGACCGTCACATCCATCGCTGTCGGGACACTCAAGTCTCCGAGCGACTAGCTGGGGCTTTATGGACCTTGCTAACGGCACCACTGGTGCTGTACCTGCACAGACCTTGCACATCCGAGCGTCCTTACTCAGCTAACTATTAGCAGGGGAATACGTGGCCTACCTGCAAAAACGAGGAGCTACCAACAAAGATTTAATTAAAATCAGACAGCGAGAAAAAAACACCGCCGATGCTGCCTCACCGTGAGGTCGGTGCCTCCGAGGTCTCCGGGGCCCACAGAAGAGCACAGCTGCCGGCGACTGCCTTCCCCCAGCAAGCCGGCTTGGGCGCCTCTCCCAGGCCTGTCTCTGGGTACGGATTCAAGTTTTAAAGATTTTGAGGGCTGGAGCATTTACCTTTTTCGCTAGAGATCATTTGGTATGCAGAAAGCATTAAATAATGACTATTAAGACAATCAACATTCCAGCTGGCTCTTACCTACGAGTTCTGCAAGACCCGAGCAGAGAGCTCTGAAGGAAATTCTCATTTTGGCACCAAATTTTAGAATAAGCCATAACACCCAAACCAGTATTTCCTGACAAACACAACGGCGGTCAATACGTGGCTCCATCAATAAAAAATTAAGGAGATAAAGTGACATCCTACCAGCATGGCTTTAGGCAACAGATCTTCATTAAGCACAGAGCCTCGAATGACAAAGACGGCAAAGGCTAACTTCATTGTTGCAATCCATCCGAGTTTACCTGGGCGGCTTATAGCTTTCCAGATTTACGCACCGCAAGCATTTATTACAGATTGCCTAACTCATTTTAAAGCAAATTAATTTGATGGATCACCAGGGAACCAAGCGCACTGCTGCGGACCAGCTTTCAGCCCCGTCAAAATTCTCTGGGAAGGGGCAGAAATAATTTCATTATTCGCTGGTGGCGTTGGAGAGGCAGCTCTGCGCTCCCACCCGCAGCCCAAAACGCATTCAGAGAGCACGGTGCCTCCGGTGCCACACGGCATGGGATGGACCACGAGCATCGCCTTCTTGGTGGTGTGTCTGCACACGTAGGCAGATACTGGAAGAGTTGAGGTGCTCAAAAAACAGAACCAAAACACATCTGACCCAGAAATAAGAGAAACCCACTGTTTCAAGAATTCATCGTCGCTTAGAAAACACGTTCCATTGATAAACCTATTTCATTATAGAAAGAAACGGGGAGGTGCAACACGACCCATCTCAAAAAAACCCACGAAGATGTACAGCAAAGGACTCTTCGGAGAAAGACACACGCACAGGAATGCTCCCAAGGCTGGAAGTCAGGGTTCAACAAACTCAGAAATAGCTACTACACGATCGCCACCACAGACAATTGCCTACTTAAACAACTGACCCAGCGGTACGTAAAATTGCAAGTCAGAGGGTTTCCAGCAGCGTTCAGCAGTTCTCCTCAAGTCAGCTGCAGCTACCGCCGGTGCCGCTGGACGAGTTCCCCAGCCTGCCCTTTGCAGGCAGGGCTGGGAGGACAGCTGCCCGCTGCAGTCTCCCAGCGTGTTGCCGCTTCTCTCGGTTCACCCAGAGCAAACAGCAGCAGCGACTGCACCAAACCCTCCGACACAGCACGCGGCGCTGCACAACCCCGCGGGGTCCCCGAAATTCCCCAACGGCAGGACCAGCCGAGCCAGATTTTGAGCTTGCCTTCCAGAACCTTCATCTCAGCTCCATGCAAAAGGAAGGACGGGTTTCTGGATTCCCACATGAATTGGGTTGACCAGAAGGCTCCGTGCAAGGCTTCAGAGAGACTTGGCTGTGGTTCTTGGATCTCAGTGTTACTTGCTGGTAATCCAGCACTTCTACACTAGCAGTAAACCCTAAAAAACGGGCATGCCCATCCATTGGGGATCTGTCCTGGCGGCAGCCGGCAGCTGCTTGCATACCCTCAGATCTCTTCCCAAGCCCTCCTGAGCTCCCTCCCAGCCTGGATCTTCCCCTCACTCCCCAGCCAGCTCCCAGCCGCTGTGTCCCAGGACGGGATCTCAGCCGCCCACCAGCAGAGCTGTGCTGTGGAGCCGTGCTCCCACCCCGCCCGGCACAGCTCCTCGTGGAAGCTGCCAGAGCAGCCCGCGGCCAACGGGGCCGTAATGCCGGGCAGGGTGCTTCAGGTGGCAGCAGGGAGGGAAGCTTGCACTTTGAGCACCCCACCAAGGCCACAGCAGGGAAATGGCCCAGCACGGCCTTTATTAAGGTCAAAAATTAATTGTCACGTAGGCGATGCCACGCTTCCCCCGTACTGCTATTGCCCCTGTTCCATGGGCTGCACCCCAACGGCGCTGAGCACCGAGTGCCCGTACCAAAGCCCGTACCAAAAGCACCGTGTGGGGCTTCAGGACGGGGTGGGCTCGGCCCCGGCCCTCGCCCCATCCCCGGCCCCATGCCCATGCCCATCCCCAGCCCCTGCCCCCTGCCCCAGGGCGCCCCCCAGCGGCGCCACCGTTGGGGCCGCCCCGGCCCCGCCCCTTGCCAAGCCACGCCCCTTCTACAAACCACGCCCCTTTCTATAGACCACGCCCCTTTCGTTAGATCCCGCCCATTTCGCCGGGCCACGCCCCTTTCTATTCACCACGCCCCTTTCTGCACACCACGCCCCCTCCCGCGGGCTAGCCCCGCCCCCCATCCTGCGGGGGGCCCTCGCCGCACGCGCCTGCCCCGCCCCCCCCC
>CM021768.1:9628921-9718713 GCA_011076525.1 Nettapus auritus
GGGGGGTAGGTTGCGCCAGTTCCGGCCGCGCGCGCGTTCCTCTGCGGGCTGCGGCGGGCCGAGCAGGCCGCGATCCGCCCCGACGCCGCCAGGTGAGGCCGCGCCCGGCGCGGGGCCGCCCCCGGGGCTCCGGCAGGTCCCGGAGCCCCGCCGAGCCCAGCGCCGCCACACGCGGGCGGCGGTGGTTGAAGGGGGGGGGGGGGGCGCCCCCCGGGGCGGGGGGGGGGGGGGCCGGGCCGGGTCCTTGCCCCGCGTGCGAGCCGTGCGCTGTGCCCGCAGGTGGGGAAGATGCAGGGCAACAAGGGCTTCGGCATGGAGAAGCAGAACCACGCGCCCCGGAAGCAGCACCAGCACCCGCAGCACCCGCCGCCCGCCGGGCCCGCCAACGGGCAGCAGGCCAACAACCAGAGTGAGTGCGGGGGCTCCCTCCCCTCCCTCCCCTCCCTCCCCCGACCCCTTCCGCGGCGTTTCCGTCAACTTCGCGGCCCGCTGCGCCCTGCCCCGCGCTGCCCCGCTTCCCTTTCCCCTCTCCCGGCCAGAAGCGGTTTCTCGACGCGCTTTTCCTCAGTTACCAGACACAAACCCGCCGTCCCTCCAGGCGCAGCGCTCTCGCAGGGCCCGGACTCTCGCAGGAGGCTCAGCCCGGCGCTTCCCTCCGTTTATTTACCTCGCGGAGCAGCCGGCCCGCCGCTGTCAGCCGTGCTGGCTCCTGCTCTAGCTCCCGAGTTTGTTCTTAACGAACGTGGGCTGCGGCTCTGCTGCTGGGCAGTCCGGAGGAGCGATTGGGATCCGGGCCGCTCTGTTAATGGCTTCTGGGGCTCCGACTGATCCAACCCGAGAGTTTTCAGCTCGGGCGTCAGGGCACTGCCGTGCCCGCTCCCAGAGAGGGGAAAGCGCTCTGGCTGTATTAAAAATCCCTTTTCTTTCCTACTTTTTGTTTTCTTTTGTTTTGGCTTTGAAGTCTCGATGCTGGCTTTTGAAAACAAACGAGTACAAAAGTCGCATGTGTGCGCTTTGCTGGCTTCCTCAAAGGCTTTTCCCGAGCTAAGCGCGCTTTGCATGTGTTCCTTGCGCATGACCCCGCCGTGGTTTTCTCTCGCAGCTGCATGTCTAAGTGGGCCCACATGCAGATGCTTGGCTCGTATAAAACTCACGGGTATTTTTATTAAGCGATCCTGCTAAACAGGTTCGTGGGAGATCACAGAGAAGGGCGGCAGTAGTTTGTTTCCAGTCAGGTTGGGAACAATGCAGCACAAGAACAGCATTGTTGTATCCTCCAGGGATCAGCTCAGAGTGACAGTCCGCATGGAGGACTCCTCCGAGTCGATCTACTTAAGGTGGAGCAGCGATGCTGTGCCCTGAGTCCCGCTTAGGGCATTTGCAGGCCTGGCAATTGGCCCCCAAATACTTCTGGTAACAGCCTGGAGGTGTTTGCAAGACAAAACCAAACAAAAAAGTGGAATTGCGTTCTCCAGCTTGCCGTCCTATGCAGGGAGGTTTTGTGCCCATTAAGAAAAGGGGACGGAGGGAGGTAGCGAGGCCATAAAGCCGTCAGGGATCCTGCTGGGCTTCAGCTGAACTGGGGGCTAAAGTGAATTGTGCATGTGGGGGTTTGAGGGCGTTCTGTGACGGGTCCCATTTGTTAGTGTTACCTGGAGCATTACTTACTGAATATAGATTTTTTTAAATTTTTGAGGTCTAACCTACATGGTTATACTTAGTTTTTGTGGTTTTTTTTTCTGTTTTTACCATTCCAGTCTTCTCTTCAGATTGGAGCCCAAGACTCTAGAACCCAAATCCCGTCTCACAGAACACAGCTAACTAAAACGTTACCTGTCTGGGCAAAATCAACCTTTTGCATATATTTATATATATATTTATTTTTAGAACTTTTTTTTCTTGCCCTCAGTAAAAATCGGATTGCTGGCCAAGCTGCAGCTTTCCTGTCCTTATTCAGCTGTAATAGCAAAACCCTGTGCTGTGACTACAGATTTTATTGCGGGTCTGTTGTCTTGAGCAGTTGCCCAAAAGCTGAAGCCCGAGTGACCCTTCGGAAGTAAAATCCCCTCGTTGCTGTAGGGGTGGCTGGGGAGGTTTGAGGGCTAAGCGAAGGGGTGGTGTTACCTGTATTGTCCTGTGTGTCTGCGTTCACTGTGATGAAACCTAATAGAATTTATCCCCCCAACTGTAGAGCAGCTGTGTACCTTATTCCCCTCAGATGAAGGCCTGACTATTGACCTGAAGAATTTCCGGAAACCTGGTGAAAAGACCTTCACTCAGAGAAGCCGCCTGTTTGTGGGGAATCTGCCCCCAGATATTACAGAGGAAGAGATGAGAAAGTTATTTGAGAAGTATGGCAAGGCAGGGGAAGTCTTCATACACAAGGACAAAGGCTTTGGCTTTATCAGGCTGGTGAGTGACTCGCTACCTCAGGCACGTTTTTGTGGCAGTGACCTGCGCTAGAGGAGCATTGCTAACCGGGAGCAGTAAATGTTCAGGTATCTTCAGGTAATGAAGCCCACTGCGGATTTTGAGTGACCTGGATCTCAGTCACCGATCGGCTTCTACAAGTGATTTGTCTAGAGCCTGGTGCAGGAAGGAGCGTGAGCTGGGGCAGCTTGTCCAGCAGTTATGAGATACCCGGTGAAGGTATTGTGGAGTCAGCTGAGAAAAGAGAGGGAAAACGCAAACCCGATGCTGTTACAGAGCAGGTGGACACATGGAAGGGTGTGGACAAGAGGTCTGTGAAAGCAGATAATCACACGGGGCGATGAGTGCTCTTGTGGCCGGGGAGAATCTCCAGGCGATCACACTGAAGTGTGGCTGTCGGATTAGGCTTCTGGCCGATACGTTTCTTTTTCCTCCTCCAAACTTTCTGCGTGTGTATTCAGGTAAAGTCATCGATAGCAGCATAGCTGTGCTCGGATAGGGCATTTTTGTAACGCGCTGTGGGAGGTGCATTTGTTCCTCTCCGTGAAGCACTTGTTCAGGGGAAATACGCTTGTGACTGTACGTAGCCGATTCCGTGCTGCACTGAGAGTTCTAATGATGACTTCTTTCATCTTCAGGAAACTCGCACTCTGGCGGAGATCGCGAAGGTGGAACTAGACAACATGCCTCTGCGCGGGAAGCAGCTAAGAGTGCGTTTCGCATGCCACAGCGCCTCGCTGACCGTCAGGAACCTGCCTCAGTTTGTGTCCAACGAGCTCCTGGAGGAAGCCTTCTCCGTGTTTGGCCAGGTGGAAAGGGCTGTGGTTATTGTGGATGACAGAGGACGATCCTCTGGAAAAGGCATTGTGGAGTTCTCAGGGAAGCCTGCTGCTAGGAAAGCCCTGGATAGATGTAGTGACGGGTCTTTCCTGCTGACTACGTAAGTGCGGAGGGCGAGAATCGCTGTGCTGTGCTGTGCTGGTGGGTGGCGTTGGCTTGTGAGCAATGCTCCTTGGAGTGGCAGGGCAGGAGGTGCTTTGCCCGGGGGGAACTTAGCTTCTGGTCCAACAAGAGAGTCTGAGGGTGAGTCTGTGCTCAAAGTCGGCTCTCAAAGCTTCCTCCCAGGGGTCAGCGTGAGGCTGCCCAGTAAGCTCTTTCTCACGAAAGCTGCCTTAGGGCAGTTAAAGCAGCTTTTAAGAAGCAGGAGCTGTTTGGGAGACCCATCGGCTGGAAACAAAGCTCCAGTGTGGTAACCGCACGCCGAGACCGGGCAGGGTGTGCTGCTGGCACTGCTGATCCGCCCGCCGGGCCACGAGGCGCTGGGGAAGCTGGTCAGACCTAACGGGTTCTTTGGGGTTTTCTCCCTCAGCAGCTTGTTTTCCCTTTGCTTGGGTATCATGAGGCAACAAAGTGTTCTTGGGTAACGATGTGAACGTGCTCAAACAAATGCTTAATTCGGAATATGCTCCGCAGAGCGTGCCTTGTTGCTTCAACAGCTCGGGGAACCATTTATGGTCTGTTGGGACTGAAAAATGCTGAAGTGCATTTTGTATGCATGCTCCTAGAATTTAGAAATTAGCGCTGTAGCCCCAGTTTCAGGAAGTGTTTTATTCTTAAAGTATTTTTTTTAAGCTTTGTGCTTCTCACCCCGCTCCTTTCTGGGGAGGGGCTGCACGTGGCCCGGCAGTGCGCAGCACGTTCAGCTTCAGAAAGCAGCTTTGTATTTTTTTCATTGCCATTTTCCTGCCCGAGAGTCTCTGGGAGCAGGCAGCAGAGCGGGTAGCGCTCTGCAGTAGGGTGGCTGCAAGGGAGCTTCTGGGCTACCTTAATTTCTTGGGATTCTTTACTCCTTTTGCTGCCTCAGAGCTGTACAGCCTGAAGGGTTTGGTTTTGATTGAAGTTGTTCTGCCTCGTCCTGGTCTGGGACAGTAGCAGGTGGATAAATGAGACGATCAATAACACACCCAGGTGAAAAGCTGTGTGGTGGGCCCTCAGCCTCGTGTCCCGCCTTCCTGTTGGAGTTGGGGCACTGCTTGCTCCTCACCATGGTGTGATTGTTTCCGTCCCTCCCCAGCTCTGGCAGACGGGTTGAGGAGCTACAGCTGAACTGTGACGCTTCGTGCTGAGCGTGTGAGCGGTGTCGGGGCAGAGATGGGGACCCTCCTGCTAAATAGTTCTGCACGCAGAAGCACACGTGCTCGGTGTCTGCGCCAGGGGGTTATTTGGGAAATGGAGGCAGGGCCCAGCAGGAACGCGCAGGGCACTGCTGGGTGGCAGTCACAGCAGGCGGGGGTCTCCAGTGACGAGCAGCGTTACCTCTCATCGCAGACCGCTGTAAAAAGGGCTGGTGCAGCCTGGGGTTGGTCATGAAGCAAGGGAGGGAAGGGACGAAACACCAGACCCTGGTGCATGCAGTGTGGTGTAGATCCTGCTCCAGGAAGTCGAGTGTCCAGAGAAGCTGTTGATTTAAACAAGTCACTGAAAGCATTCTTCTGTCAGTACAGTTTTGGTTTGGATTCAACAAGGATTTCAATTAACGGTTCAGCTCCTAGTCTAAAGGGGGGGAAAGAAAAACATCGTTAAAAGCAATTACTGTTTTCACTTTGCTTCAGAACCCTGGCTGCATGCAAGTTCTTTGAGCAGTGCTAAAAGCAGGATTTCATAGGTTCAGGCACGGCACACAGGCTTTCCTACGCCGCAAGCTCATTCCCGAGTTACCCTCAAAGCACCTCGTTTTTCTCTTTACAGGTTCCCTCGGCCTGTCACTGTGGAGCCCATGGATCAGTATGATGATGAAGAGGGGCTACCGGAGAAACTGGTCATCAAAAACCAGCAATATCACAAGTACGTGCCTGCCCCGAGCCACCAGCCGGGGCTGCCTGGGGGCTCCGGGGTGTTGGCGAGTGCCTGAGCCTTAGGAGGGGGCTCATCAATGCTTCTAGAGGTGCTCCTTTTTTCTGAAAACGTGACCTGACTCCAGAAGAAGAATTGCTTCCGCTGTTCCCTTGAAATTGGTTAGCTGAAAGGAAGTGGTTTGGGATCTGCTCTGCTGGGTGAGGCTGGCAGGCTCCACGTAGTTTGTTGTAAGCGTCGGTCTGCTTCCACTGTTGGGATAGAACTTGGTGTCAGTGTGAGATAATGCGTGCTTGCCCCTCGCTGGGGTGGGAAGCTGAAACAAAAGACGTAAATTACGTGCTCGAAGCGTCAGGGACGGCCTGTGGAGGAAGCAGACTCGAGCTCACGGTGGCAGTGGTACGAATGGTGTGAAGTGCAAAGAGCAGTGGGGTGAACGTGTTTGGGCTGGGCGTGTCTGGAGTGAAGCTGATCGTGAGGTGTGCAGCAGGAGCTTTCATACTGCGAGTATTTCTGAATGCCTTCTGCCCAGTATCTTGGTGTGGTAGGAACGCGGTGACGTTGCTGGGTGTGAGGGAGGACAGGACACAGTTTTCTGTCTGAGTTTCTCCTTTCAGTAGAATGCATCCCGAGGAACAGACAGTGGTGTCTCAGGCACAGCTATTTGTGCAAAAAAGTGCACGCGGTGACTTGCTTATTGCAGTGAGATGCGTTTCCGACTGTCAGAAGGATCTGCCCTTGCATTTACACGCACACTGTGTTTTTCTTGGATCCTCTTTGCTCTGTTGAAGCATTCACTAGCTCTTCCTTGCTTGACAGGGAGCGCGAGCAGCCTCCTCGATTCGCACAGCCTGGCAGCTTTGAGTACGAATATGCCATGCGCTGGAAGGCGCTAATAGAAATGGAGAAGCAGCAGCAAGAGCAGGTAGACCGCAACATCAAGGAAGCTCGAGAGAAGCTGGAAATGGAAATGGAAGCAGCTCGCCACGAGCACCAAGTTATGCTCATGCGGCAAGGTACCAGCCACAGACAACCAGAGCAGGGCCCTTCAGCTCCCGGGGCGGGGGGCTCAGCCGACTGGCCAGAGCACACGGAGGCTGAGCTGTGCCACGGCTGCTCCACTTGGAACCAGCAACGCACAGACGGATGTTGCTGTATTGCTGGAGGCTCTATTTATTATCTTACTCTCTCGTGTGGTTCTAATTCAGGAATCGATGAGAGGTGGTAGGGGGAGACAAGTTTGATTTGATTTTTTTAACTTCTCTTTTACAGATTTAATGAGACGCCAGGAAGAACTGAGGAGGATGGAAGAATTGCATAACCAAGAAGTACAGAAACGTAAACAGTTGGAAATCAGGTAAGGTGGCAGGTTCTGAAACTGAATCCATAACGTTACGGAACGAAGCACTCCTTCAGTTCTTCAGTTCACTTCTTGATCATGGTGACAAGTTAATTGCTACCTAGAGTAGCCGTTGTTCCGGGCCTTTCTGTTCGTAGGGAGAGGGTACACTTGGTTGAAGCTGGAGGAGTTAGGAGTTTCTCCTGCTGACACTGAAGGACGCTGACTAGTATTTTTCTTACAGTTGTGTGTCTCGGTTTAGCTCCTTGACCGAGGCAGATACGAAAGTCAGAATCTGTGCTGTGGCTTTAGTGCCGCAGGTTGGGAAACCCCATTGCAGCACCTGTCTTCTCCTTTGAGAGGTAACTTAGTCTCAGAGACTTCTCTCTCCATTCCAGCTCTTCCCTGTCTCAGGGTCACTGTGAGAAGCTCCAGGCAGATCTCCGGATTCCTGCTGTGATACAGGGGGCTTGAGAACTGTCTGGCTTTTACGCGTTACGTGCAACCTAACGTAGTCGGCATGTACTTGAGAGTGGCTGTGGACCTGGGTGTGCTCAGGCTGAGTTTTGTAACGAACTCCTTAAAATTCCGTGTTGGAAATGTCCTGCTCGTGGATGTTTGCTTTCATCATGAGCTACCTGGTATTTCACAGCCTCAGCAGAATGTTTTCAAAGTTGTAGGCTTCCAAAACGAGCCCGCTAGGCAGCACTGCAACACTGATGCACGGGATGGGTTTGTGTCGTGCTCAGCATCCGTGGCACCTCTTTGCAGGCAAGAGGAAGAACGCAGGCGCCGTGAGGAGGAGATGAGAAGGCAACAAGAAGAGATGATGAGACGCCAGCAGGAAGGCTTCAAGGGGAACTTTGCCGATGCGGTATGAATATTCCTATTTTCCCATTGCATCTGGACACAGATACCAGATTTTTTTCTCTTCCCCAGCACGGGACTTCCAGCGGATGCTTAACGTGTTGGCGGAGGGACTCTGCGTACACGTTCAGTGCGTCCTGCAGCCAGTTATTGACCCCTGTCCGTCTTAATTACATTTTGTCTGGAAAAAGTAAATAGCACGGTTACTGTCCCACTGCTGTTCCTGCAGGATCCTCAGTGGCTGTCTTGCTGTTTAGAAGAATATATGCTAACTAGTGATATTCTAAGAAGGGTAACAAAGACGTACTGCTCTGAAATAATATCGCAGAGCCCTGTTGTGGTCACGCACCCAGCTCCATCCCTCGCCTGCAGTCGTTCTTAGTCTGCTCAGATGGAACGATCGTAGCTCGAGGCACTGCCGCAGGCACAATCATTTGCTTGTACTTGCAAGTTAGTGTTGGACGAGTATTTCTTTGGGATGTAGAATGTGTGGTGGCCTGCTTCTTAATAGCAGTAACGTAAGGCTAGTTCTGTAATGAGCTGGTCACAGTTCGTGTTCGGTCCCAGCAATTCTCTATTGTGGAAGCAGCTCTCATGCCACGGAGGTGCTGTAATAGCATCAGTGCAGCTGGGTGACAAGTGTTTATGTATATTAGCAAAAAATTGGCCGCTAAGCAAAATAGCTAACTGTAAGGACAACGATCAAAACGGACTGACCTCTAAATGCGAATGTTACCTAGCAGAACTCCTGAGTTCTCTAAATAATAGTGCCTTCGTCTGATAAATAGCGGCACTGAGACTACAGGTGAGGTCAGGTGACGTCTGTTGTTCAGTTCCCATCCTGGGGAAGCAGCATCCTCGCTGGTGAGGAGGTGCTGCTGGCTTTGCAGCGAGGGAGATCTGTGGTGTGTGCCCGATGTTCACTCGCTGGTAGTCTGCTGGAAATGACCCAGTGCTGCCTGTTTGTGTAAGCTCGCATTCCTTTCAGCAGGAAAAGCTTCTTAGCTATGCTGAGGAAGTAATAAAAACTAATTTGAAGTGTTAGTGCTGCTCAGCAGATCTTTCCATCCGGGTATTGGATAACGCTTTATGCTGCTGTTGGGTATTGTCCTGCAGAATGAGATCTTTTAAGTAAGAGCTGTTTGTTCAGCAGTTAATAGCGGTAGCAGTAGCTCAGATCTGCTTTTGAAGTTTACCCAGTAATTCTACCTGGTAATAAAACCCCAGAACTCAATGAATTTGTGTAATTACATTATGAAACACTCGGATCTTTATCATTTGAAACGAGCATCTCTTTTTTCCAGAGGGAGCCACCAGACATGCGAATGGGGCAGATGGGTATGGGAGGTAAGAGGCTTTTTGTAGTCTTCTTCATTCCTATGCATGTTCTCATCCTTCTCCACAAAATCCACGTGTTTTTTGAGCAGTTGTATTTTATTAGCTCCTTATTTAGAAACCGTGGTAGTAGCTTTCTCCCATTTCAGTGACAGGAAGCTGTCATGACAGGAAACGTATGGGTACAGAGGTGAAAGTTCAGTAAGCAGGAGATGGTTGAGATTGCTGTTAGAGCCGTAATGGGGTTAAGAAGTTAGGAGTGATACAGAAGCTGGTACCAGGAAGAAATCCCAATTACTAGATTTCCATGTTTCGACTACGTGACCTAGAGTTTGAGGCCACGTGCACAAAAGTGAGTGACGAGACCATCAGGCGCAGTGGTTAACGAAGATGGTGAGCGTTAGAACCTGCTGAGGTTTCAGATAATAGCGCAGTGTGAGATCAGTTTGTCTTGACCTGATGGTGCACTGGTGGTTAACAGGCTAGAACTCTGTCCCTGGAAATAATCCTGCAGGGAGCTCACTGGTGTTTGCTGGTTCTGGTTCATGGTTTTCCTGGTTCTTTTCCAGGTACCATTGGCATGAACAATAGAGGAGCCATGGGCGGTACCAACGTCCCAGCTGCTGCGCCTCCTGCAGCTGGTCCCGGAGCTATGATACCCGACGGAGCCATGGGAATGGTAACGGATCTCCATCTGCTTTTGTGCACACCTTTTCAATGTAGATTGTGGTGGTTCCGTTGTTAAGGAGGACACTGCTAAAGTTGGGTCTTGTCTCCCTAGACTTGATGTGAAGTTAATCTTCCCTCGATGCTAGTTGTATTTTTGAGGTTGAACCAAGTCTAATACTTGTTTCTTTACTCCGAAGATGCTAAAGCCTGTGTTAGAAGGGTCTCAGCAATCAAAATACGACATGGTTATTTCCTAAATGGCATATCGGGAAGCACTTTGAGCGAGGGCATTTGGAGATGTGTTCTTGTGGGCGTAAAGCCGGGCTCTCAGCAATGTTCTGTCCATCGCTAGTTTCTTAAAACAACCCTCTGCTACGCTCATGGGCTAAAACGAATATGGCAATAAGAAGTATGCAAAAATGAGTTCAGCTGATTCGCTTAGGCAGTAAAGAACAAAGAATCAGCGAAGTTGCGCTTGCTTATTTGCCTTTTTTAATTTTTACATTTAATTGAATTTTAAACAGTCGCTTGTATCTGCCAAAGGTCTCTGTGACCCTTCTTGAAGGGCAAAGGAATTTTAAATGCTTGACTGGCAAAACTCAAGGCTGGCATTCCGTCTGCAAAGCTGTGTGACCAGACAGTTCCTCAGCTTTGCACCCCGTCCATCCACAGTCATCCCCGTCCTGATGGACCTTAGACAACTTAAAACCTTCTTAGGCATCCTCGTTGCTGAGTATATGTCACCAAAGAATTAGAAAGAGAGAGCCCGGAGGAAAATTCTCAATATAAATTTATTTTTTTAAATACAAGTAATGGAAATCTGCAAGTTCTGTCTATTAGAAATCCTTAAAACTTTTTTAAAAAGTTGGCTCGCTGGTTTTTTTGCTTAGAAAACCCAAAACTTGTCTCTGCCTCTGTAGTAGTGAGATGTGAAACTAATTTCTTCGTATATTTAGTTCCAGTCCTGTTAGTGAACTGAAATAGGTTGCTGTAAAGCATTTAGCAGCTGTACAGACCTTATTCAGCATGCTGCGACCAGCTTGCTAAAAGCCCACTTATTGAATTCCCATGGGATCGGAGGGAAAAAATGCTTTTAAGAAACTGTCTGACTTAAAGGTTATTGAGCTACTGGCGGGATAAGTTGAAAAACGAGGGTGTTCAGGCAGGAATTATGGTTGCTGCGTTAGTGATTTAGTTGGTGGATGGTAACTGCGTGTTTTAGCTTGTTACAAACGTGGAACGGAGTGTTCCTTCGTCCTGCTGGAGGAGCTCTGAAGGTGTCACATTTAACGGGGAAAGCAGCGAGCTCAGGGCCTGCATGGTGTTGCTGTGGTGAGAGGTAACTTGTCACCTGAAAACTGAACTGCTAGCAGCGGTGTTTGTTACAGATCTTATGAAAATGAATGTTGCTGTGAAAGTTGGTGACTGCAGCTTGTGACTTTCAGTTTGGGAGTTTCTTTAGTTTGCAAGTGAAATTAAGTCTAGTAAAGCAAAGGATGTGGGCGTGGGGATGGTCTGGTAGCTGAACTCGGGAGGAGGGATGCCTCTAAAGAATTCAAGCTTTGGTGCCGCACAGTTACGGCTTTACTGCAGAGCTTCACAACAGATGCTGGCTTCTTTGGTGCATGTTGATCCTCTCTGTCAGAGGGGAAATCTCACACAGTATCAGCCGCAGAAACAGCAGCAGTCACATTCACATTTGTCCTGAAAGTTCATCCTTGGCAGTTCATAGTACTTGGTAACGAGCAGTTTTCCTGCAAACCTTCCCACGTCTTCATCTGTAGCGACTGCTTCATGGAAGTCTTTTTGTCAGAAAGAACAGTTTTATTGGGCTGTGAGCTTTTTTACCTGAACGGTAGGGACAGCAGAGAGGCTGTGGTTCAAGGAACGTGTGCTACACAAGGAGATTTATGGGGGAGAAGGTGAAGAGAGGAATGGAAAGGAGTTCGGATCACTATGATGAAGTAATACCACTTAGACCAAAAGCTGTTTCTCTGATGGCCAGAAATATGTATAGAGGGGTTTTTTGGAAACTTTATCCTGGCTAGATGCTTAGTTTGTGTTACTGGTCCAACGTGTGCCAGCTTTTATTCCTGCACGTAGCACTTGCTTTGCACGTTTGCTCCAGTTGGTTGGTGGCTGCAGTGACCTTCCCTAACGTGAGGTAACGTGTCCTGCAGGGAAAGCTCACAGCTGCTCAGAGTTCTTCGTCTACTGGGAAGGGAAGAAGGTGGAAGGAGTGCTGTGATAGTGCTGTAGTATGCTAGGATGCATTAATGTAAATGTGAGGGTAAAGAATGAATGGAACCACGAACCTGATGTTAGTGTGCTGCTCCTCGTTTCCATTCGGTTTGGGTGAGGGAATGTGGTGGAAACGTGGAATTCCTTTCCCAGACTGCGTTTCTCATGTGCTCCGCAGCAAGGCACTGGTGTGGGGGTGACATGAGCTGTGCTCCGGTATGCTTGGCTCCAAGCTGTGTGGGGAAGGAGGCTTTATCCTACAGTGCTTAACTGTAACCAGTCCTCTCAGCCCAGTTTGGGGCTTTGGGGTTGGTTTTGGTAGGGTGGGGGGTTTATAGCAAGGCGAACTGTAATTGTGGAGTGCTGGCAGGCTTCGAATCTACTCGAATGGCTTCTAACTGCTGTTCTTTGTTTTTCCTTCTGCCTCTTCTGCACCCGTCCTCGTTACAAGACTCCGCCGCCGCCCGCAGATCGCTTCGGCCAGGGCAGCGCGATGGAAGGACTCGGAGCGATGGGTGGGAACCCACCGGCCTTCAACAGAGGAAATCCAGGGGGGGAATTCGGCCCTAACAAGCGTCGCAGATACTAACAGGATTAAGCTGCCCCCTGCACGTGCCCCAAAGAGAAAAGGAATCTTGGCAGGCCACGCAGGGTTCTTCTCAGGGGGTGGATGTTCGAATTAGTTGGGTAGGGCCTGCTTTGGTTAAGCCACTCTAGGACAAGGGGAGTGCAGTCTGACTGGTAAAGGTTTTAGAAAATTTCATGTGGTGCATTCCTATAATTTCAATGTGAAAATGAATTCTGGGAGGCTGCCGTGGTTGTTCAGTAACGGTAAAATCTGGCAAGGACCTCAATGCCTTGACCGTTCCAGGCTTCCTATTTGCAGCCGGAGCCCTGAGACTAAACTAGGTAAAATTGTCTTGGCATTTTTTTATTTTAGCGTAGTGTACCTGGCGTAAGAGCACAGGGAAGAAGTCTCTGGAGAACTAGGGCAGCATCTGGGTACTTTGCAGCTCCCATGATTCTGTAAATTTACATAGCTCCAAATGATCCATCATGTAGTGAATTGGGGAGATTTTATGTTCATTTTTTTTCTTTTTTTTTATCCTAACTTGTAGTTACTCTTTTTATCTGGACCATCCGTTTCTTTAAAGTAGTTGACCGTCATGTGCAGCCTGAATGGCTGGAAGGCTCTTGTTCGGATGAATTTTTTGATAATGTGTTGTATCGCTGTTTATTTTTACTGGTAGTAAAGTACAATCTATTGGACAAAGATACTGTATCTCATGCTGAAGATTTAACTGAAACCAATGTTTGTATAATCTTAACCTTGCCTGTCTTTTGTGTAGAAGTACTACAAGATTTTTCATTTAGTGTAAACTGTTTGAACACAAGCTGTAATTGTCCCACTAACAAGTTTGAGTTTGTCTGAGGAATGTTACAGGAATGCATTATTATTAAAGTGGATTTTAAGCCTTTTTTATCTGGTGTGCTGTCTCTTTTTTTTTTAAACTAAAATGTGTACCGACGGATTGAAGTAAGTCAAGCATCGGATTATGGAGTAAAAGCTGTTCTTGCATAGCTCTGTAAAGGGGGTGTTAACCCCTGGGAATTTTCTAACAATTCTTGTCGCATAATGAGTTTTGTGTTTTGGAATGAGAACTTCATCATTTAAGAGTAAAATAAGGGAAGTCCTGATGCACCTAGGTTATGTCTACACTGCAGGTGCAGCGAAGCTAAGTGGAAGACTTGTTTGTGAGTCACTGAGGCACAGAGGTCAGTTTGTGTCTGATCTGCGTAGTACAAAGTTGTCTGCTCTGCGCTGCAGCTGCCTGTGAGTAGGATGCAGACCTTCCTGTAGAGCTCTGAACTCTGCCGGGGCAGGAAGCTGAGCGATTGTGAGTGTTGGTGACAGTAACGCTTAATCTGCTGTAATACCTGAGGGAATCTGTAAGGACAGGAGTCCTCTGACTTGGCTTCTTGGATTGAAGCTTGAGTTGAGACTGGGAAGGAGGGAGCAGAAAGGGGGAGCTTAGGAAGAGGCTTA
Source organism: Nettapus auritus (assembly GCA_011076525.1). NCBI lineage: Eukaryota > Metazoa > Chordata > Aves > Anseriformes > Anatidae > Nettapus > Nettapus auritus. Next base: position 9,642,703 of record CM021768.1, read on the forward strand.
GGGAGGGAGAAAAAGTTCCATTGTAGGAGCGCAAGGAGCTGCCTGACAAACCTGAGAAATAACAGGGAAGACGAAAACATTTTCAGATGCCTGAAGTTACCAAAGCAATAGCTTAAAAATGATGAATTGGCCTGTGGGTACCCTGTTAAAATAGAGGTGAAATCGTCATTCTGGAGGCTTTTACTAGTTTATAGTTGTTCATTGAATATTTATAATTAGCTTGTCATGGCATGATTGGTAAGTGGTATGGGAGAGAGACTGCAGCTGCTGTTCTTGTTTCTTGTTTTATTTCAATATTTGGCAGCATCTGTATGAGTAGCTGGCAGTAAGTGGTGATTATCAGAGGGACTGCGACACCTGTAGGTACAGTGTGAGGAGCTTGGCAATGCTTTTCACCTGTCAGTTTGCTAAGGTAACTACACACTGCAACGTGCCAAGGTGGCTAGAATGCTGGTCAGCTCTTCTGTTGCCTTTTGGGGCTTTTACCTGGAACGTGGCTGGCAGACGTTCCCTGCCACGACTGATGAGCAGCCTGGCTCTTACCAGTTTGCTCCTTAGCTTTAAACCCCTGCCATTTGTGGATTTCACAAGTCGGGCTTTACGCGGCTCCCCTTAAACAACAGCACCTGCACTTGGAAGAATTGGAGTAAATCTACAAAATCCAGCTGGTACCTGAATTATTTTGTCACATCAAAGTAACAGACAAAAGTTTATTTTTATTTTCTTTTCCCCTTTTTCTTTTTTTCTTCCTGGAAAGTGCCAGAGCTGGCTAAAAAGAAAGCAAGCAGAGCAGCTCAGCCAGGCACAGAGCTGTGCACTGGGGCTGCTCCTTCCCTGGCTGCCCTGCTCTGCCTGCCGGGGTTGGCTGTGCTTCTAGGCCGTGTTGCCCCCCAAACGAAAACCTGTAAAACCCTACACTGCGAGTTCTGGCAGCAGGCTTTCGTGAGGGTGCCAGCTGAAGACAAGAAAAGCGTGTCTTCAGAGAGGACTGCGCTCCTTTTGGACTGGCTTTTTGCTGAAAGGATTTGCAGGATTGCTGTGACTGGTTTGCACACAAAGCCTCCTTGCCCCGTGAAGTGATGTGCCTCCCCTCTGCCTCTCTCCGTGTGAGGAGCCCTTCGGAGCCATCAGCACCCACCTGTGCAGAAATGTGTCCCTGTGGTGAAGTCACCTTTCTCCAACTGCCCTCTCCTCTAAATGTTTGCAGACCTGCGTGTCCTTCTTGGCACTCCGCTGCCTCGAGAGGTGACATTTGCTTTCAGTTCTCGGGGTCTGGAATCCCAGCTCTGTGCTGGCCGCCTCGTCTGCAGCTGTGCCCTGTGCTCCTTGGTCCAAGGTCCAAGGTGACAGCGTGGCTTTCCTTCCACAAGACTGGGTTTTGAGAGCGATTTGGTCCGTTTTTTCTATCCCCTCTTTGTTCTCTCTTATACCAAATCAACTGCACATGAAGCAAGGAGGCTTTATTTGTAATTCCCCGCTGGCCGTTCCTTGCAGGCCCTTCCAAAGGTGCTGCCCACAGCCAGCCCGTGCCTTGTGCTTTACTTGGAGCTCTGCCCTGGGGCAGGGCCGGACCCAGCGACGTGGGGCCACGGCTGCTGGCAGCCACAGCCTCCAACCAGGCGCTGAGTGAGGGGTTTGCTGCCCCACGCTGCGCTCTTGCCATCATCCGTACCTCATCTCCTCCTTTCCCTCATTTGGGAAGTGCCAGCCCTAGCGCGGGGCTGGTCCCTGTTCCGCCCTGGGTGCGTCGTGCCTGTCCCCAGGGCTGCCACCCTGACCTCAAACTGGCCGGGCTGGGAGCTGCGGACGCGGCGATTTGTGTCACATCTGTGTGGCTTCCTGGCCGCCTCGCTCCCTGCAGGACGTGCGGCTGAGCAGCGAGTGCACGCTGCGGGGACCTCGGCTTCCTGCCGGCACACCGGGGCCGGCTCTGCTCCCCGTGTCCTCTGCCCCGACGACCTGCTGGTCCTGCCAAACTGAGCCTCAGCACCCACCATCTCGACGTTTCCTCTGCGAAGTAACCCGAGCTCCAAACCCTCCCTGGCACGAGGATGGCAACAGCTGCAGCCTTGCTGACGGCTTGCAGAAAGGACCTGAAACCCTAGAGCACCACGCAGGCCCGTCACAGGGCTCTGACGGGGTTCCCAGGGCCTAAGCGATCCCTCCTGCTTCTCCACACACCCTTCAGACCGCTGCCTGTTACCGTGCCTTGGGCACGCTGCTCTTTAGGGGGTGGCATCAGCTTGAAGCCAGGCTGCTGGCACTCCTGCAAAGCTTTCGTGGGGATATTGCACCGCAGGTAGGGCAGGCTTTGGGGCTGCTGTACCTTTGGGTTGAGGGTTTGCTCTGAGAGGAGCGGCGGTGGTGTCCAGGCTGCCTCCCAGGGCAGCTGCTGCCCGCAGCAGCACCGAGGGCTTCTCTCAGAGCCAGTTCCGCAGCAGAAGTGCTCGCCGGCTGCTGTGTGCTCCCGCAGGTCGGAGAAACACCCAGGAAACATCTGTCTCTGCAAACAGGAACAATGAAAATAAACTTTTGTTTTAGATTTTTGTAGGAACTACGTAAGATCTTCGATCTCGAGAGGGCTTCCTGTTTGTAGGAAGAAAAACCCTGGGTGCCAGGACGGGGGCAGGGAGCTTGAGCAAACCCCTCCTGCTCACTGGAAGCCCCCGTATCATTTTGCACGCTTCTGTGCTGAGGGTGGAAGCAGGGAAAGCTGCCGGGGACAGACTTCATCCCTGGGCTGCAGAAGGCCCTGGGGATCAGGGATGTTTGGGCACATTCCCTGCTCTGGCCCTCTGGTGCCTGCGTCCAGCAGGCGGCCTTGCGGAGACCGGCACAGGTTTTGCCCTGGGACCCTGCAAAGTCTCCTCCTGCCCTTTGCAGGAAACTTTCAGCCACTTCTCAGGATGATAAATGGAGAGCTCTCCCAGCAGCTGGTCAGGAGTTGTGGCTCCATGAAGCCCAGCACAAGCACCGCAGTGATGCGGATGCCCCGTGCCGATGTGGGCTCTGGCAGCCCTCCGCCGGGCGCCTGCGTGTGCCGGAGCATGGGGCAGGACAGAAATATGCCTGCGGAGATAACGTGGGTCCCGCCAGCTGCCATGTCCATCTTTGGCCGGCTCTCCAGTTACCGGCCGCCTCCTCCAGCTGCCTCCAAAGACAAAGTCACCTCGCGGCGCCTGTGCTGGGAACCACGGGGAAACAGAGGGGGGATCGCGGGCAGGGATGAGGCTGACGGCATTTCTGCTGAAGGAGTGAAGGACGCCGCGTGTCCGCCTGGGCCATGGCGTTGCTGTGCTACAACAAGGGCTGCGGGCAGAGGTTTGATCCCGAGCACAACGCCGAGGGTAAGTGGGTTCCTGCCCCCCGGTGCTTTCCTGGTCTGCGGCCTCGGCAGGCTGGAAGGCACGGGCAGGATTGGCCTTCCCGAAAATCTCTGAATGCTCTTCCCTCTTCAGATTCCTGCCTGTACCACCCGGGCGTCCCCATCTTCCACGATGCCCTGAAGGTAAGAGGGGCTGCAGCCGCGGGGTGGGACCTTGTGCCCTTGTACCCTGCCCTGACCGTGCCATCGTCTCCCGGTGCTTAGGGCTGGTCCTGCTGCAAGAAGCGCACGACGGACTTCTCCGAGTTCCTCTCCATTAAGGTGAGCGACTCGCACCGGCCGGCCCCCAGCCAGGGGGTTCTTCCCTGCTGCCTCTCAGAGGAGGGTGCCAAAGCCGCTGGGACCCCGTGCAGCTCGGGTCCCCTGTGCCCTGTGGTGTCTGAGCAGCCCCAGCGGTGGGAGGAGGCAGCAGAGCCGGGGAAGTGGGGAGGTTCTTGCTGTCCCTCTGCTGCCAGGCTGGGGTGGGACAGAGCTGAGGCCTTCCCGACGCAGCCCTGGTGGGTCTGCACCTGGGGTTGGCCTCAGAAATCCCTCTGGACACAGTTCCTGCGCTGCTGTAGGGTGAGCAGCCTCCGGGTCAGAAAGGGCAAAGCAAGCATTGGGCTTGTCTCTGCTGCTCAGGGATGCACAAAGGGGTTCCACAGCAAGGAGAAGCCTCCCGAGCCTCTCCAAGAGGAGAGCTCGGACAAGCCGAAGGCCAAGCCAGTGGCGGAATTCATCATCCAAGGACCAAAATCAGCTGAGAAGATGCAGCGGGAAAGACCAAGGTGAGAGAGGCTCAGCTGACGGCATCGCCTGGCCGTGCTGCTGCTTGTGCACGTGCCTTGCCCTGCCTGCTTCCTGGGAAGGAGCAGCAACACTTAAATTGGAAAAACAAACAAACAAACCAAAACAACAACAACAACAACAACAACTCGGCCTTTGTTGCTGTTGTTTTCCAGCTCTGATGAGCCACGGCAACTGCTGCCGATTAAAGTATCCAGGTCTCTGGAGCAGGCGCTGGAGAAACTGAGCCTGTCCCCCAATGACAAGGTGCCCGAGGGCGGCTGCACAGGTAGTTAGTTCTCAGTCTGCAGCAGGCAGCAGGGGCTGGCCTGGCAAACCCAGAGCAGGGCTGGGGACAGGCGGTGTGTGTGTGTCCCCGAGCAAAGCTGTGCTGTCCTTGCAGGGGAGGCGGCAGTGCAGGTGAGACCTGGCACCACCTGCAAGAACGCAGCCTGCAAGGCGGTGAGTACCCGGCGTCCCCGCACGCTCTGCGCCGCTCCGCAGTGTAGCTGGGTAAAATGGGCATGGAATAGAACCATTCCTGCCTGCTTCTCACTCCCGCAGTGCAGCACGCTGTCTGCCTCGCCCCAAGGCTGCCTTGTGCAGGACGGTCTGACGGCAGCAAGGCATGTGCCGGAGGGAGGCCAGCATGCTTGGGAAGAAGCAGGAGGGAGGTGGATGCAGACACAGGACTGACACTCCAGGAAGGAGGGGAAGGGACAGGGCAGCTGAGGGTCCCGAGCATCCCTAAGAAAGTTTTGGCAATGCCCAAACCATGCTGTTGCTGCCCAGCCCCGTGCTATGATGGGGAGAAGGGCTGTGGGCATGTGAGCATGCACTGGTGTCCCAACACAGCTGGGTGCTGCCAGCAGGAGCAGGGCCTGGGACTGGCCCTGAAAAGTCCTCTCAGATGCTGGACCCTGGCGAAAGGGTGATGATGGGCACCATGCTGTGACTGTTGTGGGAACGGGCCCTGATGCCTGGCCATGCCATGCCGTGCTGGAGGCACAGCCAAGCTTCCCTCTGCTTCTTGCCCCACAGGTCTACCAGGGTGCAGAGAGCAACGCAGAGGTTTGTACTTTCCACCCTGGCGTTCCCGTCTTCCACGAGGGGTAAGAAACCTCCCCTTACTGGGGAGCACGCCGGGCTCGCGGTGGGCTGAAAGCGGTCCCGGGGGTCCTGCCCCTGCTGGGGTCCTGCCACCCGCTCAGGCAGCCCCGCTCCCCGCAGGATGAAGTCCTGGAGCTGCTGCGGGGTCAGAACCACGGACTTCAGCGCCTTCCTGGAGCAGCCGGGCTGCAGCACCGGGCGGCACTGCTGGACGGGGAAGGCGGTAAGGGAGCTCTCGGGGAGGTGACTGAGCAAAATGCCTCCGGGAAAACCTTTACCGGCACCCGAGGCTGCTCTTTTCCTTGCTCTGCATTAACACGGATTTCCATATTTAATTCTCTTAATTTTCATAATTGCTCGCAGATGATTGTATCAGGGTTTGAACGCTGAATATTCATCCATCTGTTGCTTAAAACCCTGCCTCTGCATTCACAAAACCTGGCAGCTCTCGCGCCTGTGGCAGGGGTGCAATGGGAAGCTGAAGGAGGGCTGCCTCTGCCCTCTGCTCCGGGAGCTCGGCGTGGCTGCTGCTGCAGGCTGCCGCACAGGAACAGGCAGATGAGCACAGGAAAAGCCCTGCAAAAATCCCCCAAAAGTTTGGGCGGATGTCTGCAAATGACTGAGGTTGTTTTCGTGAAGCTTTCTCTCTGCAGCTGCTTCTCAGGAGGGACCTCATCCGCACTGGCTGCTGTGGCAGGGCCACGAGGGGAAGATGCCAATTCACGGCTGTGTGTGTGCAGGAGTTTCTCTTAGCTGGCAGCAGGCTGGAGCTGGGAAAGTTGTAACAAAGCAGCTCAGGATATCTCTGAAAGTGCATCATGTTCTTCTGAGTCAGCACTGCCAGACTGCCCGAGCAGCCCTCTCTGAGCTCAGGACGTTCTTTGTCCTGGGCTGAAAACTCGCAGGGGGTGTAAGGGAGGCTGCTTTGCAAGGGCACCTTCCGGCGTCCCTGCAGGGTGAATGAACAGTGGTGTGATGCAAATGCTTTGGGCCTGCTCCTGGTGTGAGGCACAAACGTCCCCTCTGCTGTCTTGAGGGACACCACGCCGTGACGGGTTTTTCTCCCCGGCAGGACAAGAAGGCGGTGTCGTGCCGACAGGACTGGCACCAAACCAGCAGCCAAGTGGTGGTGACAATCTACGCCAAGAACCCCCTGCCTGCCCTCAGCAGCGTGAAGGCCAACCGCACCGTGGTGAGTGGGGCCGGCAAGCTGGCTGGGGCTTTCACGGCACCCCGTGTCGACGAGCCGACAGCCACGAGCCAGACGGGTTTCTGGTGCTCTTCAACCCCAGTTTGGGGTTGGCGCTTCCTGAGCTGAAAGCCTGGTGGCTTTGCGGCTGCAGCTGCCCAACCACACTGGCTCAGCGGCTTTTGGCCTCAGCGTGGGGCTTTGTTGGCCTCCAGCCCTTCAGCCGGTGGCAGAGGTGGATCTGCAGCATGGGGAAGGGGTGAGAGTCAGCTGCTGAGGGATCGGCTGACAGTTACACTGCAGCTGGGACGGGGGATGCGGTACGGTGCAGGAAGGCAGCTGCGCTGTCCAGGGAACGGCGCTGGAAGTGCTGTGCTGCCCCACTAAGATAATTTTCTGTTGATCTTTCAGCTTGAGGTTCACGTCATCTTTGAAGGGAATAAGATTTTCCAGGCAGAACTCGATCTCTGGGGGGTAAGATCCTGTTTACTTTGATTTCCCTGTTCCAGAAATCTGTGTGGGGATGGGCTGCAACACTGTAGAGCAGCCCAAGCTGTTGGAGAAGCATTTGCAGCCCCAAGTACAGGCTCCCAGTTACAAAAATGACTCCCTTTATCATCTCAGACCTGAAAAAGCAGCAAAGAGGTTGCTGCTACAATTTCTGCACAGCCCTTCCTGTGCACGCAGCACGAGGGAGTCTTTAATTGCATTATCACGCAAAAACAGTGTGACCCACGGGACTCTGCTGCTTCCCGAGAACAGGCTGGCGTATCTGTGGAACAAACAGCCGTTTCACAGCCCCTCTCTCGGCGTTATTCACTGCCAGCTCCTAAGGACCTGCAGAGAACACAGCTCCATCGTGGCTGTCACAGCAGAGGGGACCGGTTTATGTTCAGAGCTCCTGTTTTCTATAGCAGCAAATGCTGATGGGGAAATTATGTTTTTCTCTAGTGATCCTGTATGGGTAGCACCCCCTGTGAGCCATGTCTGGGCTGCCTGGGCTTTGTGCCTGGCTGCTCTGTACAACCTGAAGCACCCTGGCTGCTCTCTTTTAAATATTGCCACGACGCTGGCTTGTTGTTGGGACGGCCTGGGAGCCAGGTCACCCAGATGCCATCAATATTGACTATATAGGAAATATCACAGGGGTTGTGAGGAGGGCCTTGGTGGTGGCTGCGCTGATCCCTAGCTGAGAGCAGAGCTGGGTGTCGCTGCTGGCTCTGCAGGCCTTCTGGATTTGGCTCTCCCTGAACCTGGCTCAGTCCCCGTGCTTTTGGAAGCAGTGCAAGGGGCAAGACTCGCCGTCTAATTCCTCAGCCACTTGCCAGCTGCAGAGGAGCAGCGAGGCTCAGCGATTTGCATGCGTCCTTCTTGCCTTTATTCCCCTTGTGTGCTGCTGGCTGTGGAGGCAGCCGTGCCTTGTAGCTGTGCGGAGAGGGCTGTAACAGAGCCCAGCGCCAGCACCACCGTGCTGTTGAGGTGTAACACTAAGCTCAGCTGGACGCCGGGACTCATCCTGCTCTGCCCTGAGGAGGGAAGGACTCTCGTCTTTTCTCCTCCATCATGGCTCTACTGACTGTGGGAAGGATGAGCACGTGCTGCCGGCCCTCTCCTGCTCATCTTAACGTGCCTTGCCCTCTCTCCAGGTCATCCAAACGGAGAAGAGCTTTGTGAGCATGGTCCCTACCAAGGTGGAGATCACGCTCTGCAAAGCCAGCCCGGGGCTCTGGGCCAGGCTGGAGCACCCCCAGAGCAAGGCGTGCTCCCAGGGGGAGCCGGAGAAGGCGGCCGCCAGCACAGAGGAGCTGGAGGAGGACTCCGACGACAGCCTGAGCTGGTCAGAGGACGACGAGGAGGAGATGGAGGCACCTAACAGCACGGCACCACCACGGGGCTTTGACACCAGCTCTGGATTAGCAGCCCAGAGCAGCATGTAACCCCCTTGGGGTCGCAAGGGGCAAGCAATAAAAACACAAAGGCTGCAAAGCACGAAATATTTATTGTACAAAACTGAGCTGAGCTCAGAGACAGACAACGCGGGTTCCTTATAACCACCCTGACGGCTCCCCACAGAGGCGCCCTCTTGCGGAGGCGCCGCCGCCATCACTGCGCCTGCGCCCGGCGCATGCGCGCGGCGGGGTGCGGCCGGCTCCCGGGTTCGCCGCCGCCCCGGGAGCAGCGGGCACCGGGCGGCCCTGAGGTGAGCGCGGCCCCCGCTCGGCCGGGAGGGGAGGGAGGTTGGGCCCCCGGCGGGGCTTGGCTGGTGGCTGAGGGGAAGGAGGAGCAGGGAAAGGGGGGAGGAAGGGGAAAGGGAGCGCCGGGGGGGGCTCCGGGAGCGGAGGTTTCCCTCAGGGCAGCGAGGAGCAGCCGCCGGGGGTGCCGGGGCAGGGCCCGGGGGCGTTTCTGAAGGGGAGTTCGGAGGAGCGGGGTGAAAACGAAGGTGGCTGGGGGTGAGCTCGTCCCCGGGCCGGTTTCCTGCGGGGAGATGTGCAGGAAGTGCGGCGGCCCCGCCGGCAGGTCCTCGGCTTTCCTCTTCCGCGGGGCAGCTCGGGGCCGGGCCGGGGGCTCCCTGCGCCGGGAGGCGGTGAGAGGTGGGCGCGGGGCGAGTTCCCTCCTTCCAGACGCCTCTGCCTTCAGCACTAAGCGTTTTCTTCCTTTACAGGGACGCAGAAGAGCAGTCCTGCTCGATCAGCCCAAAAAACCCCCACATTCCTGTCTCAAGAGCACCAATCTAGAGGAAAGTGCTGTCCGAAAACGTTCTCGCAGCCTCCCACAGCTGCATGCTCTCAGCATTCCCAGGTATTGTCTCAGCCAGGCTGCCGTGCAGCTCTCCCACGAGCTTAATGGTTCTCCCCTTGAGTTCTGTAAACTCTGGGTATCTGTAACCTCCCGCGGCCACGAATTCCCAGCTTCACCTGGGGCTGCCAGAGGGCACGCTGCCCTGTGTTTGTTCGGAGCCTCCCTCCTTCTGATTTAATTTGGCTTCCCTTTGTTCTTCCCTTTAAAAGAGCCGGTGAGTAGTCAGTGTCTGTTTACTCTTTATAAGCACTTGTGATTTCCACCATATTTACTCTGAGTTAGGAAAAAAAAAGCTTTAAATGCTTTTGTTCACTGTGTGTACCCTGTGCTTGCAACACGTGTCTTGCACTGGAGTGCGCTCCTTGTGCCTGGCTCATTAGGTGTGTCCTGCTTGTCCCAAGCTTGCTTTTTGCTTTTAAAAACTGTAAATTCTCTTCTCTGCTATGTGATTTACATCTGGCATGAAGGCTGTGTTTGGCCAGTTTGCCAGCGCACAGTTGCACTCGGGTCTCTATAGGGAACTTACAGCTATGAGACGTTATTTGTCATTTTGGCTTTTGAGCTGTTTCCATAAAAAAGAAGCTTTGAAGTGTTCTTAGGAGGAACTTTAGAGACATGTTGGAAAAAGAGTGAAATATGTGGTTTGCCATTAGAAGGGGAATGCACAGTGTGATTTGCTTTCGTGATGAGGTTGTGATTTTTCTGTCCTAATGTTTTGAGACAGTTTGGTGTCATGTAGTACAGAGGTTTCGTATCATTAAAAGGAGTATTTTAGTTATTTACTTTATGTTCCTGTGTCCATATGGTAGATCTGGTGGACTGCTGAGGCACTCCTTTGTCACTGGTAACTTCTGCTCTCTTTTTAGAACTGCGATACTTGATACAAACGGGACTGGCAAATAGGGCAATATTGTAGCACAGCAGCCACGATAAAATACCCACGGAATGCCTGCTTTAACTCCTGTTTTAACTGTATCAAAGCTATTTAAAGAGACTTTTGAAAACTGTTACTGATTGACCAAGGGCATTTTTTGTTTGTTTTTACTTCCCAGTGAAATTTGGGGGAAGAGGAGGAGAAATCAAAAGTGAATCAAAAAAGATGGGGGGCTTTTATTTTTGAGGAAGAAGTCCAGATTTTCCCAGTATGCACATTACCCCTCAGATACAACACTGGCTGTCTTCCAACTTCTCTTAAAAATAGGGTTTGTACTCCCAAGGAATGCCAGGTGACAGGGTGATAGGAAGGCAGGCTAACAGCTGGTTTCTTTCCTTTTTTCCCCACCTCAAATCAAAACAAGGGTGGCTTTAACTGGACTTGTCATTCACCCTGTAACGTGCTTAGTTCTCCTGGCAGGACTTAGTCACCGAGGTGCTGTCTTTTTTCCTCTAACAGTCAGCACTGAATAAATCTGTAGAAGCTGGGAAGGATCTTTAAGAAGGGGGCAGTGCTTGCGATACCCAGGACCTCTGCAAGCTCCCCGCATCTCCGAGGAGGTGTGGAACCCTGCCGTCCCCGCTCCCGGTCTTACTCCTTTACTGTGCTCACCCTTGAAGCACATTAGGGGCGTTCTGTTAAACAGGTTCTGAGGGGTACCATCGGGACAAGTCCATGCTTTTGCATTACATCAAGGTTAATGCTCCGCAGCTTCTTGTTGTGGCAGGACACGTTTCGTTGTCGCGTGCTGCGGGGATGCAGATACCTACGGATGTTCTAGTTCTTAGTTCCCGTGCAGCTGCGCTTTGGTGTAGTCTTATTTCACAGTCGTGCAGCTGTTTCCTTGGCTTGTTTCTCATGTATGGTGATCTTGGATTCATAGAACTTTGACATTCATTGATATCTGGTCACTCATATCACTGCTCTCCTGTAAAATCTGGGGTATGAGTGCCTGCAGTACAAGGATTGGTGCGTTGAGGTTTGTGTGGGTGAGGTGCCTGAACAGCTCGTGCAGATCACTGTTTTCTGCCTGGTTCCCTATGAAATAGTGCTTATATTGTAAAGTTGTTTGGTTTTTTAAAGTGAATGGATAAACCAATTTCGGCCTGATTTGGTAGGGACATAGGTCTTAAAAACGTTATTTGAAAGGTTTTGGGAAGCTTCCTTTAGCTTAGAAACATTTTATTTTATTTTGCTGTGAAAAATAGGAAGGTCTTTATAGCGTCCGCACTGAGGCGTGGGAAGTGTGCTCCTGTCAGACATCAGCAGCGCGTGGAAGCCGAACTCGAGGCTCCAGAGAAGCGAGTCCTTGGTCCTGCTGTTCACAGCAGTGGGGTCCTGGGCCGGGGGTTCTGCTGCGCTGCTGAAGTCTGCCATGGCTCCTTAGTTCCCGGCTCCTTAGTTCCCGGCTCCTTAGTTCCTTCCCCTCTGCGGCCACTCGGGCTGTTGGATGTTTTGTTTCTCTTGCCCTACAGGTAAGTGGCAGGACAGAAAGCAGCGTGGAAACTTTGAAAGGCGTGCACAAGTCCAAGTGGGTCATTCGCTGCTGAAGGAACAGTCGGGCTATTAGGGATGAGGTTTCCCATTTAGCTTTTTTTACTCTTTCTTGGCGTGCAGGCTCAAGTTTGGCGCTCGGCCATTCGTTTAGCGCTTGCCTAAAACAATGGAGAGTAAGCTGAGCTGTTGTGGAATAGTACCACAGGCTCGATCCGACTCCTGAAAGCCCCTTTATCTTCCCGCTCAGACCTGGCGGCTGAGTCGCACAGATCGAACATCTTTCAGGCTCCTTTGGACGGCTGAGGGTCTTAGGATCTAGCTGGAGCCGCGGATTTGTCGTTGAAAGGTTCTGCCCGGTTTTACGTGTGGACGGCGTGAATCATCGCAGAAGTTTTTGTTACTGGAAAGCCAGCAATTATGTCGTTTAGATTTCTGAGCTCCTGCTTGCTCCAGATAAAGCGGTATCAAACTTCTGAGTCTGCAAAGCAGGGAGGGATTGATCAAAGGTGGTGGCTGAGGACAATACAGCTCAGTACAGGCGACTTCTGCTGAGCTCCTGGCGCTTCTTCTGCTCGCGTTTGGCCTAAATGTGGCCCTATCCAAACTGGGAAGAGAGATGTCGAAAACCTGTCAGGCTCTTTGAGAACAAGGTTATCAACAGCAGTATCAAAGCTGAAAGCCACCTCACAGAGGCAGCCGGTGCTAGTGCAGCAAGGGCAGAGACATCCTGCTAAGAAAGAGCTCCTCTGCCAAGAATTTGTCAAAGTGCAGGAAGTATAAAGAAGTATCAATCTAGAAAGGCCCAGGAGAATTCAGTTGTGTTTCCTCTCTGTCTTCTGTCACTGTTTTCTCCCTCCTCTCCATCGGGAGCTTTCCTTCGGACGTGTTGAAGGGAACGTTCCCTCTCTCCCTCAAAAATATCCTGAGGTAACGTGAGGTTATTCAATTTCACTTAGCTCGGGGGGGAAGCCGGGGGTGGGACCCAAACGGTGAGTTTCTCCTGCAGAAGTCCTGCCGGGTTACAGGGGAGCAAGCTGTCCGTGTTAACGATGCCCCAGAACATGTAATTAGGCCAGGACGGGAGCAGCCCTCCAGACGGTGTCTCGACATGTCGATTGCGATCTCGCACATTCCAAAGGAAAGGCCAGGTGTGCAGGCAGGGAGAGCACACTTCGCAGCATCCTCTGAGGAGGAAACTAACCCCAGCTCAGTGCCAGTTGGGGAATTCGGAGGCACTGACGGATGAGATGGAAATAACTTCTCTGTATCCTGTACAACACTTCTCTGTGGGGCAATGGGTGGCGGTCGTGGGGTTTTTTTTTGATTCCTTGAAAATTATTCCCCTTCTGCTGTAACTGTCGGAACTCTTCATGTCCCGATGATCCTCTGCCTTGACTGTAACCAAAGTGCTTTCTCTGGCAGGACTCAGCAACCAGAATTACCTCTCACTGCTTTGGACTTTCTGTTGACTCCTTTCTCTTGCCAAGTAACCTTTAAACTTCGCTTTGAAGCTCGTGCCTAGCTTTCTGTTTCTAAATTCCGGGTCTCGCTTTTGATGCGTTGATGTGGTCGTCCGCGCGTTTCTCTTTTTTTCAGTTTTCCTTTCTACCTGTTGTGTGTGTTTTACTCCCTAAAATTCTTTCCCCGGAATTCTTTGAAAGCTTTACAAAAAATAATAAAAACCCTCCACTAATTTTCCTGCTCTTGATGTCGGTCGGTGATGATTGATGGGGGAGTGCGGTGCTTTTTATTCCCAGCGTCTGTTCTCGTAGCACGCAGTGCCGAGTTCCAAGGTGCTTGAGGAAAAAAGAATTTTCCTCTCAAATTTAAACCCTGGCTTCTTGCTTGCTTCTGAGTTCCGTTGTTATGCAAACCGTTCACAAGCAGAAATGAATAGAGACTCCGCAGACGTTGGGCAGAGGCTGGGGGTTTAATCAAAAAGGCTAGGTGGAGGTAACACCGTTTGGTTGCGGCTTAAATTAAAAAATCCTTTGTCTTCCACATGTAAATCTGTAACCAAGCTACACCTGCTCGCGGCCTCCGGCTTTCTGGAGAGCGGGAGCATCCCTCTGCTCGTTCTGTTGATTAATTTTTGAAATGCTTTGTTTTAGTGCTCGTTTTGTATCCCGGTCTGTTTGCTTTTCTCGTCTGCATGTGCCACACACGAATCCTTTCAGCTAAGAGAAGCTCCTGAGAAGGAGCCCTGCAGGGAGGCATACTTCAGAGCCCACAGGCTCTTTAATCATGTCTGAATAGTTCGTGCTTAGCCCGATGCTTGGGCATTTTTGCATGGAGTTATTCCTGCTGCAACTGCTGCTCTTCTGAACGCGAAGCCGCGGCCGGGTAACCCAAGCCCGTAGCGCTGTGAGGGCGTTATTCGTATGCCAGGCTTTTTTTGTTGTTACCTTACTGCCGTGTCCCAAACCGAAAGCTGCTGAGACCCCTTAAATAAAACCCAGCAAAAACAATCTCTGGATAACGCGCTTTCTTTGGGAATTGTGGTGAGATTGAACCAAGCTATGACATCTTCCCGTGGGGCAGGGAACGGGCGTGGGTGGCGGTGCAGTTCTGGGTCTCCTTGCCTTTCTGTGAGAAATGCTGTGCAGAAATGAACAGGTGTGGGAGCCCTTGGGGGAGCTCGCGGTTGTGCTCTCAGGAGAGCTGCTTTCCGGCGCTTGGGAAGGTCTGAAGGCGGCCTCGTGGCTGAGGGAGCGTGCCAGAGCCGCGGGGAGGGCAGGGGGAGAGCCTGGGACAGCGAGTTCCAGCAGCGTGATGGCACGGGGGTACGTCCCCCCCTCTGCCGCTGTTCTGTAACCCTCAGAGCCTCTGTGTTCGGAAATACCGCCTTGTCCTGTGTGCTCAGCCTCTTAATAAAGTGCTGAAAATGCTTAATTTCTGACGATTTCGGTAGTTTAAGAACTCTTGGTTTTGCAAAATGCAACTCGTGTTTCTGAGCCTCTGATTTGTTAGATGTTTTACCTTTGTTTTGGTTTTTGTTTTTCTTCTAGCCCCCTTAAATGAAAATCGTGGCGCGGCTGTCCCGGGATAGTATCTGCAGTCCTGCTGTTGGTTGTTGCTGGTCAGTGCTCTTCTTTTTGTCGATGACCTTTAGGATTCCCAGTGGCATGCCTCTCTCTTTACGTTTGACTCCAGCCTCGAGGGATGGCTGACGTTTCTGATGCGTGGCGAAACGCACGCGTATGCTTTCCTGCCAAAGCTCAGAAGTGCCTGTCAGATTTCACGTCAGGTGATTCACGACGCTTTAGCAATTTTAATCCCTGCCCTTTTCAAAAAGGGGAAACCGCTTCTGCATCTTTCTGCTGCTTGTTTCTTCCGAGTCCCTCCCCTCACGCATCACGCCGAGTCTTTCTGGTGCAGGGTTTCAGCTCTGCTTCCCACAAGGGCTGCTTTTCACAGCACGCATGCATTTATACTTCCTTAAGCACCGCTCGCTGAGGCGACCGACAGCAGCGTCGCTCACTTGAGTCGCCTGCTGCAATGCCAGAGCCCGGGGTCGTTTCTTTTCACCTAGTACAGAGGAATCGTGTGCTCCCAGCGGGATGATAAGTGCGCAGATACAGGCCCTGTTGAAAACGAGGGAGCTGGGCTTAATAGTAACAAGCTCTTTGTTTGAGTGGTCTTAAGGGGAATTTGGAGGAAAGGGATTTCCTGACTTCTTAGCGAAGTACTAGTGCTTCCAGCTTACTGCTGCTTGGTTTTATGTTTCCTTTGCCGTTTTGATGCTGTTGGAGTTGTGATTTTTCTGGAATGTGCCATACAGGCCCTCCTCCTGTTTGTTTCTTCTGTTTGAAGCAGCACGCTGGGTGCTGGTTGCGAGTTGGGGATTACTGATAGTACCTCAGAGGCATTTGGGTGAGAAGGCAGATGCGTGTTCCTTCTTGCTCAGGCAGGCAGTGGAAGCTCTCGCACAGAAATGAGCAACAAATGACTGTGCTCGCAGTCGTTCCATGAACAGGAACATGTCCAAAAGTTCCTGTTCGCGTAACAAAAGCTGAGAACGAATCGAGTTTTAGTCTATATCCACTCGATTATCAAACCTATTCCTTACATTTCAAGAAAGGGATAAGGAGGCCTTTAAGCATCACACACGTTTGGTAACATTTCCACGGCCGGCCCAGGAGGGCTGGTTGATTGCTGACCTCTTACACGGTGTTTTTTCGAACGCTCGGTATAAGCTTGCTTTATTTTACCTCAAGCCTATTAAGCTTTGCTTGTTCTGTCGCCGATTAGCGCGAATAATCTGTTCTTGGCCTCTTGAGAAACGTTCTTTATGTATTGTAATCTGGACACCATTTCTAGTTTTATTTCAGCTTGTGCGTGCTGTGTCTGCACCTTCTGTCTTGCGCTTCCTGAATAACGCAGTTACTCGGGGTCTGACTGTGAGTCCAGTGAATTACTGTAGTGCTCAGGAGCAGCGCAACCCAGCAGTCGATATCTTGGCTTATTGCATACTTTTCGGACCTTTCTTTGTGCTGAACTTCCTGAATACATAGGCAAGAAGTGTCACTTCAGAGCGTGTGAGGACTTAGAGAGGACAGAGTATCTTGTTACTGGGTGTGAGGTCTCGCTCCTTTTCCGCTTGCAGGTATTTCCTAAGGACTTGTCCCTCTTGCCTGTGGGAAAGTGTCTGGCCGTGAGGCCGGGCTGTGGGAATTTGGCTGATTTGTACTTCTGTGGCTGGAGAGCAGCCAGTTGTCACCGAGCTTCCAACTCGTGGCATCTCTGTTTCACTATTGTCTTTCTAGGCTCTGAGCTCTTCACGATGGCTTCCGAGATGCTGAGTGTGTCTGGCCGTGATAAGAAATTGTCAGCAATATTAAAAACACTTGCGAAAGCATCTCTTAACGACTGTCGTTGGGCGTGCTTTTTCTAACTTGTTCTCTTGCTTCGTGCAGGACTTGGTTTCTGGGTAAAGAATGCAGACTATAAAGTGCGTGGTTGTTGGAGACGGCGCTGTGGGGAAAACTTGTCTTCTCATCAGCTACACCACCAATGCCTTCCCCGAAGAGTACATCCCTACCGTGTTCGACAACTACAGCGCCCAAATGACTGTCGATGGCCGGACGGTTAGCCTGAATCTCTGGGACACTGCAGGCCAGGAGGAATACGACCGTCTGCGCACGCTCTCGTATCCTCAGACCAACGTCTTTGTCATCTGTTTCTCCATTGGCAGCCCCTCTTCCTACGCGAATGTGAGGCACAAATGGCACCCCGAGGTTTCTCACCACTGTCCTAACGTTCCCATTCTTTTAGTGGGCACGAAGAGAGACTTGAGAAATGACCTGGAAACGGTTAAAAAGTTGAAAGAGCAAAGCTTGGCTCCCACCACCCCGCAGCAGGGGACTTCACTGGCCAAACAAATCGGAGCGGTCAAATATTTGGAGTGCTCGGCGTTGAATCAGGAGGGTGTTCGGGAGGTGTTTGCTGAGGCTGTTCGTGCAGTTCTGTATCCTGTGACAAAGAAGAACACAAGGAAATGTGTCTTGTTGTAATTACCTCGGGTGGTGGATGTTCAAAGTTAAATGGTGACTAGAGTTTTGGAGGGATTTTGAATGCGTTAAATTGAAGATTTGCATCTTGCACTAACAGCTCTAAGCAGAAATGGATTATGCAAAGAATATTCTTGCAGTCTCATTGCTTCAGGGAAACTGAAACAAAATAGGTTTTTCTTTTTCCAACTGAGAGGTCAAATGTATACTTAATTGCTAAAGTTCCAGGCTCCAGCTTCTCCAGGGATCATTTGGCTTCTGTTCTTATTTAGCGGAGGAAAAGAAAAGAAGGGATGTCACTGAAGCCAGACCTTTGCTAGATACCCGTCAGTTACTAGACTTGCTGAACAGCACAAATTCTGATAACTCTGCTTTAAGCATAGCTGCTGCTTTTCCCATCCCTTACGTACAGACCAAGCTGGTTCTTACACACATCTGGCTGCCCGGTTGTTTGCCAATTCAGAGCTTGAGACCAATTTGTTTACATGCAGAAATGCCTGAAATGTTCCTGAGACTCGCCTTAAAGTCAACTGTGACCGTTTACGTGAAGAGTTAACGTAAGGCATGTTGAGCCCCGTACGCAGGACCCAGGGAACACCTGCAGTTATTTTGTTAAGGAAGCAGGAGGTGATTTCTCCTAACGTAAGGAACGTAGGCTAGTAACCATGAATCCCTTGAACGAGTGATTTTCATGCTGTCGAAACGGAGAGGTGGAAGAGTAGCTCAGATGCAAGCCTTCCATAACCTTCTAAAGCAAGATAAGGTTTTATTTCACTCTCCAAAGAGACTTAACACCCTGAGAGTAAACTTAATGATCTTCTTGGGCCGACTGAGATCGTTGGGATCCCACTTTCTCTCAAAGTGAGCTTTTCAGTGTAATCCCGCTCTCCCTTTGATGAATCCCAAAGACTCGGTAGAAGCCCGTTGTCTCTGGAAGAATTCATTGCTTCACGTTTTAATGTTCTTGGAGCGACCGCCTGAGATTTTACGGCAATTGCTTTGTTGTTTTTCCGGGAGATTGACAGAAAATTCGGATGTTCTGTTTCCAGGAAGCAGAACCGCTCATTTCTTCTGACGGTTTCAGTTAAGGTTGCAATGGTTAGCCAGTCACTGGATAGATTTACCGGGGCAATTTTCTCCCCTCTGCAAGGTGATCCGTTGTTATAGACTGTTGTAACTGAAGTTCTATTTATGTAATTCTGTTTTTTAAACTTTCTCTAGCGGCTCTAGTGAGTGACAGCTGGCTTTTCTTTTCAGGATGTTCACTGTTTTTTTTGTGTGTGATTCTGGGACCAGCTGAGGAGTGAGCGCATGAAACCTTCCTTAGTCTTAACCTTCCAGCTCGGTAGTATGAAAGCAGCATGCTTCAAAGATGCTTTGTGTAAAACCAGTGGTGCTGGACTGGGCTTTGTTGTCTGAGGTTGACAGTACCGTCTTTGTCCAGACGCAGCCTCGATTGGTAATTCAGAACTTGCTTTCTTGTGATTCCCACACATGCAAAACCGCGCTGCGTATACCCTGGTCAGAAAGAAAAGCCTCGTTTTAGCAAGAGGACAGAAAATACATCCACAAGGTTCTTAGGGACCTTGTGCTAATGTAACCTTGCTTTATCTGATACAACAAAAGAATGCAGGTAGATAAACACATTCATGTTTGTGCCCTTATTCCCCTCTTTGAAGAGGATGTGCCTTTCTTCAGCTGTTGGGACTGTTGCTGCCGCTAACCGCGATGTCTGTGTGTGGGTGTGTGCTCGGACAGGTTCTGCTCTAGCAAGCGGAGCCCGCAGATGCGAACGGCAGCGAAGTCAGGAATCGCTCTAAGCGGCCGGTAAAACAGTACCGAGCTTCACACCGTGCCTGCCGGCAGCCAACACCAAAACGCCCGTGATGTTTGCAGAAACCTGGAGACCTCTGCGTGGTTTTTCTTCACCAAGTGCCGTTGCCGGGAGCGTCACCGCATCTCTTGCACTCGTAGAAGAAGCTCCAGAATGTCCAGATGTGGCTCCTACCGCAGCGCCCTGCAGGCTGAGCGAGCAGGAGGAGCGTCGCGGTGAGGAAACCTCCGCACTCTGCCTCTGCTTCAGTAAAATGCCTTTAGCGTGGGCTTGACTGGCTGGCAGCAATTAATCCTGTGCCTTGTAATGCCAGCTTATTTTCTGTAGGTAAATTCCAGTAACTGAGGAAATAGAATTGATCATGTTTAAGATATATTTATTTAAGCCAGTGCACGTGTTTTTATAATGCAGGTCAGGCTTAAATCAACAGTCTGGTTACCCTGGTGCAAGCCCATAACCTCTGCTCAACTGAGATGTACTTTAAAAACTTCGTGATGTGTTTGAACTGCTCTTAAATAGGCTTTTGACGTCAGCAACAGGCACCTCTCCTTTTCTCTAATTATTTTTTGCTACACAAATTTGCAATTTTGTACTGA
Source organism: Nettapus auritus (assembly GCA_011076525.1). Taxonomy (NCBI): domain Eukaryota; kingdom Metazoa; phylum Chordata; class Aves; order Anseriformes; family Anatidae; genus Nettapus; species Nettapus auritus. The sequence goes on from CM021768.1 coordinate 9,662,322, forward strand.
AGCTACTACTGTTTTTAAAAGTTTTGACTTCTTCACATACTGAAATCTTGTAGTTCTGCAGCTTTTGCGGCTATTCCTAACTGGATGGCAATAATTTTGCAGATGAAATCCTGTGAGCAGGTATTGTTGCACACCCCGTTTCTGTAGGCTCACAGCAGCTGTCCTGGCGTTAACTGGAAGAGGGTCTGGTGAGAGAAAACTCTACTAAATCAATCTAATTGAATTGATTCCACGATTGCTTACGCGATACTAGAACACTTTATCCCCACCTAGATTACTTAATAAATAGGTCGCACGGCAGTACTGAGGATATTAACACAATAGTGATGAAAATGAGCAGAAAGTGAACTTTGAACAACTTCTGAAGCTTTTTACTGATTTCAGAGTACCTCATCGACAGTCATTTAGGTGCCTTGTATTCGTATCTTTCTGTCACGAGCAGAAATCCTGCTGGTTGACAGCTGATTTATTCCAGCGTCTGTTTTTCATGAGAATGACCTTCAGGAGTGCACAAACCCAATGAGCTTTTCATGCAGTTGGCATTCTCAGTTTATGATCTTATTTTTTTTCCTGCCATTTCTGGTGCATTTCATTGTAAGCAGCCCAGTGCTTCAGTCTACAATCCATCCCCTTCTTCCCATTTATTTTTTTATTCCTGTGGACAGGTAGCAAACGCTTCACACAATCACGTGGCTGGATTTTGTCTGTTCCGAAGATCAGGGTACCCCGGAGTTAAGTCGCGAGGGTTTCCCGAACTGTTCATCATTCTTCAGTTTGTTTCCTCAGTGGAAATGCGGCACGTACGTCAGAATTCACAGAAGAGGCTCTCTGTGAAGAGACTGGTTTTAACCTTTCAGCTTCTGAATCGTTTCTCCAATACGTAAGCATTTTGAAAACGCAGTTGTGGCCGTCCACGCGGCATCGAGCAGTTCAGGAATCCTGCGTCCGAAGGACGCTACGAGGCGTGTTTAGGTGTGCAAGTGCTTTCTTCAGTTTACAGCTGTCGCTATTTATATGGAATTTAAACTAGAGAAGCCTCTCCGTGCTTTGTCGAGTGCTAAACCTTGCTCTGTAGGAACCTTGGTGCTGCTTGGGCTCGCCTGGAGGAGCGGAGGATGTCTGGAAGAAGGGTTCGCCCCGGCGCTGCCCGTCCCGGCGGGAGCCCAAGACTTAAGTGTGGTACTGATACATACACTGGCGACTTGATTTTATACTATAAAAGAATTTGTATTACAGCTAACAGTTTTAAAAGATTTTTTTTTTTTAAATTATGCGAAATTAAATTGTAATAAAACCTCTCCTCATCTCTGTGGCTCTGCTGTTAGCTCATTCCCTGCTTTGTAAGGGGGCTGGTGTGGAGGCGGCTCTCTGCTCCTCGGCCTCCGTTCCCTGGAGGGGGAATGGGACTGGGGTTGTGTGTGGGGTGTGTGGGGTTGGGCTGGTATGTGGGGTGTGTGGGGTTGGGGTGGTGTGTGGGGTTGGGGTTGTGTGGGGGGTTGTTTGTGGGGTTGGGGCTGTTTGTGGGGGGCTGTGTGAGGGGTTGGGGCTGTGTGTGGGGCTGTGTGAGGGGTTGGGGGTGTGTGTGGGGCTGGGGTTGTGTGTGGGGTTATTTGTGGGGTTGGGGCTGTGAGGGGTTGGGGCTGTGTGTGAGGTGTTTGCGCTCCCGTTGGGGCCGCGCGGGGCCGCTGTGGCGGCGGCTCCCTTCCCTTCCCGGCCCGGGCCGCGGTTTCCGTTTCCGTCCCGGCTCCGCCGCCGCGATGTCGGACTCGGAGAGCGAGGAGGAGGCGGATGGCGGCCGCGCCGAGCCCTTCTCGCTGGCCGGCTTCCTCTTCGGCAACATCAACGAGGCGGGGCAGCTGGAGGGGGACAGCGTCCTCGACAAGGTGCGGCGGGACGGGGCGCCCGAGGGGAGCGACGGGGCCGGGAGCCGGGGGGCGGCGGCGGGTGCGGAGCGGGGAGCGCGGGGCGGCGGAGGGGCCCCTCCGAGCTGAGCCGCGGCTCTGCTGTCCCCAGGAGTCCAAGAAGCACCTGGCCGGCCTGGGCGCCCTGGGGCTGGGCAACCTCATCACCGAGATCACCGCCAGCGAGGACGACAGCCCCGAGGCTGACGGAGCCCACCTGGACGAGGAGGGTGAGGCACCGGGCACCGGGCACCCGCCGCGGGGAGAAGGGCACCGAGGGGGCTGCGCTGGGCCAGCACTGCTCACGGGCCCGCTGCCTTCCTTCTCTTGCCACAGTGAATCCCACCCTATCACCCAGCCCCTCGTGCGCATACTCTCTTTTTTAATAATATTTTCCACTACTCTTTGTCTTTTCTTGCTCATAAATGCATTTATTCCGTTTTTCCCTACATTAAACTCCGATGCGCGGTCTCTTATTATGACTCCTTCGTTTCAGGTTTTGTTAAACAGTTTCATTGAGTAATCAGAAGGCGTTTCCTTTGCTAAAGGTGGTTACTTACCAAAACTGAGCTGAAATTGAGAGCTCTTGGAGATTTTGGTTGGAATAAAGGGAAAATGTTCTGATGGGAAAAGTTAATTAAATGTTTTTATTCCTCTAAAAAAAGAAGTATAGGGGAAGGATTCATAAGTATGTAGCAAAGTCAGGTGTTAGTAATATCCACTGAGATAAAACTTTTTGTGACTTGATGTTTTTCTTCATAGGTTGGGTTAAGAGCACAGAAGACGCTGTTGATTATTCAGATATTAATGAAGTGGCAGAAGATGAAAGCCGTAGGTATAAGCAGGCAATGGGCAGCCTGCAGCCAGTTCGAAGACCAGGTAAATGGCTTTAGTGTTGCAGCTCTGGCTAGTAGAACGCGTCTGGGGGCAATTGGCTTTAACACTGGTTCTGTTCAATGTGCGTTGTTGTGCCTTTTTGCTCATTGTTTCAAGAATCCAGTATAAGCTTTGGTGAAACCATAAAGCTGCTGCTTAATACCTTCCTTTTTTAAGAAATAAGTTCTTCATCAGAGTTAAACTACACTCTGAAGAGAAACCAGCACCCTTCTTTTGCCATGGGGTCTCCTGCAAAGAATGCTAATGCCTGCTGATATTTCTTTAACCCGTGTTCTTAGGGAAAGAGTTATGTGGGAGGCCAGGTGTTCCTCAGAGATAATCAAAGAGCTGAGGTCCTGATCCCTTGGAGAGTAACTTCAAACATAACCTCTCTCTCCCCTTTTACCCTGATTTCTTTTCTAAAATGACTTTCTCCAAAAGGCACTTCTGTTCTGTTGTTGGTCCCAGAGATCTCTGTCCAACAGAAAATGGCTTTTCCCTTTTAGGAGCTGCTAGTGCAAATGCTAAATCTTTGCATTCCTGAAGCTGCTTTACACTTAACCTTTCTGTTGTCATATTGTGGCTGGTTGGATGTAAAGTTGACTGCATTTTTCTTACATCTTTAGCAGCTTTTTCTCTCTATAAAGTGTGAATAGTAGAATATATATACACGTATGTATTATAAGTACTGCAGTCTGCTTTCTGTCGGCTTTTTCTCCCCCATCCCACTCTTTCTTAAGTTCCAGTATTGTAAATGAATGTGCAAGAAGCCGAATTGGTAAGAGGTTTGCATCTAGTTATGAAATCAGAATGGTCTCCTTGCTAAGCTAATGAGGGGACGTGGTGGTCTCAACAGTATGAGAACGTGCAGGTGGGAAGGTTGTCTGGTTCCCTTTTATTGTCAGCTTAATGTGCGGTCTTGTCTTCTGACTGGTTAGATGAAGATGAGGATGATTATGATGCCGACTGTGAAGATATTGATTCCAAGTTGATGCCGCCGCCGCCACCACCTCCAGTACCTGGAAAGAAAGAAGACGAAAAGGATGCAGCTTCCACTGGTGAGTGAGGACTTTCTTCTTCCCTCTGTGAATGTGAATGTCTGAAGGAAGCAAACGCTGCTGTGTAGCGGTTCATTCTATGGCAAGGACCCATCCGTCTTCAAAATTCTGTCTGCAGACTGCGTCTGAAGGTGGGTCTTTGTCCTGTTACACAGTGGTATAGGACTGTCAGAGATGAGCTCATGTATAAAGCGCAGGGTAAGGTATTGTATTTCTAATGACTGTTAAAATACTGATTTTTCACAATCAAATTGCTTTTTTTTTATCTCATCCTCTCAGTTGTGGCTGGGAAATTCACCTGGAACGCTTAGGATAAAATGAAGGGTTATACCAGAATGGTACTCGTAACACCCACAGAGCCTTGATTTTTGCATAACTTGGTATAAAAAGTAGATGTGGCATTATGGGTTTGTACTAGGGGACAGGGAGGAAACCTGTTTGTTTATAAGGTGCTTGTTCTATTGTAGTATCTGAAGATGGAGACGGTATCATTTTGCCCTCCATCATTGCTCCTTCCTCTGCTGCCTCCGACAAGGTGGATTTCAGCAGCAGCTCTGATTCTGAGTCAGAGATGGGACCTCAAGAAGCCAGGCAGGCAGAATCCAAGGAAGGCAAACTCACACTTCCTCTTGCAGGAATCATGCAGCGAGATGCTACCAAACTGTTGCCAAGTGTTACAGAGCTCTTCCCGGAATTTCGGCCTGGCAAGGTATTGTAAAAAATATATGTGAAACTGACAGCAACTCTATCATATGAGCCCTCTAGGAATAAATCGTATAGTATTAAGGGTGTGTAGTAGGAAATTGCTTAGATGGTCTTGCTCACCTTGATAGTTTCTGTTTCAGTTTCTGCATCCTGCTGTTTCCAGACTGCTTAACACGTAATGCTTTTCCTGGCATCTGAAAGAGCCTCTTTAAAAGTGTCAGATAAATCAGGGTGTGCAATAATGTTTGCTGCTCTCTAGGACCACAGTGCAGACCTGTTTGTGAAAATTGTTTTTCTGCTTTCTGGCATTTCTGCCAAATACGTGCCTCCCTTTGTGCTGTTCTGAACTTGTGGACTTCTTGAAAAAAATTGGCAAAGTCTGTACCCTTTACTTAATTGTCCCTCAAAACCAGAGGCACAGAGGTGAGAACAGTATCAAGTCAGTTGAAAGAATGATTTTAACTCTTTGCTTTTAACTCTCAACTCTTTGCAAAATCGTAGCTCTTTCCTTTTATTACTACGCAAATTTATTCCAATACTTTTAAAAATGCTCTCAAATGGCGAATGTAGTTGATGTATTTCAATAATTATTTTTGAAACTTTTAAAGCTGTCAAGAGGAGAAGAAATGTGGAAGGGGAAGGAGAGTTAAGACGAGCTTATGTTGCCAAACAGATGGTTGTCAGCTGGGATAACTTGGATTTCTGCATGCCTCCATCGTAGTCTTTGTACAAGACAAGCAACTTACATATTTAATTATGTTCTAACGTGTTAGCTAACCTCTGTCTATCAGAAATCCATGTGAATCTTTAACACAGGAGTTAGACCTTATCTTCCTCTGAAGCACTTGATGCTGTCTTAGCTTTAGCATGTTTGGTGTTTCCTGTTACCTTTTTTTTAAAATCAGTAATTTGTATATTCCTTTCTTTGGTGCTCAGCACATAATGTCGGGAACTGATTCAGTGTTGAACATGCCCAGTTGGTGCAGAAATCAGTGCACGCTGTTAGTATTTATTTCTTAATTTTCATAATTAATTTTTGATCACTACTAGGAGCAGCAAAGCTTGAAATCCTATGCGTTTGTGAGGATCGGTTGATGTGTGAGAAGGTGTGTGTTAATGTAGCGCTGTTTCTCTTGATGAAACCACTTAGAAGAGCATGTGGATGGAGAAGCGCACTTTGTTTCGTTAAACTGTTAGCAGCTTACCCGTCTCTGAGACTTTAGCCCTTGGCTCCTTGAAACCGGCCAGAGGGTTCAGACGTAATCTGGGGGAGCCTTGGGAAGACAGATAACAAAGACGTGGGCAGGGATGGACAGAGCGGTCATAGAAACGTAATTAATAGGATGTGTTTTTACAAACACACAAGTTCTAATTCCCTTTTCCTAGATCTGTCAGTTAATTTGGTAATAATGCTTTCCCCCTTTACAAGAGTGCTCTGAAGAAAAAATTAATGGGGCTTAAAACCCAGCAGTCATTATCATAGAAGGAAAAAAGAGAGTTTTTCATTATCATTAGTGCGGTTTATGGAGGTTCCTGTATGCCTACAGGAAGCTGCATTGTGTTGGAAATAAAAATAAATGCATTTTTTCTGGAGTGTCTGTTTGTATCTGGGTGCTTAAGAAATCTCTGCTTTATATACCTGCCTTCCAGCTTTATCTGTTTCGCTAATCATTTTATCATGTCGTCTTCAATCTCCATGTGTCTCTCTGAAGGTTGTGGTTGTTCAGCATTAAAATAACATTTTTCAGGTGGTACCTTACCTCACGTCCAATATGTAAAGGCGATCTTTCTTCACTGTGTTAAGTTCCTTTGCATCTGAAATTACCTCCATTTTCAAAAGTAATTGTTCTTAACGTCAAAGAGATGGATCAGCAACTTATTTTCAAGTATGACAATGAGATTGTTGATTGCAGTAGGGGCTGGAATTGTAGAACAGGCGAAGCTCCTGCATTTGAGTGCTTCCCTTCGTTATTGCTTTTTCAGGTGGGGGAAGGAAAGACAAACATTCCACACTGTTGTGTTGTTTTTTTTTCTTCTGACCCCTTTGTGTTTTTTTCCTCTTCTAGGTGCTGCGTTTCCTCCGTCTCTTTGGCCCTGGAAAGAACGTTCCATCGGTTTGGCGCAGCGCCCGAAGGAAGCGCAAGAAGAAGCATCGGGAGCTGGCACAAGAAGTGCAGATACAGGAGGGTGAAGTTGTAGTTGAGAGTGGAGTGGAAGGAAAATCTCCCTGGGAATATGAGTTTGCTGCTCCTCCCCCTCCTGAGCAGTGCCTTTCAGATGATGAGGTGGGATATCTGAGACTTAGGGTGGGTCGCCAGCTAGCACTGGGGGTAGTAGTGGATTGGACAGCAACTTGTAGTGTAAAGAGCTTTTCCTCCGAAATAAAGCTGGAGGACAGGGTTGGCTTGTATTCCAGCTATGCAGGAGCTCCTCTCCAGATACTAGTCAGTGACTTCAGGTGATTGCTTCTTACTGAGAAGGCCGCGTCCGTGGTAAAGGATCGATAGGAGAGCTTATCCTCTTTGTATCAAGAAGAAATCTGTGTTCTTGGAAGTCTAATTGCAGAACGTTCTTAAGGCAGCTAGTAAGTATGGAAAAGCACTTCTTAGAAATACTTTTCTCCGCTGAGAATGAGCTGGGAAACTTGGAAGGATAAACCTGTAACTGATCCTTAGATAGACCATGAGTGTAACTGCTCCCTCCTTTGCTGTGCTTCAGATCACCATGATGGCACCTGTGGAATCCAAATTTTCTCAGTCGACTGGTGATACAGACAAAGTGACGGATACGAAGCCTAAAGTGGCAGAGTGGCGCTATGGCCCCGCACAGCTCTGGTATGACATGCTGGGAATCCCCGAAGACGGCAGCGGATTTGATTATGGTTTCAAACTGAAAGAGAAGACAGAGGAGGAGGTTAAAGGACAGGCGGATGAGAGGGTAAGAGGGGAACTGTGAGGGAAGGAGGGGAGATGTGTGTGGCTCTGAGGATTGCTGTGCGGTCAGAGCTTGGTGATGGGCTGGTGGATGGCTGTAGGAGACTTCTATTTTTTCTCCTTCAGCTTGAAAATATAAAGGCAATGCAGACCTTCAAGTATCCTTTTCTTGCAGGATGGAGAGTTGATGGATGAGAAGGACGATCTGTTAGCTGATGAGCACTTCCTTATGGTGACACAGCTGCAGTGGGAGGATGATGTTATCTGGAATGGAGAAGATGTCAAACACAAAGGAACTAAAACGCAGCGGGCAAGTCTGGCAGGCTGGCTGCCATCAAGCATGACTAGAAATGCCACTGCATACAATGCCCAACAAGGTGAACAATGATCTGATGGGAACTGTAATCGAGCTGTCTCATTGCGTGCTTTCCTCTGAGTGCAGAATGTAATTCTATCAGGAAACATTTTTGACAAAAGCACAGCTCTGCTCAGAATTCTGAGTCTCTTCCTTTCTTAAAACAGAGTAGGTCCCTACTGCTAAAGAAAATATCAGCTCTGGCCTTCTTCTCTCCATTTGGAATATAAGATGCTAGATTCACCTAAATTAGTATCAAGCAATGCTATACTTAGGATGTTTGCTCTTCATAGGCCAATGGAATTTTTTTTTCTTAATTTGAAGATTTGTGTAAAGGTCTTTTGAAAATTTTCATGAACTAATGATGATATTTGTTTGATAATTGCTTTTTTTTTTTCTTGGTAGGAAGTCTCAGTTCTTAAAACCCTCCGGCTTCTCTTAGATACAGATGCTTTTCAAATTTAAATTGCTCATGTAGAATGAATGGGTTTTGTTTGTTTCTTGTATCTTATCTGGCTTCTACAAGGAAAGACTAATGGGAACATCAGTTTACGTCACATGTATCTTTAGTGCATGCTAACATCAATCCTCTACTGTTCGGTTATTGGTACAAAACACTGAGGAGCTGGGGAGGTGCACCAGAGGTAGCTTTTTATTACAGTTCTCATTTTAGCACAGTTGTGCCTGACCTATCCAGGCCTGAGCTGACTGTGTGGCTCCCAGCAAAAGCTAAACATGGTTAGTCCGTTCATATCTGTTACCTTGTGCCTTCCATAAGCATAAACCTAAGTGACATACATGACGTGTACATGTGTGAGTTGGTCTGCCCTGGGAGAAGGATGGGGGCAAGCAGACTCTGCAGAATAATTCTTTGAGGTCTGCCCAGCCATCCTTTTTTCCAAGGCAGTTTGAGATCAGACAAGAAGGCCGGACCAAGCGTTCTGTTAGCGGTAGCTGTCAGCACAAGGCCCCTCTCTTTTACAGGGACTGCGTAGAAATGCACTTCTATGCATTGTTATGCAGCATATGCAGAGCGAGCCGAACATAACTTTGAGGAGGCTGCAGAGTCTTAAGTTCTGATTTAAGGCAATGCGACACCCCCCCAGCACTCTGATTCAAGCTAATGTACTTTTGTTTTCCTCTCCTCTAGGGTTGAACCGCAGTGGCTCTTTACTCAATCCACCTATTCCACTAGCACAGAAACCAAGCGTAGCAGGAGTTCTAGGTATAGCAAAGGGCAAAGAAAAGCAGGCCCCCGAGCAGCAAGGTAATGAAGATGTTCATCTTCACCCTATGAATAGGTGCACGTAACATATACTTCTCTGTAGAGCTGTGTTTCGTGTAATAGTGGGGTACTTTTTTGGTAACAAGCTGTAGATGAAACGGGTTGCATGTTTGCTCTAAAACTTGCCAGAGGCCCTGCTATTTCATTCTTAGAGATTCTGTGTTTCAGTGGATCTCTAAATACTGCAGTGTCTAAAACTGTGACTTATGATTGTTGCAGTTTCCCTGGATGAAGACAAGCCCTGGTACTCCATTTTCCCAATTGATAATGAAGAGTTGGTGTATGGCCGCTGGGAAGATAATATCATCTGGGACGACCAGGCAATGGAAACCTACTTGGATCCCCCTGTCTTGACACTTGATCCAAACGATGAAAACATCATTCTCGGTATGTCTGGGGCATCCAGAAATTTGACTCAAATGGGAAAACGCAAGTGGAAACAGAAGCAGGGATTTATAGTCACGGTGTCATGGAAATAAATGGTGTCGGTCAATCAATGCTTATGGCCTCTCTTTGTACCGACTTATGAAAATTAATTTGCAAGTGATCCTAGGCCTAAGTGGAAGGCAGCATCACTGATGACTCTAATGGTGTGGTAAACGCTTTCAACTCCAAAGTTAAAAGCACTAGCAGAAGAGTAAAAATTGATGCCCTCAAACTTAATTTTAACATAATCTGACTCACGGCGTGTTTTAGAAGTGACTGTCATAATTTTACTTGCAGACATGCTGGTTTGAAGACAGAGGGGAGAGGAGTAAACCACAAACTAGCCCATGTCTTTCTCTGTATGGGTTGTAACAAAAGCCTGAAGGAACAGATTGCTTAAGCCTACTTCAGGCTACAGTAATGGCACAGGGGAGCCGGGGATTTTGTGTAATACCTGTCAGCATTTTCACTTCTACTACAAACTTACTCAGTACTCCTGGAGTTTGATTGGAATCTATTCCATGTTTACATTGCTACAAAGGGGAAAGAGAGATTTTTGTCTGATTTCAACTCTCAAAATCATCACTTTCTCTTAGATCTCTGTGTTGGAATCTTTAAGGAGCCTTACGTAATCTGAGGATAGGCCTATCTTGCTACACTGTTATGTGGTCTGGATTGCATTTCCTTACTCAGGACAGTGACAAGAATTTCTGTATGTATTGATTGGAATGTTTTGGTATTAGCCAGCTACCTTGAAAATCACTCTTAATCTGAGCTTGGTTAAGGAACAAAAACAACAACAAAACACCCTCAAGGTAGATTTTCAGTGTGTGAATTACACAGCAAAGTCACAGATGTTTATATAAATGGATGACAAAGATGAACAATTCTAATTTTATATAAAGATGAGATCTCTGCATGAAGATGATGATGTGTTTACCAAGCATGTGTCACTAGCTCCCACTTCTCATGCGAAAATCTCATTAGAATCCAATTTTCACAAACGGAGAGCTTTTAAATTCATATTGTTTTGCTAGAATTTTTCAGGAGTCCTGTATGGATTCAGGTCTATATTATCTTTGGATTCAGATTCACTTTCAACTTCTGTATATGTGGGAAAGAAAAGGTTTATTTGTGTTTGTATTTGGGGAACAATACTGGTACTCCGTTGTCCTTGACTCTCAGCTCTATAGAATAGCTTTGGCTGAACCAACTCTTTTTCTTGTATCTGATTAGATTATTAGCAAATCATGTTGAGCAGTGGATACCCCAAGCCATCCCCACAGCCACCCTTTCCCCCACCCAGTGTGTTGGAACAGTGGAACTGTGGATCTTCTCTGAAACAATTAATGTGACAAAAATTTCTCTGCATCTGTACTGCAGAGAACCTGAATGAGGGCAGGTTCTTATAGTATAGAAACTGGGGCTAGGGACGAAAAGGGGGAGGAGTGTAGGAGGAGGATATCACCCCAGAAACTGAACAAAAAGGCTAACAGGCCTTGACCGAGCTCCAGCTTAGTATGAAGTCGTGGTGTTGAAAAGATAAGAGTGTCTTACAGTGTGTTTGCTTGTCTTTTTAGAAATTCCTGATGAAAAGGAAGAAATGACTTTGAACTCTCCATCCAAGGAGAACAAGAAAGAATCTTCTCTAAAGAAGAGTCGAATCCTGTTGGGAAAAACTGGCGTCATCAAGGAAGAACCACAGCAGGTCAGCATAAGCTTTAGCATTTTGGAGATTGGGAATGACCTGGAAGGAGTTTTGTTTGTTTTGTTTTGGGGTTGTTGTTTTTTCTTGACTCTCTCTCTGTTTAATATTGAATTAGAACATGTCTCAGCCAGAGGTGAAGGATCCCTGGAACCTCTCCAACGATGAATTTTACTACCCCAAACAGCAGGGGCTTCGAGGAACCTTTGGAGGCAACATCATACAGGTAGTCACAGTATTATGGATATAGTATACACAGGATATAGAGTGAGAGAGGGAGCGTCTTGGTAAGGAAGTTTCTAGCTGAAAGTGGGATTGAGGATTTGTAGAAAAAAAAAAAACAGAATTTAGGTTACAGCAGGTCAGTTAAGTGTTCATGTGAGATACATTTTAATGTTAATCAAAAAATTTAGAGGGGATTTTGAACTAACTTTTCTTGACTGCCCCCATCAAACTGAGGTGTATATGCTATAACTTGCTTTATCATACTTGTCTTACTTCTATTTAGTGTTTCTTTCTGCACTATTCCTTCTGAAGCCTTTGTGAGAGGGAGAGAAGTGATGCAGATAGTCAAGAAGTGAAGCTGTGCTTCTAGTGTGTTTTCTAATCTGGATATTATAAAAATAATTCAGATAATGATGAATTTCAGCTACTGCCCACTAGCTTTTGGTGAAGAGAGGTCATGATATTTTCCTCCATAATTGTGGTATTCAGGGAGGCTCTTCTGTAATGGAAAAAATGTGTGCAATTCCAAATGCACTGCTTTGCCACTGATACAGATAACGGTTTGCCATCCTCTCGCAGAGTACCCTTTAAAACAATAAAAGGAAAATAGTCCCTGCCCAGAAAGAAAAGATTGAATATATGGGCCTAAGCACTTTCTGTCAAAGGGTGACATGATTTCAGGTGAATTTGAGTGCACCAGTATTACTACTATTACTACCAGCAGACCTACAAATATTGCTAGGTTTTGTTGTAAGGTTCAACAGGACTGGAAGATGATCTTGGTTTTGAGATGATACGTGTCATTCTTAATATCTACTTTGTGCCTTTTTCAGCACTCTATCCCGGCAGTGGAACTTCGCCAGCCGTTCTTTCCCACCCATATGGGTCCTATGAAGCTCCGACAATTTCATCGGCCTCCCCTGAAGAAATACTCTTTTGGTGCCCTGTCCCAGCCAGGACCCCATGCTGTGCAACCTCTGCTGAAGCATATAAAAAAGAAAGCAAAGGTACGATTGTTGCTCTTTGTACGTGACGTCTGCTGTGGCTCCATTTGCACAGCAGATCTAGTGAACGTGGTGTTTTCCTAATGCTGTGTTTTCACTGGCATAGATGAGAGAGCAGGAGCGTCAGGCTTCTGGCGGGGGTGAGATGTTCTTCATGCGCACACCACAGGACCTCACTGGCAAGGATGGAGATCTCATCCTTGCTGAATACAGCGAGGAAAACGCCCCTCTAATGATGCAGGTTGGCATGGCAACAAAGATTAAAAATTACTACAAAAGGGTAAGTATGTAAGTTTTGCTGTTGGACACTGATTTTTTCCCTGCTTTTTACTGAATGCTAAATGCACTTTCGCTGCATGTTGCAGAAACCTGGCAAAGATCCGGGAGCTCCAGACTGTAAATATGGAGAGACTGTTTATTGTCACACTTCTCCATTCCTGGGTTCTCTGCATCCAGGCCAGCTACTGCAGGTGAGAAATCCAGGCATGCCAATTGAATTTAATTTCCTGTTTAAGTCTTCTTGTTTACTGATAATAATGCAGTTCTTCTCTTTTATTTTTTTATGTCTCTCTGTTGTATGGTTTTCAAAATTTTATAGGAATGTTAGGAATTACAAGAAGTGAATCTTTCCTGTTTTTCTCTGTAATGGCATTAGAAATGCTGTTAGAGAGCTCTTGGTAGAAGGCCAAAACTGTTTGAATGTTGGGGAACTCAGTTAAGTAAGTCTTAGAGGGGACAGAAAACATGGATTTATCATGGTCAAGGATGTGTAAGCAAAACCTTGTGTTCTTTCTGAGAACTGCACAGTTAATTTTCTGCTTGATGCCAGTTGGATACTAACCAGGTGAGAATTCTGCTATTACGGGCCTTTCTGTGTTGTTGAAATGCATACAGTTGAGATGGGGAGATAAAAATGTTGTAAGGACCACGTGGTTACAAAATCCATGATAAAAGTGAAAATAAATAAATTCCAGTTAATGCTAGCTGCTATTGCTGCAGGAATCATTCTGTCCACACTGTACACAGGAAAAAAATAGTGTGAAAGTTGGTGGTAGAGGTTCATCACAGAACTGACAATGTTAATTGTTCAAGCCTAAGAGGACTTCATTTCAGATAAGCGAGGACTTCTTGAAATCTCAGTCTGGTGCCTTCTTGGTGCCTGTTAACGCTTTCGTACCTTTAAAGGTGGAAATCTGCTGCTCTCTGCTTTTCTGGTTAGGTTCTTACAACCTTGGTTTCTGAGCATACTCCTCAGTTTTGCTTCTAGTGCCTTTTCCTTTTCCCGGGTTGTGAGCGTATCCTGGGATCTATTCCTTGGTTATAGCATTCTTCTGCATGTGTGTTCTTTCTGTCCTTTTTAAAAGGTCAATCCAAAGAGCCCTTCAAACTCTTTCTGCATTTATTCTAGGTTTTATTATGCTTTCTTGCTTCATCTTTGGTTATTTGTTGAATAAGGAATTTGTTGAATAAGGAATGTTCTGACTGCACATCTCTGTATATTGTGTTATAAATGGTGGTGTACCATTAGAGTGATTGTGTTTGTTTTTGAGATCTTTTTCATAGACTGTGTTGAAGAAAATGTGATCAAAACCTGACTTTCAAACTTTGATTTGTTTCTCTTGTTAGGCATTTGAAAACAACCTTTTCCGGGCCCCTATCTATCTACATAAGATGCCTGAAACAGATTTCCTGATTATCCGGACGCGGCAAGGCTATTATGTTCGAGAATTGGTGGATATTTTTGTAGTTGGCCAGGAGTGCCCACTTTATGAAGTACCTGGTCCAAACTCTAAACGAGCCAACACCCATATCAGAGATTTTCTGCAGGTATGTGACAGGGACAGTTTGGGGTCTCTGAGGGGCCTTTGAAGAAAGCCCATAGTGTAGGCCTTACTTGGACAGCCTTTGTTTCAGAAGCTCAGCCTGCTATGGCTGCTTTTTTTCTGAGGTGAGAGATGTTAACCATACAGAGAATTTTCATTGTCTTTTAACTAATTTATAGCATAATTCTTCTGTTTGTGTCTGTTAAATACGTGATAGAGGCCTTTTATTAGCCAAGATAAAAGCTGATAAAATGATATCAAAGTATAGGGAACTGAAAAAAAAATAGAATAAACCTTGAAATGGTTATGCTGTATAAAATGACAATTACATGGATTTTACTAAGAGGCAATTAAGAGAGATTATCACAGTACTATCAGCACAGAATTAAAATTGCTTTGTCAGCCTTTGTTAATTTCCTGGATCTTCAGGCAGTTAAGGTTTGAGACCATCAGTGACCATTCAAATAAGTATCTCCAAATTTAGATGTTGAAAAAAAAAATCTAGTCATTTAATTTAATGAAAAATTACAACACAAGAGGCATTTGCAGGGCTGGCAAATCCCTGCCATTCTCAGAGTTCAAGTTTCTGTGCCAAAGCACAAACATTCCTAATGTGATAATACAGAAAATTTCAGGACAAGTATGTGGCTTGGAAAATTTTACTAGGAAAATGTATAGGAAACAATGGGTTTTAAGTAGGCATTCTAAAGTAGTCACTGTAGAAATAGCATTGTCTTTCCAGCTTTATTGTCTTCTTTCTTCAGACTTAGGTTTTGTTTTGTAGGTTTTTATTTATCGCCTCTTTTGGAAAAGTAGAGACCGTCCTCGGAGAATTCGCATGGAGGATATCAAGAAAGCCTTTCCCTCACACTCGGAGAGTAGCATCCGAAAGCGGCTGAAGCTTTGTGCTGATTTCAAACGCACAGGTATTTCAAGATTTCATGTGGATGTTGCTAATTGCTTCTCAGCCAAGCCATTCTTTGCTGATCTTGGAGTTTCAAACAAAGCAGAAGGGGGCAACATGTCATGATAAACCATTTATGAAAAATATCCGTTTGAAGATCTAAAATGTAATCTGATTTTTTTTTATTTTTTTTTTTGGTTCCAGTTTATAAAAGTGCATTTTCTTTTGGCACAAGTGTGCTTGATAGTAAGAAATGACTACTGCTTGGACAGTTTTTCTAACCCCTTGGGTGATGATGTATGCATTGAATGAGCATGAATGTATGAGAGTTTGGGGTAACAGCTGCTGAGTTAGGGGGGTGTTGATTTAGACAAATGCAGAACAAATAAACCCAGCACTTTTTGTGGTTTAAGTGTCACAGATTTGTCATACTTGTCCCTTTTGCCAGCACTGCAACAAGATACCAAATCTTGAAATCCAGTAAGGATTACGATGGCATTTAACACTTAGAGTAAACTATTCTGTTTGATCTCTGCATCTTTTCAGGGATGGACTCAAACTGGTGGGTGTTAAAGCCCGATTTCAGATTGCCAACAGAGGAAGAGATCAGAGCAATGGTATCCCCAGAGCAGTGCTGTGCTTATTACAGCATGATCGCGGCTGAGCAGCGCTTGAAGGTAAACATTCCTTGTAGGCTATAAGGCAAGTTACTGACAAGTAGTTCTGTGAAGGATGCTGCTAGGAAACACCTACCTAAAGCTAATTTCTGCTATACAGTAGGCAAATTAGGCCCCAGCCGTCTGTACAACTTGCTAAATTTTCTGCTGCGTAAAAAGGAAGTTCTCAGAGAGCCATTGTGGTTTTATGCCCTTTATGTAGATGTTGTGCTAGCTATGCTTAAAGGTAGGAAAAAGAAGTTGGGAGCTTGGGCTTATGTTTCTGTCTCTACAGCAGGAAGTAAACAATGTGTGATGGGATTGGGAAAAAAATAGGTTTGTTTTTTGAAGTAAAGTGTAATTAATTTTTTCTCCAATAACCTTTTTAAGACTTTAGGTTCTCTTTTTTTTCTTAATATTTTTCTGTAGGATGCAGGTTATGGGGAGAAATCCTTCTTTGCACCAGAAGAAGAGAATGAAGAGGATTTCCAAATGAAGATAGATGATGAGGTACTGTCAGAGCAATATAATAGGCATGTGTGCTCATACATTAGTCTGCAACGGCAGTAGAGAAATGAGGTCTTTAAATATAAAGAACAAATTTCATGTAGGATTCGGTAGATCAAACGGTCTTGCAACTTTCCTGAGAACTCATATTTACGTGAGTTCACCTTTGCTTGGGCATCCTTCTTGCCATATCCTTTTAGGAGTAGGCTTTTTGCATTAAATGCCTGTTAGGAGTTATGTAGCACTTTGGTTCTCCATAAAGGCAGCTGAAGGATGAAGACATGGAATTCACTCTCCTTACTTCAGCTGAAAACTTCTCAGTATGATCGGAAGAATCTGAAATAAAAAAAAAATAGGAATTATGCTTGGTGGTAGGATTGTGAGAGCATGTTTCTCTTCTTGCTGGCAGGTGCGCACAGCCCCGTGGAACACCACACGAGCCTTCATTGCTGCTATGAAGGGCAAGTGTCTTCTGGAAGTGACTGGTGTAGCAGATCCTACTGGCTGCGGCGAAGGATTTTCTTACGTGAAGATTCCAAACAAACCAACGCAGCAGAAGGTATCGTTCTCAAGGTTGGGTTGGGCAAGAAGCAGTAAGTGGGAAGCTGTGCAAGATAAATATGGGGTATTGGGAGGAGAAAATATCTGAAAATGATCTTGGGAAAGATTATTATGTGAAGACATTCATAGGCTGCACCTTCCTCTGAACAGGATGACAAGGAACCTCAGCCAGTGAAAAAGACAGTGACTGGGACAGATGCTGATCTGCGTCGACTTTCGCTGAAGAATGCTAAACAGCTTCTGCGTAAATTTGGAGTGCCTGAAGAGGAGGTGAGCGCGACCCAGTAGTAAATAAATACGGAGTTCTCTTAATTGCTGGATTCAACAGTAGATGGTGGAAGGGACATGTACTTTTCTACTCACGTGGAAAGGAGTTGAAATCCACAGTCAGTTACCTCAGATGTATGCCTCTAAGGCCATTTCTGTTGTCTTCCTCTTTCAGATAAAGAAGCTGTCCCGGTGGGAAGTGATTGATGTGGTACGCACGATGTCTACGGAGCAGGCTCGTTCAGGGGAAGGTCCTATGAGCAAATTTGCACGTGGATCTCGGTTTTCTGTAGCAGAACATCAAGAGAGATACAAAGAGGAGTGTCAGCGCATTTTTGATTTGCAAAATAAGTAAGTTCTTATCTGATGTTTACAGCCTTGAACCCCACCCTGTCCCCACCTTAAAAGTCCAGAACTATGCATGCCTGGGGCTCTCTGATATGTAGTCGTGTAGATTCATCTGGTTGGGTTCACAAAATACAGAGAAAGAGGGCTTTGGTTGTTACTGTTGACTTAAGAGTTAGCTGTAGTGTTTTGCTGTTACAGACCTTTTGGGAAGGTAGAACAAGTTGCACAGCCTGCCACATAAATTAGCACGAGATGTTCCACAAATCAGTTCACCAATCAATTTCCTTTCTTTCTTCCTTTCTTCTTTTTTTTCTTTTCTTTTTGCCATAGCTCTATTGAGTAACAACTACCAATTTTACGTCCTGTTCCTTAGAACTGCCAGACAATTCATGCATTATTCGTTGTTCTGGCAAGCTAAGATTGGATGGAGAATATAGTACCCTTGATAAAGAGATTGGGTTGGAACAATTGATCATTTGGACATGGAAATTACAGGAGGACTGAGAGGGGAATATATTATGCTTATTAGTGATTTGCAACATTAACTTTGAAACCTTTGTGTCTCTTTTACTTTTTGTCACTGATTTTTCTGGAGTAACTGACTTTCAAGGTGCCTCCTGTTCCAGGGTTCTGGAATCCACTGAGATCCTCTCAACAGACACAGACAGCAGCTCAGCAGAAGACAGTGACTTTGAAGAGATGGGAAAGAATATTGAGAACATGTTACAGAACAAGAAAACTAGTTCTCAGCTCTCTCGGGAAAGAGAAGAGCAGGAACGGAAGGAATTGCAGAGGATGCTTTTGGGAGAAGACAGTGGGAATGACAAAGAGAGGGGCAAAAAGGACAGGAGAGACAAAAAGGGGCTGTGTAAGTAACTGCAGCAACCAGAATATGTCTGAAAATGATGCTGAACACTGTCAGGCTGCTGATCCTGCCTTTCAGAGGAAGGCGTGGATTCATCACAGTGTAAATGTACAGACATGCATATCTAGGTCTTTTTCCTTCTCCTGAGCGGTTACTGTCTGAATGTATATTTAAAGTGTTGTCCTTGCCTGATAATTTGGTTATTTTGAACTATAAGCTCACTCTGGTATTTCTTTAGGTATTTACTTCTGCTTGCTGTTGTGTGTGTCCCCTCGTTTCCTCCTCCCCCCAACACTTATTTCTGAAGTAATTTTCCCAAGATGGTTTCACAAGCAGAAGAGTGTTCTTGCAACCAGTTTGTGGTCCTCTAATTGGATCTTGTGTGTACGCAGCTGTATATGTGAAACAGACAGACACAGTACGTAGGCTGATAGCAGTGTCTGTAATACTGCGTGCTGTAGCAGTTTGTAATTTGTTAATTGGAAGTAAATGAGGTAGTTGGGCAGCTGCCAGACTTGGATCTGCTGTAAACTTGTGTATTTTAAGTACATTCTGAGAGACCACTTGACATGTCCCTAGCTGGCAGGTGGAAGTGACCTGTGAGTGATCTATCTGTATGAGGGTGCTCCAAATGTCTGTTCCTGCTTTGCTTGTGTGCGAGCAAAGTGGAGCTCTGCTGAATCTGGGTCGACGTTATTTTTGCCATTGAAAACCCAGATTGGAAATCGTGATTTGTGGAAGATTGAAACGTGTAGGCTCGCCTTACGTTTTCTTGAATTTGTATCTTGGAAGTTTTTAAGGCTAGAACTGTCCACCATCCTTAATCAATAGTGTTTCTTAAGCATGGAAGAAATTAAAAGCAATTAAAACACTCTTTTTTTAACATCAGCTTCAGGAGCTTCAGCAAACTCTCACAAAGATGATGATACAGCCTCTGTAACCAGCCTTAATTCCTCTGCCACTGGCCGCCGCCTCAAAATCTATCGCACGTTTAGAGATGAAGATGGGAAGGAATATGTGAGGTGTGAGACAGTTCGAAAGCCCTCTGTTATTGATGCCTACTGCCGAATACGGACTACAAAGGATGAAGAGTTCATGTAAGACCGCTAAGATTTTTTCTCCTTGCCTTGCTTTTCTATGTCTAAGTTTTAAAATACTGGAGGCCTGATTTAGAAGCATATTCTTCTGTGTCTGAAGTCTGTGGAGTTTGCACTTTTGATATATGAAATTCAAAACACTGTGCAGAGTGGCACCAGGCGTTCTATTTCTGTGGCATCTAAAGCCATGCAGTTTTGGTTAAAGACAGAATAGATTAAAGGGTAGCTTGTTTTATAACCTTAACGTTATTTATAGTATGTTTGTGCTAGAAAACTGTGTTTTATTGAAGTGCTGAACAACTTGAATCATGCTGGAAGCTAAAGAGCTTAACCTTAGATACCCTGGCTCCTCTGGCGTTTTGTGATAGAGATTCAAGTCCTAGAAAAATTCAGTACCAGGTGAAAGGAAAACACCTGGTAAATCATGAACTCAATTGAAAAACTTCTGTTTATTTTTGGTTTTTGTTTTTCCTCAGACGAAAGTTTGCTCTGTTTGATGAACAGCACCGTGAGGAAATGCGGAAGGAGCGGCGTAGGATCCAGGAACAATTAAGACGGTTAAAACGGAACCAAGAAAAAGAGAAACTGAAGGGCCCTCCAGAAAAGAAGCCCAAGAAAATGAAAGAGCGTCCAGACCTAAAAGTAAGTGTACCCATATGTTAAGCATGCTAATGAATCTTGGGTGTTGGAGAAATGTTTTGTTCTGTGATACACAAAAGTTCTCACTAGGGGATTTTAATGATCCTCTCTGCCTCTAGACTGGGAGTCTGTGTATAAATTCTGATCTGTCACCTTTCCTATATCTTTGTAGCTGAAATGTGGAGCGTGTGGTGCAATTGGCCATATGAGGACTAATAAGTTCTGCCCTCTTTACTACCAAACAAATGCCCCGCCTTCTAACCCTGTTGCAATGACAGAAGAGCAGGAGGAAGAGCTGGAAAAAACAGTCATTCACAATGATAATGAAGAACTCATCAAAGTAGAAGGAACAAAAATTGTCCTTGGAAAGCAACTAATTGAGAGGTAAGGGAAGAAAGAGAGTTACAGATGGGTAGTAAGAAAAAACAATGTAGAGCTTAGTGCAGAATATACCCGTGTATATTAATCACAATATTTTGATTGTATTTTTGCTGCTGCAGCAGGAGAGATTTTGATTATGGTTTTGGTGTTATTTTGGTTGTGTCTTTGATGTTATGGCAGATGGGATCATGGCCAATACTAAGGGGAGACACATGGGTCTGATTCACAGCAGGGCTAGAGAAAGTTTTATGCTGTTTTGTTTTTACCCAGTGCGGATGAGGTTCGCAGGAAATCACTGGTTCTGAAGTTTCCTAAACAGCAGCTTCCTCCGAAGAAGAAGCGGCGAGTAGGAACAACCGTTCACTGTGACTATCTGAATGTGAGTGAAGGTGTTACTGAGCTGATTGCAGCATATCTGTTTCTGCTTGTACCAGCTGGTCAGTTCCTTTACTACTCCTGTGTGTCCTCAGCATGCAACTACAGACACCTACTAAATTGCATAAGATTTCTTTATATTAATAGTTTGCATTTTAGAGCTGCCTTAACAGTTCTGTCTCTGATTTCTTCAGCGTCCTCATAAATCCATCCACCGACGGCGAACAGATCCCATGGTGACGCTGTCATCCATCTTAGAGGGCATCATCAACGATATGAGGGACCTTCCTAATGTGAGTTTAAGCTAAGAGACCAAAAACCTGCCTTAAGCAGCACAGCTGAAATGGATTATATGACGCCAAACTTATGCTAGCCTTTCCTCAGATGACTGTGTCACCCCTTTTCCCCCTGCACTGGCTGTGCTTCCTATGGGCAGTCTAAACAAGTATTCCTTGGTGTTTTTATTCCCACTTTTCTGTGTTGCTCTATTGCAAGTGGTGTTTGGGAAGACTGAATCACGTAGGTTGTCTCAGTTGTTTACTAGGTAAGGCCTTTGAGCTTTGTGAAAGTGGTTGTGGTGTTTTAGCACAGAAGGAGTCATGTATTTGCTTTATCTTTCTGCGTCAGTTGGAAAGATTTGGGAAATAGCTTTTCCTCAGAACTTTGTACGTTTTTCAGATTGCTCTCTGCTATTATGAGCATGTTGATTTATCCTGCAGTTGACAGAATAGTTCTCAGTGTTGATTTACCACGTATGCTGTAAATCTTGTTGATAAATGCAACTCATGTTGCAGTCTTCCACCTACAGAAAAAACACTGATTTCTTAATGTCAGTAGATGGGCTTACATTTGGGCTTACGTTAAGGGAATTAAGTTTTCATTTATAAGGACAAGTAAATTCTTTTAAAATACAAGAATAAAGCTTGCTTACGTATGAACAATTCACATTGAGGTAGCATAATCAATGAGAACAATTTTTTCCTTTTTCTCTTTTCATCCTCAGACATATCCCTTCCACACGCCAGTAAATCCAAAAGTTGTCAAAGATTATTATAAGATTATTACTCGGCCTATGGATTTGCAGACATTGCGTGAAAATGTTCGTAAGCGGCAATACCCGTCACGGGAAGAGTTCAGAGAACACCTGGAACTAATTGTGAAGAACAGTGCGACGTACAATGGTAGGCTATTAACAACGCAGGGGAAGTCTGTTTCTGCTAATGCTTTTACTTTTAGAAATAATGAGAGCAAGAGAAAAGCAGAATAAGGTAACTGTCAGATGACAACTGTAAATAACGTTTTCCAGATATAGCTGAAGGACTGCACAAATGTCAATGGGCTAATTCATAAATAAGAAAGTGGACTCCGTCACTGGAAAAAAAAACACAACTGAATTATGACTGTAATGCAGTAATTGAAGTTCAGTTAATAGACCTACCAGTGACTGAAGAAATCAGTGCATGTGTTAAGTCAAACTGCACTGAAGCAAGGTTCTGCATATCCCCTTAATACAGGGTGAAGCTAAAGAAAGCATCATTTTCAGTAGACTGCTGTGAGCATGTTTCTTCTTTCAAGAGGTGGATTGGTGGAGAGATACCTGTGAACTTATTTTCTCAGTATTATGTTTTAATGAAGCAAACACTGAACCTTTGAATAGAAATGGGAATAATTCACGCCTTTTGGAGCCGTTGCCTTGGATCATGCAGCTCTGAGTAGAGCTTACTGTCATGATTCTGCATTTTTTGGTTCTTAGTTGCGATATTTTTTTCCTTATTTGGGAAGGTCAGAAAACTAGCTTAAAAATATTAGTAGCGTAGGTTCTGCAGGAGAGCATGCAGCTGCTGGGAAAAAGTGCTGATTCATGGAGCAACTGTAGATCAACTGTATTGTAACTGCTGGTAGAAAAGTCTTTGTCCAAAAAGTATTCATTTGGCAGCTAAAATCTCCCAGCTGTGTTGAGTCTCTCCCTGGGCTGCCCAGCAGTCAGGGTGATACTGACAGCACTGGTTTTGTGCCTTTACTGCTTCCTTGTCCTTATTTTTGACAGCTAAGTCCCTGTTTTATCCTAATTACAGAGGTTTTTTCATAGTTCTGTTGCAAATATTTTTTTTTTTGTCTGAGGAATCATTAAATTATTTAAATATCTGTGGTTTTCTGAGTATTCCTTGAATGTCCGTCTTGCTTTCCTCAACAGTTCTGCTCTGCTGACTGTTTTTAATGAAACAAGCAGACATTTTAAGCTTTATACTCCGAGAGCTTAGAAGAGTTGGAGGGCTTAGTGGCCAGTCTTCTGTAGCCACAGCTGCTTTCCCCTATGGTTTCTAAAACTTAATAAAATGTATACCAGAAGTGTAAATATTTGCTACAAATAAATGTTTCCTGTCTTAAAACCTGTTTTAAACTCCAGTAATGATGCATAGTGCGAATATATTTGAGAATAGACTCCTAACTGCAATAGAAATATAACCTTTACTCCTAAGCATTACTGGTTAATTCTTACTGTTGGTCTTTCTAATACTTTGAAATATTACATTATCAGAATGTATTCATTGATGTGGTTTGGAGTTTTGTTTCTTATTTTTCTCCATTTGGGTTCTAAAAGCTTCCATCAGGGCCAGAGTTGTCTCACTGGACTTGCTGTGTGTTTGCAGGGCCAAAGCACTCGCTGACTCAAATATCTCAGTCCATGCTGGACCTGTGCGACGAGAAGCTAAAAGAGGCAAGTCCTGCGAATGAGTTGAGATCAGAGTGGAGGGGGAGGGGTGGTCATTGTGGTTGAGGATAAAGGACATGAGTGGGCAAAAAACAAGGCTTTAAAAAGGAGACCGTAAGGGAACTTGGTTTTTCATAAGGCATATTTGAATTTTTATAATTTTAAATGGTTCTTTTTGGAGTCTCTCTCAAAAAATAGTTGTTCATTCGTTACTCTAGTTACTTTATCTTGTGTGCAGGCTTATATCTAGGCTGTTACCCTCTCTTAATTACAAGGGTGTTCATAAAAAGGTGAATGGGAATCTCTTTGTAACAGTGTTCTGATATTGACAGTGATTAAGCTAGCGTCAGTCATTGGCATTCCGTATTTCTATTGCAGAAGGAAGATAAACTGGCTCGATTAGAAAAAGCAATTAATCCCCTCCTGGATGATGACGACCAAGTGGCCTTTTCCTTCATTTTGGATAACATTGTCACTCAAAAGATGATGGCAGTTCCAGATGTATGTGGCCTAAGTAGAGTGTGTGTGTGTGCATGTTATATGCAAAATATTCTGATTATAGTCCAGTGGCTGAGTATTGCAGTAGAATATACATCTTGTGGCTGTTAATACACTGTAAAAAAAAAAAAGAAAAAGAAAAAGTGCTGTGTCAGGGTGCTGGCCTGTGATTCTCTGACTGGCAGACATTCCTGTACTGACCCCATTCACTGGAGTAATGGTCCAGAAGTGAAAGCAGAGCTCCTGTCCTTTTTCCTGCTGCTCTTACTCCTTAATTAATGCCTACGTCGACCTCTCATTAGTAGAAAGTCACTGGTTTTCATTACCAGTTTTCACTGTAAGACACATTTTTCTCCTACTGATTGCAGCACTTGCTTTTGTCGATGGCAAAGCACTCTGTGCAGTTTTCGGGTGCAAACCAAACACAGGCTGATTTCTCATTGATCAAGTCCACCCAGTGTTGTACTAGCTTGTTAGTAAAAAAAGAACCAATAAAACTGATTTATCTATGGTGTATACTCTGTATGAACGGAGTAAAAAGCAAGAGACTGTAGTGGTTAGTCTGAATGCCAGTTCCCTTTAATATTTTGTTGGTTCCATTCTCTGTTCATTTCATTTCTGATGTTTAGAAAAAGATGTTAGAGTTTTCCTGTGGCATCATACCATACCGAGCTGTGCAAACTATTTATAGCCCCCCGGTGTGAGATTAGATCTAAGTTTATGTTTGTTTACTGTACAGTGATTGTTCTAGCTGAGCACTCTAGTTATATTGTGGAAGAAACAGTGATAGTAAATAGAAGAATCTTTTGTATGATTATTTTGTATTACATATTACACTATCAAACGGGTATCAACAGGCCTAGTTAAACTAGTTACAACTAGTACATTTTTATTCTGTGTCCCCCCTGAAGTGAAATTACTGGATTCAAGATGCTGTGCGATAAATACTTCCCCTACATTTTGAATGTTAATCTGTTCTGGAGACTTGCTTTATGAAATTCGTAGTTCAAACTGGAATAAAACTTACATGGAAGCTTTCTAACCTTGTCTGTTTTCTTTCTTTCAGTCTTGGCCGTTTCATCATCCGGTCAATAAAAAGTTTGTTCCTGATTATTACAAGGTCATTGCCAATCCAATGGATCTAGAGACCATCTGCAAGGTGCGTAGCGTGAACTGAGCAGGTACTTGAGAAATGTTTAGACTTGATTACTTACTGGGTGACAATTTCTTGCAGAATATCTCCAAACACAAGTACCAGAACAGAGAGACTTTCCTGGACGATGTTAACCTCATCCTTGCCAACAGCATTAAGTACAATGGTAGGTGGTGAAAATAAGGCTCCAGCCTTCTCCTTAAATGAATACAGCTGAGCACCTGTTCTGTAGTGTTGTCAAAGCCTGAAGCTATGAATCCTGAGCTTGATTGTTTCTTTCCTTTCTTGCTGAGAGAGGAGATGCCTAAACAGTAACATTTTTGCTGTTACATGGTGCCTTATTTATTATTTTGCTCTGTGGATTTGGGGCAGTTACATTTCGGAAGGATTTCCTGCTTGTGCACTACACATTTGCACTACACTTCACTCTTAGTGATTTATTTCTGGGAATGTACTTGAACCTGCCATGGTACAACTTTCCCAAATAATATTTTTAATGCTGGAACAAACTGGTTGCTCTTTGTTAGCGGAATGTGAACCCTGCTTTATGTTTCTCCTTACATCAGAAAGTGGTGGGATTTGGGGGACCTGTCTTATCAGGGCTGTGTAACCAAAAACAGTCTTTCTGTCTCACCAGCTGGTGCTGTGCAAATGTCACAATGCATAAAGAGATTTGTTTATTACTACAGGGCCAGACAGTCAGTACACAAAAACAGCCCAGGAGATCGTAAACATCTGTTATCAAACTTTAGCTGAGGTACGTGGACAAGTCTGTTGTAATGTTTTTGTGTGTTTGGGTGTTCTGTACTGGAACCTTAGCAAGCTTCTTTGTTCTTAGTACGATGAGCACCTGACTCAACTGGAGAGAGACATCTCTACTGCTAAGGAAGCAGCGCTAGAGGAGGCAGATCTGGAAAGTCTTGATCCTATGACCCCTGGTCCCTACACTCCACAGGCAAGTGACTACACAAAGTTTTCTTTTGTTTATTTGTTTCTTTCTTTCTTTTTACGTTTCAGTTTCTTGAATATTTGATCTTGAGGTGCTTCTTGTTTACTGTTTTCAGTCAGCCTGCAGCTTATCTTTTAGGCTTTTTTTTTTTTTTTTTTTTTCTTATTCTTGACTTGGGCTGTTTGGCTGTTTTTAAAAACATCAGTAAAAATTTTCTGTCACTTGGAATGACAGACTCATTCCTGAAAAACAAAATTGCCTTTGTGGTATCAAGGGCAACTTAAATTCTTATTGCTGAAAATGTTTATTGCTTCTCTGATGTGGAATTTGCCTGATAAATTAGGAAACAGTTCAGGGAATGTCACCCTAGTGTCTGAGGTGTGTCTTTTGTTACTTGGGAAAAACTACTGAAGTTCACAAGCTCTGTAAGATTGGTCTGCTAATATCTGAATGATCAAAATCTGAATGTTGTATTATACCCAGTGCAGGAAGGCAGAGCAAAGCTTTCTTTGTAGTTATTCTGTACGTACCAACTGTGGATGACTAATTTTTCTGTTCTGTGCATGTCTGGTGTGATTACATCTGGAAAGTTGCATTTAATTTTAGTTAAGTCAGAGCAGAAAAGAAGGTCTTGACGTTCAAGAACAATTTAAGGACCTATGAAGAAAAACATTTAAGAAAAACAAATTTAAAATTTGTATAGGCAATACATAAACAAAAGTTACATGGCTGGATCCGGGATAGCAGTCTAAAATTTCTGGGCAATATTTAATATAGTCATCCTTTCCCACCAAAACAAGCAAACAACAACAAAAAAAACAAACACAACCCCCTGTCACCAACAAAAACAAACAAAACAAATGCCATTCAAGAAGCTAAAAAGAAATTGCTAGCAATGATGATTTCATGTAATGGGGTGGGAATACTGAAACTGAATGACACAGAAAAAGACCTGCTTGGCAGTGCGAAGTGCCAGGCAGCAATGGAGTCTTTGGAGATCGGTTGTTGGAACAATACTGATGCATTTTAACCAAGATTAAATGGAATGGAGCACTATCCCAACTCCTCAGAGAAACAGGGACTAAAATATCGTTCTTCTCTCCATCTGATGGTTTCCTTCCCACGAGCAGTGTTATCTGTTCTGATTTTTTTCCAAGTTGGTGATTAGGAGAGGAAGAGAGGCCTGAGCAGTGAATTGCTTATTAGTTGTCTTTTCTCCTGCTCCGTCTCTGAGAGCTGCTTCTCTCTGCCTGCTGAAGCAAGCGCCTCCCCTGAACTTGTCATCTGATGGCCACCTTTTCCCCGTGCTTCTTGGCTGAAGGAGCATTCCTGCTTCCTACGCTCCCAAACTTGTCACAGATGGCAGGTCTGCTGATGGTTGCTTGGCTTTCGTTCAAATGTAGTTGTGATGACTAATACTTATCTCCCCATATGTGTCTTCAGGAGCTGGACTCAGGATATAAAAAGCAAATGCAGCAAGTAGAGAGCTGTCTATGGTTGACATGTCTGTTTAAATTCTTAGGAAGCCTGTTTTGCCTAATTTAAATGGTATTACTTCTGCTCTTAACACTTTTAGGATTGCCATGATATTTAAACTGTGTATTTAAAAGGGCATTTCATCAAAATCCTAATCTGTAGTTTCTCATTAACCATTCAAAGGTCAAATTGAATGCAAACTACAGGCTTTTAGAGCACTTTACCCAAACCCCTGGTTATATCTCTTATGTTAGTTTTAGGGAATCTTGAGACAGTGATTTACACAGAATTGATTGAAAGTTGAAGCTCGGCTATTTCATACGTGATAAAGATGTTTTTTCCAGTTCCGAGAGCAGTGGCTGTGGTTACCCCACCTCCATTGTAGAAACACAAAAAGGGCCCTGCTGAGTCAAACCAAAGGTTGATGTAATCAAGTGTTCTGTCTCTGGCAGGGACTAGAAGTGGATGCAAAGGTACAGTGATTCGTCTTATGGGTAAGCCTTCCTGGCAATTGGCAGCTCAGGCATCTTGAACTGGAGTTGCATCTGGACCGTGGTCTTTATGAGCTGCAGGGAGGCCTATTCTCTATAGACCTGTCCGATCCTTTTGGAGTTCACTGACAATTTTGGCCTCTGCAGGACTGCACCACATAGGAGTACTGCCTTCCATTTTAAAATCGGCTATTTGGCAAACTTCAAACCTGCGGTTGAGAGCCATTGCGTTTCACCATCTTTGATCTTCTAAGGATAAATGCTTATTTTGTTGAACCAGCCTTTAGTAATATAAACACTGTGCCAAACAAATGCATTTTGCATTTAGTTCTGAAATCCCAGATTTGCCTCTCTAGATATTATTTTAGTGCCATGTCAGACACTCCTTTCACAACCCCAGAGAAGCGAGGAACTCAGAATCCTCCATCTTTTCACGTGCTTGGAGAGTTGGGTTGTATGAGCAAATTACTGAAAGGAGGCAACTGCTTGGTGGGAAACAGGTGACAAAAATCAGCAGGCTTCCCAAGCAGAAAAGGGAACCTGTTTCAAAAGCTGTGTAATTTCCTTCATTTTGAGTGCTCTGATGGGAAAGCAAACATGTAAAGAGCACTGGGAAATTTGACACTGCAAAAGAATCTGCCTAAGGCCAGATATTTGTTTGCTTCACTACTTCTGGGAGTAGAAACCTGGTGACTCACACTGCGGAGTGCTAATATGCAATCCCTTATTGATTCTGAATAGGGAAATGGCGAAGTATATCCTACAGTTTTGCAGGATGCTAATTAGCTTGCTGTGGTTTCATCCAGTGATGATTAGAATCTGTACAAACCCCTAGGAAGAGATAGGTCTGGGCTGCCACTATGGATACATTCTCGTAAAAGAAAAAAGCTGACAGGTTACAGGTATTAAATCACCACAAATGAACTGGTTACGGTAACCATTGAATATTTTTCTTAGTGTTTACTCTGTATTAAACAAGAAAAAAGATGTGTTAGAGGAGAAGGACTAGCAGAAGGAGATAAAGTAATATAGGCATGAAAATAGATGATCAGGAGGAGAAAGGAGATGAGGAGGGCCATGAGATTGAAGATGGTACTGTAAAGACATGGGGAGCTATTCTGAGCAATCCAGACCAATAGAGATTGAGTATGAATGGGTCCATTTATTGTTTTGGTTGTCTGAGGCTTTGAGAATGCCTTCTAGATTTGGAAGTTCTTCAAGTTTTCTACAGATTTCCAGTTTACAGTCTCTAAGACACTCTGCATGTTCTCTCTACCTTGTACTCGTGGTGAGTGGGGGAAGAATGGAAGAGAAGGGCAGGAGAAAATGTGTTGGAAACTGCTGTCTGTTTTGAAAATATCCCACGAAAACATTCACTTTTTAAGATCTAGTGATCCTTTCCAGAAATATGCTAGGTAAACAAAGAACTTGGACACTTTTAAGGCTGGAAATTTCCTTTTCGCAGATGAGCACATCAGGTAAAGGTGTGTGGAGACACTGTGCTCTCTGATCTTGGAATAAAGAGAGAGGATCCTTGCTCTGAGAGTGAGATCAATATATGCTTCCCCCTACCCTCCCACCTCCCGTTTCCCTACCCATCATTGTGGTCTGGATGTCCGTCATACCCTTTGGCTCGTGTCGAAGAGCACCTTCCTCAATGGTATTGCTATTTGTGTTCCCCATTCAGATGCGCCAGGGGCGAGGTAGGCTGGGCGAGGAAGACTCTGACGTAGATATTGAAGGGTTTGATGAGGATGATGATGGGAAACCTAAGACTCCAGCCCCAGTGAGTATATTTCCAGAAACCCAGCCAGTCTATGTGTTGACTTGTGTCCTTGTGGTGGAAGTCTCCATAGCATAAGGGTTGTCTTTGTGTCTGGCACCCTGAAAGACAGCAGTATTCGTAGCAATAGCTAGACACTTAAATGTAGCGTTAAATGTTAGCATTATGAAGCGAGAGAATACTTTGGAGGGAACTGGATGATAAACAGTAGGCATGTGCTGGAAGTGGCAGTAGGTTATATGTTGTTTGATCTTCACTGTCCCTGTCCTGTATGACCTAGGAAGTTGAAGATGCGGATGGTGACCTTGCTGATGAAGAAGAAGGATCAGCCCAGCAGCCTCAGGCCAGTGTCCTCTATGAAGACTTGCTCATGTCAGATGGAGAGGATGATGATGATGGGAGTGATGAAGAAGGAGATAATCCTTTCTCGTGTATGTTTCCTTTGTTATATAAAAAAGGTTGAATAGGAACCGGTCATTCACAAACCCAGCTAATCTGCTGTATGTCTTTGTGGTGGTAAGGAAAGAAGAGAGCAAAATAGGGATGTGTTGGCCATGTGGTCTGGTAGTCATAAAGGAAGAGAGAAAGGGCAAGATGAATAAAACACATAAATGGAACTCAAAGTGAAACGGGAGTATTTTGAGTATGGATACAGAAGGAAGAGTTAAGATCTGGTCAAATATATTTCATAGGGAATTTGCACGTGGTTCAGAAAAGACCGGGACAATGCATCGGTGTGCACAATATAATTGGGCAGAGTTTAGTTAAAGCAGAACATTTATTTTGACATGAAACATTGTGGACAAAGTTATCAAGATCTGGAAGTGGAGTGTGAAAGTTCTTCATGTAGTTTCCCTGTTCTACTAAAGAAGTTGCCGTGCAGAATAGCATATGGTAGTATTTTGAGATGGCTTCTGAAAAATATTAGGTGGAGATTTGTTCAGAACTGACAAGTAGATCAGGCCTTTTAAGTAGTGGGGGTAATTAGGTTGTTTTTGAATGTCAGAAATGGGTATGACCTCCCAGATACCATTTCTAGTACATTTTCAATAAACTGCTTTGCAATATTGTCAATATTGTAGCCTTTCCAGAAAGACAGTGGGTATGTCACTGACAGAACAAACCTGTGGATTTATGACCAAATGTCGGTTTATTACACAGCTATCCAACTGAGTGAGAGTGGCAGTGATTCAGATGTGGAGACCAATCCAGTGAGACCTAAACAGCCTCACGTTCTTCAAGAGAACACGCGAATGGGCATGGACAATGAAGAAAGCATGATGTCTTACGAAGGTGATGGTGGGGAGACATCTCAGGTTATGGAGGACAGTAATATCAGGTAATTAGAGCTGAGAATCTTGTTACAGTAACTTTTTCTTCAAAACAAAATCTGTTCTCTTAAAGGTTTCTGAAGTATTTATTGTGAAAAGCTGAAGAATATCTTGTTTTTTAACTTATTCTGTCACTGGTTTTAATGCGGCAGCCATAATTGCAATTTACTACTTATTGACAGAACTTTGGTTTTGCTGTTAGACTCTAATGAAAAAACTAATGAAAAAGAATATGGTGTAATAAGAGTGTATCGTTTCTTCTAGCTATGGCAGCTATGAAGAACCAGACCCAAAATCCAACACAAGAGATACTAGCTTCAGCAGTATTGGAGGATACGAGATCTCCGAAGAAGAGGAAGAAGAAGAGGAACAGCGTTGTGGACCAAGCGTATTAAGTCAGGTCCATCTGTCTGAGGATGAGGAAGACAGTGAAGATTTCCATTCCATTGCAGGAGACAGTGACTTGGACTCAGATGAATAACCTAAGGAAAATCCTTTTCCCTGAGATGATGGTCATCTCGGGCTGCTCTTGGCTCCAGTGTTTCTGTTGTCCCAGTTTGGTACAAGGAACAATGTGGTGCAGACTGTGTTAACAAGGAGTAGCCTTTTTATATATTTTAATCAGTTACAGAATGTGAGGCTGAGTAAGTACGTGGTGAAGAATGATCTTTAGACAAGCACGTCCTGCTGACGTATTGGGTTGCTGTGCCCTTTTGTAGTTCTAGAATCCAGATGAAGACTTCATGAATTTGTTCTTCATTTTTTAACAGATGTAAAATATTTATCGTAATTACTAACTTGGTGAATTCATGCATTGTTCATCAGGGGAAAAAATGGTTGCTCTGAGTAAAATTCATGCTGTTGTTTTGATAAAAAATTATAAAACATTTCTTATATCTTAAAGGGAAAGCTTTTGTTTGGGAGCACAGTATGAGTGCGCTAACAGCTTATCCCAGGCTGGTTTTGGTAATTGCTTAACCGCCTTGAGTACTTCAGTGAACAGCTGCCCTATTTTTTTTTGTAAGTTGCAATTAGTCCCAGAAATCAGACTTTGCTAATTTGAGTCTTCAGCAATTCCCAGGCTACTTGTGTTCTAAAAATAGCTCTCATTAATCCTGGGAGCGAGCCTCCTTATTTTTAGCCCTCCGACAACAAAGACTGTGTACAGAGCCCCGCTGCCGGCTGGGGCGATGTAAATAAAACTCCACAAACTGTCAAGCTTTGCTCTTTTTATTGCTGTTTCACCCCCCACACACCCCTGGGGGCTGTTGGGGCCGGGGCAGGGGAGGCTCGAGGCGCTGCGCAGCCCGGGCAGGGGCTGGGGGGCTGGGAGCCCCCCGACCCCCTCAGGGGCTCCCCTCGGGGCGGGCGGCGGCCCTGAGGCGCCCGGCCCAGCCTCGCCTTCCCGGCGTGCCCCGCGCACGCGCAGTGCAGCCGCGTTTGTCGCAATGGCCCCGCGCGGAAGGATACCCGAGTGACAAAGCCTCTCCCCGCCCGCCTCGAAGAGGCGCGGGGCGGAAGGAGACGGAGGCGGTTCCTGCGGGATCCCTCCGCGGGACTCTTTGGCGCGGGGAGCTAGGTCCGGCGGCCGCCATTCGGCTCGCCTCCGCCGCCGCCGCCAGCGCCATTTCGGGAGCCGCCGCCTCAGCGCGCCGCCCGCCCCGAGGGCAGCCCGGGCCCGCTCCGCCCGCATCGCCCCCCCTTCCCCGCCGCCTCCTCGTCCTTCTCCTCTCGCCGCCCTCCCGCCGTCATGGCGACCTCCGTGGGGAACGTGGCGGACAGCACAGGTACGGGCCGCGCTCGGGGCCGCCCCGCCGGGCCGGGCTCTGCCCTCACCGGGCACCTCCGGGGGCCGTTCCGCCAGCCCGGGGCCGCGCCTGCCTCGGCCGGAGCGCGGCGCTCCCTGCCCGCGGGGGCCGCTCCCAGCGGAACTTTCCAGAAGCGGCCCCCGCCGCCTTTGTGGCCGGGAGCCGCGCTGCGGGGCCGCTCGGCTTGCGTTGAGCCCGGCGGCTGACGGGACCAGGGCGGCCTGACCCGCTCCCAGCCGCTCCCCCGGGGCTGGGGGCCGGCCACGAGGGGTCCCGCTACCTCGGCTGCCCTGCCGTCCAGGGGAGCGAGCTCGCTTTCTCCCCCTCACAATCAAATGCATTTTAAACCCGTGGTGAAAGGGAAGCGCGGCTGTACCCTCCAGGTTTTTAGGGTCTCCTCTAAGCAGAGGGGAAGGAAAAGCGTGAAAATCTGAGGCAGCGTCTCGGAAAAGCGTGGGGGGAAGCAGGATGCGTGGGGAGAGCCGGGGTAGCGGGGAGGAACGGGCAGTACAGCGGCTGGGCCGGACACGCGGCCACGAGGCAGTGGAGAGCTGCACAGCGGGGTCAGCTCGGCCAGCACTGCTCCAGGCACCGAGGCTGCAGCATCTGGGGGCCCTGAGCCCCTTGAGGAGCTGAGAAGGACGAGCCCGGTGCCGTCACCTGCTCCCTGTCACCAGCACCTCCCGGCTGGAGGCGGCTGCTGCCCCTGCCTGGGTGAGGTTGAGCAGGAGTGAGGTGCTCAGGAGGTTGTTTCTGGGGGAGAAAAGGTTTAAAAGGTCTAAAAGGTCTCCTGTGCGATTGTGGCACTGCTGTGCGGGTCTTTAATCTGCCTGCGTCCTGCACAGCTTGCAGGAGAGGTTGTGGCACGCACCGGGCTTTGCCAAGGTCATCGTCAAAGCGTGCAGAGCAGGCTCACACAGGTGCACAAATGGATGCGAGTAAGCCCCGATGAGGGGTTTTTCTGCCTGTGGCTCTTGCTGGTAGTGCTTTCTTGAGAAATGGGTTGGGTGAGCGGCCGTGAGTGCGCGTTAGGGGCTCTTTGGGCAGTGTGACTGCTGTTCTGCGGCAGCGTGATGGAAGTTCAGCTCGTTCGGGACGCGGGGATTGCAGCTGTTTGCTTCCCAGCAGCGACTCCAGGGGATTTCTGCTAAAATATTTACTCGGAGGTGGATGACTGGATGCTTTATGCCGAGGGATTGATTTGCTTTATGTCTGCTCAGGGGAGCGAGGGGGGATTGTTTTGGGAAGATACTGATAAACGGGAGAGAACGTTAGTGCCCTCATTTTGTCACTTGAGCTGGTGATTGTTATTCCCAGGTGCTGTCACATTAAATACAGGATTTCTGCAGTGTCCTTTCTCTGTTGCCTGCAGAGTTACAGCTTCAGTTTCGCTCCATGCTCGAGCAGGCCGCCTGTCCTGTTCAGGTAGCAGCCCAAAGTTTCTTTCCAAGTGTTCCCCAGACTCCCAGTCTAAACCTCTATGGGTTTTATCTTTATTTCTTGCCTTAGCACAGAAATTTAATCCCACTATTGATACTGAAAGGAGAAATGACTCCTGTCCATGGGCCACGTGCTTCCTCCGTCCGGCCTCGCCGTGGCTGCGTGTGAGCAGCGCCTGGAGCGCACCCGGCCCGTGTGGCTGCCGCAGGAGGGAGCAGGAGCAGCAGGGCCGTGTGCTGGGCTTCTGCTGTCACCTCCACGCCGAGTAACGGTTACGTCTGCCCACTGCCCTGATTGTTAACCGGGCACTGAAGTCTTTTCCCTCCGTCTGTGGCTCACAAAGCTGTGAAGCGAGGTCCTAGGAAACAGGGATTCACCTGATTGCAGGTGCTTGGTTAGTCATGGCTCAGGTATCTGACAGGCGGTAGTTTTGCTAGTTCCAGCTTTAAATGAGCCTTCAGTTCACAGCACAGAGACAGTATGATCTGGAAAAACAGCTTCAGTTGGGTCACATCAGTTCTTATTTCAAAATCAGATAGCGCTAAAAGAAACTCATGAGAATAGTTGAAATAACTGCATCAATCCGGAGGTCATAAAATGGACGTAGGTAATAACTCACAGCCTAATGTCTTTGTGATTGTTTTGCCATCTTTGAAACTGTTTTTTGAGAATTTTTAGAGGATTCTCGTAGCATGTGGCTGCAGAATTGTGTACTCAGCGACGGAGGTATTTGCCTTTATTCGGTAGGATTTGTTTCATGGCATCAGCAATGCAGAACTGCCTAGGTGCGGGTGGGAAGTACCGGAGAAAGGAATGAAGTGACTGCAAAGTGCTGGAAATGCTGGACTTGTGAGGGAAAAATAAAGGGATACCTGCAGTAAGGAAAGCTTTTAATTGCAAGACCAAGTGCTGTAAGGGCAGAAAGTGAAGGCACTCTAGGATGAACAGTTACGAACAGTGGAGGGTTTTTCCCAAGCTGCAGTTGTGTGTTCCAACACAGCTGTCTCTGTGAGGCAGTGAACTCTTCACACAGAAGCTTGTTGTATCTAAAAGGTGTTTATTGAAGTATTTTGTTCTTCATGAATGCATCTCAATATTAAAAACGCTTTGTCCCTCCTGTTCCAGCGAAGCCTCCCGAAGTAGGAGCTGCTTTCCTGTACCCTCTCCTTGTGCTTCCTTCTGTAGGCCAGCAGTAACCACTGGAGCTTGTTTTGGTCTCGTCTGATGCCCTCCTCAGGCCAGCGCTTTATTCGGTGGAGGAATTATTTGCTGTAGATAACCCAGGCAGCCTAGAGGTTTAAAGGAACGTTGTGCATTACCCATTTGTCTTCAAGGGCTTCCACACGATACCGATCTGCTGGCATAGCAAAACTTCCTTTTGTTCAAGTCCTTTGAAGTCTTTGTCTGCTGTCCTTCATTTTCCTGTCAATTTTTTAGAACTTTTAATGTTACAAAGCTCTAGATTTACAGTCTGGGGGGAGGCTAAGGAAACTCATTGTGTTGCTCGCACTGCTGCTGTTACGAACCGCAGTAAGTGTCAGGAATAGCTTCAGGTATTTTTCAGGTTCAAGGAAAGTGGTCGATTTCTGTCTTGCAATAGCTGTGGATGTGTTTCCGGACACTAACCGATGAAGCCATGTGCTTGTACGCAGTGTTAGAAATGCCATAGCAGCAGGTGGGAGCCTGCAGATCTGAGGGCTCACACCGCCGCTTGCCGTAGTGTTTATGTAATTTCAGACATCTTCATCCTTTAGTTCTAAACACTTTTTTTTTTTCACATTTGTTTTGTTTTTGTTTTGTTTCTTTTGTTTGGTTTCCATTATCTAACTTTTTGTTTTCCCCCTTAAATGTTTTGGTGACTCTCCAGAACCAACGAAACGTATGCTTTCCTTCCAAGGGTTAGCGGAGTTGGCTCATCGCGAATATCAGGCAGGAGACTTTGAAGCAGCAGAGAGACACTGCATGCAGCTTTGGAGACAAGAGCCTGATAATACTGGTGTGCTTTTATTACTGTCATCCATTCACTTCCAGTGCCGCAGATTGGACAGGTAGGAGAACCGGGGGCTTCGGTCGAGTTTTCCTTTGAGTTTGTGCCTGCAATGGTATCGAGCGCAGCTGAAAAAACACTCACCTAACACGGGCTTTATCTCTGACTGCAAATACTGACCGACTTCATGGCAGCAGTAAGGGCTCGTCAACAATAACGTGCTTTTTGAATTCTTCAGGGTAAGAGGAATGCAAATGTTGCAAAGCTAGCAATTCCCAAGCAACAGATCTTGCTGTTCCTCTCGTTCTTTCACACTGTATGCATTAATATTGGAGCCTCAGCCACACTTGTATGTACCAGTTATTTGCGCAAGGAAACAAAAGTCTTTATTCCGCTTGCAGCGTGGGGTTTGTTTATTTTAACTCTGGGAGCGATTGTTTGCAGCAGAATGGTATGGCTCAGGGAAGGATTCTGTCTCGTGAAGGTTGGCTCTGCGCTCTTTCTGCCTGCCTGTTCCTGATCTTGCATTTTCTGTCGAGCATTTTGAAGGGTAACTGTTCTGGCTGCAGATCTGTGTGTGCTGGGAAGGAAGTAACTTGGAACTGGGATTTGTTCCATGTAGGTTTCTAGATGAGGTTGTAATAACAGTTCAGATATGGGAAAGTAAAATGGAGGAGGACAGGACGGAGTTTTACATCCACACCTGTCTCTTAAATCCTTTTTCTTGAAAAGAAAGTCAAGTGAAACTTTGCCTAGAAAAAGAGCATAAAACTGTTGCTTAACAGAATGTCTGCAGTGCTTTCTGCAGCTGCATTCAGGCTGGTGAGGAGGCTTGAAGCCCACCGATTGTGACTGAGTTGTCTTTCTTCAACAGAATC
The DNA here is from genome assembly GCA_011076525.1 of Nettapus auritus. NCBI lineage: Eukaryota > Metazoa > Chordata > Aves > Anseriformes > Anatidae > Nettapus > Nettapus auritus. The sequence continues at coordinate 9,699,725 of CM021768.1, forward strand.
TGAAAGAGGAGTAGGGGAGAGGATAGTTGAAACTAGGAGAAGCCAGATCTGTAAATCCAGATTTGTTGGCTGTGGGTTTGGCTTGCTTAAGCATGAACGTTGGCTAAGTAACGAGGCAAACACTGCAAGTCAGGTGTCTTGTTCACTTGTTGAATGTTTTCCAGGTCTGCTCACTTCAGCACTTTGGCCATTAAACAGAACCCGCTGCTGGCCGAAGCCTACTCGAATCTGGGCAATGTGTACAAGGAACGTGGACAGCTGCAAGAAGCTATCGAGCATTACAGACACGCCCTGCGCCTCAAACCAGATTTCATTGACGGATACATTAATCTGGCTGCTGCGCTGGTAGCCGCAGGAGATATGGAAGGAGCAGTGCAGGCATACGTGTCTGCCCTTCAGTACAACCCTGTGAGTACGCGCTGCGCTTCGCTGCTGGGTCGCTTCTGTGTCTCTGAATGCCTGCTATCAACTCATCTGCTGCTCCGATTTGGGGTTATAACTCTTTAAGTTTTTAGTAAAAATTGTGTTAGGCTGCTGTCTTCTGATTATCTTGCGTTGTTCTCAAACGGTCTGTGTAGTGCTACGCAGTGTGATGAAGGTGTCTGCTTGCTGTTGCATCACGAGTGTCTGTTTTGTCAAAGATCTTTAAAATGCAGCACTGGTCTGTGTGTGCGGCCTTCCTGTGCAAAAGCAAATGCAGCACCACTCCAACAAGAGCTTGGGATCTTGTGCTGCGTTCTTCAGCCTATGAGAACTTGTCAAATCACGTTAAGCAGCGTGACTAGGAGAGTGTGCATTGCTGAGGAGTACTGCCAGGTGGTTTTTATTACAAAAGCGGAGTTTTACTTAGGTTAGAAACTTTGTTAGTGTTGACTCAGCTGTTCTCATTCTCTGTGGTCTACAATAGACTGCAACGGCAGTGCCCAGCAGTGTGTGCTGTGCCTGCAGAGGGAGGAAAAAGAGCAAGTGGCTTCTGGATTCACGGGGAAGAACAGGGAGGTGAAACTGTTGAGGATGCAGGAAGCGAGGTCGTTATATATAATGTGAGGTCTCGGGAAAAGCTGTAATGGGGTAATTTAAGAATACAGGTTAGCAGTAGTGCTTAAAAAAATAATAAAATTGCCCCCCAAAAATAAACAATGACTGAAAAAGAGGCTTCAGATACTTCACATGTGGGAAAAAAATGAAGCTGCTTGTGAGGTCACTTGAACCTTCTGTTCTTTCATATCTCTACAAACAGGAATTGTATCACCTGGTTCCTAATTTCTTCTTGTTGTGTTTTTACAGTACTAAAATCAGTCAGATCTCTTGGCTCCAATGTTAGGTCATGAACAAATGTTTTAAGTTTGTAACGTATTTTCTGGGAATTGACGCGGAGCTGTAGAGGACTGGGGAGTTCCACTGCAGGGCCTGCGTGAGGACCTCGGGGACATCTGTGGAGTCCCGAAGCTGACGGTGTGCCTTTGATTTTTCAGGACTTGTACTGTGTTCGTAGTGACCTGGGGAACCTGCTCAAAGCCCTGGGTCGCTTGGAAGAAGCCAAGGTAGGTGTTGAGTAGAATACATGTAAACGCCAGTGTTTTGAAAACTTGAACTTTGCACCAAGTCTTCAAATCTGCGTTGATCTACAGACAGTCTGAGAAACTGCTGAAAACTGAAGGCACTGAAACACCCCAGAGTAGTTGCAGGGCAAGATATGGCATGTCCATGTTTAAAAGGTGGTTTAAGTCAAGAAATGGAACGTTCCCGAGCCTTCCTGCTGAACTAGACTATCCGATACCATTCTGAAGTATTGGGCAGGGGCTCCACCATGCTCTTATCTGGAAATAATAACAGTCCTTCAAATCTGAGGCTTGCCTGCTGCTGCCAAGCAGAGAGCCTGTGGTTAGCTCGAGATCCCTGTACGATGCAGGTGCTATTGAAAATGCTGCTCTTCTAAAGTCCTTTGTGGCTTGTAAGTGGAGAAGAAACTTATCCAAATGTTACCTTGTAATATTGGCTTTGAAAGATTTTTATTCTTTTTAACTTTTCCCTTCCCTCGATAGTGGAAGAAAGGCTAGTAAATGATCAATAGCTGCAGTATGCGAACCCCCAAATAACTTTTCTTCACGTCTTCCCTTCTCCCCTCCCTAAAATAAAGAGATCAGAAGGACAAAGCTGGTTTGTTCGGAAATGAACTGATCGAAAGAAAACTTGCTGTAGTGGAAAGGTGGCTTCTAGCAGTCTTGTGTTTCCTAAACTGAGAATTTGAACACCAAGATGAGTTTAAAATTCTTGGCATGTTACAACTCGGATTGCACAAAGAAATCGTCTTGTTACAAGCCACCTTACGCGTCCGCGCTGCAGGGGTGAGGAGTGTGGAGAGATCAGAAAGCCTCTGGACTCCACGTCCGTCGCTCCAAGCCCCACGCGCATGCTAACAAGTGGAGTGTATGAACAGCGTAGCTGTCTGTTTGGCTGCAGCACCATCGGGGAGGGCTGGGGTCTTTGCGGGTAAGGGGAGCCTAGCTTCAAAGTTGATTATTGCTTTGGATTTCTCCGAACAACTTGGATGCGCGAACCGTCCTAGGCCAGCGTCATCGATTTGGTCAGATCCAGGTTGAAAACGTTCCGTGGTAGCGCTAACAGTTCCAACAGTCTTTGAGACACTTGGTTCTCAGCCCACCAAGCGGACAGCTAACATGAATTGCACTTCACTGCAGCTTTAGTGTGACTGGTATAGGCCAAGACACTGCGCCTGCCTTAGGTTGCTGACTTCTTTGTTTCAGAGCTCTGGAGACACCTAGTTTGAAAGTGATATTCCGTTTTGTGAGAACTTAATAAACGAGGAAAAACATCTGGAGTAAATTGCAACGTGTTTCTTTGGTTATCAGTCCATTTGAAAGATCAAGCCAGCGAGTTCCTTGCAGTTTGAACTAAAATTTAATTTCTTTGTAGATACTTCAGAGCCTTTCTTCCAAAAAAAAAGTCCCTGCTGTATGCAATTGCCCTGATTAACCCTCTCCCTTCTGCATGTCTCCCTTGTTACAGACAGATTGTCCTCATTCCCATGTGTTAAGACATATCCAAAAAAATTGCAATTGCTTTGTTGAACTTTTACTAATGATCTTGTTTTATTTTCTCTCTTGTTTTTGGTTTTTCACCACTGATATTGTATTTAGAAGGTTTCAGGTGGGTGAAACCTCCTATTCCATGCGTAAGGTGCCTCGCTGAAGGGAGCTCGAGGCCTGGATCTAGGGCAGACACACACCTCCTCCTCCTCTTCCAGCAAGGAACGCACCGAAAAGTCACATGATGAGAAATATGGTAACGGGTTTGTAACTGCCACAGCAAAACCATTTGCCTCCATGCCTGAATCTTCTGTCTTGTGGCTTCAGAAACAGCTTAAAATATTTAATTACGAGCAAGTAATGTAAGAATGTTTTATACTAGTAGCCACAAATTCTTTCAAAGAAATAAAGTAAAAGTAAATTAAAATATTTTTTTAAAGAAGTAATTGGAGATAGTTAATAGTAAAGCTTCTAACTCTTCTGGTTGTTCATTTTTTTCCTTTTTTCTTCTTTGTTTGGATTGCAGCGTTCTGCTCTTCTGATGATGCGCTGTGATCCTGCAGTAGCGCAAAGGCTGCGCAGCGGTAACGCGCATTGCGTGCGATTAAAGCCCTCGCGAACGGTTGACTGGATGATTAATCTCGGGTTGGGTGCCTGCCCAAGCTCCAGGCGCTGGCCTTTCGGACGCAATTGGCTCGGAACGCTTTTGGACTCCAGACGTCAAATTTAACGTGCAAGTTTTTGTGTGGGCCTGTCTGGTAGATTAATGATTCTGGTTGGCCGTTCGCTGCACCTAGGGCAACGAATATAGCAAAGCAGTTCGCAGCGATAGCGTGGCGCCGTGCTGGTTAGGATGCGCAGCGACTTCTCGCGCTTGCATTACAGGGACCTAAACCTTCATGCAATCCTGTCATTTGAGGTTTTGAAGCTGTAGTCACGGAATGTCTTCGGAGCACCTGGGGTGGGGTGTGCCCTCTCACGTAGCGAGGACCACAAGCTGAAGATAAGCTCCATCTTTTTCCGTAGCCTTTCCGATTTTCAGAGTGATTTCCGTCCGGTGGAGGGTACATCACAACGTAAGGATTTTATTTCCCAGCGAAGTAGTTTTTGCATAGTAGCTTTTTGTTTTTATGCACATCGAGAGAGGCAGATGCTTCCTCTGAACTACGGGGATTATTTTGAAGAGGACTTCCCTGGTGACCTGGTGTCTAAAGGCATGTTAACTTGTTACCAGCATAACTGAAGAATGGTGGGCTTGCACCTGGGTTTTGGTTTGCGCTGGCGCAGGATCAACAGCAGTTTGCAGCGCATTAGTTTTGGCGCAAGCTAGCCTATACTGCAGGGTCACTTTTGGCTGGTTAGAGAAGGCATACTAACAATTGTTTTCTCTCATTTTTTTCTTTTTACAAATATTCCCCTTCCCTTGTATCTCTCTTCTTTAACTGTTCCAAGGCCTGTTACTTAAAAGCAATTGAGACTCAACCAAACTTTGCAGTGGCATGGAGTAATCTTGGCTGTGTTTTCAATGCCCAAGGAGAAATCTGGCTCGCAATTCATCACTTTGAAAAGGTAACTGTCGAAGCCAGTCCGCTTCACTGCTAGAGTTTAATTGCCTGCCTGTGGATGAGTACTTGGGTAGGTGGTAAAAATATTTTGATCAGCAGAATTTCTTCCCATCCTGTTGACCTCCGGTGTTAATAATTTGTTTACTTCCTGATGTTTCAGACTGCCTGTATGCCACTAAAGAGATATGTTTAGAATTGCCCTAAGGACTTCACACACATGTCAAAGATAAGAAACCCATTAAGTTGTTTTACAGTCCTTTACCAGAATAGAATTTGTACAAGTATAGTTTGGGAATAATGTTCTATGTGTTGTGTTTTTTGTATGTAAGAAGGAGAAACAATTCTGCTTAAAACCATTTTTTTTTTGTAGCAGTTTTTATTTCAGGTGTTCTTAACTTTCCTATGAGTAACTGAGGAGAACAGTTTTAAGTGACGCTCATTCTTCTCCAGGGTTATTTTTCATCACTATTGTTACAGAATTTTCTAGATCTTTGTCATTAGATCTTACTCCAAATCATTGTCTAATAGCTTTCAGTTAGCATCTGAATTGGATTTGTATTCCTCTCTTAAGTTTCTAACGTGACCTAAAACCAGGTGTAAGATGTGGTGGACAGTTTCTTCCTGGTATTTTTGACTCGGATCTACAGAACTAATTTTGACTGCTTGTTTTTATTCCTGTATCTAGTAAATGATAATTAACAAGTATTTTAATTTGGAAATAATGGTTCCCGTGGGAAAGACTGTAAGAGTGTGGCTTTCAAATGCACATCTGTAGCTTATTACTGCAGAGGGAAAATGCTTTTGTTAGTCAAATGGCTACAGGTTTTTTTCCCTATACACACGATGGATTTGCTTTCTTCTTGCTCCTGTGAAGTTGGCTCAATTTTTCCCTTAGGATCTATTTCCTAAACTTTAAAAGTAGGTCTCATTTTGCGGTAGATAAAGGATGTAGAATCACTTTTGTTTGGTTTTGTTTTTAAGGTTTTTCTTCCCTAAAAATAAATCACAGCATAGCAAGGGTGGGCAGGAGACTTAAGTATGATCAACCTACCATGAAATAAATGTTTAACATTTTATTCTGCAGTAGTCACAACTGATGTCAGTTACTATCTGTTGTAATACGCATGAATTTGGAGGGAACTAGGTCATGGCTTAGGTAAGCAAATGAACGATCTGAAGGTAGTATATTTTGTCCCTTCTTCAGATAAGTAACTTCAGTGTTCTATGATGGATTTGTATATCTTAAGGTTTCCTTACTAGGTTGTTGATAGTCTTAGACGCTTACAGATTAAGTTTCACATATCTTAAAAATAAATCGTGTGTGTGTATATATATATAAACAAAAATTAACTTCAGATATTATAGAGAAAGCTTTTGTGCTAATGCTCAAAACTTTAAAAATACTTCCAGGCTGTAACGCTTGACCCAAACTTTTTGGATGCTTATATCAATCTGGGAAATGTCCTGAAGGAAGCAAGGATATTTGACAGGTAAGCAGATCAGTAGAATCACTCTGTCAGGGGTGTACATATCACACATATCAAGTGTCAGACATACTGAGATAAATCAGGTTCCTGATGTAAAATCTCTTTAGACAGACATAGTGAAAACGTGTGCCATCAGCTGAGAAGGTAAATGGCTTTGGAAAGCTGGATACTGGGATTAAAAATAAATAAATCCTGTGGAATGTATTCCTTTGTTACTCTCCTGTACTGAGTTCTCAATTTTAACATCTTACTGCTGAAGGTGTAGACAAAAGTAGATCTGAAATTAAGTCAGAAGAAGGGTGAGGAGAAGGTATGTGAGAAAGGCATGATACTGCCGTTTTCATTATGTGTTTCTAGATCTCTGGTCTCCAGGTGTGTCTAAAACTTCCCTGTACGTAGGACAAGCTAGAATGCTGAATTCCAGTTTAGCATCTGGTTGAATATTCTGTACTTGTTGTGTCCACATTGTGTGATCGCACCTGGCTGTAGTAGTACATTTGCTGTCGTTTGGACTGACTTGTTTTGAGACTCTGATGTGTTCAGTGAATCTTACTTTAGTTTCTGGAAGAAGATCCAGGCTGTGTTGTTTCTCTGCAGCGTACAGCATTGCATCTGTTGATTTGGCTGTAATTTCTGGTAACTGTGGTTTGTAACAGGAGTGGCAGCCTGGGGAAAGTATGGGACCGGTTCCTTGGACTACTCCAAAAAAGCATTGTAAACACAAGGAATCCTTGCTTTTCATGTTCCTCTACAGATTAAATAATTGCAGAATATTTTTGGAATCAAACTTTAATTTTGCAAATGAAGAAAAGATCTGTCATGTCATAAATGTTCTAGTAATACGAGCCATGCTGAAATAGTTCTGAGCAGGAGTGCTGCACATCTCTTCGGCTGAAGTCTGTTCCAGCCAGTAGCTATCTCGCGTGGAGCAGTGAATGTTGATAATTAACACAGTTTTGGAACTCAGGTTGTTTAGCTGAAAAGAACAAAGTCTGTCTTGTAGCCTGCCAGTCATCACAAAACTGAGCATAGTTTTAAAATGTCACGCATAATAATTTATTCCTTTTTGGTGCAGGCAGTACTTTTCTGTGTTCCAGTAACATCCTACAGAACGGGGCGTGGGTTATGTGTATCTGGTGGTACCTATCCCTTGAAGGTTTCCTTTGTGTGTGTTTTTATGATAAGATAAATACGACTGCTGCTCTGCGGATGATTGTTTACCTTCTTTCTCTTGTTACAGAGCTGTAGCAGCTTATCTACGAGCCTTGAGTTTGAGTCCAAATCACGCAGTTGTGCACGGCAACCTTGCTTGTGTGTATTACGAGCAAGGGCTGATAGACCTAGCAATAGACACCTACAGGAGGGCTATTGAACTACAACCCCACTTCCCTGATGCCTATTGTAACTTGGCCAACGCCTTGAAGGAGAAAGGCAGTGTAAGGAGTGCTTTTTTTTTTTTGCCTTAATCTTTTTTTAAAAGTTATTTAATATCCACCAGGATAATATCCAGGAAATATCCACCTTGAAGCTGTTAAACTGATTGTATAATAACTTCTTAGAAACAGTGCTGTTACAAGAAATGTTACCGTATCAACATTCCTTTATTCTTTTTTTCCCCTTCAAAGGTGGCTGAAGCGGAAGAATGCTACAATACAGCTCTTCGACTTTGTCCCACTCATGCAGATTCTCTCAACAATCTAGCAAACATCAAACGGGAGCAGGGGAATATTGAGGAAGCTGTCCGCCTCTATCGGAAGGCTCTTGAGGTACAGTCGAATGTTGTTGGGAGGTGGGGAATTAAAGCTGAGGACGTGTACTATGACATACCGTTTTTAGGTGTGTGTGGTTTTTTTCCATCTCTTAATCATGAGCAGAGGAAATTCTGCTCAGAGACCTGAGTCCTAAAATGAATAAGAAATGCACAGGAATTCCTCTGTTATGGTAGAATTTGGGGATTTGAGAGACTGATTATGCTTTTATTTTTTTCCCCTTCCAGGTGTTTCCAGAGTTTGCTGCTGCACATTCCAATTTAGCGAGTGTTCTGCAACAGCAAGGAAAGTTACAGGAAGCTCTGATGCATTACAAAGAGGCTATTAGGTAAATGGATCCTACTTGTGTTAGTCCTGGTGTTCCCTAACAGGAAAGTGCCGTAGATCTGTACAGGATGTGGCTTACAGTAGCGTATTTAAATTCACGTAGTTCATTTGCAAACCCAAAAGCGTGCCTATGAGTATGTTTCCTCAGTGGAGGAGAAGCTTTTATTGTTCATAACCTGTGTTATCTTGATTTCTCAGAATCAGCCCCACATTTGCAGATGCTTATTCTAACATGGGAAATACTTTGAAGGAAATGCAGGATGTTCAAGGAGCTCTGCAGTGCTATACCCGTGCCATTCAGATAAACCCAGCTTTTGCTGATGCCCATAGCAACCTGGCATCTATTCACAAGGTAACACATGGGAATGAATCACTCTTAGCACACGGTGGAGCACTGTGGGTACTTACCCTGAATATGTTGGTGTCTACTGACTCATTCCTTTGTCTCTGCAGGATTCAGGGAATATACCAGAAGCCATTGCCTCCTACCGCACTGCTCTGAAACTGAAACCTGACTTCCCTGATGCCTACTGTAACTTAGCCCACTGCTTGCAGGTGAGAAGGGGGAGACATTGGTTGTAATTCTCAAGATTCCTCTGTGTCAAATACAAAGCTTGAGCACCTCAACCAAAGACTACATAAGCATAGTGAAAGAGTAAACAAGTCTTAAATCAGAAGTCTGTACAGTTATCAACAGTAATTACTGAAGGTTTTGCTTCTGTTTTTGGAAGAAGCATTGGTCTCTTCTTGAAATAATCTTTTTTAATTTTACTTTTTCTAGATTGTCTGTGACTGGACAGATTATGATGAAAGAATGAAGAAGCTGGTTAGCATTGTGGCTGATCAGCTGGAGAAGAACAGACTGCCCTCTGTGCACCCTCACCACAGCATGCTGTATCCCCTTTCTCACAGTTTTAGGAAGGCTATTGCTGAGAGACATGGAAATCTGTGCTTGGACAAGGTAGGAGGTTTTATAAAGGCCTGTTGTGACTGAAGTACTTCTGTCCTTACCAAAAATCTAATACTCACATAGTTAGTATTAGCCTTGGTAAGACTAACTAGTCACTGAGCTGTGGAGATGCAGTAAAATAGATGGAGGCAGCTGTGTGGTAGTGTTTCCTGAGATGTGCTCCTGTCCAGCATCTGTAGTTCTTGGTACCTGACCTTGCCTCATATGTTCCTCACTGGAACACGCAAACTTTGTGTTTGCTTGGCCCTGGGATTTCCAAATGTACTCCCCTTCCTGGTGGCAGCAGTCTTACAGGGTTGATGTAGCTCAATAGGAAGTATTAGATTTTTCATTTGTTATTCTGCTCTGGTGTATTTTGTGTACAGTAACATATTTTCTTCCAAAGTTTCATCCATTAAACGTGTCTTCTTTTCTTGTAACGACTGAGGTGTGCTATTTCCACAAAACTGCACAGCACCTCAAGCTGCCAAGAGTGTTGCAGCTGATGGCAAATTCTTTGACTAGAATAACGTAGCTTGTTTTCCCTTCGAATCAGAGGGTCACAGCTGGCAGTTGTGAATGTTGAAACAGACTACGTGAGCAGGTTGCCAGTTATAATTGAAAATGCTCTGTCAGCCAGGGGAAGGGTCTAGTTAGCAACAGAGATTGTGCGGATATGAAACTTCAGAAGATAACGTACCTTTAAACCGGCTTGAATTTAGGGTCTCTGCAGCCTCATAATCATGCCAGAGATGGTGGTTACAAGCTGATGCCTGGGAAAGATGGTGAGCGTAAGAACAGAAAGCTTGCTGTGATGTTTCATGGGAATGCTGTTCTGCAGCACTGTTTATAATCAGGAATGGAATACTTCAGAATGCGCAGGGGGTAGAAAGTCAGAAATGTTAATAATTTTCAGCAGTCATGTCTGTCTTTATTTGTCTAAACGTAGGCACGTGACATCTTGTAACCCAGTTTGTGAAAATTGCTCTTGGCTGCAGTGGAATGTACGTAGTGCAGGTTTGAAATAGCAGAAGCTTCCAGCCCACTTAAATGCTGGATAAGGCTAATTCTAAAAAAATCATGTTTTGTTTTGTTTTTTTTTGTCTGTGTTTAGCATTTGGGTTTCGATCCTGGGTTTATAAACATTTGTGTTACCTTTTCTTGACAGATCAATGTTCTTCACAAGCCGCCGTATGAGCATCCGAAGGATCTGAAGGCCAGCGAAGGTCGACTTCGTATTGGCTACGTGAGCTCTGATTTCGGGAACCATCCAACATCACACCTAATGCAGTCAATCCCAGGCATGCATAACCCAGACAAATTTGAGGTAAAAATCTAAATGCTGAAGCTTTTAAAATACAGCAGTAATAGGCACTTTCTTTTCCTTGGTGCAGGCAGATAAACTAGGGAAGGGCAAATCTTCTGTTGCTGGTGCGTGTTGGTTAGTGATCTTTTTTTATGGGATGGGAGAGTTCTGCAGCCTGAGGATTCTTCTTTTTACCAGTACGATGTGTTATTTAGAAGGTAGGAATCACCCGTCCTTAGAATTACTGCAGGTAGGATTCAAAGGCAAGTATTTTTTATTTTCTTTTTATTTTAAACTTCATCTACTTTTCTTTTAATAGATGTGTTTCAACATCAAGCTACTGCCTTATTACCTCAGACCTAGAGACATGCATCCATTTTGTGTTCAGTCTGCATCTCAGAGTAAACACAAAACAAGCCCTTTACAAGCCTTATTTTTTTTCTTCATCTTTTCCCTCATCCCTCTCCTCTGCTTTTTCCCAGTTGCACAGTCTTTGTAGTGTGAGATCCTTGTGACAAAGCCGCATGCTTGTTTTATCAGGAGTGTCGCTATGAAGCAGTTTTCTTTCATGAAACAGTCAGCTTAGCAGTCTGAGTTATCCATGGAGTGGAGGGAATGTGCCACGTCCCCTTCAATTAGCCTGAGAGCAGCCTTTCTTGTTCTAGATTTATAAAGCTCTGCAGGCCTTAATATAATTAATACAAGTTAATCTACTCTCTTACTAAAACCATGCTTTTGTCCTTCAGGGTAACCAACTCTCTGCATGTTGGTTCTGTTTTGTCTGCGTGTGCTCAGCTAGCTAAAGATTTAAGATTAAAGATTTTGAATTTCTTGGTTCCAGTTGCTGTTCCTTAAATGGAGAGGACCAGTCACTTTTTAAAGAATCTGTTAAAAAGCTTTCCCACGACTTAACTTACCTGTTCAAACTGAGTCATAATTACATGATTCTCACTGGTTACAAATTCAAAGTGTCTTGTAAAAGGCATTTTAAAGAGTTAAACACTCAGATTCATTTGTTAAAATTGCTTAACTTGGCATTGAAGAGAACTTTTTATCTTTGTTTATGCAAGCTGTAGGGCATTATACTTGTCCCAAACTGGGTAGATCTGGGGCCTGGTGCTAATGTGCTCGATGCCCTTTTTTCTTCTTTCTCAGCTGGTAACTGCCACACAAATATATTGTAGTTCATCTGGAACTAGCTACAATTTTACTTACGTAATTAAAAATTACAGTACCATGTATTTATAGCAAAATTATCTTGTTGTGAAATAACTTAGCAATAAGAGCTCTATAGCAAAGGAATAAATTATTGCAGGTACTCAGTTTGTGGTGCGTTCTCTTCTAGGTATTCTGTTACGCCCTCAGCCCTGATGATGGCACAAACTTCCGTGTAAAAGTGATGGCTGAAGCAAATCACTTCGTTGACTTATCTCAGGTGAGCTTTCTGATGCGGTTAGCAAACCAAAAGGAAGAGAGGTCAGCCGATAGGTTAAGATTTTAGCGGCAAGGACTTCTTGAATTAGGCTAACACTAGTTTTAGCAAAATCACGTTTTGCCTTGTTACAACAGTTTTTTTGTTGTTTTATTTATTTATTTTCTTTTTTTTAGAATGAGTTGAGGATTTATGCCTCCGTAAAACCAAGAGTGACAAAACTTATGTCTCACCAAGTTATGCATTTGACATTTATCTGTTGGTACGCCAATGACTAACTGCATTTGTTACTGAAAGCACGAATAAGTTTGATTTATTTATTCCTCAGATACCATGTAATGGAAAAGCAGCAGACCGCATCCATCAGGATGGGATACACATTCTCATTAACATGAACGGCTACACCAAAGGAGCCCGAAATGAACTATTTGCTTTGAGACCAGCACCTATTCAGGTAACTAAGTTGAAGAGGACTGTATCTCCAAAAAAAAACAAACACTGGTTCTTGGTAGGAGGAGTGTCTATTTTTTATTTTTTTTTCTTCCTTCATTTCTCTCCTCTCTGGCAGAGTGGAAAAAGAAAGCTCACGTTTGGTCACTGTCAGAGATGTGGGGACTCTTAAGGGTGTAATAATGCAAGTACAGTTTAGAAGAGGTCAGACAGAAGCTTTGTTAATTGTGATCACAGTGAGAGCATATCACAGCATCTACCCCCTCTGCTCCCCTGTTTCTACAAAGCGAATGCAGAGATGGAACCTTTATACTCTTCCCTCACTTTTTTTTTTCCCTGACAAATGTTAATGTTTTGATGTCAAGTTGAATGTTAATGTTGAATCGAATGTTAACAAGGCCAGGTATTCAGCCCTCCCGGGTGTTACGGGATAAACTTAAGGATGGTCTCCTTAAGTAGCTTGCTAATCACCACAGTTCCAAAAAGGATTCAAACAGTGAATGTGGCAATACTGAGAGATGTCTCTTGGAGTCTAAAGGAGTGGTATTATCACAGAAGTGGGGAGTTGGAGTCAGTCACAAACCATTAGTTTTCTAGTTGAAAGAAGTTTTCTTTTAGTTGGGATAAAATTCTTAGCTAGACCTCTTGAATGTTAATAATTTAACATCACCTTATTAAAGGAGAGAGACTTTTTGAGGATTAGCAGATGTGAGACAAATGGGATTGTTTCTGCTGAAGTGCTGTAATTTGTTTTTTTCCCCATGCTTCACGTGCAGTTGACTGTGTCCTGAAAGAGAGCTCTAATTCTGTAAGGCTGCTGTTCACGGCTTTCTTGTAGTGGCGAAAACAAGGAAGAGGGTGTCTGAAGCATTTGCAAAAATGAGTTGAGATCCGAGCTTTAATTTCTTCTAGCTTAGTGATGTTCTAGTCAGAATAAGTAAGAGTTAAGGTCAGGGTTGTTTTTTGACTGTTTTTTTTTTTCTAAAGCAGCTATGGAAAGAGAATAGGGGAAGCCTGAATTGGAGTTGTTGTAGTTTGCAGAAGTTGTCTCAGCTAAGAGAAGCTGCAGTCACTGGTAGTTATACTCTGGTTAAAGCTATGCATGGTGGGGTACTTTGATCAGAAGTCTTCTGCTTGGGTAAATAATTTCAGAATATCTTCTACCTGTTCACTGTCTCAGTTATGAAAGTTGAGGATTAGTGATTGCTCTCGATAAAGCACAACAAGTAACTTGAATCTTTAGGTGGAAAACTTACCATGTGTTGGTTTTAACTTGCTTTATTTTGGCAGTGCACCTGGGGCTGAAGTCTGGCTTTTTTGTTTTCTTTAGGCAATGTGGTTAGGGTATCCTGGAACCAGTGGGGCACTGTTCATGGATTACATCATTACGGATAAAGAAACTTCTCCAGTTGAGGTGGCCGAGCAGTATTCAGAGAAACTAGCTTACATGCCAAACACTTTCTTTATTGGAGACCATGCCAACATGTTCCCCCATCTGAAGGTATGTAGGAAAGTAGAGAGGGCAAGAAAAGCTGGCGTTGGTAGCTGTTGTTTCACATCAGCTGCTGTGGTAAGGTGACTTTCAGTATGTATTTGATAAGGGATCTTGTAACTGTTGGGGTTTTATTTGTTTTTTGTTTTCAACAGAAAAAAGCGGTGATTGATTTCAAGTCCAATGGTCACATTTATGATAACAGAATTGTTTTGAATGGTATTGACTTGAAGGCTTTCCTTGACAGCCTCCCTGATGTCAAGATCGTTAAGGTGAGAGCTAGGCCTTTGTGTTCTATCTTAAATACTTGAAGCTATTACTTTCTCTGATGCTTAAGGGATTTTTTTCATAGATGAAGTGTCCTGATAGTGGAGACAATGCAGACAGCAACGCTGCCCTCAGTATGCCAGTCATTCCTATGAATACAATTGCGGAAGCTGTGATCGAGATGATTAATCGAGGACAAATTCAGATAACCATCAATGGATTCAACATTAGTAATGGACTAGCAACTACTCAGGTGAGGCACTTCAAGACATTCCTCTTGGGTTTTATAATTCATCTGCGTATTTTAACATAACAAGGAACAAACCCTCCAAGCAAATGCCTGTCTTCTGTCATGTTGATTCCTTTAGTTCTCATACTGAAGGAAATTCCAGACGTGTGTAAGCCACAGATGTTCTGGAAGATGATCTTTCCCCAGAGATAGAGGGGTTATATCGACAGGTATCGGAAGTCCAAAGAAATTTAATTGTGTTGCATAGAAAAGAATGTCAGTTTAGAACTTGAAGGCAAGACGTGATCATTCCCTGCAGCTTAAAGGGTGTTTACAAACTGCTCAGTTTCGTTTTTCCTATCAAAAGATTTTGTTTGGTTATACAGGCCAAGTTATTTCACTGTATTTCAACAGTGCTTGTTCAGCTCCTTGTTATATCTTTCTGAACTATGCACTGTGCCACCGCTTCTCAGTGCTTACAGCTCCTGGGATTTGAGTGTTAGTTGTTATTTTTGTTCAAAATTTCTTGCTTTGTAGAGTGGTTCTTCCTTTTTTAAAACACCAAATTTTGACATTGACATAAGTTCTTTTGACTTGTGAATTTCCTTCAGGTTAGTCTTTTGGTACATGCAGGAAGGAATGAGCCTCCTAGTGCAGTCACAGGCTTTATGTGTAAGCATCCAGCTGAAATGTGACTCCGATGTTTTTGTGGTAAAATGCACCTTTCATCCATCCTGGCTAATCCGAACTAAGTCAAAAGGGGTCGGTTGTTTCCTTCTCAGCCAGTTCCTTGCAGTCTCACAGTTACATACTTGCCTGCATCTTTGATCTTAATTGTCTCTTTTCTATCTGTTCTGTTGTGCCTATGGTTTTACTCAAAACAAAAACAAAAACTTTTGCTGCTTAAATACTGTTTTCTTCTTCCTTGAAGTCTCAATTTCATTTTTAGTCTCAAGGCAGTGAAGGGACCTTAAGGAGGGGAAGAGTCCATGTGTAATGCCTCTTTATGTGCTGGTTCTTTACAATTACTTGGAATTTCAGAGAGACATAGCCAGGGCATGAAAATGCCAAGCGTTTTATTCCTTGGTGGTTGCGACATCATGGCAGTCACAAGCAGGTTACATGTACCAGTTAAATTCTTGTTCGGGTAAGTAGACAATTTTGTTTTCGTAGAAGAAGCCAAAGATTTGCCTTACGTAAGTTAACGATGCCAACACGTTGCACTGTGCCTCAGGAACGTTCCATAGGGCATAAGCGTTTCTTGTGATTCCAGTGTTCAAGCAGCCTTTTTTCTCTTCCCTTTTAGATTAACAACAAAGCAGCAACTGGAGAAGAAGTTCCACGAACTATAATTGTTACTACCCGTTCTCAGTATGGCTTGCCAGAGGATGCTGTTGTATACTGCAACTTCAATCAGCTGTACAAGATTGACCCTTCCACTTTACAGATGTGGGCTAACGTGAGTGTCTGTGTCTGATACGAAGACTGAGGCTGCACCTCAGGAACATAGCGGTTCTACTGTTTAAATCAAGAGAAATACCATGCAAGTTAAACTTTTAACTGCTCTGTGGGAAATACTGACCTTGAGCCATTTGAATCCTTACAGTGCTCACGTTACGGGGCTGGGCAGTAATAGGACATAGATTTATTTTTTTTTTAGTTTGATTTAAAATCACATCTGTGCTTCTAGTCAGTGAAAATTAAGTCTTGGGCAGCTTACGTGTGCTGGTACTCCGTTGGGAAATAAGCCTGCTCTTTCCTAGCCTGCACACTTAAGTTATAACTGGCCTTGGCAATTGGAACATTGATAAATTTGAGCGTGGAAGTACGTTGCAGGGAGTTCTTTGAGGGGTATTATTTTATATTCCAGAGTGTGATCCTATGAATAACTGGTAGCACCGATTTCAGGACTTATTCTTAAGTACTACTTCGTGGAGTATTGCTCAGAGCTGCTGTATCTCTCAGCAGTATTCGGAATAGAATACCATTCCATTCCAAACTGTAATCGTTTTTTTCCTTGCTCTATTATCTCAGAAGATGGAAATACTGAATGACTGTGTCTTTTGCTTCATCTTGGTATGTGGCAATTTATTGCCATTACCCAAAAAAAGAAAGGTTTCTGACAGAACTGTTGGTATTTTCTTCTCGATTATTTTTACAGATCCTAAAAAGAGTTCCCAACAGTGTGCTGTGGCTGCTACGTTTCCCAGCTGTAGGAGAACCCAATATTCAGCAGTACGCCCAGAACTTGGGTCTTTCCCAAAACCGAATCATCTTTTCTCCCGTTGCCCCCAAAGAAGAACACGTGAGGAGGGGGCAGTTGGCTGATGTTTGTCTAGACACTCCGCTTTGCAACGGGCACACAACTGGGATGGATGTCCTGTGGGCTGGGACTCCTATGGTCACCATGCCAGGTAATGCCACAGGGAACCCAGACAGCGGATAAATTTGATCATGATTGTTGCCGTAACGATAACAGCCAACTGGCCTGGCAGATCTTCTCGTTTCCTCTTGTAGATGCAGAAGGAAAGTAGCTTCTTACTCAGTAGTGTGTTGCTTGATAAGCTGATTATCGTGTTTGTTTGTTTCTACAGGTGAAACGCTTGCATCCCGAGTTGCTGCCTCCCAGCTTACTTGCCTTGGTTGTCTTGAGCTCATTGCAAAAAGTAGGCAGGAGTATGAAGATATTGCTGTGAAACTGGGAACTGATCTGGAATAGTAAGTAAACTTGGACCGTGTAACGTGGTAACATCAGGAACAGAAAGTGCTGTCGCTGGGCGCAGTGCTGAGCCCTATTAATAATCTTGCAGGTACTTTAATGTTTAAAACAGCAAGGCAGCTCTCATCCAGAGGTCTCTTGTTGTGCAGTTAACTCCGCTTCTGCTGTTACAGTAAATTCAGTAGTGCTCCAATTAGGCTGAGTAACAGTGCTGCCTACTCTGAAGAAATTGCTCAAGTGCAGGCTCTTACCCGATAAAAAGTGCAAGAGTTCACTTACTGTTCTTTTTAAATTGAAGATCAGGCAGTCTGAAGATTAGTCAGTTTGTCATTTAAAGTTAAAATTGTGCAGTAAAAAGTTCCTGCAGTATAGATGACGCGACGAGTTAATCTATTAATGTCGCAGCTCTTTAGAAGTGGTAATGTCGGTAAATATCAGAGGCAGTGAGGGGGTGAAACGGCACCATGAACTTGGTGGAAGTTGGAGAGTAGGTAGTTTTGAAACGGTTGTACTGGCAGTTCTGGGTTTGCTGAAGTAGATTTAAAAATAGTGTCTGAAACCGCTCATGACTGGCTTTAACTCTTCTTGTAGCCTGAAAAAAATCCGTGGCAAAGTCTGGAAGCAGAGAATATCCAGCCCTTTGTTCAACACCAAGCAGTACACAATGGACCTGGAGCGGCTTTATCTTCAGATGTGGGATCACTATGCTGCCGGCAACAAACCAGACCACATGATTAAGCCAGTAGAGGCCAGTGAGTCTGCATGAAGAGGCTGTCTGTACGCCCACCCAGAACTCTCCAGGAACTGAGCCTCTCAAACACTTCTGCAGAGATGATGAGCTAAAAACTGTGCATTTCTACTTAATCTGCCTGGTACTCTGTGGCTGAAGTGATACAGGACGGTGATTAGAGCACAGCCAGACTTACTTCTTGCATGATAGGGAAAGACTCTATAGAGCCTGGGATCCTTTTATTCCATGAGGAATTTGAATGGGATTGAGCCGTGTACATGTGAAGCTGTATGTATGAGAGATGTAGTGATTGGTGGGGAAGCCTGAACTGCCCAACCAGTTGTGATTTCAGGGATTGATTCAGTCTGCTGATGAATCTCTCCTCTTACGTGGATTGGGAATTGGAGCTTTTTAACGTGTGATTTTGGGGTACTCCTGTTGGTATACGTGTGGTTCTCCCATGACAAGATTTCCAGCTAGCGAGTGTTGCTCCCTGCGTTAAAATTCTAAACTGTGCGGACTGAAAGGGCATATTTGCTGGTGTAGTCTTTTTTTATAGGTTTTATAAACCACTTGAGCCTATATCAGCCTTTTAATGTTTGACCTCTGTTTTGGAGCTCTCTGTAATGTGTTGGTTTAGGTAAGGACTTCGGGGTTTTTGTTTGGTTTTTAAGCTTCTCCAATAACTCAGCTAATTGGCTTCATGATGGCAGCTCCTGTTCAGTTTGAAAACCAAATTCGATTTGAAATTAATCCTCCCCACAAGTGTTTGAGGTAAACACAAACTGGTGCCAAATACAGATCTTTCAGGAATGATGTTTAATTATGTATAGAGGCGCAGTCCTAGGTACTGTAGCAAAGACTTTAAACAAAAAATAAAGCTTTGGTTTGCCAGTTTGACTGATGTGACCAGCGTTTCGCATTCTCTGCTACCCTTCCTGTGCTGCTGCCAGGAAAGTATTCCGGCTTTCTGGCCTTTTATGTTCATTTCTGCGGTTTTGTTGTAAGCAATGCTGTTTATTTCAGCAGAAGTAACTGCAGGCAAGTATAGATACCGTATTTTTATTGCCAGCAGTAGGGAAGCTCTGAAGAGCCGTGTACACAATTCACGTTCTGCCCCCCCTGCGGCAGCGCTTCTCTTCTCACGGTGCCTCCATCTCCGCTCCCACCGCAGGGCACGGCCCGCGGCTGCCGAGGTCCGCGCCCGGCGCCTCCAC
>CM021768.1:9719113-9733238 GCA_011076525.1 Nettapus auritus
GCCCGCGGCCCCGCTTCCCTTCCGGGGCCGCGGGCAGGGCGCCATGGCGGGGCCCGGGGGCCGGGGGAGCCGCGGGGGCCGCTCCGTGTCCGCCGCCACCCCGCTGCGGCCGGGCCGGGGCCGCCGCTCCCCCTGCGGCAGGTGAGGGTCGGGGGCCGCCTGCACCGCCAGCGGGGGCTGGGGCCGGGGGCAGGGGAGCGCGGTGAGCAGCACGGGGCTGGGAGCGGCTGGGGGCGCTAACGCGGCTGTTGTGTGGGCAGCTCCGCCCGAAGGCACTCGCTGTGCCCGGTTAGGTACGGTGGTGTAGTGCGATATCTGGTATCGGCTTAGGCCGTGCGTTGTATGAAAAACGGTAGGCGCGAGCACGTTGCGTAGAGTTTTTAAGGTGTAAGTAACTTTAACGTAATTAAAAGAAGCCATCTTCATCTTTTTAAGCAGTCTTTTAAGAGGCCACGTTGTGTATTTTCAGGTTCTTAGCTTTTGCTTTTTGTCTGAAAATGATTGAAGTCATTTGGTAGAACAGCACTGCAGCTTGCGTCTACGTTTGCATGGCAATTGCAGTCCAGTTTTAAAATATCTTTATTAAAAGCTACTGCAATTACTAAATGTTCACGGCAACCACGTGCACTTTATACAAAATGAACATTTCTCCTTTGTGTGTGGTCAGAGGCTTCACACTTAATTCTGTTCAGTGTTCTCTGCCTGGTTACGCACCATGTGTAAGACAAGAATCAAGCTTTCTGTCCCTTCAGAGGTCCGGTACCCAATCTGAACTGAAATCAGAATAATCTCCTAAGCTCGTGTCACCAGATGGTTCAATCTCAGATTTTGACAGCGACTGATCATTATTTGAATATCAAATGTATTGATACAAACTTAAACATGCAAGCTTTAATGTTTGTTTTAAACAATTTAAAACTTTGCAGCCTGATTGAGATGCTCACTGTGTTTTTTCCCATACAGATTTGGTATGTTTTTGTTACAGACTGGGCATTTTGGGGCAGTAGCGATGCAGTCTGCCTGCTGTTGACCTAATGTTCTTAATGATATTCCACTTTTTTTTCAGCCTTGCCCTGTACTTTTCATCAAGCAGCGACGATGAATTTGAAACATGTAAGTAACAGCACACGTTTGTTTTGTAAATGAACACGAAAAGGTCATAATTTTATCTGCATATAACAAAGTCGTTTTTTAGCATGATTTTCTTCCATGGTGTTAGTCTTACATTATCTCTGCTGCATTGCTCCTGTGTAGTGCTCTGTTGGTAGCTACGTGATGCGGTGAGACCTCTTGAATTTCGTATCTCAGTCTTGGATATACCTTTTGCCTTGCGCTGTATGTGAGGCTCTCTGTTCTTCTCAGCTCTGTTTGCTGTTAACACTTCCAGACAGGACAAAGAGTTTCTTCACGTCGCAGTTCTGTCTGGTCCCTGCTTCCTTCTCAGCCTGTCGTGTATCTTTCAGTAAGCGTTTCTCTAAACTGTATCTGTTCCAAACACATCCAAACTGGTCAGAACTCCCTCATGTCTGGTAACTTCTGCTCTGTTACTCTTAACCAGTTGGAGGGCCATTATTGGCTAGGGATGTGTTTTGACATCTATTATATTGTTCTGAACCTTGCAGATTCCAGTAGTGTTTCTTTCCCATTTCTGATATGGGCAAGGACTGAATAGTGAAGGAGATGCTACTGTGAGCTTTGAGGATTCAAGAACTGGAGCTATTTTAAAAATATTCTTGTGTTGTTGTTTTTTAAAGTCTAGATTAAATTTTATTGCTCACAAGTTTTTCCTCAAAAAAGCGTGTAACAAAATGATCATTAGAACTTTGTTCTTAATCTTCTTTTTGATTCAGTTTTATCTAGGATGAAAACTCCCAAACCAGTCTCGAGAAAGGAGCATGCAAGGTGGGTGCTGTGATTAACGACTTCTCGGTCTTTATGTATTAGCCTTCAAACTAGTAATTTATCTGTTAGCTTCAGTTAGTATCGTATCTACTGTTCTGAATACTGAAACATGATCAGAAGCGTTAGTGATTCGTAGGCTGATAGTGTATGGAAGTGAGCGTGAACAGAGGAACTGGTACGTGTCCGGTCTCTGTACGTTCAGCTCATGTGAAATGCCATGTTTGGAGGCGTACGTATTCTGTTGCCGTTTCTCTTAGTGGATATAGTTGGTAACGCTTGTGAGCAAATGGTAGGTGTTAGCTAGGCGTTTATTTTGGAGGTTATTTTTTTAATATGGCAATCTTACTCCTCCATTTTCCTGCTTATGTTTGTTGTATTGCTCGTTTAGCAGTTTAAAGGACTTCATCGATGACTCGGATGATTTCTTCTTGGACTGCGAAGTGAGAAAGAGCACAGCAAAGAAGGGCAAGTAATATCTGACAGCAAATATGAAGCAGAAATTCTCTTGGGTCAAAAGCTAGCCTTCATTGCTGGCCTCATAAATGCCATCTGCAGACTGCAAAAAGCTAATTAAATTATTTCTGGAGGAATTATCGGGGTGGGGGAGAAGGCCGGGGGAAGCAACGTGGACCAGAACAGTGAACAGTCATCACTGTGAGATCTGACGCGATCAGTTGATCGTGATAGATCACGCTCAGATGTCAGAAGCCTTGTTGGCAACTGTGTGCTTTATGCTGTAGGCTATGTTCAAATCAGCTAAGGCTGAGTGCTTTTTCAATTAGCTTTTGCTTGTTAATTTCGTAAGACTTTAATATTAAATGTTCCGCTATGTTCCCACACGTGTGTAGCTTTTCTTACCAGGACTAAAGCTTGTGACAGTACATCTTTGTGACTGTCCGTTTACTGTGACAGTGAACGAGCAGTGTGTAATAAAGAAAGTGCAAAGGTGCCTTTCTGTCCTTCGTGTTTCCCTGTCCTGTTTCAAGGAATTGTTTTGTGTTAAGATGAATTTGAATCTCCTAAGTGAAATTACCCAAGCTTTAAGCTGCTTCCTTTGAATTACAGCACCTAAGGGTCTTCAGACCCCAAAGAAGTTGATGACTCCTGGAAAGGAAAACACTTGCTCCCAAAAATTGAAGTATTCAGAGGTTTTAAGTGACAGCGAAGATTGCGTCTTTGTGGAAAGTTCATGGCAAGACTACCGAAATGGGGGAGTGAAAGACTCGAAAGAGAGTCAGAGGTGCATGAAACTCCTGCCGCCACAAAATCTGAAAGAGCCAACTGCCACGGGCAGTCCAGACTGCCTCGTTGGAAGGAAAGGAAGTTGTGAAAACAGCACAGAAAATAAAATGCCAACCGTTCCTCTACGACCAAGTGCAGGGTTAGAATCAGACAGCTCAGACGGTGAATTTGAATCGTTGCTAGAACGGGTAAGGAAACGAAGTGTACCCCGAAAACCGCTCTTAAGCACAAGTAAAACCGTCTACCAGCCGAGCACAACAGGTAAGAAATAGCTCTTAGCTAACTTGCCAAGTATCTTTTGGAAGCCGTGGTAGTGCTGATTACCCAACTGTTCACGTGCGTGGCGTGTGCTTTGGAAGTGCCACCCAGCATTCTGCAATTTTGGACTGTGCTGCTCCATCAGCAGTGGTGATTTTTATAGAACGTAACAGCAGATTATCTTTTATCAGCTGTAACGGCCTTTGTGTGAACAGAAAGAGTATGCTGAAGTGGAACATAAGGCTTGTTTCATCATCTGTTACCTGATGCTTCGTGTCTATGCTCCCGGTTCTTTGACAGCATCTAATCTCCTGACTCCTTGTGTTGAACTAGAAAACATCAAGCCGCCCTCTGAAGGTGCCCAGTCCTCGAAAGGGAGCGGAATCAAGACACCAACATCAAACCCCATTTCGCTTTTAGAAACACCTTCCAGGATAACAGCTTCTGTGAGAATTCCTAGGAATGAGTCGGTCAGTTGCTCAGACTCGGCACAGACAGAGAAAAAGTAAGTACTTCTCCATCTTTACTGTGTTCTAGGACCACCATAGGCAGACAAAGAGCTGCTAAGTGTTTTGCCAAGGGTCACGTTCTGATTTCTTTAGTAGTTGGAAAGGTCTGCTACCAGTCCAGTAGTTGTTCATGGTTAAGTAGCTGGAAGTCTGGGCTTTTAGTCTCAGGTATGACAAGGAGAATATAAGCTCTTCTTTTCAGAAGAACGTCTTTTCATTTCTAGTAGCTGCCTGCCTCCTAGCCTTTTTTTTCCAGTGACTTTGTAGTTGTGTTACCAACACCGAACATTTAAATGTCATCGTCACAGCTGATGCTTTGTCAGAAACGCTGGAGTTGACGATCCTAGTGGAATATTTACTTTCCCTAACGAATAGCTTTTCTTAGGATTCCCAGAGTATCTTTGGAGATGTTTCTGAAAAGATACCTGTATTGTGGGTGGCGATGTGAGGGCTGTTCATCTATTAATCGAGTTTGGCTGTGACGGTGGCTCATCGTGGAATGAAGTTGTGAGCCACTAAGGTAGTTTTCTGAATCCCTGAATAACTACAAAGTATGGCTACTGCAGTAGTTCTGCCCTTCGCACCCCTGACGAGGCAAGGAGACAGCATAAGCCGGTGGACCTCACTGGCCTCGTGAGGCCAAGGTAGTGAAAATAGTCAGGAGGGGTTTGTGCCAACGGCAGCATCCCGGGGATCTTTCCTGGCTGTAAAGTGACCGTTATTTTTCAGTGAGTTATCTGAACTTCAGCGAACTGCTTTATGTCTTTGCTTGTAGGCTTAACGCGTGCTCAGTGCCTGGCTGTTTCTTGCAAGATCTCTCAAATCCAGCTTCCAAGTACGTGAAGTGTTTCAAGAAAAATAAAGAGGAGCTGACACAGAAGCTCTACTGTCTCTATAATAGCACCATCTTTGAGCAGAAGGTAGGTTTAAAACAAAACAAACACAAACACAAAGCAACTTACATCTTTACAGTTACAACAACCTAGTTAATGTGTTGCTCCTCACTTTGATGTTTTTGCCTCTTCATTTTCTTCAGTTAGTAGAAGTGACACGTTGTAACAATGGTTTCTGTTTCTGTTAGCTCAAGCCATTTCTCTGAAAGGGGTTTTCCCCGCTGTGACGCAGCAGTTTTCAGCTTGGCTTGAAACTTTCCCAGCTGTAATGCTGTGCCATCCTCAAGTGAGCAGATTGGATGGTGTCCAGCAGGGTCCTTGATGAGATTAAGCTGCTACCTGAGGTTGCTTTGGATCAGTTTCATCTTTGAAGAGGTGACTGATACTTACCTTCGTGTATTTTCTAGCACCTGCGTGGTCATGAGCTCAGCAAGCCGTGTTTCTGTAGCTGCCTCAGCAAAGGCAGCTCTGTTTTGCTGCTGCTGAAAGAAGCTTAAGGCTGTTTACCAGCAGTGCTCAGGCAGCCCTTGTGGAAGCAGCACGTGCTAGCAGACTGCAGCGTCGCCACAAGCAGAGCTGCTGGCTGGCATAGCTGCTCTGGTTGTTGTGTTCCTGCTTCCTTGCCGCATACTCACAGGTAGGTTAGGCACTTAGCTGAGCTGCTGCAATCTGCTCATAAAAAGTCATGTGAGTTGGAAACTGGGAGACACGTCCACAGCAGGCAGCGCTTCACTTGGCTCAGACCGCTTCAGAACCGTGGCCTTTTTAATTCTCGTGTAACCTTGTCCAGTTCACAGCCACCAAAGGGGGTAATGCTGTTCCTGTTTGCAGCTGCAGAAGGCACGTGGTGGGGAATGTACGCTGGGGATCAGGGAGCTGAAGGATAAAAGCACTTCCCTTTGGTGTCAGGAGCTGCAGCCTCATGCCTAGTCATGCTACGCGCAGTCTGCATGCATTCCTACTGCGTGTTTGTCGGCCATTCCTGAACAGATTAAGAAGCTTCTTATCCTTTTAATAACAGTTTGGGATGAGCTTCAGCTTTAAGTTGTGTTTCAGATTGAAAGTTCAATTTCAGAGAGCCACTGGCATGATCTTTGCATCTTCTGGGATGCTGGAGGCCCTCCTCTTGTGAGAAACATCCATGAAAGGAAGGGTGCTGCCCTCAGTAATTCCAACAGGACTTCCTTCAGGAAGGAAAGTGTCTGTCTGAGGAAAATGTTGCTGAGCTGACCAAGGACAGGCTAAGGTCATGATTTTACATAATGCTGAGCCGAACAGGCTGAAAGATCATGCAGTGCGGTGCTTCAGCCCTGTACATGTGCTGGCACTGAATACTGTTGGAACAATTGCTTAAACTCATTCACCTCATTCAAATGACACAAAACTGGCAGAGGAACAAAAGGTAACTGAGATGTGATGAAGGCTTATAAAATCAGGAGCAGCACAGAGAATAAGCAGAAGCTGATTATTCATCCTCTCCCAGTGCGAAGGTACATTAAGCAAAAATGGCAAATTGCAAGTTCGGAACAATCCAAAGCAGATGGTACTTGACATGTAAATGATTCAGCTGTAGAACTTCTGATCAGAGACTATTGTGGATGCTAAAATTCATATGCCTTTGAAAAGGCAATGACAAAACCTGGGAAGCTGTTTCCTGCAAAGAAAGGATCTCAGCGAGGCATTGTCTTGCAAATGGCCAGCAGTTGGCAGGAGTATTTTGAAGAGGCAGTTCTGTTGTGTTCCTCACCTGTCCTCCTATTTCCTCTCAAGCAGCACCCTTAGCTGCTGTTGGAGGCAGAACAGAGGACCTAAGGGACTGTCTCATCCTGCGCTGTGAAACGCCGTGTGTTGGTTATAGAAGTACAGAGGATGGGGGTAAGAAGCCCTGGAGAGGATTTTCTGGTGATGGCGATGTTAAAGGCACAGAGACACGCGGTACTGACTGCAGTACGCACCGGGGGAGCCAGAAGGCCCGAGGAACATAAGGGAGAGACAGGAGAGGGCAGATGACGTGTACTGTTTTGTTTTTCAGTTACCAGAGAATATGGTAATAACCTGGAACAAGAAAATGAGAAAAACAGCAGGATATTGTGTAACGGGGCAAACAAAAGGTCCTGAAGCACAGCGTTACGCTCGGATAGAGCTTTCTGAGAAGGTCTGTGATTCTGCAGGTAGGGACCAGAAACTCTGTGTTGATTCTTCTATGGGAAAGCATGTTCCAGACGCTAAAGACATGGACTGGAGCAGGAAGAGGTTTGGGGCTGAGTCCTGCTCTGAAATTTCGTATTACCTTAAACAAATGATTATAGCACTTGTCCTCACAACCCTTCTAAGAGACTGGACAGATTGACAAGATGTGAGAACAAAGGTCTGTTTGTGCCAACCTCGTTACTTTGTTTATATTACTGATTTTAAGATATCTAATATATATTGCAGAGAGTTTATGCTGGGTTTATTCTTATTAACTACTCCTGGCAGCTACCAGACAACATCTGCCTGCAAATAAAACATCAAAAAGCTGCTGTGTAGGGCCCTGATGTGCCTGCAGTTTTTCCATACTGAATCATAGTTCTGTCTTTTTCATCAGGGGTTGGGGGTAGATGAGAAAGGCGGCGTCAAAGGTGTGAAGCAGCGAGCTAAGGATGGGGGTTTGTGCTTCCCCGTATGTTTCTGATCTTAATGTCTTTTGTTTTGCCCGCAGATCGCCTCCGAGACACGCTAATTCATGAGGTTTGCCATGCAGCCACCTGGCTGATCAATGGTGTTCGCGATGGGCACGGGCGATTCTGGAGATTCTACGCCAGAAAATCGGCTATGATTCATCCAGAGCTGCCCATGGTAACACGATGCCACAACTACGAGATTAAATACAAATTCAGCTATGAGTGTGTTCTGTGCAAAACCACGTGAGTAATGTTTTGATCTTGCACGTGAGTCTGTATTAACTTCTGTCTCTGATTTGTCATTTTCATGTCTGTAAGTTAGGGGCCTCTTAAGCTGTGTTAATATTGAGTGAACTTGGGATTTTTTTTCACTTATCCCTATCTCATGATCAACACTGATCCTATTACAAGCTTTGTGGTAGAGGATGGTACCTCCCCGTTATATTTGCTATTTATAAATGTATTTATATTAGTAGTAGTTCTTCCCCTTCTGATAAGAGGGTAAATGCATGCTCTGAAAACATGAGTGGATTTTTTTTCTCAGTATCATCTGTGCTGCTTCCAAGAACATTAGAGATTAAAAAAAATCACCTATGGCAATCTTCCTCTACCTTCCGAAGTATTTACTTTGACTACGTAATGCATTAATTGCTTAGGTGCAGCAGAGCACTGAAAATACGATGCCTTTGAGGAGAAACTCCAAGGAGTAGTTGACTCATGGGCTGTGGAGGTGCTTGTAAAGGGTGTAGCACTTCATACTACCAGGCTGAAAGTAAGAGACAGAGGAAGGAGCGAAGCCAAGAAGTGGAGAAAGTCCTAGGGTAGAGAAATGCTTAATGTAGATTTCCTGTATAGGGTTAGAGTTACCCTATAGGTTTCCCGTTCTATGCTAGCTTACAAATCTGCCCTAGGGAGCTGGCAGAAGAGAGCCCTTTCCCAAAAGTTCTGACCGCCACAAGCGTGAAATGAATTACTTCTCCATTTCAGGATTGGACGACATTCCAAGTCTCTGGACACAGAGCGCTTCGTGTGCGCGCTCTGCGGGGGGCGGCTGGTGCTGAGCCAGCCCACTCAGAAGGACGGCGCTCCCGCTAGGACGCATCTCACGCCCTTTGCCAAGTACGTGAAAGAAAACTACGGACTTACTAAAAGAGAGCAGCAGGGGCTGAGCCACGCGGAAGTTATGCGGAAACTCAGTGCTGATTTTGCCTTAAAAACCAGGCTTGAAGATTCCCTGTAATAGCTTGGTGCACTTCATTTCCTGAGGCCATTCAGCGTTTATACGTAGCAATAAAGTAGGTGGGCTTCATGTAGAATCTGTGAGAAGGTGTTTTGGAGGCTTCCAGACAGCTGCTCTGCTCAGTATAGTCCTGGGTGTGCTGTGTGTACGTCTGTCTGGGACTGTCAGCTGCGAGGAAAATCCAGGCACGTGAGCAAAGTCCTCTGGTCCTGTCTGGATCACTTCCAGGCAGGAAAAGAGGCAGACCTAAGGAAGACCTCTGTATGGATTCAGGCATTCTCCCCCAGAATTCCTCAACTGATCCTTGGCTGTTTTTTTAAAAAAGTGCCAGGTAAATAGTGCCTCAGCTCTGTGCCAGTGTGAGTTTTTACAAAGCTCTCTGGCTCCCAGTGAGATCAGAGTTCTTTCTGATTAATTTTTGGCTGCAGTTGTGCCTCTGTCACTGAGACTTCATTGAAGCTACAACAGATGCAAAAGGACAGGTAGAAAAAAACCAACTTCAAGTGCTTTTTTTAACCACAGAATGCCAAGACCTAATCCAATGTATTTTTTCATGTAGAACATGATTCAGTGCACGTTTGTCTGCTGTGAACAAATTTGCCAGCTGGTTATTAAATTCTGAATAATCAATAAATGTTTTTTATACCAATTGTCATAACAAAACAGACTTCTGTGTTGCAATTTAATCGTGGCTGTGTACCTTTGGTCGGTGAAGGCTTCCGATTTCTTCTTTTTGGGAGTTTCACTCTCAGTGGGTCACCTTGTGAGGTTCAGTCCTGGGTGCCAGGAGGGCTGCAGGGTCCGTTTTGTAAGGAATCTCGCTGCTGAATATGCAACAGCACCACGTGAAACAGGAGAAAAGCGTCCGAAAAGTGCAGGTATTGACTGATGTTTAATTTAGCATAGCATCCATTCCATTTCTACTCCAAATAGTTCTTACTTTGGAATTTTTTATTTGGTTTGAAGTACACCGAGCATAGACCCTATCTCAAAGCTCTTCCAGGTCTCTTTCCAGGTCTCCCTCCCACCTCTTACCTGGGTGGATAACCAGTAATCCAGAACATTATTAGGTACAAGATCACGGTCAACTGAAGCTACTAAAAGGCAGAAGTTGGCAGCATCAGCTACGACTGTGGGGACGCTAACTCCTTCCCCCTCTAATCCTCCTGTTGTAGGCTCCCGGAATACAAGTGAAGCAAAAAGCCTTCTGTCAAAATGTAGGGGAGGGGGGGAACAACACCTCCCCTAGGTGTACACCCTCCACAACTGAAGTCTCCTCTACCAAGAGATGCTGCCTAACCCCAACACCGAGCTCGAGTTACACTGCGTCGTGCAGCGCTCAGAGATCCCAGCTTCCCGTTACGCCGGGGCAGACAGGAGCCTTGTCCCCCAGCAGTGCTCCCTGCTGCGTGGGGCAAGATGAGAGGCACAGCCTAATAGCTTCGTTGGAAGGCAATGCGGGGCCACCCTTCAGCCACAGGGAGGTCCTGCAGAGTTTTTAAAGTCTTTTCTGAAGGGTCTGCGTCTCCTCCTTCACTCTAAGGCAGCGAGCTCCTCCAGGAGCCGCTCTTTCTCCTGCTGCAGCTCCTGCACCCGCTGCTTGTTCTGCTCCAGCCTGTCCTCCAGCCACTGCAGCAGGGGCCCGCTGATGGCGGACATCTGGCTGCACAGGTTCTTTGTGAACACTGCGAAGAACAAGAACACGTGTCAGTGCCAACACTTATTTCCAGCTGCTCTTTACAGCCAAGGCAGTGCTGGAGCTCACAAGCGCTGTTACACAGCTGTGGCCTGTCCCCCAGCAGCAGCAGCATCCAGCCACTGCGCACGGCTCCGGTGTCCCAGCTCACAGAAGGGAGAACTCCTTACCTGAGCCATTGTGAATCTTGGTCACGGAGTCTAGGTGGGTGAGGCTAAGAACAAACAGAAAGCAGGTGAGCGACAACAGCAGCGAAGTGCTTATCAGGCAAATCCAGGCCCTAGAACTGGCTCCCTACAGCCGACAGCGCAGGTACCTCTAAACCTCCTCCTTTGGGAGAAGCCCTGTCCATTCGCAATGCTAACAGACCTTGCTGCACCAAAATAGCGCTTGTGTGGAGCACCAGACGCAGAAGAAAGAAAAAAAATGCCTTTTAAATCCCATTTCTGACTTCTGAGCACTCTTTCCCTGGTTAAACACTAGTTACACACACCAGTGAAGCACCACCACTCGCTCACGCGTGCTCTCATAGCAGAGGAGCCGCTCCCTTAGCTCACGTGCAAGTCACACGCAGCAGTACAAGGTCAAGAGCACCTGCGCTCCGTAACGTGCAAGCGTTCCCTCAGCTCTGCTACAAAGGCACACGAGGTGCTGAGGCTTCTCGCTTCTGTACCCCTGCCGAGCCCCGGGAAGTACGGCGGCAGCAGAGCAGTAAAGAGCCTTGCAGAGGGCTGCGGCCCCAGCGTTCCGACCTGTGAATCCTCCTGTAGGCATCCTGCTCCTCCTGACACAGGATCTTGGGCAGCTCCACAGCTGACTCCAGACACACCTTGCCAATGGTTTCGTGCGGGACAACGTGAATAGGAATTTCAATCCTTTCGTACCTAAAAGGGTATCAGACAATTAACTGCAAAGCAGAGAAGGAATAGTAATAATAAAAGCCTTTACAAGCCTACAACGGGCTGTCTGGCTCACGGGCTCACTGCAGGTTTACTTCTGAGAACGCGTGCCAGAACTGCCAGGCAGAGAGAAGCCTTTACATCCACGCTCTTACTTCAAAGTCTAACGATACAAATACTAAAGTACGGCTGGCAGGGGTTTGAATTCTAGAGCTGAAAGCAAAAGGGTGGGCCTTCACACGCCAGAGTACAGCACAAACTGATAGGCAAACAACAGTGCTCTACACCAGATTTGAAGTTAAATTACTAAATTATCTCGGCTAAATCAGTCGCATTTAGATTCTCTTTGAGCAGCCTGCGTTAGCAGAGACAAGGAGACCTTGTTCAGGCATCCCTGTAGCTATCTGTTACTTGCAGTGAACGCAGAAACCACTTATTTGAGACAATGCAGAAAAGAGAAATGAAATTGAATCCAAACCAAACATAACATCCCTCTGTTGTACTCACTCTGAGCTCTTCTGGGCCTGAATGGACTGGAAGCAGGTGTAGAGAATCCTGCCTGTCTAAGAGAGTCAGCAGGAAGTCAGACGGCAAGTACCAACACGTCACCCAGAACCCCCAAATCCTCCAGGGAGCGGAACATGCTTTCAAACAGGATTTATACACCTTACGTTTGGATTGGTCTGCTGGAACCGTTTGCAAGCATTGATAGACCCATTAAGCAGGAAAAAAATAATCTTAGGCCAGAGCTGCGAGGAGAACCTGGCTAAGACACAGCTCTCAGCTCATCCCGTGCTGCAGCAGCGTCTCGTGAGGCTGCACCACGCTACGCCCGCTGGCCTGAAGGGCACTCAGACATCTCAGTGCGCACACGCACTGCGGCCATCCGATGCGGCCCAGAGCCCTGACACCAGCACAACTGCTGGCTAGAGAGCCGCCCCCTGGCTCGGCACACAGCAATTAGTAACACATTCCTTTGTCATCAGGATTACATCCAAACGCACTCAGCCCTGCTTTGACTGTGCTCCAAGCAGAGCTCGGCCCTTGCTGCAGGCTGCGCCCAAGGGCAAGCGCAGGATTTCTGAGCACCTGGAGGGTTTAATCACCATTTTCAGGTTGCCTACCTTTGTGTTTTTGTCTTCAATGAAGCAGGAGAAGATGAGCCCGACAAAGCCCTGGTCCATCATCTGATACATGGCTTGTGTGCGGACGTCTACAGACAAAGAAAGAAGGCCATGAGAACTGCGCTGGTCACCTGAAGGACTGGAAAAAGACTTCCCAGCTTCTGAAGGGCAACCCTGGAATTTGATTACAGCCCCGTGCTTTATCCTAAAGTACTTACTCCAGGATATTAAGTAAAAATGTTGATCCCGTTTAAAATGTAATTAAATGCAAGTCTTAAAAACACAAGAGGAGTTAATGAAACAAGGATGGATCATCACATCAGCCCGGTGCTGCATATACAGCAGCCGTATAGCCATGGCATCCAGCAGGTGTACGATACACGCTTCTTTCCAAAAAGCGTTAGTTTTTGCATTAATACTCGCAGATATCAAAAACCACCAGGGTTCCCACAGCTTTTTGCTATCACCCAACCCCAGCTCCAGCTCTGCTGTCTGGAGGAGCAGCAGCACCAGCACCAGCTTCTCTGGGGCTCGGGCAGCTCGAGTACCAGAGCACAACCCCAGTGCTCTGGGCATTAGGGGAACCAAACACTGAGAGCTGGGATGTGCAGCTCTTAAAAGCCACTGCTGAGTAAGATAATTAGACAGCTGTAAGCTTTCATATGAAAAAATGAAACCCAGACTGCTCTTACCGACGTGCGAGGGCCAGACGGTGATGTGGGGATGGGAGTGGTACCAGCCCACCACTCTCATGGGGCGCCCCGTCATCTCAGCCAACCTGTGTGTGAGTCAAGGCGCTTTCCAGAGCAGCAGAGCGAAGGGAAGAAAAATTCTGTACACAAAAACCAGCAAGCACGGGGCAGCGCTAAAAAGCTTCTCGTGGGCCGACCTAATTCCAGACCCCTGTAGAAGGGTGACGAGGCGCGAGAACCTGATGGAAGCCTCTTCCCCCAGCATTAGCAGGATATTACTTTTGGAGAAGCAAAGCGAATTCTGCCTGCACGGGGCGGGGAGGGACGGGTCAGCTGCCCAAGACGACGAAGGGAAGCAGCTCCCCAGAGCCCCGCGAGCTCCCCGGAGCCCCGCGAGCTCCCCATCCCTCCCGAAGCCCCCTGGAGGGGCAGAGCCCGCCCCGCGGCCCCGCTCCCCTTGTGCCCGGGCGGGGGCAGCCCCAAGGATATCTCCGCCTCGGTGGAGGCCGCCGAGAGCTGCTCGGGCGAGATCTCGACGCGGTCCTTCCTCTTGTCGGAGCGCCGCAGGATGATGACGGAGTGCACGTGCACCACGCGGCTGGCGTCCACCTGCGGGGAGGGGCACGGCGCTGGCTGCCCGCCCCGTGCCCTCTCCCCGCGCCCCGCTCCCCGCTCCCCGCGGTACCTGCCCGATGCAGAGCCCCATCACCTCCTCCTTCTCGGTGCTCAGCGCGTGGTTCAGGCACACCAGGAACGCGTCGGCCTCCAGGTGCACCGCCTGCACCGCCATCTTGTCTCCTCAGCGCCACGCCGGAAGTCGGCCTCCGCGGAGCCAATCGCCGCGCTCCCCGCCGGCCCCGCCGACCAATCGACGCGCGAGGTTTCCGGGCGGTGCGCCGAGGCGGAGGGGCCGTGTCGCCCCCTCGGACCCAGCGCCCGGGGTTCCGCCGCGCCGCCGCCGCCGCCCGTACCGGGGCCGGGGCGGGGCGGGGCGGGGAGGGGCGGGG
>CM021768.1:9733638-9945168 GCA_011076525.1 Nettapus auritus
GGTCCGAGCTGCAGCTGGAGCAACTTATTTTGTTGTTTTGTTAAAATATTTTAATGTACCCACTTTCAAAACCAATAAATTATCTTTGTCACAAGGTTCAGTCCTCCTGCTGGCCACCTTCACGTTTGTTCATGTGTTGTGTGGCTCAGAAAGCCACCCAGGTCCCAGAACAGCATTAAACTTCAAGGCCCGATACCGAGCTGGACAGAATACCCGCAGGTCTTGTGGATGTCCATGGGGCTGGGCTTTAAATCTCCCCAGCCCCAAACCTCAAACTGCTCGGTCTTATGCAATTACGTTGATGGCAACACTGAAATCAGCATCAAAGCATGACACTGCAATCCTGCAAATTTCAGATGATTGGTTTTTGTTGGATGGGTTTTTCAGGGCATAGATAACGAATCGAGCAATTTAAGGAACAGTTTTTGCAACTTGCTTTGAATGTAAGTAAGCTTTCTTCTCTCAACTCTGTCTTCCTTCAGGCTCTTTAATTGCTTTCTGATAAAATCAGCAAAAAGTAGGAATCGTGTAAGTTTTTCCCGTCTTGACGTTTTAGGTGCAGTTGTCTAAGCGCATGCTTTTTCAAAGCTCCTGTTCCTTTCGTATGTTTGAGTTCCAAAGACAGGCCTGTCGCACTTCAAACCCAACTGACAGTTTTGCCTGACCTCGAGATTTTATTTGCGGCTCTAACTGGGCACCCTCGTAACAGTCTTAGAGACTGGAGCAAAGCAAGGCCAGACCGAGCCTGTGAACTCTGGCAGCTGAACTCAGAGCCGTGGAGCTCGGAGGAAGTTTGGGTCAAATTATTGGGGCAAAGACTGAACAGACGATGTTGTTAACCGCTGCCCATTCTGCATGGTGTCCTCTGCATGAGACCTCGTTCTGTCGGCCCTGCACCTCTCATTGCCACCATGCTCATACACGGGAAGCACAGAGATACATGTGGTGCTTTAGTCCTCCTGCCTGAAGTTCAGCAAGGCTGAACCAGGTTAGTATTTGGATAGGAGACCTTCCGGGAGAGCTTACTTGCTGTAGGAAGCCGTGGTGTTCACTTACTGAGCAATATTTTTCCAAACCTGAATCAATATTGAGCTGACAACGTCTTCTTGTTCTGGGGACGATGAGCTGTAGAAATTCCAGCTCTGAGTGGGTATGAAAGCAAGTTCGTGAGCATTTTTGGTCATGATGGAGCTTTTGGCATTATACCACGGAGTAGGAGAGTGTCCTGGCCAAATTCCAGCCTGGGTAATTACATTCTGCTGACTGAAAGTGAGCAGTGGCGATTGCTGCACTTCACTTCACTGTTGGGCAAAGTGATTTCCACACTTGGGCTTAAATTTGTAAAGCAACTTAGGATAAAGCAGAACAAATAGGACTTACGGAGATGTCACTTTAACCCTCGCAGCTCATTGCTGAAGGCCTCGTGAGGCTTGTCAGTCTGCTGTCACGTTCCTTTAAGTGCCGGCTGCCGGGGCATTGCCTGGCATGGCTGTAACACACCGCGTGGTGGGCTGCAGAGCTTTCTGTAACACACACACATTGCCACACGTCAAGCAAGGAAACAAACAGAATGGGAGAAAAAGAAATAATAAAAGAACGTTCAAAGTTTCCCTTGGCATAAGTTACAATACCATGGGAGTGCTGTTCAGGCTGAGCCGGGGTTGGTGTTTCGTGTTCAGAAACGCTCAGTGGTCCTTTGCTTGGGAAAGGCAGGGAACCGCTGGTGTAGGCTAGAGGAGGCAACGTGGACGTGTGTTTCCTGTTGTATTTGTACCCCAATGTATAACAATATCTTTCTCTCCCTGACCTTCCCTGCTTTATTTTGTACCCAGATTTTCTTGCTTCTGTCCGAAATATGCCTTATAACTCCACGGGTTTTCGGAAGATCACTGTGTTTCACTGGGACAGGAGCATTGCATCTGCTTCATAGCAGGAAGATGTTACCTGTATCGCAGCCTAATTCTGTTCTGCTTTAAACCTAGATAAAGAATGAAGACTGTCTGTACCGTTTCGATTACCTCTTCTAGGGTTCAAAGAGAGAATCCATTTTCCTTGACCTCCATTTGCTAATGGCTCAGCTTGCTCTAAGTGGCATACAGACAAACTTGCCGTTAATCAAACATTCTGGTAGGAAGAACCGCCTCCATGTCCAAAATTCCTTTGCCCCTGCTGCTATCGTTGGCTCTCAGTAAGCACCCAAAATCTGAACTACGCAGAGTAACGAGAGCTGTTCACGAGAAGCCTGTGTATGACTGCACAATGCTGCTACCCTCGTAAGAGACGAGCCGAAGGACCCTGCACAATGACAGCTCTGCAAGATCCAAATGTGAGAGTCAAGCGTACGGAGTCTCATGCCTTGTCTCCAGAGTGATCCTCGTTCTTGTTAAGCTAATCTCACCCGTTGCCACAAGTTTTGCTTTTGGGATTTAGACCATCGTTAGCCACGGAACTCCTGCGCAAACCACTTTTTTTCTTCTTTTATTCTTTTTCTTTTTCTTTTTCTTTTTTTTTTTTCCCAATTTTACACGAAGACTGTTAATAGGACTGTTAGCGGAATAAGCAAAGCCAATACTCACAGGGTTTAACCGTGTACCTATAGCACCTTTTGCCCCAGAATGCCTTACCGACGCCATATAGCGCGCACGTCCCGGCCTACAACTTGCCGTGCAACCTCCTCTCACGTAGGCATCACCTTAGTCCCCCAGGCTGCCTTCTAGGGACCCTCCAGCACCTAGCACCCCTCCCAGTAAGTCAGACGCCGCCCCGAGGTGCCTTTCAGGTCCGAGAGCTTTCTCCGTGCCCGGAGCTAAGGAGCCCGATGCCGCACACCTGAGGGAGCGCCGAGGAGCGGCCGAGGGCATGGCAGAAGGAGGGCACGCGGGCGCTCCTCCCGTCCGCCTCTGGGTGCGCCGCGTGGGTGTTTACTGCGATGAGCACCGCAAAACGTGGCTCGTGGCTGCGGAAGAGGCAAGTGGGCTTTGGGCTTCGCCGTGGTTGTGGCTTTGATGTTGCAGGTGCCTCTGCTGCATTGCCAGTAACTGCCTCCTCTCTCTGTTGCTCTCCCCCAGGAGGAAGGTATGCTGAGGGCTCGGATCCAAAGAGTTCAGGTTCCCCTGGGTGAGGCGCTGCGACCCAGCCAGCTCCCCCCATCCCGGCTGCCTCATATGTGGCAGCTGTCCCAGGGTGAGCAGTACAGGGATAGTAACTCTCGCGTTTGGGAGATAGAGCACCATCTCATGGTAAGGATGGTGGCGACAATAGACCATAGTCATTCCTGTTTGTGAAGTCGTTTGAGATCCTTGAGGGACGGCAAAGGACTGTTGTTTTATTGAAGTCCGTTAGCTCAGCCCCGGTAACTGTAGACGTATTGAACTTTTCCTTGTCGCTTACAGCTCGGTGGTGTTGAAGAACTGCTGCTTAAACTCGTGCCTGGTGATTAATCTGGTACGTGGAGACATTACCCCTGCTTTGTTCTGTGCTCTGTTTATCCCCGGTCATTCTTTAATACCAATTTTTGTCTTTCAGGAGCAGTCGCTCTAGGAAGATGTCCTTGTATGTTTTGTACAATAAATGAGTCTCTCTCCACTGAAATGCAGCCACCCCTGGGGTGGAGGCACTTAAACAACACACAGCAACATCACACAAGAGTTAGGACAGGCAGTGAAGAGGAGTATCGTGTCCAATTGAAACATCAGGGGGAGTCCTAGGTAGGCAGAATGGAATTGCCCTAAGTGGAGTTTGGCCAGGATGCTGGAAGTAACGTCCTAGCGGTCCTGCCCGGTGCTGCGGGATGCTGAATGACCAGCGGTTTGAAGGGCAGCACCTCCCCAGCTCTGGGCAGGGGCAAGAGCTGAACTGTGGCTCTGAGGGAGCGCAAGTCCCACCACCACTTTCGGCCACAGCCGTGCTTTCCCTTAGAGGTCTCTCATCCAACTGCTGCTCCCACCAGCTTCTGCTTCGCTTTTGATTTGAGATCATGGTTACAGGTGTCACAGCTGCAGAAAGTCAAAGTGATTGTCTGAAATCCTGCTTTTCGGGGATGTGATTGTGGTGGAGCTGTTTCTTTTGGGGGAAATTCCGAGAGGATTTCTCCTGCAACAAAAAGCCCCTTCGTTGTTGTTGTTTTTACAGTACACACGTAACTATGTTGTTTTGTTGTATTTTTTCCCCTAAACTCCTCCAGACGCAGCTATATGAGTAACACCAAACTCCCGGACGTGTAGAGCTCGCAGAGAGGGCTTTTACACAAACACGTTTTAGCATAAAGTTTCAGGGCACAGAACCGTTAAAAAGGACAGGCGTGTTCATCTCAGTCGCTGTCGGAATCCTTGTGCTTCCAGGTGGAGCAGGACACATTCTGACCAGAGAAAAGCACAAGGCCTCCAGTCACAGCACTGTGAAACCTCCCTGCCCTCACTGCCTGCATCCTTTAGCCAGACAGAGCTGTCACATACGGAGGCTGCTAACGAGTTGCCCCCGGGAGAGGCGTGCTGTGCACGTTGTGTGTTCACTGGCAGGCTGGGGGACCCCTGTCTGTGTTGGCAGGCATCTGTAGGTGCTTTCTGAACTGTCTGTGGCCGAGAGGGAGATTGGGAACTCTTTAAAGCCCAGGCTTTAAGACAGTGTCTTTCCCTCCCACCCCCAAGCATTATTTCTACAGTAACGTTTTCCTATCATTTTAGTTCTCTGAACATGTCCCAGAAGGATCCCTGCCAGAAACAAGCCTGTGAAATACAGAAATGCTTGCAAGGTACCAGATGTCATTTTGTCTTTTTGGTGTCTTGAGTTTTGGTGGAACTTGATTCTTTTAACCTAACCCAGCTCTCCTTTCACCTTGAGGAGGAAGCAAGCAAGCACATTAGTGCGACCTGATTGCCAAGCGAGCCAAGTTACAGTGTCTGGTTTTAAGAGTTCCTCTGTGCTTGGTTGTAAGTGACGAGACACCATGAGAACAAAACGGAGCGTTTGTAACAGCAAAGTGTTCGTTTCTGACGGAGCGTTCTCCTTGCCAGCAGCGAGAGCCTGTGTGTAGTCTTGGGACCGAGCTGTAGGCGGGGAGAGCTAGACATTATAATCAGCTCTCTTGCAGAGTGGGTAGCGAGGCAGTGGGCGGATTACAGAAGACTGCGGAGTGTTTAGCTCGAGGCGTATCTTAAGAGCAGGTCAGACAGATGTCTGGCAGGAAGGGATGTGGTATATGTGATCTGGCCTCAAGGTAGGAGATGGACCGGTGTCCTCTGGAGACCTTTCACAGCTGTTTTGTAATAGGTTAGCCAAATGTTTGTAGGGAAGGGGGAGATGATGTGATAATGTGCTTTGGGAGCCTGAGTTGGGGAGAGCAGGTTTGTTAATCGCAGAGAAAATTATTTCTTAAAAAAATTGGTTGCTTCTTCGAAAACAACTTGTCCCGTAGAATGAATAAGAGAAAACATTCCCATGTGCCAAGGCAGCTCCGCCTCGTGGGAAAGAGTTCTTCCTAACTCACCTGGCAAAGCCCTTAGCGTGCACTGAGCCTCTCAGGAACTCACTGCAATAGCCCAGGGCAGACAGGCAAGAGGCTAGCAGCCCACAGCTCAGGCAGCCAAGGCAGTTCCACGACAACTCATTTCTGCCTTTAATTTGTTTGCAGGCTGCAAGCAGGTAGCCGAAATACAGAGAGTTGGGTAGGAGACCTGTGGGGAAGCAGAGGGATGGCTTTGCAGCCTGCTGCAAACACGGAGATCGCAACCAGTGCAGGTGCCACAACAGCCCCTGCTGGCTGGGGGAATGGCATCGGGGGAAAGCATCTGGGAGAAAGTAGGGAAAAGCAAGTCAGCCAGGTAGATGTCTGTTTTTCCCAGGATTGTTTTTTGGAAGCTGTGTTCAGCTCAAAGCAAGGGCTCAAATAATCCCTTCCCTGTGTGAATACATTGCCTGATTCGCTCTTACTGTCCTGGTAGTTTGAAGCGTTCTTGTGGGAAGAGCTGCCTGCTCTCCCCGTAGTAACTGCACTTAAAAGCTAATGTTTAACAGTGTTGTGGTCCCAGCTATGGCAATGTTATTTTCATAACACTCGTGGAGGTTACTCCGAGTGTTTTACCTGCGTAGGTTTGTGTACAGATTTGATCTGACCGGTTAAGTGTTAGCAGAGAAGCTTCTAGACGCTGCTCCGCGCACGCCCCCATCTTCCACTTCTTTAGCTCGCATTCTGGAGCGCTGCTGTCGTGTGTGCATTTCCCTGCTGTGATATTGTCTGAGCTGCACAGATGAAGCAGCTGAGTTGACAGACAGCGAAGCAATTTTTCCTGCAAGAATTAATTTAATAGAGGATGTACACAGAACATTAGCTGACTAATACCCACAGTGTATGCCGTGCGGAGGATGAGGGCAGGAACAGGAGCACTGGGAGACGCTGGCTTTTCTGAGCCCGCTGTTTTGCAGAGGGTCATTGTTTCAAAAGATCTTGCCTGCTTCCTCTGTGAGACTGAATGCCCACTGTATATCTTTTTTTGTGTTTTGCTGTCCGTTGTATAACTAACCCTTGTGCTTTACAGGAACGCATCCCTCACGGATAGCAGGGTGTGCTTGAACGTAGCAGTTCTAGAAACAAACCTGCACAGAAATGGTTAGGAGAGCGCTCGGAGCACTTGTCATAGGAACATTATGGCAGAGAGAGATTAGCTTTCCTTTCTGAGGACCTGCCACACTGTTTAGGTTGCCAACTTCTTCCTCTTGAACCCAAGGGACAGCAGCAGGGCCTTTGAGCAGGTAGATGGAGCTGCAGGTATCCTTCCCAAGCCACATGGAGCCATTAGTCTTAGTTCCCTAGGGCCTGGCAGAAGCCCTGCTGGGCCCGAGCCCCAGCTGCTGCAGGTAACTGACGAGGGCCAGTCACTGGTGAGGCTGGGCACTGAGACCAAAGCACCTCCGCTGTAAGTTCAGAGCAATCTGGAGGTGACGCTGACCAGCCAGGCCTGCAAAGGGCTCATGTTTGGGATCCCTGGGCAGGCTCAAGCCTTTTTTTTTTGTACAAAGCAGTAACATCACTGTAGCCTTCTCCTCAGGGCTGACCTCTGTGCTTGTATTACACGTCCCTCACCAACCCGGCTAGGAAATTCAGAACCCCGAGCTCAAAGCAGGCTGCTTTGCCCCTTAGAAGAGGGCACTCTCCAGCTGGCACTGCGTTTGTCTCACTGCAGGCTGCTGCCGCTCCTTTTAGTCCTCCAGAATCAGCGGTGAGGACGAGCGTGGCCGTGCAGCATCTGTGCTGCTCGCCCTTGTGGCAGAGGCGGGTGTCTCTGCGCCCCTCCACAGGCTGACCAGCGGGTGCTGGGCCACACAAGCCACCCATGGCCTGCTCGCGTAGCCCAGGGCTCCCTTCCCGAGCCAGCCCCACAAAGCACGGCCTCACACCACTGCGCCACCAAGGATAGCGGCGTCAGGCTAGGGGCGAGAGCTGGACAAGGCACCTGAGCCGCCGGCACAGCGGGAACCTCGCTGAGCCTGAAACAAAGGCGATACTGAGGAGGCGCAGGGATGGGCGTTCAGCCCCGTGTCCCCCCTCTGCCAGCGTCCGAGAGCAGGCGCCTAGGAAGGAAAGGGAGAGCACAGGTCCCAGCGACGTGGCTGAGGGGCTGCCCGAGCTGGAGGGGGGCCCCTTGTGCGGAAGGGGGCCATGTCACTGCCTCCCTGCCCTCCGTTTCAGCTGCCGGCAGCCGGCTGGCTTACAATCCTAGCACGAAGGCTGCGGGGCGCCCTGCTAACCGCATCCTGCCCCTGGCAGCCCGCAGGAGGAAGGCTGCAGCCACACGCCCCACCCCTTCCTTTTGCCAACCCTACAGGGATGACGGGCCCACTCGTCCCCATTTACACCAGATCCTCTTTGGGTGCCCTCAGATGTTGTAAACCTTGTCACGACACGGCGGCAGAGTTGAAGAGCAGGGATCACACAATCCAGCTTGGAAGCACACAGGCTAAAGGAAGTAGGGAGCAAAGGGCAGACATTAGGGAAGCCTCATTCCTACTGGAGGGGTGAGGTAGCCGCAAACCTGGGGGACAAAAAGTGCTCTGTCCAGATCAGCAAGGCTGCATTAGCATTGTATTAGACAGCTGACACTAAGGAGGGACTTTTTTGTAGAGTAGGAAAGTGACAAAATGCCTGTCAGCAGTTCTTGCCTGTCAGAGCAGCACGCTGCCCAGCATCCAAAGGCTAGACACAGCCCCTCGGGGTCAGCACCAGTTCCCCTGTGTAGACTTTGTGTCTCCTTTCTATTTTCCAGCGAACAACTACGTGGAGTCTAAGTGTGCAGCCGTGCTTCAGGAGATGCGGAAGTGCTGCGCCCGGTACCCCAAGGGCCGCTCCATCTGTTGTTCAGGTTTTGAGAGAGAAGAAAGAGAGAGAGAAAAGCTTAAGACTACTTCAGAAGGAATTCCTCCACCACCTCAGTAACACAATGCAGCTCCGGCAGGTGCGAGAGCACGGACTCACCTGCAGAGCCCATGTGTGTTTTTTTTTCGAGCCTTCTCTAGACTTTCAGGAAAGCCAGAAGGCTCCTAGAACACACCATCCCGTGCACCAAAAAGTATAACGCAGTACCAAGAGATGGCCTGGTTAACAGACTGTATTTTCTGTACCAAAACATCATCTACGTTGTCTTCGCATTGCAACTGTGTCTGTGAAAAACCGGTTCGATGTTTTTAGAATGCTTACCTTACTCTAACCCATCCTCGCTCTCAAAATGGAGGGCTGGAACCAAGTTACGCTGGCTTCTAGAGTGGGAGGTACAGGAAATGTGCTCATAAGAGTGAGTTTGAGCGTGACACATAAAACAAAGTCCATCTTGACACCGCAGAGGTATTGCTGCCATCATGCAGTAGTTCCAGACAACATTCACCTGTCCAGTGGTTCAAGCTCAAGAACGGGAATCAGGTCCGGGGTTCGTTCCTAGGTTTTGCATAGCTCATGAGTGACTACACGTCACTTTGCCTAAGTGCCTCACTTTCCCACTGGACAGGGTTTTGATTACTATATTTGAATTGCCTACACGCTGCTATTTGCATGACAATAAAGATGTTACAGGAACATTATTTCAGGGATTGCTACAGGAATAGGATTTTTTTTTAAAAAAGCAATATTCATTTGGAAAATCTGACTGTTGATATAAAATTTATAAATTTCTGTATAATTGAAGACCTTTAAGCAATATGTTATAAATCCAGCGTAATTCAGCGCGCTGGTACCCAGGGGCCTATCACAAAGCCCTGGGCTAGATCCAAGAACCGACTTAGGTGCCACTTCCTGAACAAGCAGTTGTAGGCACCCACTTTTGGTACAGCACGTCAGACTCACACACAAACCGTCTGTGTCTGGACCCCAGGGAGAGATGGCTTTTCAGAAGCTCTCACCTGTGCAGCAGAATTTCCTGTGACCTGTAGGAAGAGCTTGGTAGACAGGTTCCTGCATCACCCTTTAGAGCTGCCTACGTCTCTCCGTCCACTGTAGCAGGAGTCCAGGCACCTCAGTGGGTGCCAAGCCCAGGGCACCCACATACCAGACTTTGAACCCACTAGGCCACTAACTCTGTCATTAGATCTAGCCGTAAGGACTTTTGTGCTGTGATCAAGTACAATTAATTATGAAATACAGCTTCTATAAACAGACCACTGTAGTCTAGGCACAATAGATGAGTGTATTGAAGCCTAGAAGAGCAAACCATCTGTATTCACTGCTCTGAAATACCATAATACAAAATAAATGACTGGAACAAATTGCAGTCTCGATGTGGTTGTTTATTGAGAACCCAGCATAGCTGTAAGCTGGGCAGCTTGGCTGCTGTTCACTGTCCAGAGCTCCGTGTGACATTATCATGTTTAAATAGAAGCTGCTTGGTATTTTCACGGCCTGGGCTTGGAATAATTCAGGGCTAGCCTTACTGGACAACAAAACAGGGGTGGCAGGGTGGCTAATGCTCTTGAGAAGCAGCAGAGAATCGTGACAACGATGTGAAGCAGCTCAAATACTTGACAAGCGGCTCATTTTTCCCTCTCGCCCGATCTGAGCAAGAGAAAGAAAATCACTAATACATGATCAAAAAAAATATTTAGGCTTCTGTTGCACCTATTAAAGTCTTTGCTCTACCTGAATAGAAATGGGCACGAAGACAAACTCCACGAGCAAGGAACCCCTGAAGCCAGGCTGGCAGCAGAACCACCTCCTGCCCCCGAGGCATCCCAGCTTCTGGGAGCGTGGGCAACGGGTGACAGGCTCACCAGGGAGAGGGATTTGTAAAGGCAGCTCACCTTCAGCCAGGGCCACCTGCCGAGGAGGGGAGGCTGGGCGCCCCGTGCTACCGGACCGGCTGCAACTGCTCCCTCGAGTAAAATGCACCACGCAGGGCGAGGCGAAGACACAACGCGTTGGTTCCCGAGAAGCCAACAGACCTCACACGGAAGTTAGAGCAAAACTGTTTAATAAAATATCACTTCAACAAGCATTTACATACAATATATAAAAAGACTTCAAAAGCCTAGTGTGTGTTAAACCTTCCCATACTGGTACAGAGGCCAGAAGTTGTTGAAACGAGACCAAAAGGAGCAAGTGTGTTGGGGAGTGTGGGGGGGAACACCTCACCTTGGCACCTGCAATAACGAAAATGCATTCCCACAGAGCATCACGATTGCCAGTGTGGGCACACAGCGTCAAACAGTGCCAGCCGTGAGCCCGACACCGGCACAGCAGGAAGATTTGCCAGCTGCTGATGTCCTCGTCCACTCCCTGCCTGTGCTCACACCAAACTCAACGTGAATTTGTCTCAACCGCTCGCTTCCTGCGGGAACTGAGACGTTCTGGCTCCCTCTCCGGGCCATTCCTCTCCATAGCAGCAAGTCGGGACCCTGTGGAGCGGAATCCAGCACACCCCTCCCTGGAAAGGGCTGAGAACAATTGATCTGAGCTTGAAAAACAGCCCTAAGGTCTGCTCGTGATTTACTTCGAGCTTCGCTGTTGGGAAAGATTTGTGATGCACCTCAGTAAAAGCGGGGTTATGCAGCACACCAGGCAGAGGGAAGCAATGCCATTTCCCTACAGGAACAAGAGATACTCTGCAACACAAATGTATTAATTCAGCCACAACC
The DNA here is from genome assembly GCA_011076525.1 of Nettapus auritus. Taxonomy (NCBI): domain Eukaryota; kingdom Metazoa; phylum Chordata; class Aves; order Anseriformes; family Anatidae; genus Nettapus; species Nettapus auritus. The sequence goes on from CM021768.1 coordinate 9,744,751, forward strand.
AGCTGTGCCGGGTTACTAAAAAAAGAAAACACTTCTGTCACTCCACTCCCAAACGCCGACTTATCAAGGACCTACTTGCTGCATCGCACCACTCCTGCAGCCCCTGGTGGCTTTCCTAAAAGCCATCGTTAAAAGGACGCGAGCCCAGCTGCTCCTTTATTCTCCCTGGCCACATAGGGTAGGTCAGGAGCAGACACTGATTTATGTTTCTTGATTACCTGCAGCCTCTCTTCATATCCAGAAGGTGAGAAAACCTCAACTAAACCCAAGTGTTGCCATGCTGACACTTCAATCAGAAGTGAAACAAAAGGAACGAGTGCCTGTGCCCAGCCCCAAACCTCTGGTGGCAGAACCCAGAGCTCAGCCCTTCCAGCAGCTCCTTGAGGAAGAATCCTCATTGTACCCGTACCAAGCCAACCTCTGCTCAGAACGGCATCACACGACACACGGGATGGGGTGCAGCTGCTGAGCGCTGTGTCCCCTCTGAGTGCTGAACACCTCTAAGATTTTTTTTTAAAACTTTTTTTTTTTCTCCATTTTTCTTGTAGGTTAGAGGTCTGCTCTGCACAAAACTGCCCCGGGCCTGCCCTCCTGTGAACACCTGAGCTCTGCATCTGGGCTGCCTCAACACCTGCAGAAGGGCTACAGCTGTTGGAAATAAGCAAGGGGATTAAGCAAGCAGGTTTTTTGTTTGTTTGTTTTTTTTTTTTTTTTGTTTTTTTTTTTTGGTGGAAATGGTTAAGTCAAAGAAGAAACAAAACCAAGGCAAGGAGCATGGAAATGATCTACTCCTACAAGGGCACACCCATTTTTCCCCCACCCTCTTTGTAATTTACAGTTCCCTGTTCTTGTACGCAGTGACAGGTGAGCAGGCAGGCTGAGCTGCTCCGCGCAGCATCTTCGTAACCACAGCCTCAGGTCGGGGGAGAAACAAATGGGAGTTGTTGCCAAATGCACTCAAAGGATTCTGCGAGTCCCAGGAGACGCCGCAGGAAGGCAGCTGGGCCCCTGACCACGGCAGCCACCATGGGGCGAGCACCCCAGGGGCCTGCCCAGCACAAGGCTGACAGCCAGCATGCGAGAAAGGAGCTTCGCGGTGCGGGAAGCGTGGTGACTTCCAGAACTCGGGATAAGGAGAGAGCCTGGAGAGCCACCTGTGGTGCTCAGTTTCCATCTGCGGTGCCAGAGCTGCACTTCCAGTAAGGGCTATAAATAACAGCAGAGAGGAGCCAAGCAGCCACCCACGGGCAGGGCAGGGGGAGGGCAGAACCCCACCGACACACACAGCACAAACGTGCTCCTCATCCACACAGCCCAAGCTGTCCCCAACAGCTCTGCAGCCACTCCAGGGCGTGCAGGAGTATCTGCATTTCACACCCAGCTCTGCACAGGGGGAAGCAGAGGATTTCCAGGTACCGGAGCAAAGAAAGTGCAAGCTAAACAGCAGTCAACAGCTGGCAGCTGCTGTACACACGCACTGGCAGACAAATGCACAGGTCCTGGACACCTGAAAAGAAGCACGTTTAAGAGATTTCTCTGCCACTACATGTTTATGAGGCTGCAAGTCAGCTGAGAACTTGGGACTGGGTGCATTTGGAGGGGAAAAAATCACAATGATGCATTGCAAGTCAAAAACTTTCAGGCCAGTCCCAGCACCCAGACAGGTAAAGCTGGAAGTCAGAAGCAGTGTTTTAAGAAATAAGGGCTGGAACCTGTGAGCAGGGGGCTGAGCCTGTTGGAAACATCCACTGACTTCTACATTAAAGGGAACGGGAAGGAGAGGAGGGCAAGGGAGGCTGGGCACGAAGGGAGAGTCAACCGTAGTTCCTAGGAAGCCATTCCAAGCAGAAATCCTCCAGCAAACCCTCCAGTCAGGATAACGTTCTTCTTCAGAAATATGATCACCTAAGCATGGGAGAGAAGAGCCAAGAGTGTTCTCCAACAGCAGCAGTCCCTCACCCCCCTCCCCACAGTAAGGCACCTCTCGCTCTGCCCAGACCCGCTCAGCTTTCCCTCTCAGCCTGCAGAGATGCTTCTCGAGCTCCCCACAATCCCAGCACGTTTTCTTCCAACCCCAAGGGCTTTGCCACAACAAATGGTGAGTAGGCGTCACGCCTAGCAGACGCCCTGTCTGCCTCAAATTCATGCAGGTAGCTTTCCCGTCTCACTAGTTCTGCTTTTACACAAGCACTCCCTCTGTGTATTTGCACGGTGGAGGATCCCCAGGAGCCCAGAATTCCATCCTGTTTCCTGCCGTGCCTCCAGCAGGGCACCTGCCCACGCCCTGGAAGAGCTGTCTCACCTCATCCACTCTGCTTTTCACTTCTGGAGACATTTTGTTACCGCTGCTGTGAAACTTCAGCTGCTGCTTGGCTTTGTTCACATCCCGTTCCACTAGCTTCCAGTCCACCTTGATGTATCCCGTGTGGTTTGCGATCTGGAACGTTGAGGGGTGGAAAGAAAGCTCCTGGAGTGAAATCCTGGCTAAACAGAATCCCCCTGCCCACCTACCCCTTCCCTGAGCAACGCCGCCCACACGCCCTGAACCAGCAGGCTGAGAGAAGACGAGCACGCAAGCCCAGAAACTGGACGAAGCACCATGCCTGTGGTTACGTTTGTCCTGCAACATCTGCCTCCCGCAGTAATCCTCTAACAGAAGGGCACACACTGCAGCTTAGCCTGTGTCAGCCTCGCTAGTGTAAAGCTGCCCCCCCCTTCCCCCCACAACTGCCACGGGACACTCCGCAGCTCTCCTGCTGCTGCGGGTGGACGCTGCTATTAATAGCCTGTTCCTCCCTGAGTATTTTAGCTGGCCAGGATGATTCAACGGGGTGAGACTCTCCCTGCTCAGAGCCAGCCTTTGGCTTTTAGCAGAACAAGTGGAACCAGAAGAGTGAGAACGAGTCACACGAGATGCAGCGCCTTGGGAGCAAACCACCAAAGGCTGCTGCGTGAGGTCTGCGAGCTTTCTGCCTCCTGCAGGATATACGGACTCGATTTCAGCATCTGAGAGGCTCCCCTCAGTTTCTGAATCCTTAGAAACCAGAAGAAATGGCTGGAGGAAATGGCCTGGCTACAGCAGCCAGCTGACCAGCCCCTCCTGCAGCAGTGCACGGCCATGGCCGAAGCTTGCTTCCATTTTGCTCAGATGCCTCTGCAGCAACAGCACTGCGTGCCTTGGTCTGGCCTTTGTTGGCCAGCCCCAAGCAGACAGCACCTTCTGGCAGTCCTGAAGCTTATGATCCTGCTTTGCTGCTACTAAAGCAGGGAGGAAATTTATTCATGGCCCTCCAAGACATCAGCAGCAGTCACCCACAGAACTTTAACAAGTCTTTGCAGACAGACAGACTTGATCAGCCCTGGCTATTACGAGCTGAGAAGTACCCCTGAGGTGACCTAGGGTGTTTCTGTGATGTTCTAAGGTAGCTCCATGAGCAGCATTTGAGCACGTCTCCCGTTGTAACATGCTTTATTTACGCTGCCTGTGGAGATGGGGCATCGACCTGTGCCAGGGAACATACGCCCATGGCATCCGCAGGCACACAGAGCCTCTGGCAGGGCAAGGAGCTGACCCCACACGTCCCAACAAGTAGGCAGCACTAAGACATCCCTTCCTCCCCACCGACAGCGTGCTCGCAAAGCTCTTCATACACACATACATCGTCTGGCCCGCTCTTCATACACACCTGAAGCAGGAAAAAGCCGCCTCCCACTGCCGTTGCTGCCAGCTTTCCAACTTTCTGGAAGATGAACCCCGTGCACCTGCAAGTCAGGCAGGACGCACTGAGAACACACCACCGAACACACGCACACCGCGCATCCTACAGACGGGCTGCCTCCGGTGCTGACCGCTGCAGGCCTGGGGACGGGCTGGCCGAGAGCAGAAGGCCACATGCAAGCAGGGCAAAAGGCGGATTTGTGCCTGGCCAGATGTGACACTTTGCTGCTCTTTACTTCTCAGTGCGGCATTTCAGGCTTTCACTGCTTTGGTTCTTACCTCTTCAACACCGCGCTCTCCCTAAAGCACAGTCGGAAACACGTGATTTAACCAGAACCAGCACGTGCTTTCGGTGGGACACCTTTTTAACAGGTATCGCCTCCAGAAGGAGGCTGGGCAGCACACCTGACGGTGCTCCTGCGGCAGGCAGACCGCTGGTCCAGCTTATCCGCAGCCCACACAAGCAGCGCTTCCCCCTTTCTTTCCATAAGCAGACACGAGGGCTGTAAAGCCGGGCAGGGCTGTGCTTTACCGGCACCAGGGGCACCGCGGCAGCCCCGGGAGGCTGCGACCCGGCCCCGGGAGGGCTCCCCCCGCCGCTGCCGCTCACCAGCCGGTGAGGCCGCCGATGACGAGCTGCGTGGCCACGTTGTACTTCTCCGCGCTCGACCCCGAGCCGGGCGCGAACACCCTGCGCCACCACGGCCGGCTCTTGGCGTACTCGGACAGCTCCAGCACGGTGAACGCGTCCTCCGGCCGGCCTGCGGGCACCCAAACACCGCGCACCGTCACGGCACGGGCAGGATTAGGCCCGACCGTCGCCCCCCCCCCCCCCCCCCGGCCGTTGCCCCGCCGTCGCCATGGCGACGCGCCCGCCCCGCGCCCCGCCGCCCACCTCCGGCCGCCGCAGCCATGTTCCCGCTCCGCCTGCGCTGCGCCTGCGCGGGGCCGGGCCCGGCACGGCCCGCCCGAGGCACGGCCCCGCCTCGCGGGAGGCGCTGGGGCTGTGAGGGGCTGAGGGCGCCGTGCCCGGTCCGGTGCCCCGGTGTGTGCGGTGCCAGCAGCCTCTCACCCTTATAGCCACGTGGAGAAATAAAGAGCGCTCCCCGATTCTTTATTTGCTCTGTGCCAAGTATAAACCCACTGTGTTTGCTCCCCTCTGCACCAAAGCCCCGCGGAATCCATCAGGATCTCCCCCCGCAGCCCCCGTCGTTCAGCTCCCGTGTGCGCGGCGTGGTGACGGCCCGTTGGTGACCCAGTAATCAGATGTAGCTGTTAGCGGGCGGTCAGACAGATCCTACACCGACTACTGGGCGCCAACGGCACCGTGGCTCCGCTGGGTCTCCGGCTTCGGCTCCGGGCAGGGCTGGCGGCGAGCGGAGCGGCTTCCCCTGGGAAAACAAGATGTGGTGGCCGGGTCCTGGCACTGCTGGGACGTGCTGGGCTCCCGGCCCTGGCACCGGGCAGGGTTGTCCTTGTGCCTTCCTCCTGCCTGGTGCCAGCTGGGTCAGCCCCACACGTGGGCCCCAGGGCACCCGCAGCTCCGGCAGTATGGCCCCGTCCTTCCCAGAGCACGTGCACCGTCATGCGGGCGCTCGGCTTCCTCCCGCGGCAGGGCAGGGGCTGTGCTGCCAGGGGCTGGGGGCTGCCGTGTTCCTGCTCGGTATGGAGAGTGTTATGGGGCCACCACACTGGCACCTGAGCACCCCGTGGTCATCGGGGCTCCCCACAAGTTACCAGCCCCGTTTGGCTCAGGGGGTGCAACCCCCAAAAGTTTTTCCCCATCTCAAACTCTCCCCATCCCTCCCAGTGACCACCTCCCAGCCAGCGTGGCCGGTGAGCCCCTGCTCGCCAGCCCACGTGGCAGCAGCCATGTGCACCGGGCAATAACGCATGCAGCAACCCCATCTGCTCTCAGCAAGTCCCCCCAAAATGCCCAGACCCACTGAGAGAGGCACCGTACCTGGCTGTCTCCACCAGACACCAGGGTCCCCCGTCGACAGTGCATGTCCCCAGCACACGGGGACCTGGGGGGCTCCTACCCCGGTGGCTCGGGGTGACATCCAGGTGCCGCCAGCCTCGTGGTCCCGGTTCACACGCTCTGCCGAGGCTGTGATGGAGCCGCTGCTTTTAGTACGGCGAGAAGCAACGCCCGAATTCCCCTTCCCCTGGCTGGGACATCCGCGCTGGTGTCACGCAGACGCACAGGGACAGCCCCAGCACTGCGGCCGGCCGGGGGCACGCTGCAGCTCGCAGATAGGAAATTTGCAGCTCAGCCCTGTCAAAGCAAGAGCGCGGGGATTTTCAGCGGGGTTTCTCTCTCTGCCCATGCCTCTCTCTCTCTTCTCATTTTCTGGAAATGAAACCAACCATGGGCTCCAGCTTTTCGTGCCATTCAATTGCTTTGGCTGGGGGTGACAGCCCTTCTCCTTTGCTCCCCACAAATGCTGGGGGGACTTTTCAGCTCTGGCCAGCTCTGCTCCAGCCTCCCTCACGTCCACCACAGAGGAAGGGGCTTTGTTATCCCTGGGGCTGGGATCTCTGGTTGCAGACAGGAGCTGAGCAGCCTGGGCACAGCAGAACGCTATGCCAAGCTGCAGCAAGCCCCAGCCACCCCTCAGTCCATCCGTCCTGCGGAGAAGTGCTGGTTTGGGTGCCACCATCCTGGAGCGCAGTAAATGACACCAAAGTGGCCACCTGGGCGATGCAGGCATTCTCCTTCCCAATCACCACTGTAGTCCAGGTGACCAAGTCCTGTTGCTCCCTGCATCAGTTTATCCATCTGTAAAAGGCAAATAACAATTGCTGGATGCATAACACTCTGCTCGTTCAGCTCTTGCGTGTTTTCTACCTCTTTGGCCAGCACCTTGCCCTGGTCCATCTCACCTGACAACCCCTCCATTTTGGGCCAGCAAGGCAGGGGGTTCAGGATCTGCAGGAGCTCGCCACAGCTCCGTGCATCGGCTTCTTCTCTGCAAGAATCGAGAGAGGATTTTTCTGGGACAGTGCTTCCCTTCCCCAGCCATCCCCGTGGAGCGACGCTAAATTCCTGTTGTTAAATTTAGCCCTTTTTGTGGCTCGCCAGGAGCTGTGCTGGTGCGGGGATGCCCGAGTTGAGCAACGCTGAGCACTGGGGGACGGGGAGGAAGGGCAGCGCTGGGCCTTTCCCCGTGCCCTGAGCACAGCAGCTGGGGGGCAGAGCCACGTCCCGGGGCAGAGGGGATGTGTGCCTGAATCTGAGCAGCCTGGGGGGTTTGGGGCTTATTCCAGGAGCCTCGTGTTTTGGCAGCTGGGTTGTGGCAGCTGGGCTGAGCCAAGCATCAAAAAATGGACAACCCAGAGGGAACGTGAACCCTTCCCCAGGTTGACCCAGCAGCAACAAGCTGCACAGCAATCACTCTGAGCTTAATTTAATCAGCCAAGGGTAATTAGGTGACTTATGAAGGACTCGTGTGTCTGGAGGCTGCTCTGTTTTTCCCTGGGCTGCTCTGAAATGAGGAGCTGAGCTCATTCAGCAGCATCCCTGTGAAAGCAGCGGCATCGGGAGCAGCCTCCAGCCATCAGCCCCCCAAATGCGCAGCCCCCCGGCTCCCCGAGGCACAGCCCCACGGGTGCCCGTAGAGCGCGGCTGTTGCGCTCCCACAGCCTGAGTCATTCAGAGACACCTCCAGCGTGAGAAACGAGAGAGAAAGGAGAAACGCTGCGCTGACCCACTTATGTGGGGAAGGGAGAGGGGAGGACAGCTGGCTGCTTTTTCAGACGGTGGCATTTCTGCCCTGGGGCCATGCCGAGGGAGCTCGGGGATGGATTTGCTGCCGTTTCTGCCCCCGGCACCGCTGGGCTGCTGTTGTGTGGGCTCCCACAGCCGCAGGTCGGGTGCTCTGGGCGCTGCACGGGGCTCTGGCCCCTCATTTGGGGGGGACCCCGCGAGCCCATGCGGCGTTGGCCAGCCCCGGGCACGTCCGTGGAAGAGCGGGGACTCATCTCACCAGCCCTCGGGCAGGCAGATCTCAGCAGGACGTGGTCAGCAGCAGGAGATGCTGTGGTCTGAATGCAGTGGTACAAGGGGCCGTGCCCCGTCCTCCTGCCAGCTCGCCACCGCCGGTGGCACGGCCGCGTCCCGGTGCCCTCTGCCCACGTGAGTGCTGGGAAGGGCGCGCGCCCGGGGGCGGCCGCTGCTTCTGAGCCACGCTGCATTCCCGAGAAGCCACCGTGAGTCACTCTTGCTCTCTTTCTCTCGCACACACACACATGCACATAAAAAGTCCCAGGAGAGATTAGACACTGTTCACTTTGTTTTGAGTCATTCGTACCCGCCCCAGCCCGCTGTCGAGCTGAGAAGCGCACGATGCAGGGAAACAACCAGTGTTTTCTGCTTGCACGTGGGTCCTTGGCTCGCGCCAGGCAGGTTTCTCCAGGGCTTTCGGGGACAGCAGCCCATCCCGGCTTCCCCATCCCATCTGCACCGACAGATCTGTCTGCTGGGGACGTCTGGGGATGGCCGGGTGTGCCCAAGCTGGGTGGGATGGGGATGCCCATGTCTTCTTTGAAAGCGCAGCCAGCACCTGGCCCAGCCCAGCCTCGTGCATGCTGCTGACGCGTGGCAATGGCATTCACACGGCGACCCGGAGCTCTCGGAAATGCCAAGGCTGCCAGGGACAGGGCCGCTCCTCCGAGTGCCGCATCAGCCAGCTGGTTCCTAGCAGCTCCTTGACTCATGCCCCTCAATTACTCGCAGCAAATAAACAGCCTGTTTGCTCTCAGACAAACCCTTCTGGGGCTTTGCCTGCGGACCACATAAGACGCTCGTCAGCAGTGGAGCTGCTGATGCTGCCCCGATGGCCAGGGCCACGTGTGCTCTGCTTAGCGAGCTGTGCTGGGGGTGCTGCGCTCCCCACAGGCACCCGGCTGTCCCCAGCCTCCTCCTGCTCTCGCTGCCTGCACAAAGCTGCCCGCTCTGTGCAGCGAGCACCAGGACCCGGGGATCCTCACTGAGCTGCCCCCATGTGCCCTCAGGTCTCCCACCCGGACACCCCTTCCCACAGCTGTGAATATCCTGATAATATCATTTTTTTATCTGCACCCTTGGGTTAGACCCCATCTCTCCCGTTTACCCTTACATTCCTGGGACAGGAACCTGGAAGCTACCTCCTGGTAGCTGGAAATGGTTAAACTCAGCAATTCACTAGCACCTGCCCGTGTCAAAAAATTTAATTTCTGTCTCTGTCTGGGCTCTTGGCACCGCAGCCCCCAAGGGAAACTTTGTTCTATTCCCCTCAGTGATCCCGGGATATTGCTGTCCCCAGTGCCCGGAGTGTCCCTTCCTGTCCCTGACCCCAACCCGCACTCTGCCCTCTTCGTGGTAGCTTTGTCTGCATGGGGACGTTTTCCCCGTCTGCCTGTTTCTGGAAGAAACCCCTTCCCAGCCTTTCCGGGTGAGCCCAGTCCGGCGACACCGGGAGATTCCCGAGCGGGCTGACTGGAATAAAGTCACGTCCGTGCGGCTGGGGAAGCACTGCCAGAAACACGGCCGGATCTGCCGTCTGCCCCAGACCCGAGGGTGACCCTTTCCCCTCCAGCTCTGAACAATGCCCTCGACCTGTCACTGCACGGAGCAGCGTGGCAGCTCCCCTGTGCCAGCAGGGCCCCCCACGCTGTTGTGTCCTGGTCAGCAGCCGCGGGATGGCTGCGTGCAGGCGGTGACCACGGCTCGGACAGATGGATCGGAAAGGTTTGTCACGGGAAGCGACAGCGGCAGCCTCTCCCCGCTCTAAAACACGGCGGGGGGCCAGGTGCAAAGCACCCAGGGCATCCCCGCCTGTGACACACCGCTTGTTTTGTCGCACAACATTGGCCGGGCTGTTGCTCATCTTCCTTGCGGAGAAAAGGAGTCCCGGGCTGGGCAGGGAGCCAGCCACCGGCTCGTGAGCTGGAGGAAGCGTGTTCCTCGCTGGCGTTCTGCTCTCGGGGAGCGCTTCCCACCCCAGCCACATCAGCCAGCCCCTGGTGAGCGCAGGAAGCAGCGGGCAGCCCCTCACTGGCAGGGGTTTTACAGCGGTCCCAGGGAGATTCCCCCACCTTTGGGTGCTCCCCACCTGCCGCCGGAGCCCCGGGGGTGGTTTTCCCCTCGGGCTGGGGCTGCTGCAGAGAATGGGTGGGAAGAGAGAGGGTGTCCCCAGCGAGGCGGCGAGGGATGGCCCCGGCTGAGGGTGAGGATGGGGAGGTGTCCCTGCCTCCATGGCCACGGGGTGCGCTGGCACGGTGGGGCTGGGGTGCTGGAGGTCGTTCCCAGGTGATGCGGGGCAGCGGGGATGCGTTCTGCAGACCTCACCCACTTGGATATATCCCACCCAGGGCACAGCTCCACAGCTCCCTTCCCACCCCTGAGCACTCCCCATCAGTCTCCCCCACCCCGTGCCAAGAATTCACATCCAGGATCCCAAAACACCCCTCAAGACCCATCACACGGACACTTCTGCACGTGCTGGGGCAGTCCCCGGAGGGGTCACCGCCGCCCTTGCACTCCCGTTGCCCTCCCGTGTGATCGATGGGCTCCTTCCCACCTCGCTCGTCCCGCGGACGCCGGGGCGGCGCAGGGCGTTCCTCCTCATCTTCCTGCCGTCGTGAGCAGAGCCGCGTGCAGGCGTGTGTGTGCATGAGCACGCGTGTGTGCGTCGGGGAGGAATTTCCTGGGCTTGTAAAGAGAAAATGAAAACAAAATAAGCGGGTTTAAAAACAGGGGGAACGTTGCAAAAACATTGCAGTCAGTGCATCTTCTCCGAGCTGTTCTGCGGCACCCTGGGAGGGACCATAGGAGAAGACGAGGGGGTGAGCTGCTGCTGGGAAGGGGAATCCCAGGTGTCTCCCGACCACTTTGCTCCCACAGGGCTCGAAGCGAGGTTGTGTGGCTAAATCCAGGCTGCTGGGGTGCAGATGCCTGGGGAACAGGGAGACACCCACGTTTGCATGCGCATCCCTCACCTGCACAGCTGCCAGCCACTCTGCCAGCTCCCAGTGCCAGGGGGCACAGTGCCCCTCCTGCTCCTTAGCAATAAGCTGCCTTATCCAATTCAGCCTTCCTGAACTGTCATTTTCAGATTTTGCCCTGAATTGCCATTTTCTCACACTGCAGGATCTTGCAGGTAAAGGAGGCAGCTGCTGGTCCCTGGGGGCTGCCCGGGGCAGGAGCAGCTCCAGCCCCGAAATGAGCCCAGGCTGACCCGTGGGGATACAGAGGCTCCCAAGACTGGGTGCTGGCCCAAAACCTGCTTTCCTCTCTGCCCGCAGTGGTGAGAGGGAAGGTGGGACCAGGCAGGGACCGCACCTAACTTTCCCTTCCTCTGCAACCCTCCCTTTCCTCACCTCACTGCCAGACACGGGCCAGGACACAGAGCCAGCTGGGTCCTGCAGCTGAGCTTAATGCCGTGTTTGCCCTCCCTTTCCCTTTGTTTTTTCCTCTCCTCCTGTCCCTGCCACCCTGGAGGAAGAGAGGGAGAGGCCGTCACTCACACACTCCTCTCTGCATTAACCCGCCTGAGTGATTCCTCCCCTGATGCCTGTGGGAAACTCTCCAGCGCTCTGACGGAGGCTGCGGGTGCTGGCTTTAAATCACCTTCTCCTGTGGATTACGACAGCTGGCTGCGAAGATAAAAGCTTTTCTCTCCTCTTCCCTTCCTCTTCGCTTTTCCTCCTCAAGCCGCAGCGGTTCCCAGCTGCAGGCGCGATGCTGGCGGGAGCCCTGCGCTGCCTCGTGCTCCTCTGCCTGGTTGAGGAGAGCATCAGCATAGTCCGGAGGTACTACATCGGGGCCGTGGAGACCGCCTGGGACTACACACACAGCGACCTGCTCTCCGTGCTGCAAACACCTGCGGGGTAAAGCTTTTTCTATTGCAATTCCAGCGCACGTAGGGCTGCTCTCCCACCCTGCGTACATGATGCTGGGCCTGGGGGGCACATAGGGCAACAAGCAGAGCACGATAAGTGCAACCCTGATAATGCACAGGTGGGGTAAACCTAGAGGGAGAGCTGCAAACCTGTGCTGCTTTATCTTAATACCATTTGTTGGTGATCCTTTAAAGTCTGTGCAGGGAGCCTGGGGCTGGTTCTCCAGCCAGTGCTTTCTCCGTGGGGAGCTCGAGGCAGAGGGGGAGCCCCGGGGAGCTGTGCTCCTGCTGCACCCCTGGGAAAACTTAACTGTCAGCTGTTTATATCTTTACCTGCATTATATTTATGTCTTTGCCTGCATTATGTTGCTGGGACCAGACGTCTCCCTTTAGGGAATGAATGTAACTTTTAGTGTCTGAGCAAAAATGGTGTTGGTAGGCAGCAAGAGGGAGGAAAGCGCACTGGCTTCTCCTGAATGCTTTCGAGAGGGAAGGAAAAGTGGCTGTTGCATTGCCTGGGGACAAGATGTAAAGCTGTTTGTGGATGGGCTGCTCTGAGCCCAGCGTGGGGAGCAGGGCTGGATGGCTGTGCCCCCTGTGGTTGTGGCTGTACCCCTTTGTGTGGCCCTGCTGCTGCCTCCTCTGCAGGTGGAGGTGGGTCTGCTACCTGTACCCCCTCATCTGTCCCAGGCTGTTCCACCAGCATCCCCGTGTAGCCAGAAACCACTCCTCGGACACAAGGCTCACCCCACCAGCATGCCTAAAAGACATTTTCTCTCCACCTTCCCCCCCCGCAGAGCAACCCAGCACGCCGTCCCACTGCAAGTCTCCCTCTGCTCAGCCACGTTACCGCAGGCAGCCCCTTGTGGGACAGCCCTGTGGGCACCGGGCAGGTGGCCTGAGGCTGTTTGCCCCTTCCTACCAGGGCAGAAGTCAACCTTAGAGTTGACCGGCCTGCCCATGGGCGCTGCTCCCGGGGGAGCGGTGGCCAGGAGCGGGGCTGGCTGGGCAACGTGGCTCCCAGCAGGGTGACAGAGGTGCCTTGTTCCTGCAGCCCCAGCCATGCTCCTCCTGCCTGGGGAGGACGCAGGAAAATAGCCAAGCTGCGGAGAAAGGGCATGCAGAGGTGAGCCAAGTGCCTCCGAGCCATGCCTGGGGCATCTCCTGCTCCACCGGTTCTCCCTCACGGCACCAGCACCCCGTGGCAGCCCCACAGACACCGCTGGGCAGCCGCAGGGGTGCACCTCTGAAAGCCCTGCTCCAGCACATTCCCCACGATTTCAGTTTTTCCCCCTCTCCCCAGACACGACCTGCAGCGTGTCCCAAAACAGCCCCGGGGGTCTCGCCTCAGGCTCGGCGCTGGCGGCCACGTAGCCTCGAGCTGCCTGAGTGCTCCGGTGGCGCGGGGTGTTGGCCTTGGCCGTCTCCCGGCTCTGGGAGATGAACAGATATTGCGGCTAACAATGCCGATCGGCCGCGCCAGGAACTTTGCTCCTCGGGGTAGGAAGTCGGTAGGGACCCTGCGTGCAGGGGAGCTGCCAGCAGCTCTCGGACCAGACGTCCCTCAGCCCCGCGATGGCTCTGTCGCTCTGCCTGGGCCCCGCGCTAAGCCCCGGTGTCCCCATGCCTCCTGCCAACCAGCCCCACGTGTGGAGAGGGGCTGGGTTTTGTGCCAGCAAACCCCCCTGGCTCCAGAGGGCTTCTCCCTTGTTTACTGCAAAGTCAGCAGGACTGGACCCCGGTGTCTCAGATATGCCTCCAAGCTGGGCTTGCTGCGAGCTAGAGATTAAGGACTCCAGCCCTGCTCTACCCATGGTTCTCTGGCCCTGGGGTGAGCAAACCTCCTGACAGCAGCCAAGGGTATGGAGGCGAGTGCATAGTGCTTTCTTCAACTTCTTAGTCACGCTGGCTCCTTCCTCTTCCCCTCGAGGAAGACTCAGGCAGAGAACTGCTGCCTGGATTTATTTAGTCAGAGCGGGAGAGCAGCCCTTGCTGTTTCTTCAGGGGGGAAAAAATACCACCTGGCTCCAAACAAAGCACGGCTGGAGGCGGTCTGTCTGCTTACTGGAAATGGTCTCAGTCCTGGGGCTGATAAGCGGGCCTCGAAATCCCTGGAGAAATGAATGGCTTTGTTATCCTGATAAACGTGCTGGATCCCTTATGGAAAATGAATTAGCCGAGCTGCTTACAGATCAAAAATGGCCAGCAGAGATAAGTGGGGTGTGAAATATGTTCAAGCCTCCTTTATCCTCCTGCTTCAAGGAGTGTTTTTTTTTAGGGGCTGGCTGTTCGGCCAAAAAATAAACGAACGTGGAGACATTGCTTGGGCCACAGTACAGATGGGAGTGCAATCTCATGCCGCCTGGCACAGCTTTTCCAAGGGGAGCAGGGGTGGAAGAAGAGGTTATGGGTGATGTCTGCCACACTTGTGGGTGCTGGGGACGGGGCAGGCAGCACTGTGGGGCAGAGCCGCCGTGCGTGGCACCGTGCTGCCTGCTGCTGTGTCTTCTTCCATCGTGACTAATGCCATGGCATTAATCATGGCCACGTCAGCATCCGTGAGCTGAGGAAAACCTTTCCAAACACACCTGGTATCTGTCAGCAAACAGAGGATGCGAGGGTGAGCGATGCCGGGCTGGCACGGCATGCTGGCGGGGAGGGGAGGAAGAGGATGGCTGCAGCCCATCTGTGCAATCAGCCTTGGCTTTTCCTTCCTCTTACAGCGTGTCAGGGCTGCCGGGACCTCAGCCCCCTGCACCCGGTGCCCTTCCACGTTACAGGAAGGCCGTGTTTGTGGAGTTCCCCGATGCCTCCTTCACACAGCCCAAGCCCAAGCCAGCATGGATGGGTAAGAACCACGTAGAGAGCAGCAAGCCCGGTGGCCAAACCCATCCTGGGCGGATGCTGGTGAAGGCCAGCCACTCCTCAGCCAGGAGTGGGAAATATGTAAAACCTGCCGGGGGTGCAGGGAGCCTTGCTGGTGCTGGAGCACTTGATGCTGCCGTGCTACGTGAAGGACAACCACCGACTGTGCAGGTGGAAAGCCAGCTCCTCAGGGCCTGTGGTGGGTGTGAGCGGCTGTGCCAGCCCTGCTGCTGACCGCCCAGCTTCCTGACCTCGCCGCCTTCCCCCTCCAGGTCTCCTGGGCCCCACCATCCGAGCAGAAGTCTATGACACGGTGGTTATCACCTTCAAGAACCTGGCCTCCCGCCCGTACAACCTCCACGCCATTGGGGTGTCCTATTGGAAGGCGTCAGAGGGTGAGTCGGGCCATGGCCACATGCTGCGAGTCCTCATGCTGCACATCCTGCTCCCAGGAGGAGGCACGTCCCTCCCCGGCCCTGGTGTCAGCTCTGCTTGCTGCCCCAAGCCCAGCCATCTCCTGCAGAAGTCTCGTCAGGAGGCTTGGGGTGGGGAGGAGGCATTTCTGTAGCCACCGTGTGCTGGGGATAAAGCTTCAGTGAAATCAGGCTGTTCCTCTGGCTGCAGGTGCAGGGTACGAGGATGAGACCAGCCAGCTAGAGAAGGAGGGCGACAGGGTGGATCCAGGGAAGACGCACACCTACATCTGGGAAATCCAGCAAAACCAGGGCCCCACAGATGGCGACTCACCGTGCCTGACCCACTCCTACTCCTCCAACATCGACAGCGTGAAGGACACCAACTCCGGTTTGATTGGAGCCCTGCTTGTGTGCCGGCCTGGTAAGAGCAGTCCAGGATGGGGACAGGTCAGGTGCTGTCATGACCTGAGAGGCAGAGGAATCAAAGACACCTTCCAGAGGCTGAACATGGCAGTGGGGTCAGTGAGCTGTGGTCAACGGCAGCACTTTGGGGGTTTGGCCCTTTCCCCAAAGAGTTCCTTCCCAGTGTGGGAGGCAAACACCCCTGGATTTCCCTGCAGGAGAGAGAACTTGGTTAATTTTTGCCTTTGCAAATTTTCAGACTGCAGATGAAATCTTTGTAGCTTGTAGCTGAACCTTATCTATTGATAAGGTGAATTTCTGTGGAAGCATAAATGTTTTTCCTTCAGAGCTTCATTATGCTACAATCATTCAGTGTCTGCCAGGGCACTTTGCCAAACAGGATTTTGTTGGAAGACATAAAGGAAAGTTGTTTGTTTTTTTTTATGAGCAAGGGCAGAGACAGGACACTTGGGGCACTGCCTCATCCACAGTACCTGTGCCTTCTCTCTTCCTTTGGTGGACGTGGAGATGAGGAAATCTTGGCTGTTAACCATCTCTGGGGTGCACAGCATCAAGAAGGGCAGGATTGGTCTCCCTGGCTGAGCCGTCTCCTGGAGGTGGTTGTCCAGACCCCGGTGTAGTCACCGGAGAGGAATGGGCACCTGTGGGTGCGACTCACCCGGGGCTCTGTCTGCAGGCCCCGATGACTCGCCGCAAACGTTTCTCCACTGACAAGCGAAGTCTAGACGAGGAGTGCAGACAATGGTGCTGGTGAGGGGGCTGGATGAAATGGGCTCTTCCAGGTGACTAAGTGGATCCCGAGAGCCTGCGAAGGAGAGGCAGGGCAGGCTGCCCCTTCGGTGCGTGCTGGGGCAGCTGCCTCTCAGCCACGGGGTTTTAGGGATGAAAGGCTGGGAACAGGGCTGCCTCAGTCATTGCCCTCGTGAGATGTGGCAAAAGCAATCCAGAGCCTGGCCTTGATTTGTGGAGGGCGGAAAGGGACTTCCCTGGGAAGATGGGCATGGCACTTGCTGATCTTAAAATGCCCTGCTCCGTGGCCTCTTGCAGGGACCCTGGCGAGCGATGGGACCCTGGACAGGCAGCAAGACGTTGTGATGCTGTTCGCAGTGTTTGATGAAGGTAACTGCCCCACATGAGCTGACCACGTTGGTGTCAGGCCCTGAATTTAGCCTGGTCAGGGGCACATACTTTGGCCACGGTGTGGGCACAGCTGCTCAGCTCCCTCCGAAGGGTTCGAGCCCTGCACAGCCCCTGGCCCATGTGCTCCTGGTACCGCACTGCAGCTCCTGCCTCCGTGCCCCAGATGCAAGGAGCTTGCAGCCCCCAGCTCCCACCCCTCTTCCCTTCACACGGGCTGAAGCAGAGGGGCAGAAGTGCCTTGTCATGTGAAACAATCACCGCCACGTTCACATGAACTGGACGGGTCTCCGAGGATTTCCAAAAAGCACTGAGCAACTGACCTCCCTGGGTGTTGGCTTTCACACTGCATCCTCCTCTGTCCACAGGGAGAAGCTGGTACTCTGAGCCCGACCCCCCGGCAGCTCCTCAGCCCCTGCCCCACACCAGGGGGGAGCTGCACACCATCAACGGCTACGTCAACGGCTCGCTGCCCGGTGAGCACCTGTCTGTTGGGATGGGGATGGAGGTGGTGGGAGGCAAGAGGGGTCTAGCCACGTCTGCAAACTTTTCTCCAATAAAAGGCAAAAGCAAAAGTCCCTTGAATTCCCTCACCTGGTGGATCCATGGAGCTCAGCAAACCTGCTCCATGTGCAGCAGGCTTCCCCTCGTGAAGGTCCTCACCTACTCCAGCACCCCCCATGTGGCTGTGAGAGGTGTCTGATGGACAGGTTCTGGTGGAGAGGTGACAGCGGAGAGCTGAGACTCTCAGCACGGAGCCTGCCCCGTCTCCTCCCTGGCTTTAAGGATCTATTCCAGTCACTTTTGGCACTCAGTGCTAAAAACAAGTGCTTGACTCTGTACTTGACTTTGGCTTCGGTTTCCAGGAACTTGTTATTCCCTTCCCCACTAGATTGCAGAGCCCTTTGGCACACAATGATTTCTCCTCAGGAAAATATTTTTACAACGCAGTCAAGTTTTCTCCCATTTCCTAAGCACACTGAACTCCTTGAAATTCTCCAGCGAAGGAATTTTCTCCAGCCTTTAAATAATCCTGGTGACCTCTCTCTGCCCTTCCTGGGGTATTTCAGCTCCTGCTGAAGACGTGCCGTAGCCCTGCCCCAGATGCAATGTTTGAGCATGAGGCTTGCCAGTGCCGTGATCAGACAAACGCTTCCCCTTCCCAGCTCCCTGTTCCTGTTTTATAGAGCCAGGGAGTGCATCTGCTCATCTTGCCACCGCATCACGCCGTGAGCTCCCGTTAGCACACTTCACTCAGCCTTTTCCAAAGCCCTTGCAGGGGCTAGTCCACCGTTCTGTAAGCCTGGCCATATTTCAGCTGGGTGATGTGGCCTGCCCCTCTGTTGTGCTCAGACAGCCCACATTTACGTGTGACTTCTCCTGTTGAAGCCTGCAGGGCAGGGAACTGTGTTCTGCACACGTCGGGCTCTGAGTCCATGACACCAGGAGCAGGGACACAGGATGGACACGGAAGTGTCCTGACTCCCGGGTGCTTTCCTTCCCTCCCGGCAGGTCTCACGCTGTGCCTCAGGAAGCAGGTCCACTGGCACGTGATAGGCTTGGGCACCGGGCCAGAAGTGCACTCCATCTTCTTTGAGGGACACACATTTCTGGTGAGGGGCCACCGTCTCAGCAGCCTAGAGATCTCCCCTGCCACATATCTCACAGCTCAGACCATGCCAGGAACGGCCGGTCAGTTTCGGATGTTCTGCCAGATGCCGTCCCACCAGCAAGGTAACCTGACCCTGCAGGAGCCCCGGGGAAAAGAGGTTCAGGGGATGCCCCGGGCAATGTGTGGTGCTGCAGCTCCAAGGCCATCCCTGTTCAATCACGCTATATCCATGTGCAACCCGGCCCGTGACCAGGATGGTGTATTGGCCTGTGTGGTGGCATATTTGGTGGGAACAGTAGTGGAGAGGCCGTCTTCCAGCAGAGCCTGGGGGACAAACATCTGTGCAGGTAAGTCAGCATGGCCCTTCCTGCCCCTTGTCTGAACGCAGCCGGCATGGAGGCCCTTGTGAAGGTGGAGCAGTGCCCGGAGGAGTACCTGCTGAAGATGGGGCAGCTGTCAGATGAGCCAGAGGAGGAGAAGGACCCCGAAGAAGAAGAAGAAGGAGAAGAAGAAGAAGAAGAGGAAGCTTACCATGTGATCCAAGTGCGCTCTTTTGCCAAGAGGGACCCTGTGACCTGGACCCATTACATCGCGGCTGAGGAAATGGACTGGGATTATGCCCCTGTGAAGCCGGCATCTCTGAATAGGTGAGGGCGAGCTCCAAGGGCCACGGGGTTGCTCCCTGAGGCAGCTCTGCCAGGTCTTCCCCTTCTCCCTGGGAGTTTATTTTCCTTCTGCCCAGCCTGGACAGCTTTGTCCCAGCTAAGGACGCAAGGATGGGTCTGGGGGGCTGTGGGAAGGCAGGAACTGATGCTTACCAAATTTTACCAAATGGCACCATCAGTGGCCCACTGAGGCAGCTCCATCCTGCAGGTCTGCAGGGTCAGCCCCTCCAGGCAGCAACCTGTGGTTGTCCCAGGGCTGGGAGACGTGCCCGCAGCCTGAGGTATGGGTGGCTGTCCCTGCAGAAGGACCTGCTCTAGAGGGCACACACCGTTGGTCTCTGTGCCTTAGTCAGCTCCGCACAGCAGTGACGCCTTCACCTGCCCGGTGCCACTCTGCTGACGCAGGATGTGTGGGCTGGGGCTGTTTCATCAGCAAGGTCACTGGGTTCTGCCCTAGGTGGAGATCCTAATCCCCAGAGCCACCTGCAGCCCCTCGTGGGGTAAGGGAGGGCTGGCAGGGGGTACCGGATGGGATGTCCTCTCCAGTTTGGGTCTGGCTCCTGCGGAGGAGCTGGGATGCTGAGGACAGCTGCTCTGCTGTGTTATTTCCACACACCATGCATGCCCCTGACACAGGACAGCCTGCCAAGCTCTCAGCTCCCCCAGTCACCACTTCCCTCCAGGACAAGGCAGTGTGAGCCCAAGGCTGCCCACGTGCAGCCTAGCTGAGGTGTTCCCCATCAAAGAAGCCCTGGATGCTGCTCCAGGGTGCTGGGCTGTCCTGCGGGGATGAGAATATTTTTATTTTACCTTTGTACAGCAGTTGGTTGGGCCATCCCTGGGCTGCCAGGGATGCATGTGGATGCCATCCCGCATGTGGCCATTTGCTCTTTGTTGCCTGCAGAAACACCACGAGCCTGTTCCTGGAGGCTGGCCCTCAGCGGATTGGTTCAAAGTATAAGAAAGTGATGTTTGTGGAGTATGAGGATGCAACCTTCAAGAAGCGCAAGGTGTCATCCCAAGCAGATAAGGGAATTCTGGGACCTGTCCTGAAGGGGGAGGTTGGAGATCAGTTTAAGGTAAGAGAGTGATTGTTTTCCACAGTCTGGAAGGGGAAAGCTTTAAAGCTCAATGCTCTTCCTCCTAATAGCTCTCGGTTCTTGGCTGTGGTCTGACATTGGTCCTTGGGGAGATCTATCATGTCTGATAATGTCCAAAGTTCAATAGAAAATGAGATGCTATTGAAAGCCAAAGCTAAAACTCTTGCTGAGTTCAGCAGGAAAGCAAATCATTTTGCTCAGCCTCCTTCATTGTAGTCATTTTAGGACTTGTTTGAGTTAATCCATGACCCATGGCATCTAGCTCCTTCTTCTGAGGCAGAAGTGCCTTCTCATTCTCCACTCCTCTTCATCTGAGTGTTCTCACCACACAGTACTGGGGACTGCTGCTTGGGTCTCCTCGCATGCCCTGTTGCCTGCTCGACTTGTTTGCTGCTGGGAGGAATGGGGTGGTTTCCAGGAGAAGTGGCGAAGCTCTGACAGAGCTATTTGGGGACCTAAATGAAAGGCTTCACACAGTTAAGTGGGGAGCACTCTTGGCCCTCCGGGGCCTCCTGGATTGACAGAGCTCTTCTGTCTCATATGGAAAGGTAGACTAAAGATAGCAACCTGCTCTTTCATAAATCTGGCATTTTTGTGCCCTCCCAAAATGTACCCGAAGTGGGCACCTCCCGGAAAGATGGTCAGCATAGACTGGTGGAGAAATAAGCAGTCATTTCTTCTGTGTTTCCTCTCTCTTTGTGGTCCTGGACGTGTCCGGGTTCCTCCCTTTCGGGTGTGGGCAGTGCCAATACCACAGCCCAGCACTTTCCCCCTGCACAGACACCCTGAGGGCAGCCTTGAGGGCTCACAACAGTCTGGCAGTGCTAAATGTCCCTTTGGCTGTCCTTGTTTCAGATTGTGTTCAGGAATCTGGCAAGCCGACCGTACAACATCTACCCTCACGGCCTCACCAGCGTACGGCCGTACCACGCCATGAGGTCCTCTCAAGGTAAGGCCATGGGCAGGCCATGGGTGTTTAGGATGTCAGGTGGCCAGTGCCATTTTCCTGGGCCAGGAGAGCTTCCCACAGCCTGTGGTAAGACTAGCTGCCCAACTCATCCGTCCGAGCACCTGAGACCCACGGCTCCTGGAGACAATTCTTGGTTCATGTCCCCATTGGTGCCATGTAACTCTGGCTCTAAGGAAGGCTTGGGTGATGGCTGGAAGAAGGGACTTTGTCACCCGAGGAGCTGGGATGGGTTTGGTTCACCCTGGAGGTCTCCACTTTCTGACATGGCTGCAGTGAGCAGTACCAATTGCACCCATCCCTGGTGAACGCTGCCAGGAGCACCTCGTGCCGAGCTCAGGTCCAATTGCAGGGGCTGGATCAAAGTGGCAGAAGTAGGATGGCAGCTGCTAAGGAGCTCAGAGCTGGTCCGGTTCTGTGACACGTTGTTATCCAAATTCAGGTTTTCTTTCAGGAGAGTCAAAAGAGCAAAGTGGCCCACCAGCCCTTTTGGGTACCAAAACTACCAGTTTGGGTAGTTTTCTATGTGACTCCTGCTATCAGGAAACCTCCTTTCTGAGCTCTTTTTATAAAGCGGGATGACCCCTTGCAGTCCTGACCTAACAGATGTGCCCTTGGGCTGTGTGTTGGCAGTTAGGGACGTGAAGGACATTCCTATTGCCCCTGGCCAGTCCTTCACCTACAGCTGGAGCATCACGACAGAGGATGGGCCGACGCAAGCGGATCCTCGCTGCCTCACCCGCTTCTACTACAGCTCCGTCAACCCGGCACGGGACACAGCCTCGGGCCTCATCGGGCCCCTCTTGATCTGCTTCAAGAAGTCCATGGACCAGAGGGGAAATCAGGTGGGTCCTCCAGGTGTGGCAGAGAAGGGCAAGGGGGATGCTTTGCCACCTTAACTGCCAGGCTGAAAGGCTGAAATAACTGTGGTGGGCAAAATATCTGGGTAAAACCAAAATTGGTTGTCCAGTTGTCTTCAACCCTACCATCAGTCCCACCCCCCTGTCTTCCCCATTCCCCCTGCACCCCGGGGACTGCTCTGGCCAGGCCAGCAACCTGCCCTTCCCTCTCTGCCTCCCAGATAATGTCGGACGAGACAAGGCTGGTGCTGTTTTCGGTCTTTGATGAGAACCGCAGCTGGTACCTGGAGGAGAACATCAGGCGGTTCTGCACCGATGCAGCCCACGTGGATACCCAGGACCCCCAGTTTTATGCCTCCAACGTGATGCACAGTAAGTGCCCAGCGGGGGGCTCCCCGCAAAGCCCACACAGACACTGGCCGGTTCCTGCCCCAGGGAACGGGCAGCAGCTCGGCAGCCGCTGGGGAGCCAGGTCCTGATGAAATGTCTCATATCCTGCTCTCTTCCAGCTATTAATGGCTTTGTCTTTGACAACCTGCAACTGAACCTCTGCCTGCACGAAGTTGTGTACTGGTATGTCCTGAGCGTTGGGGCCCAGACAGATTTCCTCTCCGTCTTCTTCTCTGGAAACACATTCAAGCGCAACATGGTCTTTGAGGACGTGCTTACCCTATTCCCGTTTTCTGGAGAAACTGTCTTCATGAGCGTGGAAAAGCCAGGTTAGTATCATGGGCTATTCCATAGATCACGGGCTGGGCATCACAGCAGGGTGAAGTGAGTATCTCCAGGCAGGACAATGCTGGGTCTGGTACCTGATCACATGTTGGCAACCCCAAGAGCAAAGGGATGCTCAGCCTCTCGGAGCAGCAAAGTGAAAAGTGGTGATTGCATCTCCCCAAAGCTTAATTCCAAGAAATAGTTTAAATTACTATATCTTACTTCACGATTAAGGTGCATTAATGTCACACGCATGCTGCCAAGCCAGTAAGCTGGTTGCAGTGATGTGGTGGCAGTGGCAATGCTGTCCTGCTGTGGCTCTAGTGCTGCTCATGGCATCACATTTACCCACACACCACTGCAAGGACAGGCACACCGGATGCAGAGAAGTCTTAGGAAGGGTTTGGTTTTTATTTCCTCCTACTCAGCTTTTTTTTTTTTTTTTTTTTTTTTTTTTCCCTTAGCATTTGCAAAAGCAGAGCCATTACCCATTTCCTCACTAATGGAGGAAACAGAATTTAGCCGACACTGATACGCTGGTCATGGGTGTCCACGAGTATTTCTGGGTATCCAGATACTCAGGAAGCTTTCTAAATTCCAGCCAAACATTGCATCCCTCTGAGCTCTGTTTTCTGCCTGCTGATCAGAGGAAGACAAGCAGTCGGCCAGCAGCAGATGACAGCTCTCTCCAGCGTCAGAGCTGGGTTATTACACACTTGTTTGGCAGAGAGCAAGCGCGTTGGCTGGGGATGTGAGCAAGAGGCAGCCTTTTCATTTCTTTCTCCTCGAGTGGGAGAGACGTGACGGCTGTGTCTGGGCTGGGGGAGAGGTGTATCTGCCAGCACCAGCACGTCTTTGGGGGTGGATAATGGTGATTGCTCTGCTGCTGGCGATAGTCCTGGAGGTGTTGTGGTTTCTCAGTACATTAATTCCTCTCACCAAACGGCTGATGGGGCCTCAAGGGTGCATGCGGCTCGCTGAGCTCTGGCAGGAAGCGCCGGGCCTGCTGGTGGTGCTTGTCAGGATCACCTCTGATGTTACCAGTAACCCCGATGTCTTGTGAGCCTGCCTGTAAGATGCCCTGGGGATTGTGGAAATGTTGAAATCACTAGCGTGAGCCAGAGGCTGTCTGAAAGTACAGGTTACACTAGCAAGGGAGTGGTGTGGGGATGGCATTTATGATTTCCCACTGCGGTGGGCTGATGGTGTCCTCTTGTCTTCTCCTGAGACAGGCACTTGGACACTGGGGTGCCTGAATCCTGATTTCAGAGACCAAGGGATGCACGCCAAGTTCACAGTCTCTCAATGCCAGCATGAGGAATACCCTGATGAGGAAGATTATGTGGAAT
This sequence comes from Nettapus auritus, assembly GCA_011076525.1. Taxonomy (NCBI): domain Eukaryota; kingdom Metazoa; phylum Chordata; class Aves; order Anseriformes; family Anatidae; genus Nettapus; species Nettapus auritus. The sequence continues at coordinate 9,768,463 of CM021768.1, forward strand.
ATGAAGAAGATACCTTTGACCCTCAGCCAAGGGGCTTCTCTAAGAGGAGGAGATGGCGCAGACCGTGTGTGAGTGAGCAGCTGAACAATGTCACCTCTTCCAAAAATGAGACGGTGAAGCCAAGATTGTGCTTGACAGAACCCAGCCATGGGGCCCTCCCGAGCAATGGCACTATTTCTGGTCCCTCTTCCAATGGCACATCAACATTTTCAGGTAACCCACGTCCAGCTGATATTTCCCCATCTCTGCCGGAGACAAACTATGATCTAGTGTCCTATGAATCCTTCTTAGAAGATGAAGAAGAATTATCAAAAAACATCAGTGAGGACCAAGGGGCTCTCCCCCCTGGGGAACGCTTAGAAAGCATCAGTGAAGAGGTCCGTGGTGCTGCTAGCTCTGAAGCACGTCAGAAACAGCTGCACCAAGCTACATCGACTCCAGATGATATGGTGGGAAATAAGGTGACAAATATCTTAGAAATACAGGAGCCAGTAAAAGAGACGATGGTCCAGTCTGGTAGTAGGTTAGAGATCCTGGAAGCAGAGCCTCAGAAGACGGCAGCTCACAGAGTGGGCCTGTGGGACTCAGCTGCCTTTGCTGCTGGCGAAGGTTCTCCTCAAGGGACCTGGAGCTCGTTTCACCAGAACGACCTGGAACACAGTCTGGGACTTCAAAAAGCATCTTCACAGAGTGCTGATGAAATGCCCTTAAATCTCCATGAGTCAAGGGAGACAATCAATACGGAGCTGGCTTTAAGCACTGATCCGAACTCCTCCCTCACACTGGCTAGTTCTTCAGCACCCTCAGACAAGCCAGAGGACAACAGGACTTCCCGTGCTGGGTCTCAGAGCCACACAGGAGAAGGCAGTCATTCCTCAAAGGAGTTAGATGCTAGGCTGGAAAAAAGACCTCACAAAGTGGTTTTACAAGGCTTTAATGAATCTTTTGAAGGGGAAATTGTTTCTTTCCCAGACCTAGGACCCCAAAGGCCTGTAGAAGAGCAAATCCTTACAGATGTGAGTAACTCCTTGCCTGCAAAACGTGGCACAGAAGCCAGTGAGCTTGCCAAAGGCACAAGCCTTCTTGAAGACACCTTTGCACACAGCAATGACCTTGAGCCTTCCAGCTATGTAACGACAGAAGAGAGGGATGAGTTAATCCTGGAGGCGGTGTTTCAGGGTGCTACGGCCACTAAGGAACTGCCAGAGACAGACAGTCTTGTCATTTCTGAACCTAACCTCATGGCCAATGACACAAGGCAGCACCCAAATGGTTTCTTAAACAGCCCTGAACAGTTTCAGGGACCTGGAGCTCCAGCCCCAAGCATGGGCAGCCCCAGCTGGAGGCCCCGACAAGCCAGGTCACTGCAGAGCAGAGGCTTGGTGCGGGGTCTGGGCCTTCGCAGCACCACTTCTGGCAGCAGGGAGTCCCCCTCTGCAGATAATAGAGCAGAGCAGGATGTGGCCAGCCAGACCCCTGAGCCAGCAGTGGGTAAGAGAGAGTGCAGGCCTCATTCCATTTTTTGCAGCACTCACTTCAAGAAGAGGTCCCTGGAATCACACGGTTCTGGGGCTGAGCTGATGGTGACCCAGCCAAGCCTGGAAGAAATGGGGAACTCGGCTGAAGGGGGGCAGCGCCCAGGCAGGGGTGATCCACAGGCTGTGCCTGCAGACGGAGCTGAGGAGAGGCATGCTGAGGGGGGGCCAGCCCCAAGCAGCAGTGTGGGGGCTCAGCGAAGCGGCGGCTCCTTCCCCACGCGGGCGGCGCCAGCAGCCGGCAGCTCAGGACCACAGGATGGTGCCATGGCTGCAGACCTGGCCTCAAACTGGGACCCAGTCTCAGCGGTGGTAGTGGAGCACACTGTGGGCTTGCAGAGCCCAGCTCTGGCCAAGGTGCAGCTGGGCAGAGGGGCTGCCTGGGGGGCTCCGTGGGGCGAGCAGGCTCAGGGGAGAAGCCAGATGGAAGAGGAGACGAATGCCGTGGAGCAGCCGGGTCTGGAGAGGGCCTGGTTCAGTCCCCGACCTCAGCAGCTGGAGGCCAATGCCACAAAGGGCTCTGTGCCTGAGATCACATCTGGGCAAAGCCCAGAGGAAATCCCTATGAAACTGGCCTCCAAGGAGAACCATTCCCTGCCTCTGAGCAGCCCTGAGCTCGGCCACAGCACAACCGAGAAACCAGCCCAACATGTGCGAACCAGTCCAGATGAACGGCAGGTGCTCGGGGGGGAAGATGTCCTTGGAGAAGCCGGGAAACGGGGACACTCTGAGGAGGACGAGGAAAGCAGCAGCATGGCGGGGGAGAGGAGCCATGCCCCAGGACACGGGGAGAACCTGACTCTGAACAACTTGAGGCCAAAGGCTGACAAACTGGACTACGATGACTACGGTGAAGCAGAGCAGGCCATGGAGGATTTTGACATTTATGAAGAAGGGGAGCACGATCCGCGCTCCTTCCAGGGGCGGATACGACAGTACTTCATTGCAGCAGTGGAGGTGATATGGGAATATGGGAACCAGAGACCCCAGCACTTCCTAAAAGCCATGTAAGTGTTGCTGCCCCTCACATGTTGCCCTGGCATGGCGTGGCATGGCTCCCTGCGTGGTTGGCACTTTGGGACAGGCAGGATCGCATGTCCATGACTGTGTGGCCCAGCCAGGCACTGTGCCAAGCAGCCCAGGGGAAGGATGCTCCCAGCACTGCGCCTCCACCCAGGGAGCTCGGTACCTCCAGGGTCTTTGAGCATCCTTGCAAGTGCATAAGGGATGCTCTAGGCTCTGCATCACCCAGCTGGTGCTGCAGATCTTCCCCCTTGCTCCCCAGATAGCTCAGCGTAGGTGCCTGTGGCTGTGCCCCTGGGCCCTGCAGCAGCCCTGTCCCTGCTGCTGTTTGCAAGGGGCAGTGTCACCCACGCTGCTTCACCGTCCTCACCCCCGCAGGGACCCCCGGAGCGGCAGGAGGAAGCCTCTCCGACAGTACCGCAAGGTGATTTTCCGAGAGTACTTGGACAGTTCCTTCACTCAGCCACTGATACGGGGAGAACTGGACGAACACTTGGGCATCCTCGGGCCGTACATCAGGGCAGAAGTTGAAGATGTGATCATGGTGAGCTGAAAGCCCCTGTTTCCTATAACCCCTGACATCCTGCCCCACCTTGCTGGCTCTGCTCAGCCCCGGGGAGCACTGAGCTGTGCCTGCAGGCTCTGCAGTGCCCGTGGGGGCACTCAGCACTGCTTCCATCCCCTTCCTACCCTCCCTTTGCTTCTTCTCCACTCCAACACAGGTCAAGTTCAAGAACATGGCCTCGCGGCCCTTCTCCTTCCACTCCACACTGCAAGGCTACGAGGAGCTGCGGGGCACGGTGTCGGGTGAGGAGGCGGTGCAGCCCGGCGAGCTGCGGGACTACTCCTGGAAAGTCCTGCCCCAGATGGCACCCACCACGCAGGAGTTCGACTGCAAGGCCTGGGCTTACTTCTCAAACGTGGACCTGGTGGGTGGCAGCCTGGGAAGGTGGTGAACCGTGGGTGGCACGGCCCTGGCTGTGTGGTCAAGGCTTTTCCTGTGGTGCTGTGCTTAGAGCAGCCGATGGCGGTGTAGTTCTCAGGTGTCTAATACAGTGACGAATGTGTGCTGCTGCTTCATCTTCTCTTGGTTTCCCCCCTTTTCCCAGTTCTGCATTTTTGTGAGACTTGTAGGAGCTTCTGGAGCCCTGTAAGCCTCTGCCTGGTTGAACTTGGCCCCTAGGTTCCAATGCTAGGGGGATACAGCTGGGCAGATTGACACCACTTCCCTTGAAAGCATGTACAAGCACTTGTTGTGCAGCCTTCCTTAGCTGGGGAAAGGGATTCCCGGTGTGACCCTCCCACCCCACTCATGCCAAGCCCTGTATATGGGTGGGAGCCGGGCCAGGGATGCAGGCAGGGCCACCACTTTCCGTGCTGCTGTGATGTTTGCAAGCATCAACATTACATCCAGCTCCAACTTCTTTCCTGGCTCCCTGGCAGGAGAAGGACCTGCACTCGGGCCTCATCGGGCCACTCATCATCTGCCGCCAAAACGTGGTGAACCCCATTTCCAGACGGCAGCTGGCTGTGCAGGAGTTCTCCCTGCTCTTCACCATCTTTGACGAGACCAAGAGCTGGTACTTCCTGGAGAACATGAAGAGAAACTGCCGCCCGCCTTGCCGCATCCAGCCGGACAACCCTGACTTTAGGAGAAACCATTCCTTCCATGGTGAGGACTTTGCCCTTGCCTTTTCCATCCCACAGTCTATACTGGGATGGGGAAACTCGGGGCCTTGAGGCACCCTGTGATCCAGCCGCTCCTGACCACTGCCTTCCCCAGCCATCAATGGCTACGTGAGGGACACGCTGCCCGGGCTGGTGATGGCTCAGCAGCAGCGGGTCCGATGGCACCTCCTGAACATGGGCAGCACCGAGGACATCCACTCCGTCCACTTTCACGGGCAGACGTTCAGCGTCAGGACTAGCCAGGAGTACCGCATGGGAGTCTACAACCTTTACCCTGGTGAGATACAGCATGAGCACTGTGCACAGCCCAGCTGCGTGGCTTCATGTCCGTGCCTGTTAGGGTGTGCCAAGCCTGTGGGGGATAGCGAGAACGGGGAACGGGTCTGGAAGAGTCAGGCTGTATGTCTGAACAGCGCCCGGCACCACAGCAGCCTGTTATGGCTGGTAACTCCCCTCTGCTCTCCATTCCTGGCCAGGTGTCTTTGGGACAGTGGAGATGTGGCCCTCGCGTGCTGGGATCTGGCAGGTGGAGTGCAAAGTGGGGGAGCACCAGCAAGCTGGGATGAGTGCCCTCTTCCTCGTGTACAACCTGGGTGAGTGACCAGAGCAGCAGGGCAGGGTGCTGCTGTACAGCGTGCTTTGAGCTCCCTGTCCCTCAGGGCTCTCAGCTTTCTCTGTGGGTTGTCTAAGTGAGGTCCCCTGGGTCTCACTGAAGTCCTGACTTCAGCACTTACCACCCCTAGCAGAGCCAGGGATTCAGTGAAGGCTGGGGACCAGCTTCATTGGGCTGCAAATATTGCCCCCCAGGGCACATTTTCCAAAACTGAGGGTCCCTAGATCCCCTGTAAAATGCACTGACTCCAGTGACTGCATGCTCACACTGTCAGGAGGTGATGTGCCCAGTGCCTGACCCCATGTCAAGAGGTAAACTGAGGCACAACGCTGCCTGATGGCAGGTCATGCTGATGAAAACATCCCTGAGAGCAACTGCCAAAAACGCACAGGAAATCTGTCTCTGTTTCCCCCAGAACAACACATTTCTCCCTCACCGTAAATAGCACTGGGGGAAGTGGTTTGTGAGGCTGGGTGTTTTATCGCACCGTGACAGCCCCTCTCCTCTTCCTAAAGGAGCAGTAAATGTCAGCCAGAAAGTGTTTCCATCAGTTAAAAATCTGCTTAAGATTTCAGATTTGCATTTTCCCCCAGAAGCATTTGCCATGCGGCAGTGATGCCAAGAAGTGACAAATAGCTAATAATAAGAGTTATTGTACGAGGCAAACAGCCCTGTGCTCAGCAGACCAGAAGAGAGACGTGGACAGACAGGGGTGCCAGGCAGGTTTCTCTTTAGCGACGTGATATTTGTTTTTAAATGGTGCTGCCTAGCAACAAAAAGGCTCGGGAGCAAGACACGGGTGTAAGGAAGAGCCACTTGTCAGCATTGCTGGGAGGTAGGGATGTGGGGATAGGAGGTCAGGGGCCTGGGGACTGGGGAGCACAGCACCAGCTTGGCCGGAGGTTGGTGATGGGAACTTCGCTTTGGACATTGAGGTCAGGAGCAAGAACTTAGTGGACCCTGAAAATTCAGGGGTGGATGCGGAGACGCATGAGATTTCCCACTTGGTGTGAGATAAATGAGTTTGGGGGCTCCTGGAGGCTTGAGAACACTTTGCTGAGCCTGCAGGTGGCTCCCCAGGTTGGGAGAGACTCAAAAGCCTGTTTTTCTGTTTTTCTCTTTCCCTCCCCTTACGGTTGGGCTGCAGATTGCCAAAATGCCCTGGGGCTGGCCTCAGGCCACATTGCGGACTCCCAGATCACGGCGTCGGGGCAGTACGGTGAGTAGGGGGCACTGCCGGCGCTGGGGCAGCTTCAGCCAGCACAGCCCACGTGCCCTGGCCAAGACTTGGCTAGAGCAGGTCCCACCTGGGACCTGGGGTGCCCTCGCATCGTGTCAGGGTTCTGCCACCCTTCACATGGCCACCGACCCCCTGGGAGATCGGTGCCGCTCAGGCCCTACCCTGCGGGTGGACCTGGCACTGCCTCGTGCTCCTCATACCTGTGCACTCTCCTCGCAGGGCAGTGGGCCCCTTACCTGGCCAGGCTGGACAACACTGGCTCCATCAACGCTTGGAGCACCGCTCACAGCAATGCCTGGATCCAGGTGAGAGGGGCCCCGGGGCTGGGGCACTGCTGGGGACACTGCAAGGGCAGTGGCTGGTGCACCAGGCAGGACACACAGGCACAACCGCTGGAAATTAACCCCCGTGTTTTGTTTCCAGGTGGACCTTTTGCATCTCATGATCATTCACGGCATAAAAACCCAAGGGGCTCGACAAAAGCTCTCCAGTCTCTACGTCTCCCAGTTTGTTGTCTTCTACAGCCTCGATGGGCAAAGGTGGAGGCAATACAAGGGGAACGCCACCAGCACCCAGATGGTGAGGGGGAGAGTGGCTTCCCAGGATGGGGCCTCTTGGGGTGCTGAGTGCTGAGGAGCTCTGTACCCAAGACAGATATCTCCTGAGCCCCCAGACATTTAGTTAGGACAGGAAGAGTGATCCTTCACTGAACTGCAGCTCCTAGATCTGCAAGCACTCTGTGTCCATCCGTCTCACTTTAAATTGTTATTTATTTCCACAGTCCTGTGTGGCTGTGAGATCAACACTAAGATTATGTTGCATTTTATATAGAGGTGGGCAAAAGATTTTCCCTGAATATCTCTTAATTTGGCTTTCTAAAAACAGCGTGCAGATGCAGATGATTTGCTGGATCTCTACTTATTAGAAAAACCCACAACCTAAGTACACATAGGCTGGCCATTCCAGTGAGTGAAGAAAAGTACCCAGAAAAGCCTCCATCAAGTATACCAGCTGTGGCCTAAACTCTTCCCAAGTGCAAAAGTCCCAGGACTGAATTTTCTTTATTATTATTTTTGTTTGGTAAAGAGTTTATATATAAAATTTATATATATATATATATATAAAGTATATTTGTATGGACCCCAAGTTTCTCCCGGTCCTGTTTCTCAGTGGTTTGCCCTGACTTGCCCCGTTCACATTCCCTTGTTCTGAGTCACATCTCAAAATACTTCCCTGAGCTGTTGTCCTCTTGTAAGGATTGTGATAAGATAGAGAAGTGCCAGACTTGTCCATGCTAATCCTTGTCCTGTCTAGCTCTCTTTCCACCAGTAGGACAGCCCCTTTTTTTTACCCTTTCCCTGCAGCTGTTCTTTGCGAACGTGGATGGAACCGCAGTGAAAGAAAACCGCTTCAACCCCCCCATCGTAGCCCGGTACATCCGCATCAACCCCACGCACTACAGCATCCGGACCACGCTGCGCATGGAGCTCCTCGGCTGCGACCTCAACAGTACGTCCCGCCTCGGGGCACCGGGCGCTGAGGCTGGGGCCGGATCCTGTGGGGTGCTGAGTGCTCCAGCTCCGCTTGATTCCTCGTGTTTCGGGGCTCCCCTGGCAGTTGTGGAGGGGGGAGGAGATGACATTAAGGTGTTGGGGGAATGAAGGTGGAAAACCTCATTATGGTCTAAGAGCAAGCAGCACCAGAAGGATACTGAAGGGCTCTCATCAGTGCTTTGTCCTGAACCACTGGAAACCTCAGGCAGCAGTGAGGAAAGAAGGTGGAGGAGTGGCAGGGGTAGTTTGGCTCCCCCCAGCCAGAGCCATGCTGCAGACAAGGGCACCGAGCAGTGCCCACGATGCTGCAGCGAGACACAGGAGATGCCGTGCCCAGGGAAGTGCATGGAGGGCAGCTGGAGGAGGGAGCAGCCAGGAGGCATCTCCACGATGGGCCCACCCCCTCTCTGACAAGCGTTGCTCCTCTCTTCCAGGCTGCTCCATGCCCCTAGGGATGGAGAGCAGAGGGATCCCTGACCAGCGCATCTCCGCGTCCTCCTACAGCACCAATGTCTTCTCCACCTGGTCACCCTCCCAGGCCCGCCTCAACCTCCAGGGGAGGACCAACGCGTGGAGACCAAAGGTAGCCCACGCAGGGAGACCCTGGGCAGGCAGCTGGGGGGATGCCAGCAGGCAGGCTGGCTGCTCACTCCATCTGCTAGCCAAGGCATGATGAATAGTGGTTCAACTGCATGCGTTGTGCAGGCTGCCAGCATGCAGGCAGGGGATTTGCCCTCAGCAGCTCCAACGAGACGCCTCATGGGCTGGGTGAAGCCTGGGATGATGTGCAGGGCCAGCTTGACTTCAACTGCAACGAGCGTGTCTTCTCGTTGCTGCCGGCGGTGCTGCTGAGGGGTAACGGCAGTCTGTCTGTCTTCCCTCAGAGCAACAGCCCCAACGAGTGGTTGCAGGTGGACTTTGAAGCAACCAAGAAGGTGACGGCAATCATAACCCAGGGTGCCAAGGCTGTGTTCACCCACATGTTTGTGAAGGAGTTTGCTGTCTCCAGCAGCCAGAACGGCGTGCACTGGAGCCCGGTCCTGCAGGACGGCAAGGAGAAGGTAGGCAGAGCTGCCCGCAGCAGCCCTGGGGCAGCAAGCTCAGCCCTTTGCAGCAAACATGCTCAAAACATTTTTGCAACAGCAGTGAGACGAGCTGTGCTTGTCTTCATCCTAAAGAGTTCCCAAGAGCTGCTTGTCCATGTTGATTGTGTCCCCAAGTCACAGGCTCACCGCACCAGAGCCCAGCACAGCAAGCAGCACCCCAGATTTCTCTCTCCTTTCCAGATTTTCAAGGCAAACCAAGACCACACCGGCACAGTGATGAACACGCTGGAGCCACCTCTCTTTGCCCGCTACGTGAGGATACACCCCCGCCAGTGGCACAACCACATCGCCCTGCGGATAGAGTTCCTTGGCTGTGACACTCAGCAGGAATACTGATGGCTGCAGGGCCAGGCACGGGCAGTGCCAGCCCATGGACCCACGTCCTGCTGGACATTGAACTCTCATAGAGCTGGCCCTGCAGGGCTGTGCTCGCTCCGTGTGTCCAGGAGGTGCTGGTGGCATCAGCAGAGGTTCTTCTTCTCCAGGAGCTCTGGCCGTGCTGGGGTCTCCTGCTGATGGGGTGGATGGTTTGTCATCAGTCTACCTGCCCCTCATCTACCACATGCCATGTAGTCAGGCATAATGCTGAAGAATTAAACAGTAATTTTCCAGTATCTCTGCACTTTCTCCTCTTCCCCAACCTTGGAGTCCCCAGGGGCTCAGTCAGCATTACCAGCAGCTAGTAATTAATTAGCCCCAGAGATCCTTCCTCAGCTTTGTTTTCCACAAGCACAGCCCTGCAGGAGACGGTGGCAGAGATAAGGGCTGGGGCGGAGGCCCTGCTCCCCTCCCCAGGGCACATTTCACAACCAGTGGGGATTTCGGATCTTGCCTGGAGGCAGCGCTTGCACAACCTGACTCAGCACTGGGCTTTGGCCCTCCAGTTCCCTTAATCTCCGTCCCATAACGTGCTTGCTGTCATGGCCCAATGCCACCATGGGGCTTTTCGGGGCTGCCTCCAGCAACGCCCTCCTTGTTGCTCCCTGGAACAACTCTGTCGGTGCTGTGACTCCAGGGGGCCTTGGAATGCTTCTGCCCCACGCCCAGCGGTGGGGACCTTCCGGAACGATGACCACCTCAGAAAGGGCTGGGGTGCTGTGGGCAGGTGGGGGCCATGGCTGCTGGGGGGAGCGCCTCTCCACGGCAGCAGCGGCGTCGTCACCACCGGCACGGCAGAGCCTGCGCCCGCCTGCACCCTGTGCCGTGAGTCCCTGGGTAGGGAGGGGGCCGGGGCTGTCTCACAACACTTCTGTGGCTGATGGTGTGGGGGTTTCGGATCTTCCCTGCAGGCCAGAAAGGTTGTCACTGGGGAAGCGTTTTGGTACCTGAGCCTGTTTAGGTGCCACTGATTCAGTCTGAAACCACAACAAGGCTCCTGATGTGTCTGCAGAACCAGGATGTCCTCATGGCAAAACAAAATGGAGCGAGGTCAACCTTCCCCACAGGCAACCCTTCCTCCAGGCTGCCCAGCTCCTGGCAGCTGCGAGCAGGGTGCAGGAGAGGCAACGGTTTCCCAACCGCCCAGCCAGGCTCGGTGTCCCGTGGGAGCAGGAAAGCCAAGTGCAGGGCGTCCCAGCCACGGCACCCTCCTGCCCACCCTCGGGCACAGCAGGCAGGGGACAGTGGTGCACACAGACACTCTCCTCCGTGGCCTGTGCCAGGAGGAAGTAGGGACACGTGCTGCAGCTCAGCGTGGTGGCGTGACCCATCCAGGAACCCACACCCAGCGGAGATCAGAAGCTGATGCCTTGATTGAAGCAGGGCTGAAAACCTCATGCGACCGCCCGGCTCCGCATTGCTGTACAAGGAGCCTTTGCTGTGGCCCTGGCAGTGATTACATTACAGCCCCAGGCAGGAGATGCAATTACCCTTTGGCTTAATTGCATTCTGACAATAATCAGGCACAGATGTGAGCAGACGCTGCCTGGCGTGAGCTGGCCTTGACACAGGAGCTGGGACCGTAAGTTTCTCAACAGGGAGCACCCCAACCTGGGGCAGGGCTGTGCCACCGCCACCCTGCCAGCACCGTGGAGGCCAGAATCTGCTACCTTGGGCACTTCTCAGGGCAGCCTTCTTCCCAGGAAAGTACATCTCTCCCGAGAGACCCCAGCCCAGCCCAAACATGGGGCCACGGTTCCTGCCTGTGCATGCTCAGGCTCATCCTGCCTCCCAAAACAAGCTGCTCTGTCGTGGCACTGTTGTCCGGTGACACAGGATTAGACCAGAGGGAAAGCTGCCTGCACCAGGGCCCTCTTTGGACCATCTTCAAAGAGGAAACTGCTGAAATCTCAGTGGGCAACCACACAACCTTTGCTGGCAGCCCTGAGCAGTTCCAGGCTGTTCTCCAGGCACCCAGCAAGTAGCGAAGGGGCCGTGCTGAGCGGGAGCCCTGTGTCAGGGCCTGCCAAGCTCCGGCATCCATTACTGGAAGCGTCTCTTGACATTCATCCTGTGGGGAATGGAGACCAGACGCCGTTTCCTCCTGGCGTGACGCAGCTCAGAGATGCACCGCAGCTTCCCCTGAGACACAGACGTTTCTGTGCAGGGGAAGGGCTGAAGCAGCACAAATCCCTTCCTAGTGTGACCCAAGCAGAAATTATTTCTCCTCTGCCTCAGTTTCCCTGTGTGTAAGCAGGAGGGAGTGAACAGACCTGCCTTTTCTGTCTGTCAGCTGCCTCCTGTCACGCTTCTCTCTCCCACTACGTTTTCCAAGACTGGCTGCAAGGCTTTGGTTTGCTCTCCGTATTTCTTGCCTCCCACCCCGTGTTGTTACCAACCCGCTTCACAGGCTGCGGGTGCAAAAGCCTGGAGCCAGCGTGTGCTGCCTGAAGGATGGTGGCCTTGCTCTGCTCACACCAGCACATGCTGCAGCTCTGCCCCAACATCCCATGATGTTCATTCTCCCCCCAGACCAGACGAGGGTTGCTCTGGCTGAGATCTCCTCCTATGTGCTCTGCAGATCCCTCTTGGTTAGGGGGAGGATGGTCCCAGCGGTGTCTTCTGGCCTCCTGGGCACATCTGTCAGTGCTGCATGCCATCAGGCACTTGGGGACTTTGCTGGGCCCCCAGCCTAGTTCGTTATTTTCTCACTGTACTCTGATTTTGCAGGCTTCCCAGGGAGCCCCACAGACGAAGGCTGGGCCCCAGGGCCCGCCTGAAAATCATCGCGCAGCTGCAAGAGGCCATGGCCCTGCGTGCTGTCCTCCTCCTGCTCCTTGTGCTGACTGCCGTGATCTCCCAACGACTCTCCAAGGCCAAGGCCACCTCCTCCCAGCTGGGCAGGGTGAGGCTGAGGAGGAGGCTGGTGGCAGACCAGAGGAGATTCTTGGTCCATGCGGGGAAAGCCTCTCTTCACACACGGGAGAGGGAAGGCTCTAACCAGTTGATCCAACGTAAGTACGTGGCTGGTATTCAAAACACGCTCAAATCCAAAACCACTCCAACCCAGGAAGAAAAGGCACGGGTGTTTCTAGTGTTTCTCTGCTCTCCTCCTCACATTCACCATCTCATGCCTCTTCTGCAGGTGCCCGCCGGTCCTGGCTGGCAGACTACCTGGGGGACATGTGGTCTCACCTCTACGAGAACATCCCACGGGCAGTCCTGTACGTCTTCCCCGTCACCCTGCTCATCCTGCTCCTCCTCTGCTGCCTCACGTACGTGTGCACATCGCCCACCCTTTGGTGTCCCCTTCTCTGGGGCAGGTTCCTAAGGGCCTGTGCTTGCTGGGTCGCAGCTCTGAAATGCCCGCTGCCACCAGCCCGAGGTGGCAGTGACCGTGTGCACCTCTGGCCACCTGTATAAGCTGGCCAGCCACCTTCTCCCTGTGTTTCTTAGGGTCGCTTTGGACTGAGGTGAGCTGGGAACTCAGAGAAGCAGTGCAGAAAGGTGTGGAGCCTTCACGGAGCGCAGCTCAAAGAAACCCCCAAACTGCAGGAACCCAGAGGTGGTGTGGCAAGGCCAGGCGCAGCACCACTTTCTTCTTCCTTTCAGCTTATTTTAAAGAAGGAAAAAATCTCCCAGAATGATTTTCCCATCCCCAAATAAAGTTCACACTTCACCCAAGGCTCCGCTCTCTGCGTCCTCGTACCCAGAACATAGCCTGAGAACAGCCCCATCCCACGGGACCACCGGGGACAGAGCCTGGAAGAGCAGAGCAGCACCCTGACGGCTCCGGGCACCCAGCAGCCCTGCTGCGGTCTGCGGACCCAGCACCCCCACGCGTGGCACCCTCCACCGATAAAACCCGACCCGCCCCACCCGGGGCTCCTCTGCGGCTGTCTCCGGGGGAGCCCCATCCCCAGCGGGGTCCTGCAGGAGCCCTGCCGGCGTCAGAACCGCCGAGGGCCGGGCGCTGCTGGGGCTCCCCCCTTCCCTCCGCCTGCCCCCGGGGCTCCGCCCGGCGCGGCCCCGCCAGCCCGGCCTCCTTTCCCTGCCCGCCCCGGCACGGGCGGAGCGTGCGGGCGGCCGGAGCGCTGCTGGAGGCCGGCTGGGGCGGCGGGGCCGGGGTCGGGCCGCTCTGCTGGAGCCAGCGGAACCGGCTGCGGCTGCTGGCGGCGCGGCGGGGCGGCGGCATGACGCTCAAATCGGGCCGCGGAGGAGGAGGAGGAGGAGGCGGCAGCAGCATGAGGACGGCGCTCTCCGACCTCTACCTGGAGCACCTGCTGCAGAACCGGGCCAAGCCCGAGGTGAGCCCCCGCTAAACCCCGGCTCGGTTCGGGCACGGCCCCGCAGCGGCTGCCCGGAGGGGTCTGGGGGCACACGCGGCCCCGCCGTGCTGCCGGGGCTCCCGGCTTTGGGGTGGGCTGGGTGCGTGCCGGGAGAAGGTCAGCGGTCTGTGCCCAGCAGCTGCTGCTTTCCTCCCGGCAGAGCTGCTCGGCTCGAAGCACCGGTCCCCAGCCGAGCCCTGGCACGGGTATGGGGCTGGGGCTTCCTTGCAGGGAGGAAATTTCCCCCGGGTGCTGCCCTTGGCCCAGCCTGGCGGACACTGGAGCATCATCCCATAGAGGGTTGTCGGCTCTGGCCCACGCCGGTGGTGTGTACGTTTTTTATGGCTCAGCCCTGGCAGAGTGCTTCAACAACAAAAAGCGTTTGGATCGGGCAGCTGCGGCGAGGAGCTCTCCCGTCTCTCTGCTCGCCTGGCCGCGTGTGGAGCGGGGATAAATCACCCCAGGCAGTGCGGCGTGGAAAACGTAGGAGCTGGCCTGCAGCTCCCTGGTGGCACGGTGGCTTGATGTTGGCAGGGATAAAGAGAGATGATGAACTGGGGTTTGCGTAGGGGCTCTTAGAGGTGCTCTGTAGGGCTAGCACCCAACTGGTTTGTGTGTCCTCAGCTTGCCCGTGAGCTGTGTGCTTGTCCCTGCAGCATGAGCAGGCATGGACAGTGCTGGCCACCACAGCAGGGACATCGCAAGGTGGGGACATCACAGCAGCTCTCTGGAGATGTTCTGGGTCTGTCCAGCTGCTTCCCAGCCCAGATCAGAGCAGCAGAGGTTCCTCTTCCCCTCTGCCCCCGGCAGAACCTCGCACTGGGAAGCGCCGCGCCGCACTCCTCCCGTGGTGGCAGGGCACGCAAAGCCTCACTAGTGGAAGCGGAGTCATTGCTAGAAAACAAGCAGAAGTGAGGCAGAGCGCTGCCCTCTCCCCTTCGGCCCCACCGTGAGCCTTCCTGGCTTTCCCTTATCTCCTCACTGGCAAATACAGCTTTGCCAAGGAGGTGTGGGCATTACTGCCAGCGGTGCTCCTGGCTTGCAGGGTGACCTTGGGCATGCCACCTTATCGGCCGTGACTCAGTTCCCCCGCTGTAAAATGGGCAAATCTGAGCCCTGGGAGGCCGGTGGTGAAGAGAAGGGCACTTTTCCGAGCTGGGGTGTGGAGGGGGCGGCGTGCTGTCCCCCGGGAGCATCTCGTGGCACCAAACCGGTGCCAGCTCCAGCGCGGGCCAAGGCTGCGGTGCCCAGTTCTGAAATGGCCATGGGCGAAACTAGTAGTTGAGAGCAGAGCAAAACAACTGGGTTTGACCAAAATGACGTGGATAGGGTTGGTTTCAGCTCTTTAATCTTAAACCTATTTTGTGCTGTTCCAGTCCGTAGTGGCCGCAGGGAAAAAGCCATTTTGAAGCTGGAGAATGGAGCGGCTGGGCCACCTCACAGGATCTGCTCCATTGGTGTCACAGAGGTGACAGGCTTCACAACACATCTGGAAGGCTGCATCAGCCTTTCCTTGAGGGAAAATGGTGCCTCAGCAAAAGTGACTGGGCTCCCTAGGAAATCTAAACCTATTCAATCTCAGCTCCCAGCGAGCTGGAGTCAGTGTGAGGGCACACAGAGCCAGCATGTGCTGGCCCCCACGGCCACTTGTGCTCCTTGTCCCTCCTACTTCTCTGTTCCCCTTATTCCTGTGACCTGGTGGCAAAGCTGTGCCTATTTCTGGTTTCAGCGGTGTAATCCTTTTTGGTTTAAATCCTTTTTTTAAAAAAACTTGGGTCATATTGCTGGAAGAGGTCTTGCGTGAGGTTGCTCATGTGATTGTAGACCTGAGTAGGGAGTAGCCTCGGGCAGGAGGCAGGATGAATTACTTCTAAATGGCCACATGACCACTGCTACCCAGCCTGCGTGGCCTGAAAGCAACAGCCATGCTCTTTTTTTTTTTTTTTTTTTTGCTAGTTTGCTTTTGTTTTTACACATTGATTATTTTTTTAAGCTGTTCTGAGACCCCAGTGCACACATCTGCTGCACGGCGGCGATGCTCCAGGGGGGAGAGGCTGCTGGGCCAGGACATCTCTGCACCAAGCAGGAGAGCAGATTTCCCTGCAGAAAGGTCCGGGCAGCACCTGGCCATGCAGGAGATGGGCTGGGGAGGGCTGCGGGCAGGGCGATGCCCAGGCTTGCAGTGGGGACAATGGGGCAGGACGCGGGGATGGCTCTGAAGCCGTGCTGGGTGTGCCAGCTGGCACGGCCCCGTCCGTGCTCTTTCCCTGGCACTGACAGACGCTGGCAGGGAAGGAGCTGGCCGTGCCTCCAGTCGGGATGCTCTTCCCCACCCCATGGCGAGAGAGTGTTTCAGGGCTCCCTCTGCGCTGTGCTCACCGGGTGGGTTTGACACGACTGTGCCAGCCTCCCCGTGCATGCCCACAGGGGTTATGACCAGACGAGGGGTGATGGCTGCTGGAGGGAGCTGGGGTTCTCCTGCTCACCACGGCTGGTGGAGCGTGTCTCCTGCTGTGCCGGGGGGACAATCCCAGGGGATCCTGGGCTTCCTCTGCCCTCCTGCATCTCTGTGAGCTGCTGTGCTCTGGGGGCCCGCTTGGCCAAGCCGGCAGCACCCGACCTTTCTCCATGTGCTCGCCACGTGCTCTTCCAAGGCCACCCGATACCGAAGCCCCTTGGTGAGGACAGCAAGGAGAGCCCAGGAACCAAACCACCAAGCGTGCCCTTTGCACCAGGGTGCCTCTTCCCCAAGTGCTGCTTCAGCTGCCCATAAACGAGCTGCCCGGTTAATATTTGATTTCCCCGGTGGCGTGCAGCCCAGCGCAGCAGCAGGAGCCACCCGGTGGGCGATGCTGACCGTGGGGCAGGGTGCCAGGCCCTGGGGTCCTCAAGCGCTGTGTGGTTCATCCCTGAAGCTCCTCGCCCTGGCTGCAGAGGCGGCCGAGCCCCGGGGCTGTGCGGAGCTGTTGGTGGCGGCGGGGCCGGCTGCTGGCAGCGTGCAGGCACAGATGTTTCCTGCGGAGCCGTGCGTACGTAGCGGGAGCTGGCCCCCTGCCAGCACCGCTCCAGAGCCTCCAGAGGTCACGGGCCAAGCTGGCCAGGAGCGTGACGGCTGCTGGGAGGGTTCAGGGAAGGCGACGCGGCCAGACAGCTCGCGTGCACCGAGCGGGAGCTGTGCGTCCCCTGCATCCAGTGCCCTGCTGCTCAGCACTGGAGCTGGCATGTGCCACCCCCAGCTCCCCATCGTGAGCTTGGCGTTTCCCATCCCCAAACACCGACCGCTTGGTGCAGTCACTTGGGGGCTGCAGGGGTCCCCGGAGGACTCTGCGGGGTTCAGAGCGGCCGTCGAGTGACTGGAGCCCTCCTGAGGCACCGCAGCGAGTCTGTGGTGACAAGGCTTGCTCTCCCGGAGTCACCGGGGTGACACTGGTGCTGTGTCAGCGTCGAGGCCTGCGTGTTTTCTCCAGCTCTCAGCAAAAAGCAAAGGTCAGGGCCAGGAGGCTCAGCTGGCTGGGACGGTGGGGACGGGAACTCCCGGCCCTGGAGCAGACTGTGCCGTGTCCTGGGTCACCGGGCTTTGCTGAGCCTGGGGGTTTGGAGCCGGGGATTGCGTGGTGTAATGCTTTCCCCAGGCATGAATGAGATAAACGTGATCTGTGCTGACTCAGATCACCTCACAGGCACTTTGGCCTCAGGCAGGGCTGCAGAAGTTCATTCTCTTCTTCATCCTCTTCCTCCCACCCGCTTGCTCAGCAGGGCCAGGACGGCTGGTGGGGAGCCGAGGGCACCAAAAGCACTGCGGGGCCAGTCCCGGGAGGCGGCAGCTCGTTTTGTAGTGTCCCTGCTGTGTGGCAGGGAGGGTCTGGGGGTCCCTGTCTGGGACCCCTGCCCCAGAACCCGCTGCAGACCAAGAACAGATTTCCCCAGGGCTGAAATCCTCTTCCCAGTGCCGACGGCCCCAGCTGGCCTGTAGCTGGGTGCCGGAGGGGAACAGGGAGCTTCTGGCTGGCTTGGGAGCACTTTGCCTTTGGTGCCTGGATGGGGACGTGGCTCTGCAGCGTGTTGGTCGCCCATTGACCCAGATGAGGAAAGGCTGAGCTTGTGAACTGAGCGAGAGCAGAGCCTGGCCCCAGTTCTGCCCCTGTTCCTCAGGGATGAGTCCCAAACTGCTCCGTTCATTCTGTGAAGCTGCCCTGGGCTTTGTGCTCTGCTACAAGCCAGCTCTGGGCCAAGCGCTGCTGCGACACATCAGTGGTGTGCGGGACCTGCTGCTGCAGAAGACAATCAGCTGTGGACTCTTGGCTTCTGTACCCGTAGCTTTGCCAGAGTTTTCTTACCTGCTGTGTCTCCCAAGCTGGACAACTGCTGACCAAGCCCACATCCACATCTTCAAGGGTGAAGCTGTTTCGCTCTCTTCCTTTCCTTGCTCTTACTGTCCTCTCCTCCAGCTCCCGGGTCTCGCCTCCCCCTGCGCCCAGGAACTTTACCACGGGAGCAGCTCAGCCCCACGCAGGGGGAGCCCCTAAACCTCGGTCTCTGTTTTGCCCCGACAGGCCGTCACCCAGGCCCCGAACGCCATGACCGAGGACATTTACACCAACGGCTCGGCGACTCTGGGCAGTCCCTCCCACAGCAACGGCCGTGAGGTGCGCAAGATACGCCTGGTGCAGTTCGAGAAGGTGACAGAGGAGCCCATGGTGAGCGTCCCAGCGTCCCAAAGCCCGGTGGCACCGAGCGGGGTGGAGGGGCAGGCAGAGCCATGCCGGTGGGCTGGCCGTGGGGGATGCAGGAGATGGCTCAGCCACAAGAAGAGGGTGCTGGATGCTGCCTCCTGCCCGGGACCTGCGGGCCATGCCTGTGCCAAGAGGAGCTGATGTTGCTGGGAGCGCGGAAGCTCTCCCCTCCGGCCAGCAGTCACGGATTTTCCTGTCTTCCAGGGAATCACGCTGAAGCTGAACGACAAGCAGAGCTGCATGGTGGCCAGGATCTTCCACGGGGGCATGATTCACAGACAAGGTAACAGCAAGGGACAGCCCAGCCCCTCCTAGAGGCCATGTACCAGGGGCACAACTGCAGCTGGATTCTTTCTGCGCAGAGATAAGGTGGCCCCGCCGCAGCACTGCTGGCTTTACCCCGTGGCATGGATATCCGTGTCCTTTCCTGCACCAGGAGTATGTCAGGAACTCGGGACTCGCCCATCTCTCTGCATGGCTGTTGTTAATGCACTGGAGGCTTTAGGGAGAAATGAAGGGCTGGGGGAAGGGCTCTCCCAAAACGGAACCTGAGAGCTGTCTGTCTCCCTCTCGTGATGGGGTGACTGTAATTAGAGATGGATCATACCCAGAGGCTGTGGGGAAAGCTCTTCCAGTTCCTGAAGCGCACAGGCAGGACAGGCTTGCTGTGGATTGGCTCTGCAAACCAAAATTAAGTGCCAAAAGAAATTAATAGGTGCCATTTTGTGGTTCTGGGTCTTGCCAAGGGGGTGTGGAAATGAGATGTTCTGTGCTTAGAAGAGGCCCCTTTTCCAGCCTGGGGTTGAAGTGGGAAGTCTGAGCTTGCCCCTGCCAAGATAATACAGAAGCCATTCCAATAATGCTGCTGGAGCCTGATTTATAGCAGTATATCTGAGGCTGTAATCTGGCTGGGTATATAAATTTAAAACATAAAGTCAAGTAAGCTGGTGTTCAAGGGCTTTGTAAAGAGGCTGTCATTTGACTTCGAGTGAGGTACTTGGGGTTGGGTTAAATAACTCTGGAACGGCTGCTTTGACCAGTCTAAAGCAGTGAAAAACACAAAGTGGAAAGTAACCTGATAACCTTCAGTGTGGACGAAGTGTGTGCGTTGGGCAGAGGGGGTGGAATTCATTCCCCTTGTGCCTCGGGGTGAGGTGAGGTGACGTGTGGCTCCACAAGCACAGCCTAGGCGAACACTGCAGTGCCCAGGGCACAGCTTGCACCGGGGGCCAGAGGCTGCTGGAGCTGCCTAGCTTGGGTTTGATGGGTGGCGTTTGTCTGCTCCTGCATTTTCATCTTTCTCCCGTTGCTGGCAGGCTCCCTTCACGTGGGTGATGAGATCATAGAAATCAATGGGCAGAGCGTGAGCAACCACTCGGTTGACCAGCTGCAGAAGATGCTGGTAGGTATCTGTGTGTGGCGGGGCTGTTCCCCAGGAGGGACCCCTTTGGCCTACGGATATGCTGCTTGGGGAGCTTGTCTTTGTCTCTTGAGAAGGGGCCAGCATGGAGGGAACAGATGGAGGGAAGCGTTTCCATTATGCTGGCCAAACGGGCCTCTCCTCCCGAGCTCCTCCCGGGCACAGCTGGGCTGGAGACAGAGCAGATCTCCACGTTCATTCTGGTGATGCTGGGCAGTGCCCACAGCCAGCTCCTTGTGGGGGTGTCCGTGCCCCCCCTTGGGTGTGGAATAAGCATGGCAAAGCTATGCTGCTACAGCTCTTAGCCCATCCCCAGCAGAGCCCTATCTGCCTGGCCTCCCCACATCATAGCAGAGCTGGGAGCACACAGGAGCCTTTCCTCGCTCCCTGCACAGGTTGCTGCTGTCAGGCTGCCTCCAGGCCCACCTACTCCAACTTTTTTTTCTCCCCTTCCTTTATTCACTAGAAAGAAACCCAGGGCATGGTCTCAATAAAAGTCATTCCCAACCAGCAAAGCCGCCTCCCTGCTCTCCAGGTAAGTGCGGGCTGTGTGGTGACACGGCCCTGGGGCTGGGTGGGACCAGAGCAAACCACCAGGGACCAACACTGGGGAGAGAGCCGGGGCAGGATGGGGGTCTGGCTGCCCCGTTACCCTAACTGAGCTGCTGGAGGATGAAGGGAGCTGCCCTGTGCTTACATCCCTGCAGATGAGTTAACCTGATGCGTATGCAGAAACACGGGCCTGGGTTTCCCCAGCCACAGACGTACTTGTGCGCAGTCTGGTGATGCGAGAGCAGCAGTGTGTGTGCCCCAGGAAGCCCAAGAGTTTCCTGCCCGCCTCCAGGCCTTGCCGTTACAGAGCCTTGCAGCCACGTCCCCGTTACAGCTCACGGCAGCGCCTCCAGGTGCAGCACGGGGCGCTCAGCCGTGCTGTGCCGTTACTGGTGGCTGGCAGCGTTGCGTCCAGGTGCCGCCAGCGCTGCTGAGCAGCTCTGCCCATGAGCGAGTGGGAGGAAGGAAGCAGTGGGGGAGAGGAAGGCAGCTCCTGCTGCCGCTGCCGGGCAGGGGGTGACGCGCTCCGGTGGGTGCATGCCTGCGCTCAGCATGGGCACTTGGCTGGCTTTGCCTCTGGAGTCCTGCTTTGGCCGAAATGCTCGGGGTAACAGGGAGGGCTGGCTCCTCCGAGAGGATGTCTGTGCGTGGTGGCTGCTACACCGACCTGCTCTCGGTGCTGGAGCTGACCCCAGCACAGCCCCTTCGTTGTGGACAGGCAGGAGCGGGAGAGGGGCTTGGGAGAGGTGGGGGCAGGACCTCCCTCAGAGGAAAAGTCCCTGAGGATGGTGGCAAGTGAAAATCACCCCATTTCTCTCTCAGCCCTTGCTGCCCTCATTCCAGCTCAGCCAGCCTTGCACGTGTTTGTTTATTAAATGCTGGCCCTGTCTCCCCTTTCCTGCTGTCCAGCCTCCCCGGCCTGACCGAGCCAGCTCCAGTCAGCCAGGCCAGCTCAGCACCAGGGGAGAAGTTACCTCTGAGGAAAAGGACAAACCACCAGAGGCTGGCTCTGGAATCGGGGAAGGGCACAAGGACAAACTCCTTCCCAGCAGTAGTTGTCCTCCTCTTGATGTGACCAGGCTCCTGAGGTGCCTAGGTCTCTGCTGGCTGCGGTCCTCTGCTGAGAGCAAACTCCTGGTTTTGTTTCACCTCCTCAGTCCCCACGATCCCCTTCAGCTCACAGCGTGACAGGTGGGGCGGTGCAGATCCCAGCACCACGATGCCCTGGGCAAAAGCAGCGCCCAGCCCGGGCTGGCCCTGCAGCCTGGCAGCTGGCCACCACGAGGCCAGCCGAGGGCTTCTCGTGGCAGTTCTGCTTGGGAGGATCCTAACGAGAAACCTCCAACCCCAACACAAACTGCAGGCTTTTGACCTTAAATACCGAGGCTCCTTCTGCTGGAGCCTGCTTGGTGCCTGAGCTTCCAGCACCAGAAAAGGGGGCTGGCAAATAATCTGCACTGAGAGCCGGCCCTTTGCAGTCCTCGGGTAATGTCTGGAGCTGTCTGGGGGCAACGCTCAGTCGGTGGGGTCTTTCCAAAAGCAGAGGGATCTGGCGGTGCATGGCTTGGACAAGAGGCCTCCAGGAAGGTGCCTGGGCATTGCCTGCTGTGTGTCCCTTGTGTGTTTGTGTCGGTGCCCACCTTCCTGGCACTGCAGGGTGCTTTCAAAGCAAGTGTTGGTCCTGAGCAGGTGGCTGGATCGTGGAAGGATATCCCATGTTTGTTGTCTTCCTTCGCGAGAAGTCTCATGGCACAGCTCGATCTGTGCTCTGCTTTCCTGGCAGCAAGGGAACCGTGTTTGTGTCCTGCTGGCCCCGTGCTTCTGGCAGGTCACAGGAGTGCTGCTGGAGGACATGCTGTGGGGAAATTGTTTTGATGTGGAATAAGGACAGCACGGTCTGCCCAGCCCAGGGAGGATGATGTTCCAGACCCATCACATCTGAGGATGGGGCAGAGGCATCACCCAGTGTGAATCCCTTTGCCCAGTTGCCGTGTGCTGCATTTCTGGGACACAGACATGCCATCATGCTCA
The DNA here is from genome assembly GCA_011076525.1 of Nettapus auritus. Lineage (NCBI taxonomy): Eukaryota > Metazoa > Chordata > Aves > Anseriformes > Anatidae > Nettapus > Nettapus auritus. The sequence continues at coordinate 9,790,664 of CM021768.1, forward strand.
GGGAAAGCCTGAATTAGCACAGACGTGAGGCTGGGCCCAGGAGTGCTCTGTCCCTGCAGAAGGACCTCTGCTGGGGGCACACCGTGGGTAAGGGCCCTCTGCCCTCCTGGGTTGGTGCATGGCACCCAGCACATCTCAAGGTGGCATCTGTGCTTAGCCAGAGCCTTACTTTGGTCCCGAAGCACTGCCCTTCCCTCTCCATACCCTGTCTCAGCCTTTCCCCCACCCTAGTCCTGGTCTTGCTGGCCAGAGGCAAGCTGCAGCAGCATTTTGGACAAGAAAGTGTTCATCCAGGCACCGAGAACAAGTGTGGGTGCTGGGTGCACGTGTGCTGTGCCTTCCTCCCAGGGAGAGGTGGCTGCCATCCATCCTGTTGCTCTCCGACGGTCTGTTCTTCCTGAATGGCCTTCCTGCAAAACAAGGCCCGTGTGAGACCCATGAAGGACAGATAAAGGCCATGTTCCCATGCCCTCCTGGTTCCCAGGGCTGCCACAGCCCCCAGGCATGGTGGCACAGTGGCCTGGGAAGAAGCAGAAATGCATTTCCAGTCACAGCTCTGATGAAGGCAACGCTGCAGGAGCACCTGATGCTAAAGAGGCCGGGATAGTCCAGGCAGGGGCAGACAGGACACCGTGCTCATGGCCAGCTGAAGGCCCCATGCCTGCCCTGCTTGCTCCTGGCTGGCTCCTCTCACCAGCACTGCCAGGGGCTGGGCAGCCCCCACAGGGCACGCAGTCCTTCAGCAGCTGCACAGTTGCTGCCAGGCGATGCAGCGTGGGGCTGGGAGCTGGATATGGCCAAGCTCAGCCGCCCTGCACGGCCGTGCCAACTCCATCCCTTTCTCTCTTTCAGATGTTCATGAGGGCGCAGTTTGACTATGATCCCAAAAAAGACAGCCTGATCCCCTGCAAGGAAGCGGGGCTGAAGTTCCAGACCGGCGACGTGATTCAGATCATCAACAAGGACGACAGCAACTGGTGGCAGGGCCGCGTGGAGGGCTCCGGCACCGAGTCGGCGGGGCTCATCCCTTCCCCAGAGCTCCAGGAGTGGTAGGTCCCTGGTCAGGGAACCCCATTTTGGGCACGTGGTTGGGGACAAGACGTGGTCATGGGTCTGGGAGCCACATCCCCAACTCACAGCTGTGTCTGGGGCACGGAGCTCTGCTGTGCATGGCGAGCGTTGGGTACATGCTGGTAGAAGTAGGGTGAGACCCCAGGGTGAGTCTTTACCTGCCCCAGCAGTCACCCCACTGCCCTTGTGTGTCTGAGGGACGATCCCAGTGCTCCCCAGGGCCTCGAGGTGGCAGCTGGGCCTCAGTGGTGTCCTCCTCTCTCGGCAGGCGTGTGGCAAGCGCCACCCAGTCCAGTCAGAGCGAAGCCCCGAGCTGCAGCCCCTTTGGGAAGAAAAAGAAGTGCAAAGATAAATACCTGGCCAAGCACAGCTCAAGTAAGTGTGAGCCCCGAACTCTGCAGGCTGTCGAACGCAGGGCAGGCGCTGGCCTTGCTGCTGCTCAGCCCTCGGGAAGCAGTCACAGCAGTTCACTCAGACACCCTCGGGAAGCAGTCACAGCAAAAAGGGACCACAAAACCCCCAGGTCAGTGTCCTGTTGGGACACGGAGCGTGCCTGTCAGCTGCTTGTGTAAACCCTGAGCTAACCCGTGCTCGGCATGCCCTGGGCCAGCAGCGGCAGTGGGCTGAGGACGTGCTGGCTCATAGCCCGACCTGTAGCTCCGAGCAACAACAAACAGGGCCATAAATCAGCAAGATAAATAAAGCTCCCCGAGCAACAAGCTCTCTGCAGCTTCCTGCTGCCTCCTCACCCGGCTCCTGGGTCCTGCTGTTCTGGGCAGAAATGCTCTAGCTTCTGCAGAGTCCTGCTCCACACCCCACGTACCTGTGGTGGTGAGGCTGGTGCTCTTTTCCCAGACCAGCCATGCCGGGGGAAGCTCACAGCCCCATCTTGATCACTCCCCTCACTTTGCCAAGGGATCTGACTTTACTCCAACACACACAGCCCTGCTGTCGTAGCCAGGCCAGCTCTCATTGCTGTCTTGTTTCTCTTCTGCTCCAGTTTTTGACCAGCTGGACGTGGTTTCCTATGAGGAGGTGGTGAGGCTGCCTGCCTTCAAGAGGAAGACACTGGTGCTCATCGGTAGGTCCTGCCCCAGCCATCCTCCCCAGCATGGGGCTGAACGTGGGCTGGGGCAGTGCTGCCCTTCAAAGCTTGTGAGCTTTTGGGAGCGTTTTGTCTGCCTGCAGCAGTCCCCAGGCAAGCTGACATCTGCATGTGGGCTGCCACCTGCACTGCAGTGCTGGGGTGGAGTGGATTCAGGAGAGTTTCTGGCTCTTAAATATCGTTCTGGTCCGTGCAGCTGCACCAAAGTGAGCACCCCCATGCTGGGTGCAGCTGGTAGAGCTCACAGACTTGGCAGCTCACAGCCCAGCCTGCAGGCAACCATCTTGTCCGCAGCACCTAATGCAGGGAGAGCCTCTTCCAGGCTGGAGAACGCCACAGACCTGCTCAGAAAGCGGGTCCTGGGAGCATTGGCACCGTCCCTCAGCTGTGGAGCTGCGGAGGGACCCTGGCTCATCCTGAGCCCAGCTCCAGCCTCCATCCTTCCTTCCCCGCAGGAGCCAGCGGAGTGGGTCGTAGCCACATCAAGAACGCTCTGCTCAGCAACAACCCCGAGAAGTTCATGTACCCAGCTCCACGTAAGTAACTCAGCAGGGCGAGGGGCACACAGCCCTGGCACCCCCTGTGGCACGTTTCCTCACCTCCTCAAGGCAGCAGGGCCAGGACCTTCTGGCAGCAGATGAGATTGGAAGCACACAGGTGTTCTGTGCTCTTCCTTGCCCTAGCCCCATGCTCAAAAAGGGACCACAAACCCCCAGGTTAGTTCCCCAGACCTTCTGGGGGCCAGCACATGTGTGAAACGCCGGCATTTCCCTCTCCCCGCAGACACCACGCGGCCCCAGAAGAAGAACGAGGTGGACGGGAAGGACTACTACTTCGTCTCCACTGAGGAGATGACCCGGGACATCTCAGCCAACGAGTTCCTGGAGTTTGGAAGCTACCAGGGAAATATGTTCGGCACCAAGTTTGAAACGGTGCACAAGATCCACCAGCAGGACAAAGTCGCTATTTTGGACATTGAGCCCCAGGTAGGGAGCAGGGGAACAGGATGGGGGTTGCCATGCATTGAACTACCCTCGTGCTGTGTGCGACAAGCCCAACATTCCCTAAGCAAGGGCAAAAAGCTGGGGAGCATCGGGGAGGCATTTCCATTCCTGAGATGTGGGACAGGGACCCTCTCCCCTCTCAGACACCAGGCGTGTGGGTGCTGCTTCACGAAGCGACGTCCAACAGGCAGAGCAAAGCAGGGTGCTCTGCAGGGACGGGGATGGATGCCCACTGCTGCGTCATGGGCACCATTGCGTCCTGGTAACTACTTGCTGCTCTCTCCACAGACCCTGAAGATCGTCCGCACGGCAGAGCTCTCCCCGTTCATCGTCTTCATCGCCCCGACAGACAAGGCAGAGGAGGTGAGTGGCGCGGTGGCAGTTGTAGCTCCCCTCACTTGGGCAGGGGGTGGTGAGGAGCCCACAGCTCCTGGGGACAGAAGCCTTGTGGCAGCCCAGGGCTCTCCTCCCTGCTCCATAACGAGGATCATCATCTTCCTTGTGGTCCAGGGAAGCAGGGAGACTTCAGCCCAGACCTAAGGAGCAGGAATGAGGGCTTCCTGCAGCCTTAAGCTGACTCCCACGTACAGACCCCAGGCAGCATCGTCCCTGCAGCACCACGAGCCACTAACACGTAGCTGGGTGCACGGCCCAGCACCAGCAGCAGCAGTGCTGCAGAGCAGGAACACTTCTCTGCCATCAGCTATGCAAATTGGTCACAAAAACAGCAGCGTTTCGTTCTTCGGCTCATTGTGCTCAAACCTCCAAAATTAGGACCGAGCAGCAGCGATGCTGCAGTTAACTCGCCCGGTGCCGAGCACCACAAGGCTGGCGGCTGCGTGCCTGCTTCCCAGAGACAGAGAGCAGCTCTGCCTCCCTGCCGTGCAGCACCAGCCCAGACCATTAACCGGGGCTGTAAAGCTTACAGCAGGTTGCAGGGGGATATTTCTGTAGCGCAGGCACCGGGAGGCACGGGCGTTAAGGTGCGGAGCGTTACACAGCCGGCGCTGCACGCTGGGGGTGGCGGGGCAGGAAGGCGGTGGGGCAGCCCGCTGGCAGCCCGCTCCCCACAGCCCATGCCCCTCAGCTGCGCTGCCTCCAGGCACGAATCCCTGCCGCAGTGGGCAGGGCCAGCCCTGCTGATGCAGGCACTATATATAGCCAGCTGCCGCAGCTCAGGTAACTACTTGCTCCGGGAGTAAGAGCCAAAATGTCACCTAGCAGGGCTCGTGTGACCCAGGCGAGCTGCTCAGTGTGTCCCCTCCCCACTCTGATAACTGCTGAGCAGCACCCCTCTGTGCGGCAGCAGAGGGATGCGTTTCAAGCTCCAGCTCAATTTCCCAGCTCAGTTTCAAGGCTCCTGGGGTGCCCCTAATGGCTGCGGGTGTGGAGGAGACGAGGGGCTGCCAGCGGTGCTGGGCCAGGCTGAGCACCCTCTGCTTTTGGGGCTGCCAGCACCGGTGGGGTGGTCCAGCCACAGCGCTGCAAGCAGCCCCCTGGGACCCACGCTTACCTGCACACGGGTCCTGTTTCACAGCACAGGCTGCACTGGGGAAAGGTGCTCGTTGCCCAGTTAGAGTCTGGAGAAGAGACAGCAATGGGATGGGGAGGCTGGGAGGGTCGTCAGCCAGTGCTGTTCTGGTTCCAGGCCAGCGGGTAGGGATCGTCTTGCAGAGATCCTGCTTTTAAATCAGCCCCAGGCCTCAAGCTGGGTAGCTGTAGCAATGAGCAGCCCGCTGCTAGGCGAACCTTCTCGTCCTGGGGAGCTGCCACAAAGCACTTTAAAGATGAATACGGGGCTAAGCAGAGCTGACCTCACTCTGGCGGGTAACCCGATGCTCCCAGCATTGCATAAAAGCGTAACAGAAATCCACTGATGCTCCCATGAGACTGCACAGCTGCTCTCCTGGCCTGTTAGCTGCTCTGTGCTCAAACTGGCAGCAGCTGGAGTTGTTCTGGGGATGGGACAGAGCTTGCCTGTTGGGATGGGCTGTGAAATCCTCCTCCTCCCCAGCCTCCTGAGCGTGCTCTCCTGTTTCTTGCAGTCAGAGGCGTTGCAGCAACTCCGTAAGGATTCCGAGAGCATCCGGAGCCGATACGCACACTATTTTGACCTCTCAATAGTCAACAACGGCGTGGAGGAAAGCCTCAAGCTGCTGGAGGAAGCCTTTGAGCAGGCCTGCAGCTCTCCGCAGTGGGTGCCCGTCTCCTGGGTTTACTGAGAGGGCTTCCAGCCCCCGCCGCTTCCCATCAACCCATTCTGCAGCAGAGAAACCCCCTCAGCTTCCCCCGATCGACGCCCAACCCAGCACAAGTCCCTTCCTCTGCTGCCCCACGGACCCAGCCTCAATTGGCCGACGCACACAGGGTCCCCAGAGCGCCACTGCCAGGGAATGCAGGTCAGAGGCTGCCCGAAGGACAGCCACCTCCCGCTGCACTGAACGGGTGCCAAGTCAGGGGCTGCAGCAGCGCCCAGGGCACCCCGACAGCTCAGAGCACAGCCCCCGCCTCTCCTGGCAAGGGAAAGCACAATCCTGCGGCACCCAGCCTTTGTTCTCTGCCTCAGCCCCGAGGGAAGTGGTAGAGGGGCCTTCCACCAGGCGTCCCCTGCAAATGCACCAAACACCTTGAAAGCCTCCATGGTGTCCTTGAGGCCTTTAACAAGCCCGCAGCTCGGGAGGCTTCTCAGACCACACCAGCGCTCTTAAGGCCAAGGGTTTCCCCTCACAAGCCAGAAAAAGGCAAGTGAGGATTTGACAAAGGGGACACGGCCCGTGCCATCCCGAGGCAGGTCTCACACCTGCATTCTGAGGTTGGGGTTTTCTGTTTCACCCTGTGCAACCGTAGTTGTAAAAACTCCCTGCATTTCATTTCTCACTGTGCAGCTTGGATTGTTACTGGCTGGCCAGAGAAACTCAGCAACAGTTGAGCAAGTCCTACGGACCAAAGCCCAGAGGGACAATTCAGCGGGTAAATCAGATCCAGCCACAAGTATCTGTTGCATGCAGTAGAAACAGTGTCTCTAAAGAGATCATCCAGCCATGTTTTCCAGAGTCCCGGGTGTCTTGCACACTGTATGCTAACCTAAAAGCCACCCCAACGGGGCTCCTTCTGAAGCTGGAGATACGCCAGCCCCACCATGCCCATGCCCAGGAAGCATTGCTGTGGCTCCTGGGCACACCACAGCCATCACCTCCGTGCAAGAGTATCGTGTGTGTTCAGCAGTCAGCTAGGGGAAGGGGGCTAACGAGTCTTGTGCAATCTTTTTTTTTGTTTTAAGGATGCCAAAAATAAGATCCGTTGATGTGCAATAGGGACCTTTGTTCTGATCCACTGCAGGGAAACAATGAGCAGCAATAAACGTGTGCTGAAACATCGCCGTGGCTGGTGTTCTAACTCGGGCTGTGGTGGATCCCAGCTGGAATCTTCCACCTCCCTGACCCACAGGCACTCAAGGTAAAACAGGACCTCTCCAGTAGGAGGAAAGGAAGCACCCCGCTTCCAGGCACATCCCAGTGGGATTTACAAGCATGGCCCCTCAACACCTCTTCAGTTCCAACAACCAAAGGCCGCTCTAGGTGGTGTCCTTGTCAACTCGAGCACCCCTCTGTACCTGCAGCGTGCACACGTTAACCACCTCCCCTCCCCACCACCTCCCCTCCCCACACAGACAGGGATCTGCAAACACCGACCTCCTAACAGGAGCCAGATAAGCAGAAAGTCACCCGTTTAAAAATAGGGCTTTTATTTTTTTTTATGTAAAAAAGAATAAAAATGACATTTCATCTGCTCAGGTTCTGACAGTCACCAGCTGCTGGCACCATTGCCTGCGCCTCTAGCATCAGAGGGGAGAAAAGTGTCAGACAATTAAGAGAAAAGCAATGCACGAGGCTAAGACAAACGTTACAGAATCTCTGCAGGGACAGAAGCTCAGAATAAAGCAGCCTGGATCCTTCCCCAGGAAAAGGGGCTAAAATCCTGGCTCAGCACTATCCCTGTGATAGAAGAGACCTCCTGCTGCCAGCGAGCCACCCCAGACAAGGATATTAGGACAGTTCATTATGAAACCCTTCAAGCTCCACACCCCGTGCCCTCTGCAGAGCTGCCTTTGGCCAAGCCTCTGCTCCCAGGCTCTCCAGTCCCGACAGCCCTTTAGAAATCCTGGGCAGCCACCTTCTTGTTACTGTTTCTGCCCCACAGCAGCATCCCCCCTGGAAGCTTCCAGAGCGTATTAGGTACCAAAACAAGGGAAGGCAGCTGAGGGTGCTGCAGTCCCATTGCAACCACCAAGCTGGAGCCAGCGGGAGGCAGACACTGGCAACATTCCTGGGACACTGGGTCTGGGATCAGCTGACGACTAACGGGCAGGTTCCCCGCACTAAGAAGCGTAAAGCAGGAAATTCAGGTTCTAATCCTTTTATGATAAAGTTTTTAAAAAAGGTATCGAATACCTTTGGAACATTTGTTCTCAATTATCTGAGGGTCAAGCCAAACAATATGGCCAGGTTAAAAAGAAACCAGAGTCCTTCAAATAACCGATTCAATTGTCCCCACGCCAACCCCTTTAGATGGACCGCGGCTAGGCCAGTCCGCCAGCCACCAATACATTCTGCGACTGTCAGGTAACAGCTCCAACCTTGGAAGAGAAGGAAGGAAGAGGCAGGAAAGAGCAGGGGGAAAGTGTCATTCCTCCCTCTCATGGCGAAAACAAATACACCTAAGAGCAAGGAGCTGCACTTTCCCTGAAGATGCCACTTCTGTTGGCATCAAGGCGTCCAGATTCACAAAGCAATCCCGTGCAGGGGCAGTCAGGTACCCCCTCCTCTGGCTACCCTTAAAACAGGATGAGGAGGGGTACATGAGCAGGGCACATCCTGGGCAAACACACCTCCTCACTCATCTACACAGCAGAAGAGGAACTTGGAACTTGCTGGCCCCTCTGCCGTGCAGCCAGTCCTGCTGTTCTCAAGGCCTCAGCCTCCTCCCTCTCTAATGACGAGGTCGCCTGCTTTGGATAGATCCAGTCGCTTACTCTGAGCTCTCTTCTACCTCCTTCTGTTTCTTCTTTTTCTTCTTCTTGGTGCTGGTTTCACTGGTCTGTGAAGAGGTTGGAGAGGTCAGGAGGGAATCAGAGGCATCACCCAGTGCTCGTGTCAGGAGGAACACGTAGTGCTGCGTTACAGCTGACGAGCCACTCGCAGAAACATCTTCACCTCCCCATACCACACAGAGCCCGGGTATCCAAACACCCCATCCCAGCTGCAGGCACAGCACGGGCTCCCACACCAACACAGGAGCACTCTTACTGGACGCCACACACCACCCTCCCACGGGGCAGTTACAGACCCCACAGGGCTGAGGAAGGAACGGGCACCCACCGGCTGCCCTGCGCACAGACGTCTCATCCCGTGCTCTGCTCCATCCGTTCCCACTGCAGATCCATCCCCACCTCCCTCACAACCCGTCCAGTTTGTGAATGTGCCTGTACCGAGGCACCTTCCTCCCCCTGCGGGGAGCCTGGTCCTCTGAGGACACGCACAGCAGGACGCTGCCACGTTTATCCTGGAGGTATGGGGACAGACAGCAGCCCTTCCCAGCTCCTGGAGCGTACCGTGGCAGTGCCCAGTTACATACCACTTCCACTTGTTCTCCCCCGCTTTCAGCCGCTTCTTTGGCTTTCTTTTCTTTCTTCTTCTTTTTCTTTTCCTTTTTGCTCAGCTCCTCTGGAGGTGGAGTGGCTGGGGACGGCGGGGTCATGGCCTCCTCGCTTTCACTCTCTGACTCCCGCTTCCTCTGTTGGGAGAACACACGGTCAGACGGGCCACCTCCCCAAAGGGCTCAAGGGATGGAAAAGCTGTTTGCAAGCCCATCGCGACTGTTTTGCCTGACTCAAATTTCCCGGTTAGCAATGCTTTGAAAAGGAGGGTGAGCTGCAGACTGCCAGAGATAAACATGAACGGGCTGAGGCCATAAACAGGTCGCTCTACTGCTAATCCACAGACCACAAAACCGTAATAAAGTGGGCACTAAGCTCCCAGAATATGAAATGCTTGCCCATGTATTACAACCAAAGCAGCACACAGTTCAGCACTTGATAACGACTGCCTGAAGGAACAGGCACACATCACAAGTCTTCAACAGAGCCCAACCAACCTCGCAACCAGGCAGCAGCAGCGATACTCACCTTTGGAGCCCTCTCCACCTCTGATACAGCTTGGGGAACTGCAGCTGCCTCCTTCTTGGACGCCTCCCTGAAAAAGAAGACCAGGCTGAACAGGACCATCACTGGCACTGTCCTGCACAACTACCAAGCCCCTTCCCCCTTGCAAGGTGGAGGAGCTCAGTGTGGGGCAGACCTGCAGCCTGCACCAGTGCCAGCTGGACAGGACAACGGCAAAGCCTCCCCTCTTTCATTTCGCAGACTGACTCCCTCTAAAGCCACAGGCACAGGCTACAGAGGGATAACCGTCTGCTCAGGGCCTTCCACTCCAGCCCTGCTCACCACCAGCACATTCCCTGTGTCTCTGAGGCACACTGCTGCACACCGAGGGCCCGGACAGCAAACACACCTTGGCAAGGTCTGAGGCACCTGACAGCACAAACTGCACCCGGACCAGTGCTCGCTGCACACAGCCTGGTCTCTGTGCCCATCGTTTGGGATTTAAATCGTACCCACCTGTAATCCACATACTCCTTCTTCCAGGAATCTGGTGTGCTCTCATTGGGCTTCCCGTGCTTGTCCAGCAGACCCTTCTGGATCATCATCTTCTTCTGACTGGCCTGAGAGCAAAGTGCAAAAAGTCAGACTGCAGCTCCACAGGGGAGAAACCTTCCCTTGGGCTTCAGCCGCCCATCCTAAGAGATCATCCATGGACAAGCCAAGAACTGCATGGTCACTGACTTAACACTGCTCTAAGGGCTTTCTGAGAACTCAAAGAAAACATCTGCTGCACAGCAGCCTACAAGTCACGGACAGGGAGTAGTCAGAAGCCATTTCGTCAGGAAGTAAGGGCTAATTTGTTGGGGAGCTAACAGCAAAAGCAGATGACTGCATGTAATTGGGATAACAAGCATGTAACTGGGCTTATATCCTTGACATGCTTTTCCCCCCCACAGCTTAATGACGGGCCACATTTCAGGTGACCCACTCCAAGTACAGAGCTCCCTGCCCAGCCCCTCCAGAGCCATCAGCATGGGGTGATGGATGAAGGTCATCTTTGCACGGAGTGCTAATGCCATCCACTTCACATCACGTGGCTCTTTAACACAGGAGGGTTCAAGCACAGACCTGAGGCGCCTGCAGCCCCACGACCCAGCAGCTGGGCTCCCACCTGCACCCCGTGCTGCTCACCTTGGGACCAAGGCCCCACTTGCGGGGGTACGTGTCTCTCTCCATGATCACTCTCTTGATCTTTGCCACCACGCCATGGTCGCAGGTAGAAATGACTGCAGTGGTCATCAAGGCGATGGCTGCAGAAGCAAGCAGGGAGTTCGTGAACACTTCAAAACAGCAAAACCGTGACAGCACAGATGCAGGAGCCCGTTGGGTTCAGCCTGCTCTTCCTCTGGCAGCACAGAGAGGAGGCAAAGACCCCAACAATGCCTTATCACCCCAAAACCTTACCGGACACAAGTTCTGGACTAAAGCTTCGGAAAGCTGCCCTGCAAGACGCAAGAGCATCTGCGTCACGGGTTGACTACGCCAAAAGCTTAAGCCCCTCCAGTTTACTGCAGATCAGTTATGAATCGGTGAACCAGAGTAAGGCACCTGCCACCTAAACAGCTTTAGTAAAGATGCCGTTGGAACAAAGCACCGCTTCAAGTCCCTTCACAGAGCTGACAGTTGCTCAAGACCTCTCGTACTGATCCTCAGTACGTGTGATGTGCCAGGTGGCAGTGTGCAATCAGACGTCATCCCTCGTCTTAGTGGGGACAGAGCCCCCCAGAGAGGGGCTCTGACCCTGCCAGCGCTGCTTCCCTCCCGCAGGCAGCCAGCCACACACCGCAGCAGCCCCCAGTAGGACACTGGGAGGCCGGAGGGTCTCTGGAGGCTGCACAGCACCCAAACCCTACAACAGGAGTCGGGGTGTTGCAGGAGGGCAGCGCCGCCGCACTCAGAGAATGGATAAACTTCATCATCACCTCACACACAGCACACCTGAGCACCACTCAGCTGCAACATGGCTGAGGAACTCTTGACACCTCACCAAGGACTGGCTCTGAGGAAAGTATGTGGCTCCTATCCGAGGCAGCAGGAGGTAACAGGAGTAACAGAAGACTTCTGACAGCAAACAAGCAACAGACGACCCTGCATACAACTCGGCTCTGATGCAGCTGGTGCTTCCTAACATCCTGCTCGATGCCAACCACCTTGCAGCCTGGCTCACTACGCCTATTAACCCACTATTTCCGTCAGGAAGTGCCATTTAAACCTTCTGTGCTTGGGGATTCATCTGTTACACGTTCACTGGAATAGATGGGCACAAGAAGAACGAGGAGCTTCATACCTAGGCAGATAGCTTCTCCTTTTGTGGTGATGACAACAATCTCCTGATTGAGCTCAATACCATCTTCATACCTCAGGACACCAGGCAGCATGATCTTGGCTCCATAGCAAATAGCATTAACCTGAGAAGGTGGGGAACGAGAGGGCTTATAAGCTACTGGAGAATAAAAACAATGCAAGAAGTGCCTCTAGTGTTTTGGCCTCCTGTTGCCATTACTGTTAACAACAACATCCCCACACATCAGTTTCTCATTGTCTACTATATAAAGCCTGGGTGCTTTGGAAAAAGCAATCAAAAGAAAGCAGCCATCACAGCCAACAACACGAGGCAGTTCTCTTAAAACCATCAACATCCTCCTAAAGTGAGGAGCACATGTGACACTTGGTTCTGGGCTCTTTTATCTTACTGCTGTGACCTTGCAGCAGCCCACACAAGGTCCTCACAGCTCTCAAGCAGGACCCTGCTGTACACCGTGAGGATCCTGCTCCCCGTTCATTGTATTAGCTACACAAGACGGGACGACACTTCGCAGTCGCTACGCCAACTGGCTGCACCTCAGGAACTCACCGCACTGTCTTTCATGACCAGGCGCTTGTGGGAGGTCAGCAGTTTCTCCAGGGGCAGGATCACCCTTCGCAGGTAGCTGTCATCCTTGTTGTTGTCGTACTGCCACTGCGCGTCCAGGACATCATGCATCGTCACCATGTTGTCCTGAAAAGACACAACCCCTCTGAAGTCTCCTACCAGCCACCAGCTTGAAACACACAAAAAAAATGAAGTCTCATTGCAAACAGTGTGCTGAAAGGGAGCAAAACCAGATGCCCGATTCACAATCATCAACAAACATTACCTGGAAGAGGCAAGAACAAATACTTTTCACTGACAGCTCAACACCAGCCTAATCTCTGCTACCGCAGGCTTCAACCTTCCTGATGTCACGCTGCACTTGGACCTAATGGATACGCTCTGCCTGCCTGGCCGCACTTCAAACTTCAATACCTCAAAAGACGATCAGGGAGCAGAAGCCTAAAGTAAGCAGCTCACCAATCTGTGCCATGCAATAAGTTATCAAAGCACCTGTAAGCATCCGTCACCTGGAATTCAGAAATGAATGCCAGTGATCGCTCCATAATCCCGCTTTGCAAGGAGAGAAGTTAGTCCTGGAGTCTGAACCGCCAACGGGATCCAGCAGTGACCAGCCAGGAAACACTGGGGAACTGTTTGAGATCATACACGACTCCATCTCCCAAGCTCCCTTCCCTCAGGCAGGCTCCCTGCGTCCTGCCCTGACACCAAGCGGCTGCAAGCCGCTAAGCAGATGGCTCAGCTCGTGCTGAGCTCCTGGCACGTGCACGCTTTGTAGGCCGAGAAACGCAGGTGGCATGAAACAAACTTTCAGTCACCGTGCTGCATTTCCCAGTCGCTCGCTGTTCCAAAGCTTAATTACCAGGACAGGGACAGGGCCCTGAACTGAACTCAACACTTTGGTTACAGACCGCCTATGGCTAAGAGTTTCCATGTTCTCAGGAACTTCTGCCAGTCAACGCGCCTCTGCGCCTTCTTCCAGTATTATAAAAGTGAGACCGTTCCACAGAACTCTTGCCATTCTGACAACTCCTGATTTGCTCGTTATAATTAGTCACCGTTACCTTCTCTCCCATGATCCCCGATCGCACTCTCCGGAGCTCCTGCATCTGGCCCCCGACGCCGAGCAGCAAACCGAGGTGCACGCAAAGCGTTCGGATATACGTGCCCGCCTCACAGCTCACCCAGAAGATACCTGAAACACAGGCCAGGACAGGAGGTTATTTAAATAGGTATCCAGAAATGAGTCCCATCTAAAAGCTCTACGTTCATCCCCTCCAGAGCCATCAGCATGGGGTGATAGATGAAGGTCATCTTTGCACGGAGCGCTAATGCCATCTAGTTGACATCATTTGGCTCGTCAGTGAGGGATGCAAAACTACAGCAGGTGGGATTTGCTTCTCTGCACACACAAGCAATGCGGGAAGCAGTTACTGCTCAATGGTGGCAAGGATTTATGTCTTAAGTTCATCTACAACAAGCGGGAAGCAGCCCATTTCAACGGAAATTTTACCAGCTGTGATTTGAATCGAAAGAAGGCAGAAAACCCCCACTTTACCTAATCTTCTCTCAGGATCGTACTCCACCAGCTTGCTCTCATAGATGGTTCTGACTCTCAGCTGTCGCTTGACAGCGGCGATGAGGGGAGGCCGCTGGAACAGCGCGCCCGTCAGAGTTTCTATTGCCTGGAAGCAGAAGCAGGAGCAACAGCTTAGTCTGGGCCATGAGCAGAGCTAACGTATGAGCACCGCAGGGTGTCCAGCAACGAGGGCCACTTCCAAGAGCGAGAACACCAAAGACTCATCACCATTTGGTTATGTCGTATTTAAGAAAGCTGTTATGAACCACTGGTGTGGTCAAAGTGCTACCCCAACTGCCAGCGAGGTACAGTTGGCCTTTTCCATCAGGTGGCAGTGTGCAATCAGACGTCATCCCTCGTCTTAGTGGGGACAGAGCCCCCCAGAGAGGGGCTCTGACCCTGCCAGCGCTGCTTCCCTCCCGCAGGCAGCCAGCCACACACCGCAGCAGCCCCCAGTAGGACACTGGGAGGCCGGAGGGTCTCTGGAGGCTGCACAGCACCCAAACCCTACAACAGGAGTCGGGGTGTTGCAGGAGGGCAGCGCCGCCGCACTCAGAGAATGGATAAACTTCATCATCACCTCACACACAGCACACCTGAAGGCCGTTCCTACCCTCTCATCTCCCACAGAAGCTGAACCCTTTGAGTGTCAAGTGCCAGCATGGCCAACGGTGTGCTGAGACTTACCCTGGCAAGCTGAGCCTCACTCTCAATTGCATTGTGCAGCCGAACAATTCCCACATACTCTTTGCCTGAAAGAACGACAAGAGCAGTCAGGAGCGGCCACTTGCATTTAATGTTGATGTCAAGGCGCACACTGCTACACGGCCACACATCTAGAGAGTCCAGGTATTTTCGCAATCGTCTCCTGAAAAGCGCACACAACCCGTTATCCTGCTGGTTGTCCTTCCAGTGAAAACATCTGAGCTCCGTGTTTGTTGTTTCACCAAGCGTTATTTCACTGGAGTTGCAGGTTTGTGCCTTAAATTCAGTTAATACATGCAACCGGTCTTTCAGCACGGTTTTCATGGACAGCACAAGTCCCAGACAGAGAAACAATCAAATAAAAAACACCTGAGACAGCACGGGTGCACCCTCACTGGCTCGGAGCAAGATGGATAAGCAATCCTTGAGTTCAAGGCACTGAAAGCCTAGCGCAGCCCTGTCAAAGGCAGGGCTGGAGGTCTGCATCTTGTCTCCAAAAGAGCTCTGCACCTTCCAAGTCACCTGAACTGAAAATGGTCCCATGCCAATAAACATACCTGCACTCTGCTGGGATTTGACCAGCCGCGTTGCCCTCTCAATGCACACAATCAGGCACCCAGTCACCTTAGGGTCCAGTGTGCCGCTGTGCCCGGTCTTCTCTACTCGAAGGATGCGCCGGATCCACGCGACCACCTCGTGCGAAGATGGGTTGGAAGGCTTGTCCAGGTTAATAAAGCCTGACCTACGGCACAAGTTGACAGAGGTTAGGGCTAAGTGTTGGGATAAATGTAGCAGCAGTGTGAAAGCCTCGATGAGACTTGCCATTGTAGGAAAGAATAAAAGTGTTTCTAAATCAACAGCCAAGAGCTGAGCTCACAGCTGCTCCCCCTGAGCACGCATCGAGCTGCTCTGCACACTGGTCCTCTGAAAGGCAGGTCATACCCTGCACAAGCAATTATCTTCTTTCCTTTCCATCACGTTATCAGTCCTTAAGACAAACCAAACACTGCGAACAAGCTCCAGGCAGTCTCAAAGCCTGGCAGGCTGAAGGGTTTTCCACAGGACCACCCAGAACTCCTCAGGTGTTTGCACATCCACCTGCAGACCAGCCACAAGCCCAGAATAAAGAAAAATTAGCAGAAAATGACCAGCAGGCCCTGGTTAGACATCCACTGGTTAGTAACAAGATAGCATTGAGCAGGAAGGTAAGAGATAAACGTAGAACAGAACAGGCTTCCAAGATGTTAACTGTGAAAGAAAATTAAACCACTCTAGAGCTTATTGCACTCACCTTACGTATTCAGAGATCTCCCTCTTAAGGGGGTTAGCACCAGAAGGAAGGGGTGTGTAGTGTGCTGTCATCACGTTTAACTTGTCGAAGTTCTACAAAACCAAACGAAAATTTATTGTAAGTAAAATGAAACTCACGTGAGCTTGCTTGAGAAGAGTATTTGTTTGCTCTAACACATCTCCCCAATTGCTCCATATCTGGTTCACATTTAAATTAAAAACCCTCCTCCAAGCTGAAAACACCCCGCAGCCGAAACTGTGGGAATGCTTTCCTGAGAGAGAGAACCTGAAGTTCTACGTAGGGGAGATCGGAAAGGCGCAGAATGCCAACTTCTGTGCTGCAGAATGAACGCAGCGTGCCCCACGGGTTCTGTGCACGTAGCTTGGGGGTACACGTGGAGCACAGGTCCCATCCGAGCAAAATATAATTAATGAATCTCTGCAAGCGCTTACTGAAAACGATAAGCGGGCAGAGCAGGCATCCGGATAGCGCCACCAGGCAAACTTTGCAGCGAGATCCCTGCACGCACGTGGCTTGGCTCTGCTGGGAGCGCCGCACGTGCTCCTTCACAGCACAGGAACCGCGCAAAGGGAGCCGCGCACATCCAGAGAGCGCAGGGAAGGCGCCGGCCGCGCCTCGGCTCCCCCCGTACGCCCCTACCTTGAGCAGCAGCGGCCACTGCGACGTGTCCAGCTGGGCCACGCGGGACTCGGGCTTGATGAGGAACTCCTCGGTGTGCTGGATGTCCTGCGGGCACAGCGCGGGCCGCTCAGCGGGGACGCCCCAAGCGCACGTGGCCGCCCCGGGAGGCTCCGGGGGAGGCCGCGGACCCGGCCCCGAGCCCGGTGGGGGGGGGTCCCGGGGGGGAACAGAGCCGCTCAGGGCGGGACCTCCCCCGGCCCGGCCTCAGCGCCCCGGCTCGACCCCGCACTCACCGCCACGTCCTCGTCCAGCAGCGCCCGCTTCTCCTTCTTGCGCCGCTTCTTCGCGCTGCCACCTGCGGGACGGACGCGCTCAGGCGCCGCCGCCAGGCCCCGGAGGGCTCCGCGCGGCCCGGGCCCGACCCCGACCCCTCCCCATTGCCCGGCAGCCTCGCTCCGGGCCCCGCTAACCCTCCGCGTCCCCCCCGAGGCCCCTTCCCGGCCCCGCGCCCCCCCGGCCCGCACCGTCCCCGTCCGCCATGGCCGCGCCGCGTGCTGCCGCCGCCGCGCGGGGAGCCGAAGGGCCGCCCCTGCCCGGCAGCCCCCGCGGCTGCGCGCCACTGAGGCCACGCCCCCCGTAGCCCCGCCCACCTCTTCTAGACCCTCCCTTTTACCGTAGCTCCGCCCCCTTAACCGCGCCCCCCTCCCGTTAACCCCTTCCTCCCCGCAGCCCCAAGAACCAGGCACGGCACACGCGGGTGGTGCAGCCACGGCCAGCTTTAATACAGCCCCGCGCCGAGTCCCGAGGCGTATGCCGAGCAGGATGCGGTGTCCCCGTGGCGCTCAGAGCCCCTGCCCCGCGGGGCTCAGCATGTCGTGCAGCACCAGGTGCAGCAGGTGGTTCTGCTCGGCGCTCAGCAGCGGCCACAGCTCGGCCTGCAGCGCCTGCAGCGCCGCCGCGTCCTTCTCCTGGCAGGCCAGCACGGCGGACTGCAGCAGCAGGAACAGCTCCGCCGGCAGGTAGCTCGCCGCCGCCGGCAGCCCGCCCCCCGCCGTGCCGCCCTCCGGCGCCTCCCAGCAGTACTGCTCCAGCGTGCGGGCGTGCTCGGGCGGCAGCTTGCCGGGCGGCGGCTGCAGGAGCAGCAGCAGCAGCACCCGCGACACCTCGCAGCGCACCAGCGCGTCCAGGAAGGCGCCGCCGGGCGCCGTCCCCCCGGGCCCGACCCCGGCTCCGGCCAGCGCCTGCGCCCGCGTCAGCGCCGCCAGGGCCCCGGCGTAGTCGCGGCCCAGCAGCAGGCAGGAGGCGCGCTCGGCCAGGCAGCGCAGCGCCTCGAGCGGCAGCCGCGCCGCCGTCAGCAGCTCGGCGGCCCGTTGGAAGTGCGCGGCGGCGCGGGCGGGCCGCCCGGTGTCTCGCAGCGCCGCCGCCAGCTCCAGGCACAGCCCGGCCGCCAGCGCCGGCTGCCCGCGCTCCAGGTGCAGGCGGGCGGCGAAGGCCCCGCAGCTCTGCGCCGCCGCCAGGTGCTCGCCGAAGCCGCCGCGCAGCGCCAGGCGCTGCCGCAGGTCCCGCTCCTGGCGCAGGAAGAGCCGCGCCGCCTCGCCCAGCGCCGCCGCCTCGGCGGGGCCGTGGAAGAGGCTCTGCGCGCAGCGCGCCACCGCCAGCTGGCACCAGGCCGCGTAGGGCAGGCTCTCCTGGGCGCGCAGCTCCCGCGCCAGCGCCGCGAACTGCTCCGCCGCCTCCGCCACGTTCGGCTTCCGCAGGAACCGCCGCCGCAGCTTGGCCGACACCAGCCGGTACCGCGACAGGAAGTCCCCGTCCCCGCTGCCGCCACCGCCGCCGGGGCCCGGCCCGGGCCCGGAGCCACCTGCCCCGCCGGGCCCGGAGCCGCCCGCAGCCGCCGCCAGCATCGCGTGCCGCCCGGAAGTGACGCCCCCGCGCCGCGCCCCCGGCGACGACGAGCCGCCGGCCAATCAGTGCCCGCACCGGGACCGAGGGGGGCGAGGTCTCGACCGAGAGGGCGTGGTCCGGTTGAAATGGGGCGTGGTCTAATGTAAGAGTGGGCGTGGTCTCTATAATACCACTATGTATGGGCGTGGCTAATAGCACCCCGTGTTGTCCCCGCCCCTTGTGGGCGTGTCCCCGGATGCCCCGCCCCTCCGGCAGCCTCCCAGCCCCGACGGGGCGCGCAGCACCGAGCCGCCGCCCGGGGGCGCCCGGCGGGACCCGAGGGCAGGGCGACCCCGGGGCTCCTCGCTGAGGCTCGCCCTGGGCAGCCCCGGCCCCCAGGGCAGCCCCTCAGCCCATTCTGCCCTCGGAGTAGAGCCCCGTGGGGCCCTCCGCACCCTCCTACCGCCTCCTGTCCCTGGACGTCGCATCGCAGAGGGGCAATGGTAGCAGGCGCTCGGCTTGCTGCCCGTCCTGAACAAGCTGGGAGCAGCTGCACAGTGGCTGTGACATTGGCACTCCTGTGGGCCAGCCGGTAGCAGTCCCGTCCTGAGGGCAGCTCGGGTGTCATTGCTTGAAAGTGAAGTTGGAGCTCGGTGTCTGGTACCGCGGGTCAGAGCTCAGCGCGTGTAACAAACACCCCGGGATTCTGAGAAAACCCCGCTCTGACCTATTCGCTTAGCTCACCAAGCGTACCGCAGAGCTAGCAAGTGAAACTGAAATGCAATGGATAATGTAACTCATCCCTCTGCGACGCTTCAGAACGAGTGAGAAATTCCTCAAGGTGATGATGCTGCGGGGTGCCAATGATCAGCCTCCCCGGCAGGTCACGGCCAGCACCAAACCGCAAGGCTGTCAGCGCCTCGCTGTGCTCTGAAGGTGTACGCCGTGCTTCCTGTGCCCATAACCATACAGGGGCTGTCACAACCCCTCCCTCAGCACTGCAGACCCCATTTCTGTTCCCCATCCCAGCAGACCCTGCCAGCCTCCTTCCCCTCTCTTGCTGCAGCTCAAACCTGGCTGCCTTTTCCCAGCCCCACGAGATGACCGGGGTCGTTCCAAATGCCTGGTCACTCCGAAGGGCTGGCAGGAATGGAAGATGTGTTTTGTGCCTACGTGAGAGCTGTGAGCTGAGGTGTGCCCTACAGTGACTGACAGCAGCGAGCTGATATTGTAGAAATGCCCTTTCAGATCCCCAGGCTCTCTCAGTTGACAGTCATTTCTCCACTCGCTGGCTGGCAGGCTGGGTTGGCTTTGTCTTCTGTAATTACTCAGCAAGGGCTGGAGGTGAGGCCGATGCAGCACAAGACACCAAGGTGGAGAAACCTGGGGTTCAGCAGCCTCTGATTTCCACTCTCCAGGCTCTGAGATTCCCACAGCTGGAACAAGCTGCCCTCTGGACACATTTCCTACTCCTGCCCGGGGCAACCACATCATTTCACTCCAATGGGAAGGGACGATGTTGCAGCCAGGTGTCCGAGGAGCACGGCCGAGGGGTTTGGGGCCAAGCCCCAAGCACACACTGGTAAAGCACACTGCCACTCTGGATTTAATTCCTGTTTCCCTGGGCTACCACCTTGGGGTGCCGAGAAGTAAATTGATGCTGGGCTGGGGAATGGCATCGCTGCGGGAGGGCGGCTCGCCCTGGCATTGGCCTGGCAGTGGCTGCCAACCGGCTTCCTGCACATGTCCCTCCCCATGACGTGCACATGTGGTGGCTTCGGCTGCTGCTGAGGGGTCTGAACTCAGGGGTTCCCTCGCGGTGGGCCTGTGGGAGCCCCTCATGGCTGACATTTGCCTGCATGCGGCCTCATGACTTAGTCATTCCTTGGGACCTGCTACGTGCATTGCCCTTTGAGGCTCACACCGAAACACGAGCTGTAGACGAAGAGATCTCGAGAGCAGGTCCTGCCAGGCAGGCGCGGGGTTGAGGGGGCACGTGGAGTGGTGGGACAGCAGGGGACAGAAGTATTTGAAGGAAGACATGCTGCTGGGGCCTGCCATGGGGCTGGGACCCATGCATTGCTGTGTTTGCTCTCTCAGCCCTGGCTGGACCCTGCTGCAGCAGCTGCTGACAGCTGACGGGAGGATTTCTCCTTTCCACTGCCATCCCCGGCCCCCTCCTCCCCTGCCCACCGTGGCTATTTGCATCTGCGTGGGCGAACCTTGTGCTGCTCGCCGAGCTAAATCCAGCGGAGTGGAAACTTCTGTGGAACAACCTGCTGCAGGCACGGGGTCGTAGCGGTGTCAGGAGGAGGGCTGGGGGACGAGCTGCCTGGACCCTCACCTGTCAGCCCCCATGGGCTCTCCCCACCACCCTGGCTAGGAGAATTCACACAGACAGCGCCAGGGCAAAAAAATGGCATCTGGAGGCATTTCAGCATCTGCCCACAGCTCCCCACCCTGCAGGGGCAGGAGGAGAGCTCAGGGCATCCCCTGCTTCTGCATGTGTGGGCGCTGGTGTGGCACCGTGCCCACCTCCCCTGGCACCCAGCATCCCTGCTGGTCCCAAGGGCAGTGGGTGCAGGTGCGTGGGGCCTTTCTGTGGGATGTTTTCACCCCTCCTGCACCAAAAGCCCATTCCTGTCTGTCTCCGGTGCACCCAGGTGTGTTGCAGAGCCTGCACCCGCAGGAGCCCCCCAGAACACTCCCCTCACCTCATCCAGGGGGGAAAACCCCGCGTGGGAGGAGCAGGGAGAGCAGGGTGACGCTTGTCACGGGTGGGAGGTGTGTCACCAGCCAAGGGCTTATAGGAGCCCCGGCGAGAGCAGGAACCTCCGTCACAGCAGCCGTAGGAGCAGAGGAGCGCCAGGCGAGGTGAGTGGCTCCGGGTGGCTTCTCTTCTCGCCATGAGGCACCGGGGAAGCTTTGCTGCACCTGCGAGCACGGGGGGTGGCGGGGCACCGAGGCAGCCAGCCGTCGAGGTGGGAGAGCTGGGGCTGAGCGGGGCGGCTGCCGTGTGGTGAGCCAGGAATGACAAACGCGAGACGCTCGAGCCGTGGTGGTTTTAAAGCACTGCGAGTCGCAGGCAGCAAACCCAGTGAGCTCTGCTGCCTCCATCCAAACCTGTCGGCTGCCGCCCCTGCTTGCTGGGGACGTGTGGAGGGAGCAGAGAAGTGCGTTAGAAAAGCAGTGGCTGTCACTTAGCATCATGGCAAGTGGGAAGGCAAGGATGACACTGGGACGTGCATGCATGAGGTGCTTCTGTGGTCAGTCCCAGCAAGGCAGGTGTTGGCAAAGGAAGTCCAAGCACCCAGCACTGGGTCCCCGGGCAGCACAGGCTCAGCAGGGCTCTGCTGTCCTGTGGCTGGTGTGAGAGCAAGAGTTTGGGGCTGATTTCCCAGCCTCAGAGGGGTGGTGGGGAGCTCTGACTGATCCCATGAGTGCCCCTTAACAATGCCAAGCATCATGCTGGCATGTGGCCTGAATTCACGTTGGCTGTATCCATTTTGTTGCTCGTGGGCAATCAGAGAGGTGCTTTACCCCGCAGAGGACTGCTGGGCATTGCTGTTGAGCCCAGCACACCTCAGGCAAGCCCAGCCAGCAGCCTGGGAGGAGCCGGGATGGGAGACACTGCATCTGGGGCAGGAGCTGGCACAGCTTTTCCACCAGGGTTTCAGACCCCTGTGGATGTTTCCCTACAGGCTGGGGAGAAAGCAGCGCGTGTTCCTGGTCCAGAGCCAGTGATGGACCTGTGCAGGAGCCTATTTCTAGCTCCCCATCCCATTTTCCCTTTGTATGACAGCCTAGGGGACCACAAGGTCATGTTTACGGTGACCTGGGGCACCCAGGAACTGCAGAGACTATAATACCCATTTGTCCCGATGCTTGCAGGCCTCCAGCTCGTGCCAATGCCCATTCCAACTCCCGTGTGTGTTTCATTCCAGGCCCGTGCGCTCGTGATGGACTCCCTGAGCACTGTCCTGCCCACCAGCGAGGTCACCGAGCACAGGCTGGGCAACTCCTGCTCCCAGATCCGCGATGAGTTCCTCTCCGTGACGCTCCCCGTGATGTACTCGCTGATTTTCATCATCGGGCTGCTCAGCAACACCCTCGCGCTCTGGGTGTTCTCGTGCAGCGCGCAGCGCACGACCTCCATCACGGTGTACATGAGGAACCTGGCGCTCTCCGACCTCTTGCTGTCCCTCTGCCTGCCCTTCCGCATCGCCTTTCAGAACAAGAGTGAGCCCCGGATCTTCTGCAACGTGGTTGGGGCCTTCTTCTACCTCAACATGTACGTCAGCATCACGTTCCTCAGCCTGATCAGTCTGGATCGCTACCTGAAGATCATCCGGCCCCTCCAGAAATTCAAGATCCACACCGTGGCCTGTAGCACCGTGGTCTCTGGGTTGGTTTGGTTGGTGCACTTAGCCTTCATGATGCCTTTCTTTTTTGAGACAAGAGAAAATGGGCCCTGTGACTATAAATGCTTCCACTTCAGGAACAAAAGCACCACAGCAGCAGCCTTTAACATGACCGCAGTAGCAATTTTCTTTATCCTGCTGCTGCTCTTCCTCTACTTTTATGGCAAGATATTTGCCAAGCTCCACAGAGTCTCCTCGGTGAAGGCTCAGCAGCTGAACAAGAAGACCAGCATGAGAGCCATCACCAAGACCTTTGTAGTCCTGATCATCTTCATCGTATGCTTCACCCCCTACCACATCGTTCGCGTCCCTTACATCCTCGCGCAAGTCGAAGCCATTTCTAGCCTGCCCTGGAAGCAGAGCCTCCACCTCGCTAACGAGCTTGTGCTCTGCATCTCAGCCCTCAACAGCTGCCTTGACCCAGTCGTCTTCTTTTTCTTGTCCAGCAGTTTCCGGAGGGCTGTGCTCTGCACCTTCCAGGGCAGGCTGAAGAGAGCTCTCATGAGAAACCAGGGCAGGCTGAACCACAGCAGGTCCGTGACAGAAATGTAGGCTTTACAGCGGGGCCAAGGTCCTGGGCATGGGATTTTCTCATCATGGATTTGCTCTGGCTGCTGGTGCTTATGGGACAAGGTTTGCTGGGAAGATGGAGAAAGAAACTGGAACCGCTTCATGTTTCTTTCCCTCAAGCCATCAGGGTTACAGCTTCCACGGGAGGGAAGCAAAGAGGAAAGGATAACTGGGACCTTATTTTTCTTGCCCCAGCTCTGCTGGCATATTTGAAGGATGTTTCTTAGGAAGAATGAAGCCAGAGGTACCAAAGGAGAACCAGCGGTGGCCTAGGATCTCCTGCCAGCCCAGGGAAGGGCTGGGGCAGAGCCCTGGGCAGAGACAGGCTCCTTCAGTGGGAGGGAGCAGAGAGAGGGGAATAGGAACCTGCTGTGAGTCTCTATTAATACACATCACCTCATACACACCAGAAAAAGCAGAAAAGGGAAGGGGAGGGGAGATGATGGAGTACAAAAACATTAGGAAAAGGTGAGGGAGACATCAGAGCATTGCTCGTGCAGCAGGTGAATGTTTTGCTCCGCGATGGAACTGAGCAATATGCAGTGCTGGGCTTGTATGCCAGGAAATGTGCAGACCCTGTAACCCCAAACCACTGCAACGATAACCGTTACTCTCTTGTTACCACAGTCTTTGTAACTCCGGCTCAGCCTCACCTCTCTGGAGATTCACACAGGTAGCTCCAGGCTTCCTTTAGCTCTGCTCCTTTGCCCATTTCACTGGCACGTTCACAGAGGGCTGGCAGCCTCACCTGGTCATTGCACAGCACTTGTTTGGCACTTGGACCATGCCAGCGTCATTGCTACAGGAAGGGGCCCAATGGGTAAAGGGGATGCAGCACAGAAGTGCTTGTGGCTCGTCTGAGACCCGTGAGCCCCAAAAGCAAGCTCTAAGGTCCTCAGCTCAAGCACTGCTAGTTTGCAGTGGCTCTGAAAAAGGAACCTGCAAGGGATATGCAAGGTTTCCTGCTTTGATTAGTCTTCAGCATCCATTCTCTTCCTGCAGAAGAGAGTATTTCTCTGTATAATTTGCCTTTCATGTGCTCTCACCTCATTTGTTCACTTATTCTGAGGAGACTGCAGGCTTGGAGCAGCAGCCTGCTTCACTCACACTCCAGGTGGCAAAGCCTGTGCCATAAAGAGTCAGGAGGATTTTAATTCAGACTGTGAATTGCTTTCATAACTGTGGAACACAAATACTTGAATAATACTTGGGAGAATAAAATGTTTTCTTAAAGATGGAATCCTCTGGTCTTTCTGGTCAAGGCGTGAGCAACCCCAAACCTCACTGTAGCTTTGTTGCTTTGTTGAAGGAGCACCTTAAGAACCAGAGGACAACCCTCACTGTCCTCTTGTCTCTGCTACTGAGCACACTACGAGCAGGAAGAAGGGATATTTTTTTCTTTAGCAGGGGTGGGGGGAAATACAGAAAGCCAAGCTCTTCCTGTGGAAAGCTGCACATAAATGTCACAAAACTGTTTTCCTTTTCCGATCAGCGCTAACAAGAGTCAAAGCAGAAATGCTGCGTGGTTCGGAAGCCTCAGCATCTCAACACCAGCATACGTGTGTGCCACACAGCCTGCAGGGAGCCCCCCCCCCCAGTTTCCTGCAGGCATTTTCCCCCGATGAAGCCCCATCCCTCGACGCCTCCCCGTGGGAGCAGCAGCGCAGAGAGCAGAAACCCTTGCTGAGCACAACGCCAGCATCCCGTGATGGGGGCAGAAGGCTGGAAGGGCTCAGCGCAGCTTTCCCTCGGGGGTGAAGGAGCCGGGTGAGGGTGCAGGAGGGAGACAGGGGCCCTGGGGTCCAGGAGGCAGGAGGAAGGAGGAAGCGTGCGGGCTGACAGCGGAGCAGGCGGAAGCCTCCGGTCTGCACTAGAGAAAGCCGCAGGGCTGATGGTGGCTGCGCTCGCTTCTGAGAAGCAGGGGCCTGCCGCCGTATCCTGTTCCCCCCTCGCTGGAGGCAGGTGGGTGGGCGCGAGGTGGGTGGCTGCTGCTCACCCCCTGCCCTTTTGGGGGTAGCAGGCTGCGCCTGGTGCTCTCCCCCAGGGCAAGGATGGGCAGCTGCGGGGATGCAGATAGAGGGCACCACTGCAGCCTTGGTGCGGTGTGCGTGACCCTCACGGGGCTGCTCTTTGAATGTGGGGCCTGAAACACAGCTCGGGGCCATGATGTGGGTGCACAGCACCTGCTGCAAGGCGCAGCCCTCCTGCGGCACGCACAGCACGGAGCGGGGATCGAACCCGCGACCCTGAGGCACGGGGAGCGGGGATCGAACCCGCGGCCCTAAGATCCGACCACGCCCACTCGGTGACCACACCCACTACGACCACGCCCCCTCCGCCGCATCCCCGGAGGACGGGAGGGGCGGCCGCGGGGCACGCTGGGAGCGGGGGGGGGGATGGCCGCCATGTCGCGTTCGCTCCGCCTTGGGGGCGAGCGGGTGTGACCGAGCGGGGCGGGTGGTGGCCTCGGTAAGGGTTTAGGGAATAAACTCTTAATGCGGAGCTTGTCGTTGTCTTGTGGTTAATTAGCTGCGGGCTCGTCGCACGGAGAGGCAGGCAGTAATTAATTACTGCTTCAGGCGCTGTCCTAAGGGTTGCGGTGCTGCTCGGCGGCGGGCAGTGCCCAGCTGCGGGCTGTGCGCGGCTTCCCCTCGGGGCCGAGCCCCGCAGGCTCTCGGGGTGGCCGCAGTCAGCATGGGGACACTCGGGAGTAGTCCCTGGGTAGCTCCCGGTCCCCACCGTTGCCCTCTGTGCCAGTAGGGCAGAGGCTCGGGGGTGTCACCAGAAGTTTCCCCAAACCGCAGGGCTGCTTTGTCACAGATTTCTGCTGGGCGCTTACATCTGAAGGACCGGAGCCTCATTTCGCCTATTGCTGCTCTGTTTCAGGTGCCCGGCTGGGGTTTGCTGTGGCTGCTGCAGGCTGTGTGAGCAGGAGCCCTGCCCGGCTTCCCCAGGGACCCCTCGCCCGGCTGCTGAGCCCTCGGTGCCGCCACCGGCTTCTTCCCAACCAGCAGCCCCTCCGCTGCCGCCCAGCACTGACGATTTTTTCACCCCAACGCTCCTGTGGTGGCTGTGGGGCCTGGGGAGCCCCCCTGCTTCCCGCCATGGCCCTGTGCTGCACGCTCAGCCTGAGGTGTTGGCGCCTCCGCCAGCTGCCGAGCACGCGGTGTGTGCTCCTGAGCAGCCTGCCCGGGGGGGACCGCAGCCTGCGGACGGAGAAGAGAGCAAAAAAGTGGAAAAAGAGAAACGCTGGAGAGGGCTGCAGCCTGCCAGGCTCCTCCTGGGAAGAGAGGTATGGCTAGTCTGTTTGGTACGCAGTTCTGAAAAGCAGCTGGTGCTGGGGAAATCCCGCTCCAAAAGCAGCTCCAAAAATTCCCAGTAAGGAATAACAGCAGCTTCCCCAGCTGTGGGTTGAGTTTTCATGAGCTCAGTGAGCGAGAAGTTGTTGGATACTTAGAATAGTTCAGATTATATCCACCTCACACTGTATTCTCTGATTTCCTTTAAAAAGCAGATCTGAGTTGTTTTGGTCTTGCTTGCCTTGCTTTAGGTATAAGTAGCGATGAGTTCCAAGGCTTATCTCTGAACTGGAGGGGCTGTAATTCCCTTTGTACTATACGTAAACCACATTTTACTGTGGTGAATGTCATCTAGCACAGCATTAGATGTAACAGTGGCTGGAAACATGAGCAGGCAGATGATGTGGGATGGAGGCATCAAATGATGAGAAAAGTGTCTTGCCCTTCTAGGGGAAACCTGCAGGGAGACAGAGCTGTTCTGGCCCTGTCCTCTGAAGGGGACTCAGAAGGATACCAGGAACACCCAGGCAGGCATTGCTGGCCAGCCTTCTGCCCCAGGCTCAGTGTGTCCTACGGTTGTGGTTCCTGGGTCCTTCCAGCAACAAGTGCTCTGCTCAGGGAGTTTGGGTGGTCACAGCCAGCTCTGGTGCAGAGCCCATACCAGAACGCTCCTGCCCACGTCCAGCAGGCACACTGTGCCATAAGGAACGTCTTGTAGCACGCAGACATGAGCCTGGTTGTATCAGGAGGTGAGTAGCTCTGGGCACAAGCACTGTGTTGTGTTTTCCAGGTTAGCAGATGCAGCAACTCCACTGTGGAGACTTCCCTACCAGGAGCAGCTGCAGGTAAGACGTGCTCGTGTGGACACAGCTATTCTGATTTTTCTCCATTGCTCCGAGCAACTGCAGTGTACAGCATGATGAGAGGCAGAGTTCCTCTAGGGCTGTGTCTCAGTTACAGCATTCACTCCTGCCTCGTGTTGGCTGGGTGATGAACAGCTGCCCAGTGCTGTGTGGTCCCGTGAGAGTGTTTCTGGCTTAGGACTCCTCTGCAGGTCAAGTACGAAAACCAGAGGAAGGTTTTACAGACACTGGCATCACATCTGCAGGAGCTGGGTGTAGAGATGCAGAAGCCTAGTGAACTCTGCTGTCCTCTTCGTCCTGTAGTCCCCTCAGTGAGTATCTTGTTGGAATCCCATCGGCTCTGAACCCCCAGCAGTCCCTCACTTGGCTCCCAAAAGCTCCTGATGGGGATTAGTTGGTTCTAGAAAATGTCCCCAGGGCAGGCTCTGTGGCCCTTGCTAGTTTCTGCTTTTCTGACTGCCAGAGAGTGAAACAAGCCCCGTGGTTAGGAACCCTTTTTCATGTCCTCGCCCTCCCTGATAAACCTTTCATTGTTAGAGAATATTTTCTTCTTCCCAAGGTAAAGTTTTGGGGTCTCGTGCACATACTGGGTTAACGTGCTTTCCACATTTGTGTATATCTTCCTGTGTTACCAACAGAGCATCCAGACTGGGTTTTGGCTTTCCTCTGTTACTTTTTTTTTTTTTTTTTTTTTTTTTTTCCTGTAATACAAGGCTTTATTTTTTCTTTTCTCCCTTAGCCCATCATTTATGGCTACCGAAACAAATCTACTTTCTCTGTGAACCGAGGACCAGATGGAAATCCCAAAACTGTGGGAATGTACGTGGGAACTGGCAGAGGTCAGTGCAGGACAAGGAACTGCCTGGAGAACCATTGCAGTGTGCTGGGTCCCTGGGCAGTGCTCTGCTGGAACAGCTCCCACCCGAGCTGTGCAGCAAAGTGCCTGAATCCCATGGGATGCCAGCAGAAACACCATTAAGTGTGGGACAGCAATTTTAAAGCCTCAGTTCATTAGCTTCTTAATAAATGCCAGTTTGTAATTTACTAAATACAGCAGTAAACAAAACAGCTCTGGTAGCAGCCCCTTGGAGATTTATCTTCCTTTTAATTATGCTGTTCCTGCATTTTCAGCATGCACCAGGAGCCTGTGCTGACCAGGGAGGGAGTGGGTGTTTGTTCACTTCTGTAGGCAGCAGAGCAATGCACCAGCACTTGGGAAGGCGTGAGGCAGCTGGGGTTTGTGCAGTGCACACGTTGCTCTGTTCCTGCTCCCTTAGTTTAAGAGCAGTGCAGTGACTCTCTTTGAGAGTTGCTAGAGGACGTTGAAAACAAAAAAACTGAGTTCCAAGCTCTTTGTTAAAGTTAGTGGCAGTAATCACTGGCAAGGGAATTCTGACAGGTCCCGCAGAATGCCGTTACCTGGAATATCACAGGGGCCAGTGGGACACTTAAATACCTTTTTTCTTTTTTCTTTTCATTTTTTTTTCACAATGGGACAAGTCAGAGGAATGACTTTTCTACAGCTTATCATGTCAGATGCTACACTGGTTTACTGTACCCTGAAACAAAACAATTAAATACCTGTCTTTCTTTCCAGCAAGAAATATTGTCTGTGTGAGAACTGACCATGTGAAGAATGTACCCCCAAAACACAAGCAAGTAGCCCAGGTATTAAAAAAAAAAAGTCCTTTCTGTCTCTTGACTGGGGAATAGAAAGAGTGCCATAACTCTTCTTTGGGAGAACATCATATTTGTAGTTGTTGGGTTTTCAAGCCCGTTTTGATGTTCTGAAGATTTTCAGGCCTGACTCTGGCTGATGGACTGATATTGTTTAAAACTTAATGTTGGAACCTCAAAGCTGTCCCCAAGGGTGAAGTTAATAGTTAAGTGCTAATTAATTCCTGCAAATCTATTAAAACACACAAAAGTCACAACGTTAAATGATCAAAATATCTTATTTTTTCCAGAAATTTTTACTTTTATTTAAATGAAATAGGAAAAAAGGATGATGCTGGGGGAACACTTGTCTGTTCGGGGTGCACAGCATCGTGCTGAGATGAGGGCAGTATTCCTGTTGTACTCTGGGCTCCCTCTCTTCTCCCCTCAGTGCTATGAGGAGTTCATCCGTCGCTCCCCCCTGGACTCCTGCATTCTCTTCCACGAAGGTGGACACTGGCGAGAGCTCGTGGTGCGCACCACCAGCCACGGCCACACCATGGCTATCGTCACCTTCCACCCCCAGGAGCTGGGCCAGGTGAGTGTGCGGAGGACAGGCCCCTTGAACAAGTGTGTTGGGTGTCTGGTCCTGTTAATTGCCGGACTGGAGATGTCAGTGGAGTGCAGCCTTTCACACACAAAAAAAAACTTCAAAACCCTGTGGCTTTGAAGCCAGCTAACGCCAGCTCACTTCATGTGGATAAAAAGCTAATGCAAGGCAGTTCTGTATTCACAGGCCCCTGGACAAATCTGATACTGAACGAGAGAAATCAGTGTCAGGCTCCTCCAGCTGACAGGGCATATGGCACAAAGGAAATAATTCTAATATCCCTGAAACCCTAGTTCAGCCTTGAGCGGGGTTATGATGGTACCAGGCTATTGGGAGCTTGCTGGGTGTACTGCTAGGGAAAAGTGCCTGATCAGATCACCCGAACACTCAGCTTTTCCCTTCTCTGTCTTGACAGGAGGCTCTGGCTACTCAGAAAGCATTGCTTAAGGAGTTCTTCACTTCTGGACCTGGAGCAGGATGTGCCTTGACTTCACTTTACTTCCAAGAGAGGTATATGTGCTGACATGTAAAAATTGCAGTGTGCTGTGGTGTGGGGGAAAGGCCGTGGGAACACTGAAAACAAAGCCTTTTCCTTTTTCTCACCTGTCTCTGATGAAACTCAAGGTGCTTCAAGAGAATGACAGATGTTTGGATGTCTCTTGCAGACATGATTTTAAGATAATCACACCTTGTGTTTATCATGAAGCTTCTGAAATACTTTAGTACACTGTGGTTCTACCTCATGGGAATTTAGAACCTAGGAAACTACAGGAAAAATCTAAAGTGACTTTCCCAAGACAGTAAGTCGTGTCAGCAGCAAATGTGGGAATATATTCTAGGGCTACTGCCTTATACTGTGTCATTTTAATCCTATTATTCTAGGTTGTGCAAGTTACAGATTTCTTACAAAGAATCAAAATTCTTTCCATCGAGTTAAAATGCTGATTTGAAATAAAAGCAGACAAGCACACCAGGAATGCCAATGGCAGTCAGCTGCCTCTTTGCAAGCACTGCCTTCTAACAAGGTCTTTGTTTTATATGTTCTTCCAGCACCATGACGCGCTGTTCCCATGAGCAGTCACCCTTCCAGCTCCTTTATGGAGAGCCACACATCTTTGAAGATTTGCTCGGCCTGAAATTTCGCATCTCTCCGGATGCCTTTTTCCAAGTGAACACGAGTGGAGCTGAATCTCTGTACCAGGCGGTCGGGGAGCTGAGTCAGGCTGACAGAGACACTGTCCTCCTTGATGTCTGCTGCGGGACAGGTGAGCAGTGGCTGTGCAAGCCAGGCTCTGACAGGGCTGGCATTGTACGTGCTGAAAACTATCCCTACTATATACTTGTTTTTATGCATGGAAACACAGATTGGTTTTGTATTGCTGATTTCCAGGCACGATTGGTCTCTCTCTGGCTCGCCATGTGTCCAAGGTTATTGGTATTGAGATAGTAGAGAAGGCAATAGAGGATGCCAGGTGGAATGCAGCATTTAATGGTGAGTTCAAACTTGCTGTTGCAGAAGGTTTCAAACTAATTGCTGAAAAACCTGAAGGAAAATTGAGGGGAGGGTTCTGAACAACTCCGTCCACTCAGCAAAGAGTGGTACAACTTGTTAGAATTAACATCTGAGACCGTTCTTAGTTCACGTGTTTGCTTTTTGCTTCACAGGAATTTCCAACTGTGAGTTTCACAGTGGAAAGGCAGAGGCTGTGTTACCACAACTGCTGTCCTCATGGGAAGATACGCGACCCCTTGTTGCTGTGGTGAACCCATCCCGAGCTGGGATCCGTAAGAATATGCCATGTATTTTAATCTTGAAAAGAGAGAGTTTTTAATAAGTTGTGTGAGAACTGTTGTGCTGGCTCCGAGCCCTCTGCTTGGTTTGTCTCTAGTTGCTCACGTTGGTGCTGACAGCAGGCAGAACCAGCAGTCTCAGAAGGGGTAAGAAATCCCGCAGTCAGCAAACCTGACCACCGGGCTGCACCGCACCAGGCTCCCTGTGCACCTGGGGAGAGTCTGGCCTCTCATAAGGCAGCAAGGCCAGCTGTCCTGCCCGTTGTATGTGCTGTGCTCCAGCCCTCTACACGCATCAGTGGCCTCTGCAGGGCTTGCGCCAGTGTGTACTGGGAAGTCCCAAAATGGACCTAGTGACCAGGTGCTGTCTCACAAGTGTGTGGAAGGTTTTTTGTGCCTCTGCCTGACTGAGTGACAGTTGTTCCTCTGCTTCAGAGCATAATTAAGGATGAGAGAGAACTTTTCCCAGTGTTCTGCCAGAATCAGCTGAGGCATTAGCAGTGTGGATCACATCCCCAGCCTGCTAAGACCTTGTGTCTGAGAAAGGACATGGCAAAATGCATAGATTCTCTTTTTCCCCACAGTTCAGTTCAATTCTGTAATTAATGCTTGCTCAACAAGAGAATTCGCTGAGGTGTAGATCACTGGGAAAGCGTGATGTCTGTTGCAGATTACAGGGTTGTGCGAGCCATCCGAAACTGCAAGGCCATCCGAAGGCTGCTCTACATCTCCTGCAAGCCAGAGGGCGAAGCCATGAGGAACTTTCTTGAGTGAGCACCTTCTTCTCTTCCTTTCCACTGACATTGGTGACAGACACTATTGTGTGCCCTGAGGACGAGGACAAGTAACTGTCCTTAACGCAGGAAAGTTTTTGTTGTGAATTTCACTGGGTTACTTCAGCAGGTGGGATCCAGGTCTAGTCAGTGCATGATCAGAGGTGGTTCATGCTTCTGTACTACCTCGGGTATACCTGCCAGCTGCACCCACTGGTTTGAGACAGCGGGTATTCCTTGGGCTTTATGAGCCAGCAGGATGCTTTTGTGCATCATTAAGGGGTAGAAAATAATGCTGTTAAAACATATCTGCGTTGTGCACAACCCCTCCCTGACAAAACAGGGCATCAGGGTGTGGGACACCGAGTCCCCTGGGTTCACTGCTGGAAGGTGGGCCCCTAGCCAGCAAGCAAAGTCTGGTATTGGGATTAGCAGTCACCTGCTTAACTAGGTGCTAACCTAGTTAACTAGGAGTTAACCACCTAGTTAAGAGCTTATCTGGGCAGGCCCACTTGGAGAAGGTAACAGGGCTGATGATGACAGTGGGAAGGCTTCTGCTACTGGTCTTAAGGATGCTCTTCAGACACTTTGCTTTCTACAGGCTGTGTTGTCCCCCTGACCCAGGGAAGAAGCTGGTAGGAGAGCCGTTCACCCCTGTGTTGGCCATACCTTTTGACCTGTTTCCTCATACTGTTCATTGTGAGCTGGTGCTGCTGCTCTCCCGCTGACAAGGAGGCAGGTATGCAAGCTCTGAAGCTTGGGAAGCAACCTCCTGATGTCCTTAAGGCTGGAGTGGATGTAGTTCTGATTTTAATTTATTTTTATACAACTTTCAAGAAATAAATAGTTTTCTTCTTGCTCTTGAGTTGCCTAACTATGCTGTTCTGTATGGAAGCACTCAGATTTCTGGGGTGAAAAGGTTGTCTGTAGCGTTTCATCAGCCTTCCCTCCCCTTCAAACCTTTCTGGGATGCTGATTAAATCTTTGTGCTTTGCTGGGAGACTGTTGACTGTGGTGCGGATGGGGGGGATATTTCCTGTACAAACTTCCAGTAGTAATACTGAACCACTGTCAGTCACGTAGATGAGTTGGAGATATTTCTATAGAATGAAATGGGAAAAAAAAAAAGAGCAGAGAACAGATTTCAGTGTCTCTTCTTCCTTAGCCACCTTCCCTGTCCCTGCTAATGCTTGCTGATACCTAAATATGCATGGCCCTGTCAAAAAGTCAGCATCAACAAGTTGTTTTCTCATCAGTTGCTCTGCGATAGCTAAATAAATAAATAATATAAGGTTTATTTTTTATGTCATGCTATTCTCATTGGCTGGCAAGCTATAAACCTCAGTGCTGCATGAAGTTCTCTCCAGATCTGCAAAAGACGAAGCTGCTGCAAGCTGGAGGTAGGTCTTGGTCAGCAGAGTTCCTTATTTTGTGAACTCTGGAACTCCACATTGCTTTAGGGGCTTGTTTTTTAACTTTTGTGTTCTTTTGAAGTTCCGTTGAATAAAGGTGAATAAAGGGGCCCAACTCCTGAGGAAACAGGGAGGGCTGCCTGTCCTTAAGTACTCTAGCCTTGTGTTTTTCACAGACGCTTAACTCGGGTGCTAAGAAGCCCTAAGCTTGGAGCAACGCCAGCCACCACCAGTCAGTTCTTAGGCTTAAAGTACGTGGGGCTGGGACGAGGGGGGCTTATTGCAGCAGATGGGTGCCGCACCGGGCAGGGAGGCGAGGGGGAGATTCCTGAGGGGCACAGGAAGCTTCTGCTGCCCTGTGAGCCTCCTGCTCTGAGCTACGGGGGGTGCGGTTCTCCAGGGTGTTGTAGGATCACACCTGGAAGGGGTTGTGCCGAGCCCGGCCCTGCTGTTACCCGGAGCAGAGGACACGGCAGGGGGAAGCAGCAGGGGCTGAGGCCGGGCCGGCGCTAGGACCCGGCGGTGCTGGGCGGAGGAGGCCGCGTCCTCCCGGCTGTCACCGGCGCTGCCTCCGCAACCTTCATCCCCCTCCTCCTCCTCCTCCTCCTCGTCTCCCTCCATGGTCACCCGCTGCCTCCCTCCCGGGCCGGCAGCCGGAGCCAGGAGGCCTCTGTGAGGGCGGCCGCTTTGCCGGCTCGATGGCGTCCCCGCGGACCATCACCATCGTCGCCCTGTCGGTGGCCCTGGGGCTCTTCTTCGTCTTCATGGGGACCATCAAGCTGACCCCGCGCCTCAGCAGGGACGCCTACAACGAGATGGTGAGGCCGAGGGAAGGGAGAAGCCTCCAGCCGCGGGGTTCGGGGCCGTGAGGTGCTTGCAGGGGGTCGGCAGGGGGAAGATGCTGCCATGAAGGCGCCCGTTATCCCCATCGGAAGCCAGAATCCAAGGGAATAACGCGGCCCTCCTCGCTCCCTTCAGCAGCAGGCAGCCAGGGATGCCGTGTCTTGCCCCCTGTGGTTATTCTCCTCCATTCGTGTTATTTATCGCTGGGGTTCTCGGGCCCGGCAGGAGCGGGGATGGAAGTTTCCAGCACATTCCGTCCTCTCCCGCCGCTGCACCTGCCCGGCTGCTTTGCCGTGCTCTCAAACGGCATCTGGGCTGCGGTGACCGCGGGGGTCTGGCGGGGGAGAAACGGCCGCAAAATGAGCCGGGTGCGAGAGGCGAGGAGGACAAAATGTCCAGCAAACAAAGCTCTTAAGCTTCTGCTACGTAAGCTAAAGAAAAAAGCACCGAGACTCGAGGAGCATTGCAGAATCCTTGCTGTGTGTAACGCTTTGCGTCTCCGTGCTCCGTCTGCTCTGCCAAGAATCAGGCCGACAGGTAGGGGCGATTTCCGTCTTTTATGGAGAAAAAGCAGAGGCACAGCCACACCATTCTTCATACCTGGTGTTGTACCGCATCCGCGGCTCGTTAGGTTATGTTTTCATTGTGCTGCATACCAGGGAAGGCTGTAGCATAATGGAGACAGTGAAAGGCTGATCTTGCCAATCGGTAAGTGTTATCTTGCCCCAAGCAAACAGCACCTCTGTTATCTACCCCCAGTGCCAAACTTGCAGTGATTTCTTCATTCAGCAAAAAGCATGCAGGCTATGTTGTCTACTAAAACACTTGGGATACCGGAGTGCTCTAGGGCACACTACTATGTTTCTTTATAAGGCTGTATCTTACACATTTGGTTAAAACTGCTGCTTTGAGGAGAGCTTTTATTCACTGAAGGTCTGAAGTGCAGCCTTACAATGCACATACTTGGTGTAAACATATCATGGGGTCTTTAGTAGCAAAAATGACAGTGCTTTATATTCGTTGACTGCCTGTGAAGTGTCATCAGCTGCTCTTAGGAGGAAGGAGGAAGATTTACAAAGAAGTGGGAAAGTTCCCTGTGCCCATAATGCAGGTTTCCAGAATTACAAGGGAAGTCAATGTGCAGTCTGATTAGTGCCTGTGAGAGCAGAACGACTCTGGATGTGAGATTTGGTTTCCATTTCCCTCTCCTTGCTTAGGGAACACAAGGGCAAGAATACCTGCAGAGATAATATGCTCAAGTGGAGATGGAAATGATTTCAGACATTCCAATAACTAGGAGCTTTATTAAAATGTATATAAAAAAAGAAAATACTTGACTAAAAAAGGAAAAACACCACCACCAAAAACCCCGAACCCACCTATACCTAATGCTCAATGCAAGAACTTGAATGTGTGTAAGGACAGGTTTTCTTCCCTGAAACAAGGAGGCAGCTGTGTGAGGAGGCTGGCTTGCAACTTACACTGCTTCTAAATCCAGCATAAACCAGAGAGCAAGGATGTCAAACATCTACTTGATTTTTATGTGAAAAGAAAGGATCGTAAAGGTACGTAAGAACAGGAGTAGGGCTGGTGAATCTCAGCTTTGATATATTGTCCCATGCTGTGATTGCACTGCGCATCAACCCTGGGCTATTCTAAATTGTTTTGAGATGGAAAGAGACTTCTGGTTCTACCTTCTGTGCCTTGGCTTTGCAAGGACTAGGTGTGTTATTTAATTATAAAGGGCATGCTGCTCTTAGAGAGGAACTTTTTTATTATTATTATTTTAACAATGTGATTCTGCATTGTTACTTTTAGAAAGGAAAAGGTACGCTTGGCTTGATCCTAGCTCAAAAGATGGGCGCTAGGTTGCGGAACTGTCTTGCAGCTAGGAGATAATAGCTTGTAAAGGGGGAATTGCAGGCTGATGGTGTGTTAATATCCATCCAACAGCAGCTTTAGGAGTACAGACTGGGTGTCATGCCAGAGGGGTCTATGATGATTGAAGTGACCTTCACAACATATCGCGCATTTACTGGTTTCAGTGAGTCCCGTGCCTTCTTGCATCATGGTATTCCATGCTATTACTGCTTGATTTCAGAAACGAGCCTACAAAAGCTACGTGCGGGCCCTTCCCATGCTGAAGAAGATGGGAGTCAGCTCCATCCTCCTCCGCAAGAGCATCGGTGCCCTCGAAGTGGCCTGTGGCATCGTCATGACGCTGGTGCCTGGTCGCCCCAAAGACGTGGCCAACTTCCTGCTCCTCCTCCTTGTGCTGGCCGTGCTCTTCTTCCACCAGCTAGTGGGGGATCCACTCAAGCGTTACGCGCACGCCCTCGTCTTTGGGATCCTGCTTACCTGTCGCCTGCTGATCGCCCGCCAGCCTGAGGAGCAGCCACCAGAGAAGAGGATCCTGTCGGTAAATGGGGATGAGCAGCCGCTCATCCACGAGGCGGCTCCCGAGAAAGGCAAAGTGAAGGTATCCTAGTTGAGGGCGTTTGAGGAATACGGACCCTCGAGGCAGCTCTCTCCAAAAGCACCCAGAAAATCTGGTGTTTTATTTTGTTGTTTTGTTTTTATTTAACTATTTATATTTTTTTTGGCTGTCTAAATAAAGTTTCATGTGGGGTCTGAGAGACACGTGGTATGTCTACACTGTAGTCTTTTGCTGCTTCCCTGAAATGTAGGAAATCATGAGCTAGCTTTAAACGGGACGGTTTGGAGGCAGATAGCACCTGGCTGGAGTAGCACTGGTCTCCTCGGCAGGAGCTGCAAAACCAGAGTGTGGGCAAAGACTTGGGCAGTTTGTCACATTAGCTGGGCACTCTTGCAGCGGGGGGATTAGTCCCTGAGCACGAGACCCACGTCCCTACGGCAGTTTAACCCCAGCCTGGATGCACTCCTGCTGCGTTGCAGCCCCTGCAGCAGCTGCGGGGTAGAACATCACCAGAGGGACCTGGTGCAGCCCACCTCCTAGAGCTACCCCAGCCACAAACATGTTTTCTTTTGCGTAGTCAGGCGAAGAAAAGACCCTCCTGAGCATAACACTACTTGCATTTGAGGGAGGGTCCCTTAGCTGTTGCTGCCTCTGTGACCAGTCTGTTTTGGGGACTGGTTATGCAGGGAAAACGTGTGATACGCTACTTGCATCTTCCTGGATTACAAGTTGTGCAGAGGCTTTAAAACTGGGACGAAGGCCTGCTCGTGCTTGCTTGAGGCAATGGTATTTCTTTACCCCTCAGCAGAGAGTAAGGATCCCTGCTGAGGGGATGGGAAGCAGAACTAAGAATTGTTTTTAGTCCGGTAACGAACCCCCATATTTCAAAATAGTTGTCTGCTGCTGGCAAAAAGCATCACGCTACCTCTTTTCTTTCAAGAAAAAAAAATCCTTTTCCACAACTACTGCAAATCCATGGAATCATTGGTTATTGCTAATGAGGAAGGTTTGAACCTGTCCAGGTACCTCATGGTGCATCTCACATGCAGCTTCAGTGAGCTGGGGGAAGTCCTCTCACAAGAGCCTGAATCCCTGTGTTATATCTGAAATCTTATGGAGTGTCATGAGAAGCGTGTTTTACCTCTGAATTTTGTTTGTTTTTCTTGATGTTTGTCTGTTTTGAGTTTTTCCTTATTTTCTTAATTATTCATGAAAATAAACTTTTTGAAATTTGGAGAAAAATGTTGTGATAGAAACAATTTTCTTTTTTTCAGAGACACATCTGAAAATATTTTTTTTTCTGTGCTCAAATACTGCATCTAAGGCAGGCAGAATCATGTCAGAGGAATTTCAGAGAAAGAAGAGGAAGACAAGGTGATGTAGGATGGAAGCCATCTGAACAATACTGGGCCACACGGTGATAACAACAAGCATTTGAAAGTTTTCATGAAACAGTCTCAGATAAAGTTTTGCTTCAGTACAATGCGGTGGCGAGATAAGATACTAAAACCTCAGTAAGATGTCGGTACTGTATCACTACCAAAACTGATGATATATGCTCACATGCGGTATATCCAGTTCTGATACTTTTTTCCTAAGTATTCTGCTAAAACAGATGTAGCCCAAAATATATATATTCTGCAAAATCCTCCTAGAGCCCCAAGGAGTGGCTAATTATCCTGGACAGAGAAAACTAGCAACAGGCCATCATCGTTAGACAATCCCTAGTCTTTAGAAGCTACCTCAAGATCATCCGAAATGTATATTCAATTTGCTTTACTTCCTCAAAGACACTTCTGCTGTGCCTAGACTGAAGTTATCAGTCACTAGTTTAGTTCAAAAACAGATAAAAATACCTCCAACTCTAAACCACAGCAGGATGCATGCTCTCCTGCACAAAGTCCTCACAGCAGTATTGCAGCTACGTTTTGGCCAGCTACCATTCTCATGTGCATCTTATCTCCAACTCCGTAAACTTCTGGAAACACGCATTTGTCTTTTGTACTGTTCTTTACCAGAAGTCGTATAGATGCCATAATAATAAAATAAATGGAGAACATTTGGTGCAGCAAAGATTATCCCCGTAAGCACCTGAGCTGCAGACTGTATGTGAATTCTGAAGAATGTCCCCGTATCCACGTTCCTTCATTGCAGCTGTACGATTACTGCCCACAGCAGCAGCTCCACATTGTGCATCCAAGAATTCTGTACTATATTATATTTATATATTGTTATATAGGGATATATAAGAATATCTGTATTGGATTGACCTCCACTGCTGACCCCCAACATTACCAAGCTGATTTTGGAAACCACCACTCATCTTTGCTTGCTGGCGGTGATAAGGTGACAGGAACTAATTCACCCCTTTCACAACACCACATTAGGCTAATACACTTTTTATTTTTCACTTTTCCCCTGCATTTTTCTCCCTTCTTTTCAGAGATTTTCTTTCTCTCCAAGCCCCCAATTTCCCTCCAGCCGGTCTCATCCCACTGCTGCCACCGGGGACCCTCCCGTGCCAGCTCCCCCGGCCGCAGCTGGCTGAGGAAGGCAGCAGGAGGCTGCCCTGAGGAGCGGTGCTGACACAGCGGCCGCCATCATCCCCCCCGTCCCCTCAGCTCCTTCCCACCCCGCCCACCGCCAACGGCCCGCGGCGCACGCAGCCCGCCCGGGGCCACTGCGCATGCTCAGAGCCGCCGGGAAGTGGACGGGGCGCAAGGCGGAGGGGAGGGCGCCGCCGGCGGCGCGCATGCGCGGGATGCGGCGCGGAGGTTTGAACTGCGGGCGGTTGGAGCGGGTGGCAGGTAATGGCGGCGGGGGGCTGTAACCATGGCAACGGGGGCTGTAACCATGGCAACGGGGCCCTGCGGCCTGCGCCCGCTTTTCCCATAGCGGCCCCGTCCTCGGCCCGGCCTCACGGGGTGCGGCGGGGGCCCGGGGGTGCTGGGCGGGGGGTGCTGCGGAAAGGCCCTGTCAGGGTGTTGTGGGCTCTGGAGGCGTTCTGCTTCCTGCCCAGCCCCTCTGTTGGAACTGCTGCGCGAGGGGAAGGGCGCTGTGAGGGTTCTGAGGGGTCTGCTTATGGCCTTGTTTTAGCTCAGGCCTCATCCTGATCAGGGGCTCGGGGTGCAAGCAGGGTGCCGGGGCACTTGGGGTAAAGTCACCAGCAGCAGCTTTCACTGCTTCAAAACATCTCGGTTAGCATCCGTCACCACCCTGCATCTCTGGGAGCTGTGATTGCCTTGGTGGTGTCATCTGAACTGAGGCTGCACAGCTCTCCTGGAGCTGGTAGATTTGTAAACACGAATGCCTTGTGTACATCTCGGTAAGTATCACGGTACTGCAGAAGAGATCTTCACATTAGCTATCCAGAAATCAGTTTTTGCTATACTGGTCACAGACATTTGTGACAAAGCTAAAGGAAAACAGGGAAGGTTCAAACATCTTCAGTAAGAGATAGATGAAGAGGAGCATGACGTGAAACTCATTCTGTTTTCTTGTGACGGGAAAGCAGGGAAGCAAAAGCAATTGCTCCAGCAGTTCAGGAGCATGCACGTGCACTCTGCAAAACCTAGGAACTTGTAGCAACATTTCACGTTTTGGGGTAAAAGGTTGATTTCTCTAACACATAGAGAAAACTTCACTTTTCATGATTGTATTTCAGCCAGGGCTAGGCAGTTTGACAGTGCTGGTAGCTCTTGTGCTCCACTTGGAAATTTACCAATATATATTTTAAAATCTTAGCTGCTAGGTAGAAATAGATTACATAGGAATCTAACTCTGTAAAATAGGAAGAAAAGTGTTTTTGTGGTCCTGTAAAATCTGTGCATTACCTTACAGAAAATTGTGACCTGTTGCCTGACGACATTGACAGCACAAGTAATAGAACTGATTAAGAATAAAATAGACGGCAGAGAAAATTGTTGATTGCATACTGTTGGCTTTCTGGTTATGTTAATTTGGATCAAAATGCCATGTAAAATTTTATCAGACAAATTTTATTTTGAAAGGAGTTGGTTTTAGTTCTTACTTTTTTTTTTTTCTCTTCCCTTTTTTAATGTAAGAGAGAATTTCTCAATTCATAACACAACTATGCACAACTTCTGAGTGTATTGTCTGATCTTTTAGGGGAAGACAGCTCTATATGACTTGCTGTGAAGTTACTGTTACCTTATGCAGGATCCCTCTAAAGTCTGTTTGTCAGAAAAATATTTTTTTTTCTTTTGCAGGGAACTGTCTTTGATGTTCTTCATCAGCTGGAGGATGATCTGTTTTCGTCCATTGTTGTAATGAGGGACTGGAACTCACGTGGCAAATGAATGAAATTCTCCAGTCTCAGCTGGCAGTCTGAAAAAAATGCAGCGAAGACAGAGTTCTAAGCACTCAAAGAAGCCTCTCCATGTTCACGATAGTAATCAAACTGACCTCTCTGCATGGCGAAAAGAAAGGAATGTTGATACTGCAAAAACTGTACAAAATTGGCAGTCTCCAAGTGATGACAGCGAGCACAACTCCCTTGAGCAAGCTTTGAGATTCTTTGAGAAAGGTAAGAAAACAGTTTTAAAGTTAACTACCTAGGTTTGAAAAGATCATCAATTTATTTAAAATAACAATAAAAAATCAAATGTCACCTGCTGTTTTCTCTCTCCTAACGTCTGAGCTTTGTGTCACTCCTCAGTGTCTGGAAAGCTTTTCTTTCTATTGCTATGTAAAGAACCCAAAACGATGGACTATATACGGGAAAAGTTCAGAGAAGTTTGAAATAGTTCAATATCAGTTCACAAGTTGTTTCATCACTGTCATCTATTTTTTTCCCCTAGTTCAAGACCGGGTTTCATTGAAAAAGAGTGAAGTTTTGCAGAAACATTTGTCTACTGTGGAAAGCATTGGCCTGCAAAGAGGGTTACCCCCTGAAGTATTTGATACGTTACTAACCGTGGCACTCAGTGGCAAACTTGGTAAAATGCTTACATACTGCTAGCAAGCCTTCTGTGAACTTCTCCTTTCCCTCTAATCAACCCTGCTTGAGATAATGTGTTTATGGCAACTGTATTGTTAGGCAATTTAGCAGAAAATTAATCTTTCTGGCATGCTCCAGTGTAAACTGAGTTCATGCTAAAAATAACTTCCGTTCTTGTTACAGGTGAGTGATACTTGGGAAGAATATTATGGCTTGTTACAAAGCTTTTGTTGAAAAGCTTGTTTCCTTTGTTCTTAATTGCAGAACTTTAAAGGCTTGAAGTGTGTCCTTAGCAACCATTTTATTTTTTCCTTCTTGTAACTATTTGCATAGGTTTCTTCTTCCCAGGATCAAAATAATTGAACAAACTGTCATAGCTGTATTGTGAAACTTGATAAAATTACTGTCATGGTAGCATTCAGTTCATGCTGCTTTCCTTGAAATGGTGGCCACCGCTTAAATTTTGAAACTAATGAAATATTCAATTAAAATAAACCTTTTACTTCCTCTAATCTAAGAGGATCTTACAGGATTCTTTCCCCACTGTGCAAGCAATTTAGTTCTTTTCTTGGTTTAAATGTGTTGGCTTATCTCCAAGACACTAATCTGCTGATGTTTGGCTGACAATCACATGCTCTTTTGGTGAAGTAATTGGTTGTTAATATTACTAGAAATTTGTGCTACTTTTGGTTGTCTTGTCAAGAGTCTAAAGACTATTTCAGTACTGGAATAATACGTGTGCCATTTTCTTTAACCTGGAAAGAAGTATCTCTGATATTTTTTAGAGGCATAGATAAGTCCCTACTGGTTTCTTGTGCGCTGTTCCTGTAAGCAATAAAGCTCTGAATAATCTTGTCCAGAGGGGATTTTAACCTGAACTGCAAAACCGTGTCAAAGAACCTGGTTTGTGAGCAGCATCCGATTTTAAAATGTTTGTTTTCCAGCTGATACAGTGAATACTCGTTTACTGAAGAGCCTAGTTCCAGCCTCAGTAATACCAGAAACTTCTGTTGTTTCATCTGTGTCTTGGCTCTGCGTCGGCAAATGCACAGGCAGTGTCCAGGTAACTTCATAAATGTTTGCAGTAGTTACTGCTTCTGCACGGGAATGATGAGGACAGATTATTTGCAGGAAGCAGAAAACCTGGGGTTTTACGTACAAGGTTCTTGCTAAAGACTCCAGAGACATCTGTAGCTGAAAAGGCAGTGGAAGGTGAGGAACACCTCAGGATTGTGAGCGGGAATTTGCACAGTTACAGAACAGGCAGGTTCTCTGCTGGAGAATCATCTCCCAAGGAATTCATTTCTGTGAATTACTTGAGCTGTTGAGGCATTATTCACCCACCTCAGCAAGGTATCACAGTCCTGTGTGCCTTGGCCATGACAGCGTGACTTAAGATTAGTGAAATGGTCTTCTTGGTCTTCATGTCGATGGCTGAAAGGTTTACATCGTATCGGGGGTTAGCGCGCGTTTGGAACAGAGCTGCTTTTTCTCTTACAGCATGGAAGCTGGAGCTCTTCTCAGGCTTATCTTGTAGCTATCTGGTTGCCTTTGAGCGTCCTTTATTGATGATGTCTCTTAAGCTGGCTAGTGACTGCTCTGTCTTGGTTTTGTCTATTACCTGATGTAAGATGACTTTTTTTCTGCCTGCAGCTGCTTTTTCTGAGATGGCTGATCACAATGTTTGACTTCATTGATCACAAGGAACAACTTCGTGCCCTTTATGGCTTCTTCTTTTCCTTCCTTCGTGATGAGAAGTTGGTAAGGAGAGATGAAGAATATACAGAATTCACAAAATAAACCTAAATGTTCATTAGTAGTTTGTGTATTAATGCTAAAATTAGTCTGAGCTGTACATTAGAGACGATTTTATGATGGAACTTATTTTCCTTTTTTCTTTTTAAGTTCTAAGATTGCTAGATAATTCAGATCTGGAAATGGGGAAGTACTGTTGGATTATTTTAGAGTACTGTGATCTGTTTGTTTAAACGTGTTTCGAAGCATTGACACTGTAACATCTGAACAGATAGACAGTATTTTTCATTTAAATTCCTAAGAGATGCTGTGACACCGCAGTGCCACTTTGACGTGACGTGTCAGCGGGTGTAGTCCTCTGCCCCTGAGAAGAAACTGACTTGCATACCTTGGACAAAAAGAAAAGAAACCTTTAGGAACAATGTGTATCGAGTGATTAAAAACTCAAAATCCTGTTCTACTTAATTTCTTTGAAATGTAGCTTAAAAGAGTGCTTTCAGGAGATTCAGGAGTTCTGTGCTATATGACATCTGTAAAATCTGGGCGCTGGGATGTTGAATCGCTTTATTACTATAAGGACAGCTTGTAATGTAGACACTGTATCTAATTAAAGTTGATGTAAGTGACATGTAAAAACAGGCTGCTTGCTATGAGAAGTAAGGAATGCTCTGCCCCAGTGGGGATGGCTTGAGGCAGCCAGCTGAATGAAGCAATATCAG
Source organism: Nettapus auritus (assembly GCA_011076525.1). NCBI lineage: Eukaryota > Metazoa > Chordata > Aves > Anseriformes > Anatidae > Nettapus > Nettapus auritus. The sequence goes on from CM021768.1 coordinate 9,835,146, forward strand.
CTTGTGCAGGGGTGTCGCTTTTGGTGTACCGTAGTTAGCAGTCTGCGTCAGCAGGGTAGCTCACTGCTGCTTTTTCTTTGTAGTGCCCCTACGTCTGCCACCTGCTCTACCTGCTGACCAGGAAAGAAAATGGTAAGTCTATCCTTTGTTTTTTTCTTCTGTTTCCCGGTGCTGCCATTTCTTCCAACGGAGCTACTACAATGACTAGGCAATACGGCGCTTTTAAGGCGAGGAAGCCGAAGTGGCAGTTCAGTCGGGTTTGTGTAATACATTCTGAATCAGAAGCCTGTATTAGCACAGAAATAAAACTACTTGTTTCTGCCTTCCTACAATAAAAGTGATATTTTGTTTTCTCTTGGATGTTAAATAATGTGTTTTTTAAACTCATGATGTTCTTAACTGTTTTTCCAGTCAAGGCTTTTCGAGTCAGGAGACTGCTCGACCTCCAAGCAAAAATGGCAAGTTCATTTCTAATTTTGTAGAGTTTGAACAATGGTTAATGTCGCAGCTTGTAAGTGTTCTTACAAGATGGAGGAGAGGCTAGCAGCTCAGGATGGGGTTAGACTTGGAAATGTAGGTTGTAGTGTTCGTAACATCTGAGTTGGTTTATCTTGCAGTTTTTAAGAGCATCTTGAATTCTCATGTGCTAATTTGTGAGCACGTGCAATGACATGAAAAAAAAAAACCTTTGTTTTATAGATAGATATGGTGAAATCTCTGAAGTGAAGAGCAGCTCCTTTTAATTTTTCTATTACTTTCTTTAATTTTACTCTTCCTTTTTCAAGTAGTATCAAAAATGACTGGGAAATAAAAGATTGTGTAGGATCCTGCTGCCTTTTCTGTAAGGAAAAAAATACAATCACTAGTAGTAAGTTCTAAGTTGCTAGAGAAATCTAGATGGAGTTATGTAGTTAGAGTAACACGTTTTTTTGGAGCATTTACTCAGTGGAGAACTGTATTTTTAGTGGTTTTGATTGTTAAATTTCATTTTATTGGAGTTATGATTGCAGAAAGTTCTTTCTTCAATCCCCTCCCTATGCTGTTGACAATTTCTCTTTTGCTCATGGAGCATCTCTGGTTACTTACTGACATGTACTCTGAAAGCTTTTGGTAATCTTTTTTTTTTTCTTTGTGAATATAGTCTTCAATATTAATTCAATATTATTCTTATATTAAAAGCATACCATACATGTTGTTACTTGTTCTGTTATTTGACAGGGAATGCAGCCTCATTTGCAGGCTCTGCTATCACTTTACAAGCTCTTCTGTCCTGAGCTCGTGTCCATAACCCTTCCTGGGAAGATGAAGGTAAGGAGTTAGATTTAATCTACTTGGAACTGGTATTTATGGCAGTATTTGTGATGAACTTTCTGTTTAAACAATACCATGATTAAGCGGTGAAGATGAATTCTATTGCCTCTTTCCACTGAGTAAAATCAGGTTTAGATGAGGATTCCTTGCCTTGCATTCTTTTTTCTTCGTCACTCTGAGATGACTTGGAATGGAACGATCTTCCTTCATCCTTAGGAGGATTACCTATATCCTCCTGTTGATGTGCTTGCTGGTTTTAACTGTTTTCACACACGTCACTGATGTTTACTGGAATAGAAACTGGTCTTTCTGTCACTTTGTCCTAGTTTGCCTTCTTGCGTACATGTCTGATTTATGTTTACAGACTTACTTCAGGAATTCAGAGGCTCCATGGAAAGCAGCAATCAGCACTGTAAGGCGAAGAAACCAGGCAAATTCTGCAATTTCCCGAGCACTGTGTTTAGGCACAACTCAACCTCAGTCACGAAAAAGAGTAGGTTATGGGCCTCAAGACTCTAGAATCATAAAATCATTTAGGCTGGAAAAGACCTCTAAGATCATCCAGTCCAGCCCTTAACTAGCGCTGCCAAGTTCTACCACTGAATCATGTCCCTCAGCACCGCCGTGTGTGCATGTCTTGTAAATACCTTCAGGGATGGTGAGTCAGCCACTTCCCTGGGCAGCCTGTTCCGATTCTTCATAACCCTTTCAGCGAATAAATGTTTTTCCAGTATCCAACCTAAATCTCCCCTGGTGCCAGAAGGTGCCAAACAGCTGTTTTCATGTTGATTAATGGCAAATAATGAGAGCTGGGCTTGATTTCAGCACTGGGAAGGATGGGATAGCTGTATGGAAACACAGCATTCCCATTATAATGAAAGCCTAGATGCCTTTTTTGTTCAAAATTGAGTCTTTATGGGAGTGTTGGTCACAAGTGTACTTGTTTGCTCTGGAAACTGAGTCACTGCTGTTCATTTGTGTTTCTTCTCTACAGAAATGGAATACCCAGTTGATGGTACCTGCAAGCAGTGCCAACACACAAAATTTAGTAGGGAACAGGGAAAAGAACTGTGTTGATCTGTACAGTATAAATGGATCTTTTCCAGTGGAGCAGCTGCAGACCTTTACCCAGCTCCTAGAAAATATCCATTGTTTAGAGGTGAGTAGCAGGAAGGTCTCGGCAAGCTCACTGAAGGATTTGGAGAGATCAAATGATTTTTGTCTATGCCCTGTTTATATGTGGATATCATGTGGGTTACCTAATTCTGACAAAGCATCTAGTCCTACCTGAGGGGGATGAGTGCGAGTCCTGGAGATGTTCTCGTTGCCAGTGAAAGGGTTGGACAACTCTGACAGCATGAGGTTCTCTAGCACTTTTTAGACTTAAACACAGAATAACTATTTTTTTTTTTCTTGCAGTTTCCTTCCCAGATGGGTTCAGTGTTAGCAAACCCGTTATTGCTTCACTACATGAATTGCATCAAAGATGAGTCTATTTACCTGAGGCTCTACTATTGGATGGGACAGACTCTCCAGGAAGGTAGGACCTTACCATAACCACCACAGCATGGTATGGAGGTAGACTGAACTTTTCACCATTCAGTAATGGCACTTTACTAATTCGATTTATAGTGGTAATCATATGGCATTAACAGAAATACTGGAGAAGAGTTGGATTTTGTTTCTAATTGTGCTTATTTTTGCCGTACTTGTGTTCAAATGCAGTCTTCTCTCCTGTTTAGAGTGTACCTGGTGTGTGGTTGAAAATAACCAATATGAACAAGAATTCAAGGACTTCCTGGGAATTATCTACAAGGCAGAATGTTTCTTGCAGGTGAGTGCCTATTTTGTGGAAACTAAAGACTTCATGAATTCTTCCCTTAAAGTGCATTTGGGACTTACATGTTTCCTGTAGTATCTCTTAAAAATTGCAGTGTCTCAAATAGACAAAAGAATAAAAAAATACATTTTTTAATAGTGAGTCAATATTCTGGACGTGGCCCTGGTTTCTGCAGGGATGATAATTTGAGTGTCCTGGAGAATTGCATGTCAGGAAGCAGGTGTAAGCCTCTTCCTTCTCCAGGGTGAATTGAGCATGGCAAAGTTCAGGCACGTGAGATGAATTTTTGAATGTTCACCTTCTGCTCTGTAGGAAGGATTTTCTTCTTGTGAGGAATTCCTGTGCAGGAGCCTTCCTCTCTGGGATGGCTTCTGCTGCCGATCACAAATCCTCAGACTCGTCAGTTGGATCCCCCTCAGCAGCTTCTCTGGTATGGGTTGCAGATCCTTTGGATAAAGTTGGGCGGCGTCTGATCTTGGGGGGAAGAATTTGTGCTCATATATCATGCTGCTTTCTTGTTTATTTCAGAAATGAAATCACATATCTGTGATCCCCTGGCACAGCTCTTTTTCACATCCTCACTTTATTTTAAGGTAATTTTAGTGAGTACACTGGCTGTTTACTTCTAGTTGGTACTGTTATCTGCACTTGTATAAGGTACAACAATGTGAGGGGCTGTATAGGGGACTTCTTTTGGGGGGGTCTGTGCTGAAGTGAGGGTAAAATATGAATTTATGATGTAACTTCTTGGGGAGTTTGAGTGCCTTCAAGATATTTTCTTTTTGAAGAGAATTTAGCAGAGGCACTGGATTTAAAAAGAACTATGTAATAGTACACAAGACAACAGTTGGTTTTTATTGCAATTTTAAGTCACCATTTGAAGCTTGCATTCTCCAGCAAGAACTGTGTAATGTCTACATTTGGTTTAAGCGGATACTGCAATTATCTAAATGTTCTTTGTGGTCCTGAGAAACTCTTTGTATGTGTCCTTGTATGCTTTAATTCTCATGGCATTTTTTGTTTAGTATCCTTCACTTATGTAAATTGTCAACCACCTGTTTTCTTTTTGACTCTTACAGTGCAGTGTTCTTGAGTGTTTGAAAGAGCTGTTGCAGAACTGGTTAAACTGGCATGTCGTTCGGATGGATTCAGAGTCCAACTATCAATTCCGTTCTCTGTAAGTTTGTCCAAAATGAAGGTAATGTGGTGTTTTGTACACTGTTTACAGGTGTATTTAGATACGCCTGTTTACCTACCATGAAGACCAGTCAGTAACGCCGTAATGTTTCTGCTGTATTGCAAGTTATCTTGCCAATCCTGCTCTTTACACTTGATTTAAAAATATTTATATTGACACTGAAAAGTCCAAAGTCAAGATTCTTGTAACACTGACAGCCGGGTGGTGTTTGTAATAACGTTGGTAACAATGTGTTACTGGATATATTCAAGACCAAACACATGTTGCTGAATGCTTGAGGGTGGCGGGAAGAAAGATAACTTCTAGTTTCTTTTTTACCCTGTTTCCCCCTTAGCATTTTATGAAGAGCTGTATGCACGAATGTTGTCTGTCTGTTACTGCAGGAATACCACCCTTTCTGGAGTAGTGAACGGGATCGCTGAACTAATCCACTTTGTTGGATGGATCTCTACTGCTGCATTGCGTTTAGAAAACAATTGTACCTTCTTGTTGTACTTCATCCTGGACTTCTATGAAACCGTATGTATTCCGTTTGTTTTGGCTTTCAAAATCCCATTTCCCTGAGGCCGATTTGCATTTTTTTTTTTAGCTATAGTATGGAATCACCTTCCTTGTTATAGTTTACAGAACTTTGTGATTAAATGCCAGAACGTTCCAAATATCTGCTAGACCTACAAGTGATAGCTACTGCTATTGCATCCCTAGGCAGAAATAAATGTTACCAGTGAGCGCTTGCTCTTAATTAAGTCCGAGTAGCATTGCGCATGGAGAAGTAAAAATATGGCATAACAGATGATGCTTTTTTAATACTAATTATAGAAAAGAATGTTTAGTTCAATTTCCAACAATGTATCCTGACTTGTTCCTTATGTCCCTTTAAAGAAAACAGTATTTGTTCCCCACTTTATCCTATAGATAAAGCAGTGTCACATAGGCATAAGCCGACTCTCTAGTTTCCCTAAATCAACTCTGTAGATGTGTTTTCTGCAATGTGAACTCCAGCCATGCTGTTCCTACAATTTGGATGAAATTATGAAGCGTTCACAAAGCAGTGGTAGCGCTGGGAACTACTTGTAGCTAAAATGTCCATTAAAATGCACAAAACTAACAGGCAACATTTGCATGAGATAGTGTGTTTAAAATAAGTGAATGATGATTTTATGGGACTATAACAAGAACCATCTACCCTTAGGTTATTGGTGTTCTAGCATGCAACTAAGATATTTTTATTTACACTTCACTTATGTGTTCAGAACTCTTCAACTTTATAGAGATCTCTAAAATCATGCAGTTGAGATATTAAGTTAAGGTCTAAATGTCTGAAAATACCGGTAACTCGATTACATACAGATATCTACCTATACCTTGTGTGGTATTTGCTGTACCAAGGGCAAGAGGAAATGCGAAGGCCTCACAAATAATCTTTGGTGAAAAAAATCATTATGATATTGGAGCAGAGGAACCTCAAAACAATTGTGCCTAATTGAGTAAAATTTAAGTGGTATCCATTTTCTGGCGTTGGGCTGTCACAGCTTAATTGGCTACGATCTGACTTGTAGTCACTGGATAGGTATCTTAGCACACTAATCTTCTGAGAACAATGCGTATCTTCCTGAAGAGAAGTGTGTAACAGCCTGTGCCTGGGGGTATTAACGTGGCTAAGCAGTAGAGGAGTAGAGCAGTAATGTGCAAAGTTACAGCAATGTTGCTTTCTATTATTTATCCATACTTTGGCTGTCATTTTAGCTGAAGATCTTATTAAATCTGCAGAAATTTTAAAATGCCTTTTTTACTTGAAGCACAACCTTAAATTCTAAACCAGCCTGATAATAAACTTGTGTCTTATGTCCATAGCATCTTTTCTTCGAGCAAAGCTTTATCGTGTGGTCATGAAATTCCAGCAAGGTTAAAAAGAAAGAACAAATTTCCCAATTGGATGAGTTTGGCTTGCTGTTATCAGCAGACTTAGGCTAGGAACAAGTCTGATCAAGTGTAAGGCGAGCTACATACTTAGGAATAATCCAAAAAAAATCAGAGTTCACCAAAAAAAAGGCAGGATCTGGCTAAATTTGACCCAGAAAGTAACCAAGTACCAACATAAAGGTATACCCAAAACTGTTGAGATGTTCTGGGATGTGAGCTGATGAATGTCTTGTACTGAGAAAGAAACAAATAGAATTGCTTCACCCTGGTCTTAGCTCCTAGATGAAGTTGATAGAACTGGCTGGAATGTAGCATCACGCTCTTTTGCTCTTAAATGTTTGGGGGTTTGTGAATGGCAGTAATAATATTCCTAATAATATTCCTTGCAGGTGTGTGACATGTATCTGAGGTACAATCTGCCTCTGCTGATAATGCCTCCTGCTGGAGTTTTCTACCCAGCACTGCTTAGCATGAATTCTGTCAGCTTGAATCAGCTCTGCTACATTATGTACAGGTACTACAAATGGTGTGGGCTGCAGGGAATCCTCCTGTCTTTTGTCCTCATCTTTTGGAAATGAAATTACTTTGTAAAACCTGAATTTGAGATCTGTGCTTTCTCTTACTGTATAAGGCAAAGGTGAAGTGTTCCAGCTGTGCCAAGTGTTCTTGATACAGTATTTTATAGTTCCTATTCTGTAGTTCATATTCTTTTTCCACTCTGTTATTCCAAATGACAAGATTCTGACCTCTTCCCGTTTATTATTTCCATGTCTTTGGTAGGTGAAGGAAGGACTTTGTGTATTTTGAGGGAATTTAAGTCACCTAGCAGCAAAGTGCTGGAATCTTTTGTAGTTAACCATTAAACTTCTCAGTCTTGTGCTCTGACCACCAGACTCAAGCTTTTCCTTGCAAATTCTGTAATGTGCTGAGTAGGAAGCACTTCTGCCACCCCCTATCCCTGGGGGAATTCGGGACTGCCTTGTGCTGCCTGCAGGTCCAAAGACAGCACTGTTGAGCTCTCAGCAGGATCCACCAACATGTCTGCTGTTCTTGGCCTTGTTAGTTCCAGTGGCTGCATCCGAGAAGAAGAGTAGCCAATTGCTGACAGCTGGCGTAGGGCTCTCCATGTGGTTATTCCTCTAAGGAGTCTGCAGGGTAATTAACGTGACAAGACGGTCCCTGGGAAACGCGAGGAGCTAGTGCTTGTTATATAGAAGCGACTGTCAAGTTGCGTTACTTCCAGTGACTTCCGTTTCTCTGCTTAGTGAATGAAAGTCTCCCTCCTTAAAGATATACAGCTCTTTTCTGCTGATTTCAACCCCTTATGCCACTTCTTGCATATAGCCTTTATGAAGGTTACTGTACCAGGTCGTGCTCATCCAAGACACAAATCTTACCAGATTTCATCCACCCTTCCCCAGCAAAAACATGTCAAGTGATTAAGTCCCTTTGAATTAATTTTCCTGCCTCTCTTTTTAAAAGAGGAGGGAAGTTTGATGGTCTCTCTTGTTGAGAATAAAAGTTTTCTTAATATCCTGTGTAAACATTCTCCCAGTGTTTGTCAGCAATGGGAAGTCGTAAAATTTTCAGACATCTAACTTTCTCTTTTGTTTGTTTTTTGAGGTATCGAGCCAACTTGGTAGCTGCGAAAGAAAATGAGCTGAGTAAAAAGGTACCTGCTATGTGCTAGAACCTTAGTAAGGAACTGGGTTGAATGGAGGGAGGGTGTTTTGTTGGCTCTCTTTTAAGGACTGGAAAGAACATGACTTTGAAGATGCTATTTATTGATTTTACTTTCTTGTCCCTCAGAAAACGCAGCAATTCAAATTCAGCAGCCAGACGTACCAAGAATACAACCAGTACGTAATAGCTATGGTGGGTTGTCTGTGGACATCCAGTGCGTTCCAGAAGGATAACCATCCTCAGGGTGTTCGTCTGGATGATGAATTGCTGAAGAAAACCGGAGTGCAGGAATTCAAAAACAGCTTTAACATTGTCTACCACCCAGCTATGATGGGCTATGCTGTCCTCTTCCTGCAGCAGGTAATGGTGTAGGCTAACACACCTTTGGCAGCACCAGATGTTCTGTATTGACAGCTTCTCTAGAGAAGTGTCTCTCAGCGAGAAAAGTCTACTCGGTGTCTGAGTAAAACGGTTCTGGATCTGAATTTGTGCTTAGCGTTTTGAGGATAGAACTCAAATAGTCGATTTTCTCCTTATTTAGCTAAGTCAGTAAAAGCTTTTCAATATTCTGCCTTACAGAATACAGCGCGTGACCTAAACTTTTAAACTTCTGCACACAAAGAACTGCATAGCTGAGTTGTATTCAGGTGCCCACAGCAGAACTTTAAGCAGAACTTTAAGCAGAACTTTAAGCAGAACTTTAAGCAGAACTTTAAGCAGAACTTTAAGCAGAACTTTAAGCAGAATACTTATTGAGAATCACTTATTAAAAAGAAAAGCAAGTAGCTATTTCAAGTACAGAAGCAGGATAACGTGGTGTGTTGTATTGTCCAATGAGTTCTGCTAGGAGTCGAACTCCAAGTGCTCTCGTGTTTGCTGCAGCTACTGAACAGTGGAGGGAGCAGCTTACCAGAGTTGTTCCTGTTCAAGATGTGCATACTGCTCTGAGAAATTAGCTTTTGTAGGCTATCCAAGAGGTGCACAAAGCTGCCATTTTGTTACAAGGATTGCTGGCAGACAGCGAGGATGCTCTTGGAATGAAACCTAGGAAATCTGATGTGAAAGGTGAAAGAATGCTGGTTAGGAACACTTCACAAATCTGCCTTGGCTTATGTGCTCAGTGTCTCAAATCTAGGTACCTTGTATGTAACTGCTGACTTAAACTCAAGTTTTGTCTTTGCCAGAAAAAAAAATATTTTATTTTTATTAAATACAACTTTCCTTTGGTCTTTCTGCTGTTATAGCAGAATTAGTTTTTCATATCTTTTGTCTAGGTCCTTTTCGTTCTGATGCTTCCTGATATTGCCTTGTGGCTTTTGTAAGTTTAAAAAAAAGCCTGGAGATTTCTTCCCACTGCAGCACCAAAAAAGAGATTTTGCTTAGTAGCTACCACCGATGGTGGTAGATGAGAAAATATTTACCTGCAGTTCCATCTTTTCTTCAGCGCTTCATTGCTGAGCGCCAGAGGGCACTGCTCCGCAGCCCACTATGAGAACATGAGCAGTAAACTGAATGTCAGTATGTTCTCTCCTCTTGCTCTGCCTGGTTGGGAATTACCTGTCTGATGTTTTGAAGGGATGGCTTTTACTCTGTGGAGATACAGTTGCTAAGGGTATCCATACATAATATCTGTTGCTATCCAGTAATGTTGCAGCACAGGGCAAGACTGTCTCCCCCTTGTCTTGCCATTTGTTTTTTGGCCAAGTATAATGCTGAAAGCCCATTCTGAAATACGATTAAGTATCTTTGAATTTCTTTGTGCACCTACAGTTCCAGATTTAGGAGGGGACTAAGCAGAGGCTCAGTACTGGATGTACTTTTTTTTAATCTGACTTGTCGTCGTTTTTATTTCCTCTCATTAAGGCCTGTCCAGATGATACCACCTTCAACTTCAGTTTAATTAAGGTAAGATTTCTTGTTTCGGTGAAAACAGACAATTTTCAGTAGACGAGGAGGATGAGGTGGTAGTATTCAGCCATAAAAATTTTGAAAATTCCAGCTCTACTTAGGTTCAGTCTTTCAACAGGGCCAAACATGAGCACATCAACGTTTGAGAAATTATGCCAACTGCAGTTAGTGATCTGAGATTTTTATATATTTCCTCCAGGAGTCAGTGCAATATCAGGACAAGGCTGTTTTCTGTGCAGACTACAGAAAAAACTTGTTTTGGTGTACTAGAAGCAGAATTCCTATTATCAATGAATTTAATATTAAATTTCTGAGGTGAATGTGTAGCCTTTTTTACAGCTTTGAACAGCGGTCCTCCACTGAGCAATTGCCGTGGCATTTTGTTCCCTTTCCTTTATCAAAGTGTACGTGAAGCCTGATCTGGAAGAATCACTCAGTGACGGAAGGAAGACTTCAATATGTTCATTTGATCTTTGATGTCTTTGTTGTTGATCCAATAGACTTTGCTCTCTTAGAATTAGGATTTATAAATCCCTTCAGTACTAAAAAAGATCACAATTTGTCATATTTATCATGATTTGTCAAGCTACGAACATGTAATACATAAGTGAAAAGTTTGCGTGTCTGGGTGCAGAATGGGACCCCTGTATACCTGTGGGTATTTGTGGGCTAGGATGGTTGTTGTCAGACTGTGGCAGGTGACGTTTGCAGACCTTTTCAGATTGCTTCAAGAAAGACAAATGCAGATCTGATTATTCTTTCTTTTTATAGGGAAAGAAATGGAACTGGTATCTGGAGTATCTCTATGCACAGGGTTTAAAAGGCCTGAAGCTCTTTGTTGAAAGCAGCATCAATCGTGTTTCCCAGGCCTCTCAAAATAAAGCAGGGAATGTGGAAGTGTGACTCTGGGACTCATTGGAGCCTTTTTATCTTCTGGAACAGAAAAGCAGAATATAATGGACCGTGTCACTAATCCTTCCTCAATGGAAAGAAGCAGAGCAATTACCCTTGCCTGCTTTTTCTTACTGGCATCTGTGTTAGGAAAGTGAAGATACAGAAGGAATGCTGAGGCTGGCTGGGTTCACTAACGCTGAGCACTGTTTCTCCCTGCTGAACTTCTTTGGTCGGAGGCTGCTGAGCTCATATGCTATGTAACATCCTTGTTTGTTGGAATATCCACTTTGATTGAGGAACAAACATTCTGCGTTTTAAACTGCACGAAGCACTGCTCCTTCAAATACATAGCGTTGATTCATGATCTCCTTTGCCATCCTTGACAGCAAGAGAAACAGTTTAATCTGCCTTTCAGGGACACTGTATGCGTACTGAACCGAAGGACTACAAGCTTCCCCATTCCTCTTGTACCACGTACATACTGGCTCTTAACAGGGTGGCCAAACTGATCTTCCTGAACTTCATTTTTATTATTAAGCTTCCAGAAGAGACATTCTTGATAAGTTTGCTTATAATTCTCTTAATTTAGCTGGAATTGTGCTCATTTCATGGTTTATTGATAATTGGAGCATCTGAACAGTGTTGCCACCTGTTCCCTATTTTCTTTTAATAAGTGCATATGTGGCTTGCCTTTTTCTTTTTAGCTCTGTACATGTTGTATATTACATGTGTACATATGTATAATTTATATTCTGTAAAAACTCTTCCAACGTGTCATTTTGAAGGAACTGCTACAAAATGTATCTTCTGACACTTTGTTTTAACGCTGAGTAAAAGTCGGGAGAAGCTGAACACGGGTCTTCAACAACTGAGTGAACGTTGTCTCTCTGCTGTGAAATGAAGTTGTAAATGCTCAACAGGTGGGACAATATACTGAATTGTGCATTGTGAATCTGTACTTTGATCCAGTAAAGGAATTAGATCAGTCCTGAGTGACTCCAGAACCACTAAGGATGTGTGTTGGTTTCTTCATTGTCTCAAAAGCAGACTGCTTCTAGGTTTTGTAGCCTATTGATTTTTTTTTAAGTTCAACCAGGTGATCTGATTTATATACACGTGTGTGCATATATTTTTTTCTCCAGAGAATAAGAAAGTCTTTCACTGAAGACTGTGAAAGAAAGAGACTTGCAAAGAGATCTCCTCAGAATAAAATATTGCCCTTTCTCACCTGGCTGCACTATTCCAGCTAGTGTAAGTGCTTTTTTAGACTCAGTTCTAAATCTGTGTATGGCAGGCTGATTCTGTGAGGAAGGGAACAAGAAGAAAGACTGCTTGTTACCTGGGTGCTCTCAGGAGTCTGTGGAAGGAGCAGAGCTCTGTAGTGTTCCGGTGAGACTGGAAGGTGCCTAGGTTCTTAATGTGTGATGCACGTAAGTGTATTTAAAGATGCCTATAGCAGAGTGCTGTAAGATATGCTGAACGTATAGTTATTGTTCCCTGAGATCAGTTTTTCCTTGAGCTTGGTGTTTGCTTCAGAAATTACAGAATCATGCTAGGGAAAACTATTGCATGACCAGTTTTTTGGGTTGAGTCTTAACAAATTGTGTACAATTTTGTTATTCGAGTACACAGGATGGACATGTAGAGGTGCAGAAGGAAAGTAACAGGGCAAATAACTTTCCTTTAATGGCAGCTTTGTCAGTAAAGACAGCTGTTTAAAATCCTTTCCATGTAGCAGTGATATGCCTAGTGCTGCTGGCATTTGAGATGACTTAGCGTCTCAATGCCTTGGTCATTCTTTCACATCTGGACTTCTCTTTTCTAGACATCCGATTTTTTTGTCTGCTAACATTCCACTTGCATGGAAGAATGGGCCTTTTAGGGAGAAAAGTGCTGCTGTATCTCTTTTTTTCCCCCACTCTTTTCTATCTATCTACCATGGTAAGTTTTGCAGACAATTTTCTGTTACAAGCATATACTTAAAGTCTTGGCTGACCATCGCATCTGTTGTGAGAACTACAACTGAGAGAGTCAATCAATTTCCTGGTAAGTGACAAAAGAAATCAGCGATTTGTCTCTAGTGCCTTTTCTGCCTGTTATAAGGTGCATGTTGTGTGTATGCACCGTGAAAGAATACAGGAAACAACTGTCTTGTGGTACTGTTTGATAGAAAAATGCAGGATGAAAAGTTTATTTAAGCCTCGTGTTCAACTTTCTAGTAGCCTGCTTAGCTGCTTCTGAAAAGGGAGACCTTTCCCTTTAGGAGAATCTCTGAGTGGGTACTAGATAAGGGTTTCAGAGTGCAGAGGGCCAGAGCCTTGTCTGAGGTAAGCAGGCTTAGCTCCACTGCTTCCTAATGGCACTGTGGTGAGTTGCACCAGCTGAACATCTGGTCCACAGTTCACAGAACCAATGCCATTAGCTCCTCCCGTCAGATGCATTGGCCTGAGTATTATGCATCTGAAAATGCAAATGCCTCGGGCTCAAGTTAAGCTGAATTCCTTTTCTGAAGCTATGTCTGCTTTGTGTTGCTATTAATCAAGATTTTTCTTTGTAGGAAGAGAAGCATTTGTACATCTTTATGCATCAGGAAGTGTTGTCCTTTCAGAAAGAGTCAACTTGCTCTGAAAGAGTTAACAATTTCAACCTGTTTTCAGCTGGAATGAGGAAACTGGTTCCTCTGTGTCCCTGCTTTCTATTCTCTTGTTGGCCTACTTCCCTCTGCTTGCATTTTGCATTCCTAATGCCATGAATAAATCAGGACCCAAGGATTTAGAAGGTGGTACAGCTGTAGCCACTCAGAAAATTGAACCTCTGAGGCTTGTATTGCAGCTCTTACAACTGCCAATATGTATGTTTCTGAATCCTGCTAATAGCATTTAACTGGTACCAAAAATAAAATTTGCTTCTGCGCCCTTTTCCAATAACGTGTGTTTGTTCTTCTACCCAGCCTCTCCTCACTTAGCTTCCTTTGTCTCCAACTTAAAGCTCAGTCATAAGTGCAGGGCAATCTCCTTCTGGCCACAGTGACAAAAGGGTTTATCACAAATCTTAACCCAGAGGACAAAAGAACAGGGAAACTGAGGACTCTGACCTGGCTAAGAGTTCATCTTCTCTACAGCATCTGAGCACAGTGAAGCTCCTCTCTCTGGCTATGATCCCAGATCCTCTGATAACTTGTCATTAATAATGCACACTGGCCTGCTTTTACTTGCAGCACAGTGGTTCCTGAGGGAGTGTGAGGGAGCTCTTTACATACTCTTTAGTCAGAGGATGCATCCAGTCTGGGAGAACAACAACAGGTATTCGTAACAAGCGTGCCCTGGAAGCCTCCAAATGTTTAATTCCAGGAAAGCTGATTTCTGGCTTACTAATGGTCCCTCGTTATAGCTCTGCTTTTCAGAGTAAAAGTAGTGATTCTGGTCTGATGGTGGTTTGATTCTGCCAAATTTTGCTTTTGACTTAGAAGGTCATAAGATCATATGATCATGTGGTTTTGTACACAGGATTCCTACCAGAGCTGTCGAGGCAGGCACTGAAGTAATAATATTGGTGGCTTTAGTAAAGAGCATGCCTTGAGATATGGCTTTATTTCTCTCCTTCTCAATTTCCTGTCTTTACGAGTAAGAAGTCTTCACAGCAGAGGGCAAGGTATTTTAAAAAATGCCTTAATATGGAATCTAAGTTCCATTTGCTAGCTCACTACTGTCCTGCACAAACATAGGTTCAAATAGTCAGTCCTCAAAAGAAGCTGCAGGTACCTTACACAGGCTCAAAACACTATTTTAACCTTGGCAGCATTTAGAAATCTGTAGGCTAAGATGTGATCCCATTCTGCAGCCTAATGAATTAACGTTCATCAGCCAAGCTTGGTGCCTATCAGAAACGTGACACAAAATGGACCCTTCTAGTGCTGGCTGGGAGGTGGGATGTGAAAGGCATGAGAACACGGCCAAGTTCCCGAGCCTCAGGCACTGGGTTTGGATGGAGATTGGAACAGATACTTCTGAAAATTTTATCATCTGTCTAAATCATTTGGGCTCTTCCCTTAAGGAACAGTGGTAAGCTTTGTGTGTGTGTGTGTAAAATATATTTTTAGTCTGCAAGCTGCATCCTCATTCTGTTTGACTCTCTTTCCTCCAATACCTGTACTGCCTGTAAGTCCTGAGGGTGATCTCTCCAGGAAGAGGTTTCTCTTTGCAGGTTTTTTTCTCTCTCTTTAGACTTTCCAGGCCTGCAACATTCCCACTGTGGCTCATTGTACACGGATCACTAAGCAGTTTCCTTTCTCTTAGGGCACCTCTGTTCTGTGTCTAAGTGAATCTTCAGCAGCTCTTGCATGATCTCCTTCCTGCTCCTTTGTGTGCAGAGCCCAGTAAATAGGGAGGGGGATGGAAAGCATAGCATAAACGTGTTGACAGCCTTTGAAAAACAAAAAAGCCCCTGAAAACTGCTTGTCTGCCTTCCCTCCCTCTCCTTCATGTTTTTTGCATTTTTTTTTTCTGTCATTTTCTCCTTTGTCTCTTTCCTTTTGTCTCTTCATCCTTCCCTCAAGTTCTTTAACTCTCTTTCTGACACCCAGCACTCATTCTTTCAGTGCTCATGGCTCTGGAAAGCTTTCCTCTCTCCCTGTGGCCTTTCTCATTTGGGCAGGACTGTCTCAGGCCCCCTTGCATGAACAGACAAGGGGGATTCATTCTGAGTGCACGTCAGCTGCCTGCCTGTATCAGTTCCCTCTCTATTCTTCTTCCTCACCCCAGGTGTCATGCTTTTAGAAACTATCCTGCTGGTTTTTCTAAACACTTTAGGCAGCGTAGAGTCTGTGCTCGGAAGATTCTGTGCTCATTGATGCTGCAAAGGAGTCAGTTATTTACTTGACATCAGTTATTTAAACAGACGAAGGAACAATGCGGTATGATGTCTGGGTAACCGTTCTTAGGTTCGTCTCAAGCCGAATTTAGAGCCCGTGGTTCTAGTTTTATTGAAAAAAGGCTCTTTGTGCTCTACTCCCAAGCATGCTTGGCTGTCTAATGTGCTGGAATTGACAGGCAGCTCTGTCCCTTTGTGCAGGATCTGTTCCTCCTGGCTTTCTCTCTGCAGGTAGGCACAGCAAAACCACTCTGATCAATGAGCCTGCATCAAAAGCATGTTACTGTTTTGATATGTATGGCTGTGGCAAAATTCAGCCTCATCTGTTATTTCAATTAGGCGGAGACCCAGATGAGGGAGCCCTGCATCTCAGGAAAGCGGGGCTGTAGGCTCTCAGGGAGAGACAGGATTTCTTGGAGCCGTAAGGGGTGTTTTCCCTGCTCACAAGCCTTTCACCAAACCCTTCTTCAGCAGCAGGATCCACAAGTACACTGTCAGTGTCTGGCTCTTGGGAAAATGCTCTTTGTCTGTTCCTGTATTCTCCTTTAAGCAAGTGTGCATGTTCACATACACCCTCGGTCAGTGTTCAGCTGTCTGTCTTATAGCTGCTCGTGGCTGGGAGGCTGTCGGGTGTTTATGATTTGTTTCTGCATGTAGGAACTTCATGGCCTCCAACAGCTTCTCCAGCCCTAGGTTGGGAATTAAGCCATCGGGCTCCACCAGCTGCTTCTCCACATAAAATATCAGCCGGGTGCCTTCTCAGAGGTAACTTGAAAAAATTCCCTGTGCTTTGTGAAAGGCAGAGACGGGTTGAACACAGGCATATGAACATGCTCTAATCTACTGTCTTCCTTGCTGCTGCGGCATTGTGCTTCCCGCAGCCTTGCTTCACTTTGTATTCTCCGTGTTTAAGTACTGCTCTTTATGAGGGATTTCGGAGAATTTATTCCTCACTAGTGAATTGTAATCCTCCTTACACAATCCACTCCATAGGTTCCTAGATAAAGCATCACTCTCCAAAATACTTTAATCAGGATAAATCATGATCCCAAACTTCTCTGTCACACTAATATTCTAAATGAGTCCATTTCTCTGTAGGCAATCTGAATCAGCATCACTTACCTGGATGGCTTCTAGACCTCTCTAGACCACTTCATGTAACAGGTGCTTCCTAGGCTGCGTAGTATATGCTTGGCTTAAATAAATAGGTTATCTGGGTGAGTTAGCATATCTGAGGAACAGTTTCAGGTTAGTTGAGTACAAAATAAATTCCTGAAGAGCAGTACCTAGCTCTTGCACAGTGCTTTCATCAGTAGATCCCGGAGCACGCAGGAAATGCTGCTTACGATTGATAGTCCCAGCTCACAGATCAGGAGGCAGGGAGAAGGTTTTGTGATCTGTCCTACCCGACTCATCAGCCCAATGGCACAGCCACAAACTCAGTTGGCTTCTGATCCCCAGCCTCATATTTCATTAAAGTAGATGGGAGACAAAGAAGAATATGTGAATTTTGAAGAGGGTCTTAGATTTCAGTAGTAATGAAACAAAGGGAAAATACTTGCAACTACTACGGAAACATGGGAGTAGGAACAGACATCTGTTTTGAGGATATTGCTTTTAGTGGGAAGAAGGATTATTTTGAATGAACTTTGTCTAATAAAAATTATGAGTGGAAAGAAATTCTGAGTTTTACTCAGGGAAATAACAATAAAAAAGCGTATGGAGGATGGTAACAGCATTTCTTCTTCCATACAAGAGGGAAAACGTTCCTCTTCTTTCAGGAGATGTGGGATTTCAGAGGAAGGAAGACTCAGAGTTTGAGGAGAGTGAGTGAGCACGCATTTCAGGAAGCAATTCTGAGATGAGGGATATTTTAGAAGAGGGATTTAACAGGTGGGGGGTTATGGGAAGCAAAATAGTGAAAATAATCTTGAACTATAACAACATCTGAAGTACCCTGCTGAAAATGTGGATGCTAGAACTTCGGTTAATGTTTTGATTGGTTGGTAACACACGGTACTTAGTGTTAGGGAAGTTCCATCTTCCAAGAGATTCGGCCAAATTAATATTGATTTTGAATAAAGAGCTAGTAGTAAAAGGTTTGGGGTCATAACAGACACAGCTCTTATTTCTAGCTTAAAAGAAATTTCAAACTAAAAGTAGTGTTAATAGATCTCCATAGAGCTCAATTTTCACCAGTCATTTTCAGCAAATGCATTTGTATTCAGGGTGTTCGGTATTTTGTGGTTTTGTATATTTAGTCCGTGTGGCTGATTCCGATTTCACAAGTGTAAATCAGAGTCTGTTTCAATGATTTAAATTGATTTACACTTCAGTGTTTTAAATGGAGTGTTACTGGTATAAATCAGAATCTGATTTCACCTTTGTGCTCATGTCTTATAAAATCCACATCAATTTTATCGTTTGTATGTTTGTATGTTTTATTTAGCATTGTGCATATGTCCCTTTGAAGAGGTGGAGGTTCCTAATTTTGCTTACAAGGTACATCTTTGCCATTTAGTAGGACATGAATGTCTGAAATGTTCTGTTGGGGGAAGGCGTGTGGTAGGTACCAATGTGTCTTCTGGAAGCTGGTTTCTTGAAGTTCCTTGAGAGATTTTTTTGGGGGGGTTATCTGCAGAACTTAAAGCACATCAAATTTAACATTTCTTCTCATAAATTTAACATTTCTTCTCATAAATTTAGCATTTCTTCTCATAAATTTTCCCATACACTTTATACGGTTGTAGCGCTGATATGAAAGGCTGGGTTTATGGCAAATCAGAGTTTGTCTCCTTGATTTCCTCTGAGTTCTGAATTGCTGGGCTGTTTGTCCTAATTATGTCCTTAAAGCACAAGGTACTTGGGGGACCTAGGATGATGCTCCCGGCCATAGAAGCAAGTCTTTCACCAGAGAGTCTGGTCTGTCTCAAAATTTAAGTTAAACTGACACAAGAGATTTTCTCCCACTGCATTTTGCCCTCCCTAAAAGATCAATAATTTAGGATGCGTGTACTGCAAAGTACCTTATTTGTGCGGCTCATGCTGTCTGTTTGCGTCTCCGTGCTGACGTCTGTCTCATGTGCATGTGTAACTTGGCCTGATGCGTGCTCCCTGTGTTTATCCATGCTGTCATGTTCCTCACCGCCTCGGTGACAGATGCCCGCTGTGGTTTGGGTCGATCACGTCTCTGCAGGGTGGTGTGCTCCGGCTGCCTGGGTAGCCCTTCTGGCACTCTGCTCTCTCCTTCCCCTTGCTCTCCTTAGTTAACCCAGGAGTTATTTGTGTGTGTGTAAGTGTGCACAAAAATAGCCCAGTAGCGAGACAGTTCTATTCCGCTTTCCTATCCGTATCTATTTTTTGGGGTCTAAATGCAGCTTTTCAGAACAAGTTGTGTTGCATCACTATGGCTGTTGTGGAAGTAGAAGCTATTGAAAAGGCTTTTGAAAGCAGGAGGTGTGGAGTACGTACCCATTCTCAGGCTGATACTTCAAGTATGCTGTGTTGCTCCTTTCAGAATAAACCACCAGAAGGATGCTACTTAAAAATACTTCTCCGCTCAGTGCAGCTACATGAGGTGTCTGCAGCTTGCCTCGCTGTGTGCCGATGGGCTCTGCTCCTGACTCGGGGCTCACCTGGATGGGAGTCAGCCACCCCCTTGTGCTTTGAGGATCGTGCTGGTTTCCTGAGGACTCTCTCAAATGTATTTTGCCGGAGATCAGCTGTATTCTGACTTCTCCAAATTTAAATTGGTAACCTGGTAAAGCTTTATATCTATTCATATCCACTTTCTGACAGTGTCGTGGGATTAGAAAGTCAGGGCCCCAGACAGACTGACATGTAACCTCAGTATCCCATCAAGTGGGCAGCTGAGGCCAGGGGGTCATTCCTTCACCAGCCTTCAGCTGTACACAGCCCACCAAATGCCCTGCGAGGAGAGAGGCTGAGGCTCCTTGGAGATTGTTCTGACAAGGACCAGACCTTAATGCTGTCCGAGCTTAAATTTTCCCAGGGAGAGGCTCAGACAGTCTGGCAGCTACAGTATGGGACTATGGACGGGTCTGAATGACCAAGTCCCTGAACTCTTGTTTCTGTTCACGTAATATGGGCATAGCATCACTGACGTCTTGAGCAGAGTTCAGGATCCTTGGATGGAAGGACCCTAAGAATCACAGACTATTTTTTACATATGATCTAAAATCCAAATTCCAGGTTTGCTCATGTCCTCAGCCAAGTTAGCAGCCCAAATCCTTCTGTCTCAGACAAAATACCCTGACATTTAAAAAATCTTGGATCAGGATTTCTCTGCAGCTTGGAGAACTGGCTCTTCCTTTACTTATTTTTCTTTTATAAGGAGAATAGGAAGCATATCTGAATTTACGTGCTTGTCTTATTTTTACCTCTTGACTTAAAAATAGCCCATTTAAAAATTAAACTTATTAAACCTTACGCCAGACATCCAAATTGCGGTTAAGAAACAAGGTGAATGTGTCTGGCATTTTCCAGCAGACACACATGGCCGTATATAACCTAAAATGAGAGCTGTCAGTCCCGAACGGCGGCGGGGAGACATCGGCAAGCGTCGGGAAGTGTGTCCAAGTGCAGCAGCCTGTGGCAGGTCCCCGGAGGTCAGACCACGGCTCTTTTTGTGCGCTTGTATTGCCCCCCTCCTTTCTTTTTTCCCCCCACCTTCTCCCTTCTCTCCCCATGTGTGTTTTGTCTCCTCCTCCTGCGCTCGTGTCTGCCTTTGCATCTCCACTCCTCTCCCTCCCCTCCTTGGGGCCGATCGCCAAGGGACCTCCAAGGGTCCGGGGTTGTCCTTGTTCCTCCGGCGCGTGCCGAGCCGAGGGTACCTCTTCGTGCGGGCAGAGATGCTGTTCCTCGCGGGGATGTGATCGCATAGCAACACAGCAGCGGGGCGCTGGAGGAGGAGAGGCGGCGGGCGCAGCGCTCAGCCTCAGCATGCATCCCTGTCACTGGCACCTCTCTGCTGATTCACATCCCCTGCTCCCGACGCACGGCTGCTGCCCGCGTTCCAGACCTGGCGGACTCGGAAGGTAGGCCAAGACAGAATTTGCTTCCCGCTCGGACCCTGGCCATGCTGGAAAGGGGGAAATATCCAGATGGGTAACCTCGGAAATACACCCCAGTGCGTGTGTGCATGTGTGTGTCCCTTCACAGCGGTGCTCTCCGTGTGTGTGCGGGCGAGGAAACTTGCTGAGAAGAAAGAAGGGTGTTGGGGGGACATGGGCAGAGAGAAGGGCAGCCAAGGGTGCTTGCACGGGGGAGAGACCGGGGAGTGGTAAGTGATGCAGATGCCCAAGGCAAACAATAGCAGCAAGCATCCCTTCCACGATTCTTTTCACATTGAAGGTTCCTTTACCCTGGCAGTGTTTTCGGCTGGGCTGAAGGACCGCTCGGAGCAGGGTGCATGCTGGCCTTCCCGCGTTCTCCTGCAAGGCTTTGGCTTCAGGGCAAGGCAGCGCGGGGAATATCTCTGAGCAGCAGGCTGCTATCAGGCTCTTGTCCCAGCTCTGTCCTTTTTGTTCAGTGCCTTGCCCGGTGCAGCCTTGTTCCTTTTATGTCTCAGCCCTCCCTCTCCCAGCTTCCTCCCAGTCCCTTCCACCTCCTCCTCCTCCCTCCAGGCCCTGTGTTGCCACTCCTGACCTCCCCGGTGATGTGGGCAGAGCCACCCGGGGCTGGCAGGACGCTGCTGGCTCCCTGGGTCTGGGCACCATGCATCCTTGTCCCTGCTGGGCAGGGTGACCACAAGTCAGTACTCAGCTTGACAGGCTGTTGCTGGTCCCCAGCACAGTCCCTTGAGCCTCCCCTTCTGCACGGCACCACCGGTGTGTGGTGAAATCACCGGCACTGCCCTCACAGGGGCTCTGCGCTGGGATTGCCCGAGTGCTGCCACATGGGGGTGAAGCCACTGCCCCATGCTGGCTGTGGGACAAAGGGATGGCTTAAAATGGATTTTGGTTTTTATCACTGAAAAAAGATCTAGCCAAATCTCCATGCATCTGTGTTTTATCCGTGCCCTAATACGAGGTCCTTTGTACTCCCTTAGCTGTCTGCTACTTGCTCATCTCTCCGGAGCCATGAGATTTGTGTGGTTATTCTCTTTGGTGGTCTCATTGCCTGACCAGAGCCCCCTACAACAACACACCATGCAAACTCCCAGCTGCAAGGTTTGGTGGCAGCAGGAGGGTTCCCCCCCCCCCTTTTTTTTTTTTTTTTTTTTTTTTTTTTTTCTTCCAGATGTGTATGTACGTATTTGATTTTGAGTTCATCTCACATTGCTACCTGCCTTTCCCCACTCTGAAAGGTGACAAGTAGGTAATGGCACTACAGAAAGTGAGAAAAATGACAATTCTTGGTGAAAATTAAGATGGGGATAGAACCTCTCTGATTAACACCTGAGACAGACATATCACGCTCACTATGATTGTCCAGGGCTGTGTCTGTAAGTGGGATTGCTCAGGGCGGAGTGACTCTTTTCAAAACTAAAAAAAGTGGGATAGTGAAGTGATTAAATGGACAGGTTCAGAAAAAAGGCCTGGCTTCTTGAGACATATGGTGAATTTTTAATTATAATATTATTTTGAGCAGTACATTCAAGGCTTCTGCTTTAGGCTGGATGCCTGTGATAAACGTATGAAAGTGGAATTACAAATCCCATGAAATAAGACTTCCTGAGCAGGATGAATTCACTCGTCCCAAAACCTCATTTTCACAGGTGTATAAAGATCAAGCTGAGCTCTTCAGAGTTGAGCCAAAAAAGCTCCATCTCGCTGCTTCCCCTAGCATAAAAATGAGGTAGCTCCGATTCATCCTGGGGAAGGGATGGGAAGGAAACGGAACTCCTGTGGCACTCGGTCCACGCGTTGCCTTGGATGGCTGGAGAACCCGGTGCCGTGGGAGTTCACAAGGACCAGCCCGTGGGGTGGAGGCAGAGTATTCAGATGTTTTTCTAACACTGGGAATGGGAAACAAAGCATCAAGGAAGCCGAGAGTTAGCACAGCTTTGCCTGGATTTTTGCTGGTGTGCTCTCCCCACTCTTGTTCCTCAGGTATACAGTATGGAAACAGGGGATGCAATTTCCACACTGCAGCAAGGCTTGTTCCTCTGCTAACAGCAGGGAAAGAAAAGCTCAGGTTGTCAGAGGCAGACAAAGAGAAGGCGCTCGGGGTTTTCTGTGGGTTTAAATAGCCAGACATCAAGGCTGCAGAGCATGACCGAGTCTCTGAAGGATTAGGTTAGATTTTTAAGGTTGTTGCAACCTTCTTTTGGCCATCAAGCAAGTTATTACCCCCTGCTGGCCTTTTTGTGGGTGGGGACGATGCCGGCTTCTTCCCCCGCTCCTTTTGTCTGTCAGGTCTGTCAGACAAGCGACTTCTGTGTCCAGCACAGCGGGGCTGGGTGCCTACAGCTGGCTTTCAAGGTGCAAGGGTAATTACATGTAGTGCTGCCTAATTGGAGGAGGAGAAGAAGAGACGGGAAGAATTCCTCAGCAAAGCGAGTTTTGGAGAGAGCAGCTCAAAACCCAGCTGCGAGTCAGGAAGGGCATGTGAAAGAAATTCAGATTTCAGTCTTCCTAAATTGCCACGAGTTGTTTTTACACAGTGGAACAGCCAGTTCTGCATGTTCGTGCTGTGGGCATGCACCCACACTCACCTTGCTGGCTGGGGACATCGGGGTCCTGATTGCCTGTCGAAGGATGTAACTGGGGACGTTTTTCAGCTTGGGCTTTTGTGTGTGCACGTGTATTCTTCTGCTTGGAAAAATGGAGAGCGAGACAGCCAGCAGAAGAGACCCTGCTTCTTTATTAGGACCTGTGACACCTGCTTATCCCTTGAATTTTAAGACAGTTTTGGTTGTGAGCGCAAAATCTTAGTGGTCATTTCAGTACGTAGCTTGTGAGGTGGGAGAGTGCCAATTCACCCACGCTTGCTGAATCAGGCCTCTTCTGTGCCACGTGCTCACCACCTGGTACACCAGAGATTTTGTTCTACTTCTTAAGAAGAGCTGCTTAATTGAGGGACCCTTTGCTATAACTAACGAGGGGACCTGGTGGTGAGGTGGAAGTATCTGCTCCTGGTGTGCACAGAGAGATGAAGGACCCCCGCTCCAGGAGGGAGAGGTGTTGTCCTTAAGCTCGGTCCCAGTGGGACGAGGATTTCTCTTCCTTCTCTCTCACCAAAGCTTGACCTAGTGGGGTCTTGGGAAGTCGCTCTGCTGGCCCTAGATCTCAGGCTTACGCTCTCTATGCACAGATGCAGAAAACAATTTTTGCTGGAACAGGATGTGCTGCTACACCGCCGGGGGAGTCCTGCTGTCTGCCAGCCTGGGAATGCTCCCTTTGTCAGCGTATAGATGGGAGCTGAACTTTGAAACATCCACAAGCCTCCCACCTTTCCCCTTAAAGGACACTGAGCATGCTGAGCTAAAATGTTATTACTTCTCTTGTACAGTAAGTTAAACAACAACAAAGTCATTAACATTTCCAGCAGCAGGGAGTGTATTTGTATTTCCATTCCCCTCGTGGGATAAAGGCTGAGCTGCCTTGCCTCAAAATGTTGTCATATTTTTTTCCTGATAGGCCAGGATATGAAGTGGAAAGTTTCAGCCCGGAAAGAATGTCTTGGAGGAAATTAGCAATTCAAAGCGTGAGCCTTGTGATGGAGAGACCTCCTGCCCTGTTTGCTGCTTTTGCTCTCCTTTTGTGGAGCTGCAAACCCAACATCTGCATGGAACTCCAGCTTCCAGGGCAGTCTCCTGTCCTGCAGAGATAAGGGACAGCTGCAGCATGACCCTGATGTTTGGGGGAGTTTGGGTCTGGGTTTATAAACAATGGCAGAGTAAAGTTGTTGGATGTTGGTTCCCACAGGTGTGAGGGTTTTCTGATGCCTGGGATGGAGAGGGGCTGCTGCAGGACCCAGGGCATGAGATGTGGAGCCTCTGCAGCCAGACAGCTCCACTGCTTCTTGGGGCTGAGGCTGGGCAAAGTCTGCCACAGCTGCCTCCCCAGGAGAGCAGTGATCCAGGGCTGGTTTTGTAGCAGGTACAGTTCATACAGGGAGAGGAAAAAGGCAGGCGTTCTGTTCTGAATAGACCCTAATGCAGCTGCATTCAGCTGCTGAAGTGTAGCATCGAGATTTTTTGGCTTTTTTATTTTTCATTGAGAGGAACATCGCTGTCTCAAGCTAGGATAAAGCACTGTGACTTGGTTACTGAAGTGTTTGGTGGCTTCTCATGGTGTCTTCATGTGCAATTTTCACCTGCTGCTGCTTGCAAGGGCCTTGGTGTTTCCCTTCTTGCACAGAAATGTTCCCAGGTGTCAGCCTGGCTTTAGTTCTGGTTGGACTGCCTGACCACATGGCTCCTGAGGCTTCCAGAGGGCCAGGAGGAGCATTTTTCATGTTTCAACAGCTTTACAAACAGGTGCTTCAATGTGCTGTGGGAACTGCAGCTCTGGAACTGTGGGGCCAGTTCTTGCAGCAGACAGGTATGAGCAGGTATGGACACTGATAAGTGGCAGTTGTAGGGTGAGCATCACATCCTGGAGCCTCCCTCCAGCTGGTGGGAAGGCCTGGAGCTGGCCACAGCCCCTGGGAGCGCAGTGCTGAGGCGATGCTTTCACAGTGCCCCAGGGCTGACGTGGGATGGGGCAGCTCCAGGCTCCTTACCTTCCCCTTGTGCTCCCACACAGTGGCATCAGCCATCCTGTATGGACTAAAGCTCTGATCTTGTACCCCAGCCCTGCTCCAGCACCTGAGAGGCTTGAGCCTCACCCTGTGGAAGCAGTGTTTTCCATGACACCCCTGTGCTGTGCCCTCTGCCTCCCCTTTGAATGCCTGCATTTGTTTAACATGTGTTTTGAGCCAGGCTGGCTCACTTGCCAACATTTCTCTGGCTGATCCTGTCGCTTGGCTGTAGCACGCCCGAGGTGAATGCTGGTGGGGGAGAGGTGAGGGGGTCACAGCCCCGGAGCTTGGGAAGCACCAGCAGCAAGCAATGGATGTTTAGCCCAGGAGCATCCATAAAACACCTGCTCCACGTGCTGCAGTGCCCCAGCAGTGCCTGGTGGCACCACTACGGAACCAGTGCGAGACCTGGAGTTATTGTGTGCCACAGCAAAGGAGCAGAGCAGGAGCATTTCTCCCTCTCCTGTAATAGCTGGGGATTTGGCAAAGTGATCATATGTTGGTTTGCTCGCAGTCGAGCCTCACCGTCTGGTCGTCTCTCCCCTTGAATGTCTGCCTTTGTGCTGGCTGCTGTACAGCTGAGTTATTTCCAGATCATCTCTGGCTCTCCGCATCTGGGCTTTGCTGCCTTGGACGGGCTTCTTTTCCCTTGCACCGTGGCTCTGTGTCCTCAAGGACCTTGTCTTTGCGAAGGAGGTGAGGCCTGGCACCCAGGAGGTGCCAAAAGGGCTTTTCTTCTTTCCATATCACCGGCAGAGCATGTGAGAGCCACCCGCCCCACACATGGGCACCTGTAGGACAGGGCTTTCCTTCCCCTTCTCCAGAACGTCACCAACCCTGTGCATGGAGACTTTTCCCTGAGCAGAATGCACAAAGATGCACCAAGACCACAAGCATTGAGATAATAGGGTATATTATCTCTTGTCGAAGGCAGAAATCATCCGCCGTACGCCTGGTGTTGCATAAGGGGGTCTCTGTGGATGCTGGAATTCATAACTCCTGCTTGCCGTGATAACCCTGCCAGCTCCAGGGAAAGGAGCAGGATGAGGGTGCTGCGGTGCACAGTCTGCGATGCTCATCTGTGCAGGTGGCAGGAAGGGCAGAGGGCAGGCCCATGGATTATCAGCATACTGGAGAGCTCAGCACAGGCTGTTCTGCTGGAGACGGAGAGCATTACGGCAGTAGAAATTGCTCAGGGATTAAAAAAATCATAACAGGGTAAGCTGTTCTCTTAGCGTGTCATGGAGGAGGGAAGGCAGTGGGAGCTCAGGCGAGGGAGCGAGGGGTGTGGAAGCAGAGCAGTGGGTGGTGGGTGCCAGGGCTGGGGGCTCTCCCCCTGCACCCATCTCTCCTTGGCCAGGTGGCTCTTTCTTTCTAAAAGCAGGAAAATAAGCACCAGGCTGGGCAGGAGTGCTGAGCCTGCGTGGGCAAATCCCTGTGCAGCAGTCACAGCTTCTGTACGTTGTGTCTCCATCCCACTGTGCGTGTTTGCGCTCGGCTCCTCTGCTGGCTCTGGCCACACGTGGAGCTCTGGGATCGTGCTTCTGTGGTGGGAAATCGTTTGTTTCTGGTAAATCATTGCCATGCAGCTTTACCTCTGGGCTTTGTTTTTTCATGGCTCTGTGTAAATTGGAATTGTTGCTGGCAATGGGAAAAATTGCTGTTTTGGCTCAGACTCCAAACAGTAAATAAAGAAACCAGCAAGATGACCAGAGGTTTTACTGAGATCTGTAAAACAGTCGAAGGGGGACACTGCTCACTGGTTTTATGGGTCTTATGGATTTTAAAACTGAATAAAAATGGGACTTCTATAAATTCATAATAAGTAAGAACACATAAAAAGATAGCTGGCTATTTGAGATGCATGTGTGAGGGACTGAGGTGCTGGAAAAAATTGTTTCTGAATGTAAGAGGAAAAATAATATGTTTGAAGATATTGCCTGTTGTTTCTGAACACAAGAGGAAAAAATATGTTTGTAAAATATGGTTTTTATGTCCAAACAGAAGTGGTTGTGACAGCGTCTGGAGTGCAGTGAGAGCCTCTCTGCTCTCTGCTTTTAAACTCGGTGCATCCCCTGCCCTGCAGGAAACCCAGCCCTAAGACACAGCTGTGGGGCTCACGCACAAGGGACGTTGTTAGAGCAAATTGTATAAAGAGATACAAAAAAGAGTTGGACACTTGTATAGAAAGAGACCGCAGCATCAGTGCAAAGAACTGCATTTAGCCTCCGGACTGCACC
This sequence comes from Nettapus auritus, assembly GCA_011076525.1. Taxonomy (NCBI): domain Eukaryota; kingdom Metazoa; phylum Chordata; class Aves; order Anseriformes; family Anatidae; genus Nettapus; species Nettapus auritus. The sequence continues at coordinate 9,862,720 of CM021768.1, forward strand.
GGCGGTTTACGCTGAGGATGGGGAGGTGCTGACCCCAAACCTCTCACGCTGCCTTTCAGGTGCTTGCGCCCGAGGCCGTCTCCATCCCCATGAGCAGCAGCTCTGATGCAGCCCCTGGTGATGCAGGAATGGCCTTACGTCCTCCCACCATGTCCTGAGTGGCACGGCGCGGCCCCGGCGCGGCACAGCGGCGCTGCCCACCCGCTGCCTCAGGTAAGCGGGGTCTGGCAGCCCTCGTCCTCCTCGGCGGCTGCGCGGGGCTGGGGAGCACACCAGGACCTCGGCTCCTGCTGGGGGGAAAGCTCTCAGCTCCAGCCCCCCATCGCCTCGTGCTTAATGAGGACGTTAGCTCTCCTCGAGCGTTTTGGCTGCAAAGCGTTTCCCGAAGTAGAGCACGGGAGACAACCCGCAGAGCTGGGTTTCAAGCTGCCTTCAGAATAAAGAACGCGAGGCTGCCGTCAACAGCTCTTACTTAGCTGGTTGGGTTTGCTTTTTCCTGGAAATGTGGAGGAATGTCAGCTTTCGCTGAAAGGTATGTCTCTGATCTTTCTGGTTGCAGAGAAGAGCTCAGAACAAAGGCCATGGTGAAAACCAAGGCTGAGATGCTGTGAGGCAGAGGAGCCTGTCCTCCTTCTGGGCTGGTTTTCTCAAGGAATGGAGGGTGCTATCAGTCAGCCCCCTCTTCCCTGAGCATTTCTGCACAGGCTGCTCACCCACACTGGGCAGAGAGGGGAAGGCTCTGGAAGTCCTGGCTATGTGGCAGGACAGGGTAGAGGAGAGAAGGTCCCACCAGGAGGGTGGGAACACACTTGTCTGGGGTCGTATCCACTCGAGGATTCCCTCATCCCTGCCTGAGCCTGACTCTCTGCTCCATGGGCACCGGTGTGTTCAGGGCATGTTAACAACAGGCTTCAGGGCTCTCTGTGCCTCCTTTGTGCAGGTGTAGGTGCTGCAATGGAGGAAAGAGCCTTCTTCTCATGTCCTCATTTGTTCTGTTGCCAGCCCCCCCTTGGCTGAGCCTCTCTGCACCCCTCGGGGCCGGGGGACTGGGACACGGAGGGGACGGGGTGGTGGGAGGGGAGGCTGGCACTGCCAGCCCCGGGGACACCAGCAGTCAGATGTGCAGGGAGACAGGGAGCTTTTCATTCCCTCCCGTAGGTGGAGGAGAGCATGGGAACAATGCTGGCTGGCAGCACTCTGAGGGACATGGGGAGCCAGCCCAGAGCCTGCTGGCAAAAACAAACTCTTTGCACCCAGTCCGGATGGGCAGGAGAAGCCGTGCTGGCACCAAGGGATGGGCTGGGGTGAGGAGGGCGTCTTTGGCTCCTTGGGGTCACGTCTCAAGGGCAGGTTTACCTTCAGGGTAGCCAAAGCTTGCTGGGACCTGTCCTTGGGTAAACCCCATCCCTGAGAGCCCACTCTGCAGGGCACCACAGGGCGAGGGGCTCCGCAGCAGCGGCACCCCTGGGGTTAAGGCAGGTTGGAGGCCGCAGGAATGCCGCTGGACAAAGCTGGGATTGAGGCTGGGAGGAGGCACGGCCGCCCCCCTCCAGATTCCTGGGGGGTCAGTGCCGGGGGCAGCCCCGAGCCCTGCTCACAGCAGCGCTTGCTTCCTTTCCCGCCGGTGCTGCACAGCAGGCAGGAGGCGATGCCCGCTCCGCCGGCCACTTCGAGCAGCCTCGCTGCACCAACAGGTGGAATGGAGCCCACGTGAGTGTCCTGGGCCTGAAAATCAACCTGCTGAGGGCAGCGGGGGTTGGATCCAGGCTGCCGCCACTGCAGCCCTCGGGAGGGGATGGTCAGGGGGTGCTCAGGGGGACGGTGCTGCTCTTGCTCCCTGCTCGCTTGCTTGTTCAAATTCTGACCCTTGCTCGGCCAACATCCCTGGCTCATCTGCAGGTGATAGTCTGCGGGTTGTGGGCTTTTATTATCATCATAAACTGGGCTGGGAAGACTGTTTTGTGCTGAGCCGTGCTGCAGCTCGATCCTCTCCTTGGCACACCCGGGCACGGAGCAGAGGGCTGGGCGCTCCTGGGCAGTGCTGTGGGACTAACCTACTTCGGTGGCATGAGGAGCTGCACACGCAGACTGCGGGGTTTTATTTATTTTCTCCTAAGTGCGAGCAGCAGTTTTAGCTTGAGTGATTCATTATTCATGGCCCCGAGATTCCTGTGAACTCTGTGGGCGATGGTTTTCTCTGTTTTCCTGATGCTCCTGGAGCAGCAGGGTGTGTGGGGGGCAGAGAACAGCCTGGCGTTAAATGTTTTTAGATGAAGAAGACTTCGCAGCGCTTGGTGAGCATTTGACTCCCCCCTGAGAACCAGCACGGGGTGGGCATTGTTCCACTTGCATTGCCAAATTCTGGGTCTGTTTCCTCCTGCCTGCTGCTCCCCTGCATTGCACCAGGGCCCCGCTGCCCTGCGCCTGTCCTGCGGTGCTCGGGCAGGCAGCGAGCCACGTCTGCTCCTTCCCTTCCTGGCAAAGGGTGCCTGTTGCATGTACTGTTTAGAAAGTGCTAATGCAGTTAATTACAGTTGATTAATCACCTGGGGATAATTACCCCAAATGAGCTCTGATATCAAAGTAGCATTAGAGTGAAGCACTGCCTCTTCCTCAGCGAAGCGCATCCCACTTGGCATCACAATGTGTTTGTGTTTTGTGCACCAGGATGCTCTGCTGGAGAGGAAATCCCCTCTCGCTCACCAGATCCTACGAGAGATGCTCTCAGTCCTGCCACTGTGTTGGTGTGGCCAGCAAGCACCATGCCTTTGCTGCCACTGCAAGAGGGAACAAGTGTGATACAGTGCAAGAGGCTTAGGACAGGATTCCCCACCTACCAAGGGTTTATTACTCTGTGATTAGCACCTGTTTTTCCAGGCAGGGTCACCTGGGGGTGTTGGGCTCAGCTAAGCTGGAGGTATTCACTCTGCAAAGGGATCAGCTCAGGTTTGGCTGCCGTCTGCTCCCCAGCCCTTCGGAGCATCCTTCGTGGCACTTCTGGTTCCGCGGAGGTGCGGAGGAGAAGCAGCATCTGCGGGGATCAGCTCAGATCTGCAGTGCAGGCAGAGAATAGCCTGGTGCTTCTGCAGGGGAGCAGGTGGCAGTCACAGAGCTGCGGGTGGCATAGAGGAGGCTGGCAGGTCCCCTTGGTCACTAGGAACTGTGGTGCCTGCTGCACCCACCTCTTCTCAGAGTGTGGAAGTGCCACCTTTACTTGTAGTGCTGCCATAGCCTGCACTATGCCCCTTCTCCAGCCATGGCCACGAACTCCGTGGAGCAGCCAGCAGCCCCCTGCAGAGCTGTGCAGCCCCTGGAGAGCTGAAAAGTCAGGAATGGTGACGGCAGAGGGGATGGGTGCCCCCTGGCACGGTGATGGTAGAGGGGACGGTGCACCCAGGAGGGTGCCTGAGCGCTGGCAGCTGGGCGCAGTGTTTCAGCTCTGTCTGTTTCTGCCCAGGTTAAAGGCTCTCAGGATGGCGCGGGACCTTCGTGTGTAAGCCCCCGGGCTCCCAGCAGTGTTGCTGGGCCCCAGAACCCTCTGGAGATGAATCTTTGTTGGAACGAGATCAAAAAGAAATCCCACAGCCTTCGGTAAGAGTCCCTGCCTGGAGCAAGCTCCTGGCCTGAGAGCCTCGTGGGCTGCGCATGCTTGTTGGAGGTGGCTGAGCTCGTCCCTGCGTTACCCACAGCGACCCCGGCTTTGTTTCTTCTCTTGTGCACGGACTTCTGAGCCTTCTCCCTACACTGCATCCTCTCTATGTCCACCCCTCCCTTCCTTCTCCCCCTCCCATCCTCATCCCTGCTCACTCTGCTGCTTCCTCCGTCCTCCCTGCTGCCACCTCCATGTCTCGCCTCTTTTCCCCCCACCTCTGTGCTTGCCCCTTTGCAGCTGAGCAGAGGAATGGGCTCTCCAGGCCATCAGAGGTTGCAGCTGCAGCGGTGGCAGCGTGACGGAGAGCTTAACTGGGGCATGTTAATTGTCTCTTGCCTCAACGCTGGCTCCTGGAAGCCGCCCAGCCACGCAGACATGGAGCCAAGCCCCCGTGCTACCCAGAGCACAGCCCAGACCGACCTGGGTGCACGCAGAGCGGCTCCATCCCTGCTGCTGGCTGTGAGGTTCGGGGTGTTTGTGGAGCTCCCTCTGCCCAGCTCCTCCCCACCTGGTGCCACAACACCTCGGCCGGCTGCGTGTTCCCCTGGCCCTGCCTCCTGAGCACCCCCGTGCTGTCCCCGCTCTCGTGGCAGGGCTCGGCTGGAGGCCTTCTCCGACCACAGCGGGAAGCTGCAGGTGCCCCTGCAGGAGATCATCGACTGGCTGGGGCAGAAGGATGAGGAGCTGTCGGCGCAGCTGCCCCTGCGCGGGGACGTCCTGCTGGTGCAGCAGGAGAAGGAGACGCACGCGGTACGTTCCCCTGCGCCTCGCTTACGGTTGCTGTCCCTCGTCCTCCCGGAGCAGAAATCGCTCACCCAGCAGGAAGCACCACTGAGGCTGCAGCTGGAGGGCAGGAGAGGACACCCCAACCCCGAACCCAACCCCAAGCAGCTGTCCCTGGTGGCCACGCTGCTTCGGGGCACCCTGCTCCCCTCCTCACTCCCCCATTGCTGAGCAGCTGCTGGGACAGTGGTGGTGTGGCCATGCTCTCTGCATCTCCACACCATGCCAGGGGGAGCATCACAGACAAGGTGGTTCCTCTTGTGCAGCCCTGGCCCAGCACGCCCTGTCCCCATCTCACCGTCTGGCCGTCCCCACCTAGCAGAGCTGTAACCCTGCTCTCTCCATGCTGGTGGTCGTCCTGTCCCTGCACTGCAGAAATGTTTCTCTGTTAACTCCTCTCAGTGTTTCAGTGAGGGTTGGGTACTTTTTTTCTGGCAATGTTTCCCTGATGTCACTGTGGGTGGCTCCTTTGGGCACTGGATGAATAAATCACGGCAGCCCTCGGTGAAAGGGCAGCAGGATGTAATTCTCCAGCCCAGCCTGTCGTCTTCTCTCTGTGCTCTGCTCTCCTCTCCAGGCTTTCATGGAAGAAGTGAAGTCCCGGGGGCCATATATTTACTCCGTCCTGGAGTCAGCACAGGCTTTCCTTTCCCAGCATCCATTTGAGGAACTGGAAGAGCCAACTTCAGAAAGCAAAGGTCTGTTCAATTCCCCATTCCTTGTCCTCCTGGGCTGGACTGGGGAGGATGGACCAGAGGTGGCTGGTGTGGCACATCAGTGCTTGGTCTCTTGCCATAATGCTGGGTTGTGCCCAGTCCTTGGGAAGAAGACAGGACCAGTGCAGAGCTGTGCTTCTGTCCCAGGTTCTCATTTTTGCTCTTTGCTTTGCCTTCGCAGATGTCTCTCCCCGGCACCGTATCCAGAACATCAGCCGCTTTGTCTGGAAGCAGGCAAACGTGGCCAGCGAGCTGTGGGAGAAGCTCACGGCCCGCTGCGTGGACCAGCACCGGCACATCGAGCGGACGCTGGAGCAGCTGCTGGAGATCAAAGGGGCCATGGAGGAGCTCAGCACCACGCTGGACCAGGCTGAAAGCGTGCGTGAGACCTGGGAGCCCATCGGGGACCTCTTCATCGACTCCTTGCCAGAGCACATCCAGTCAACCAAGGTACTTGCAGCTCCGAGGTTCCAGCCGGGGCAGCTCGGTGTGCAGGAGGGACGGGCAGCAGGGCACGACCCACCCGAGCCTGTAGCAGAGGGATCACAGCTGAGCACTGACATCTTTCTTGCTTCTTCTCCTCCTTCCCCTGCCCTGTGCCTGTCCCCTGGGCACGGGACTGTAGCTTTTCAAGGACGAGCTCTCTCCCATGAAGGATGGGGTGAAAGTGGTCAACGACCTGGCACACCAGCTCGCCATCTCGGATGTCCACCTGTCCATGGAGAACTCCCGCGCTCTGGAGCACATCAACACGCGCTGGAAGCAGCTGCAGGTGGGGAAGGGTCAGGGCCCTGCAAACAACCCCACAGGGAGGGAGCGGACCTGGGTGGCTGGGGAGCCTCTGAGTCTGTCCACCTTCCTGAAGGGGGCCGTGGTCTGAGATGCTTGACGGGCTGCCATTGCGTTCTGCTGTCCTGTTCTGCAGGCCTCCATAAACGAACGCCTGAAGCAGCTCCAAGATGCCCACCGGGACTTCGGGCCGGGCTCCCAGCACTTCCTCTCCTGTACGTGATGGGTCCTCCCGGCTGCGCTGCCTGCGGGCTGCCTTCCCTCCCAGAAGCTAGGGAAGTGCCCGTGATGGTGCATGATGCACAGGGACTGGAGCAGGAGGCTTCTGCCAACGTTAGCCTTGTGCTGCCTCACTGTATGGGATTTCTGTGTCTCCCCTAATGGGGGACAGCAGCACCCGGGTGACCCTGGGACAGTGCCAGCCTCGGGAACTGGGTGGGCAAGGCAAGAGACGGCAGGGAAAGGCAGTCCCCCAGACCTGGGGTTTGTTGGCCCTGGTGTCTCTGCAGACCTGGTCCTCCTGTCTGAGAGGAGCAGCAGCATTTCCAGCTGCTGGAGCTGATGAACTGCCTGTGGCGAGGGAAAACCACTGAGGGACACCAAGGGCTTCTGTCCTCTGGATAACGAACACGGGGTGCTACAGGTATGGGAGAAGCACCTGTTGTCAGCCTGACCTCTGCTCCTCTCCTTGCAGCCTCGGTCCAGGTGCCCTGGGAGCGAGCCATCTCCCCCAACAAAGTGCCGTACTACATCAAGTGAGTGTGCTGCCCTGCGCAGACGGGGCTCGGGCCTGCCTGGTGGTGGGCACGTGGCAGGAAGGGACTCCCAGCCTGACTCGAGGTTTCCTTCCCTTCTCCTCCCAGCCACCAGGCCCAGACAACGTGCTGGGACCACCCCAAGATGACGGAGCTGTACCAGACGCTGGGTGAGGAGGCTGCCACAAAACTGCTTTTTGCTGCTTGGGTTGCAGCGTGAGATGCCCCCAGCCCCAAAAGGGGAACAAAGCCTCTGTGCATTCCCCCAAAGGCGATGGGGTGCAAGCCCCAGCCGGGTCCTGCTTGCGGCCAGGCTTGTGCTGGTGGGGCTGGTGTCCGGGGGCAGCAGCTGCTGCTTCCTGCCCTGCAGATAAGGATGTTCAGTTGCGGTTTTCTTCTTCTCGTTCTGTGTTATTGCAGCGGATTTGAACAACATCAAGTTCTCAGCATATCGGACAGCTATGAAGCTGCGGCGGGTGCAAAAAGCCCTGCGATGTGAGTGTGGGAAGCATGTCCCTCCCGCTGGGTCTCCCTGGGTAGAGGCATTAAGTGAACACAGCCTTTCATTAGCACATCAGAGGCAGGAGCCCACCAGGGGAGCGCTGGGAAGATAAGCCCGTGGCTGAAAAGCAGCAAATTCACTGGCGAGATGTCTGCCTCTGGGTCAGGGTGGAACAGTTCCAGGGCAGGTGTGAGCCAAAGCGATCAGAGACCAAAGGGACCAAGTGTAGTTACAAACCTCGGGAGCAGACAGGAGGTCACCCAGCAGCAACGGGGGAGGCTGGAGGAGCTGTGAGAGTGACCCAGAGCAGAAACCAGGCAGGCTGGCAGGGGCAGGAGGGGATCCGCAGCTTACAGAGATGAAGGGGGCCTGTAAACCCAAATTCAGGCCAGTGCTAGGGAGGAGGGATGCTGCGGAACTGTATGCAGGCATGTGCTTTCCTCTCAGTGGACATGGTGACCCTGGCCACGGCCCTGGAGATCTTCAACGAGCATGACCTGCAGCCCAGCGACCGGGCGATGGACGTGGTGGAGGTGATCCACTGCCTGACCGCCCTCTACGAGAGGCTGGAGGAGGAGCGGGGCATCCTGGTGAACGTGCCGCTCTGCGTCGACATGAGCCTCAACTGGCTGCTCAACGTCTTCGACAGGTACCGGCCCTGGGCTGCCGTGCTCGGGACGAAACCTCGGTGCCCTGGCCGCTCGGGATGGGGTGGCTGGCACCGGCTTGCCTTGCTGACCCCTCACCAAATAAAACCCTGTGCTGTATCTCGCCTTGCAGCGGCCGCAGTGGGAAGATGAGGGCCCTCTCCTTCAAGACGGGCATCGCATGTCTGTGCGGGACAGAGGTCAAGGAGAAGTTCCAGTGTGAGTCCCCACGGAGCAACCTGGGGAAGGCGGGAGTGCTTTTGTTTCCCAGCTTAGCCCTCCTTTGCCCGGCAGGAACGGAGAAGCAGCTTTTGTGTGGTGACTAATCTGCTTGCATCGCCACCCCTTCCTCCCTCCCCAAGCCTACGCCGCCTAAATTAGAAGGCATTTTTGCAGTGACGGGTGCTGCGGGGGTCCTGCTTGCATGGCACTGTGAAGAGAGGTGCGGCGAAGGCAAAGGGGCAGCAGCAGCTCAGTGCTTCTCAAGGAAAGCCCTGGGGGTGTGTGGCTGGGCAGTCGGGGTCAGACAAATTAAGAGAAGCCCTTTTGCTGTGTCTTAACCGTGGTACTGCCACAGGACTCTGGGGGCAGGGGTGCTGATCACCAAGGGGTTAAATAAGAGTGCTGTAAACATAACCTCTAGCTCAGGAAGGCTCTAAACCGCTGCTTTTGGGAGCTGGAAGGACGCAGGTGAAGGTTATTTAACCACAGCTCAGTGTTTTCCCCCTGGTTTAAGCTGCCCGGCCGTGCCCAGGCACCAGCCGTGTGTCTGACGGGGCCGTCTCCCTGTCCGTCCCACCGCAGACCTCTTCAGCCAAGTGGCGAATGCCGGGGGCCTGTGTGACCAGCGGCACCTGGGCGTCCTGCTCCACGAGGCCATCCAGGTCCCGCGACAGCTTGGGGAGGTGGCGGCCTTCGGGGGCAGCAACGTGGAGCCCAGCATCCGCAGCTGCTTCCGATTTGTGAGTACCGTGGTGGCCTGAGCTGTCCCCTCCATGGGGACACGCTGGTGGTGAGGAACAAGTGTCCCAAGGCAGCTGGGTCCTGCTCTGAGCATCTCCTCCTGTCCCTGTTCCAGAGCCACGGCAAGTCTGCCATCGAGGCGTCGCAGTTCCTGGAGTGGGCCAACCTGGAGCCGCAGTCCATGGTGTGGCTGGCCGTGCTGCACCGCGTCACCATGGCCGAGCAGGTGAAGCACCAGACCAAGTGCTCCGTCTGCCGGCAGTGCCCCATCAAGGGCTTCAGGTAGGGGATGTGGGGACTTCAGCCACCAGCACTGTGGGGTCAGTGAGGTGCGAGAGCCACACAAAGCTCTTTGTCCCCTGCTGAGCTCCTTGCTCTCCAAGATGTGGCAGCTCTGCTGACTCTCCCTTCTCCCTCTGGCCTCCCGCTCTCTGCAGGTATCGGAGCCTGAAGCAGTTCAATGTGGATATCTGCCAGACTTGCTTCCTCACCGGGCGAGCCAGCAAGGGCAATAAGCTGCACTACCCCATCATGGAGTACTACACCCCGGTACGGGGCCGGGTGGCACTTGGCTATTGAGGGCAATGGCCTCGCGATGCTGGGGCTGCTGCAGCACCAACGTGGCTGCCTTGCACGTATTTGTTCCTCTCTGCGTGCTGGGGTGTGTCTGTGTCCCTGCTGGGGGCTGTTGGTGTCCCTGATGCTCTGGGGCTTGTGGCCAGCAGGACGCGTGGCTTCCACTGTATGCCCAGCTCAGCTTGTGCTGGTGGAGCCCCCCCTCGCTCCCCCCACTCCGCCAACCATCACCCGGGCAATGGTTCTCTCCCTGCAGACCACCTCCAGCGAGAACATGCGGGACTTTGCCACCACGCTGAAGAACAAGTTTCGCTCCAAGCAGTACTTCAGCAAGCACCCGCAGAGAGGATACCTGCCTGTCCAGTCCGTGCTGGAGGCTGACTTCTCCGAGACGTGAGTGCCCTGACCCTGCCCGAGGTGTGGGCTCCTCGGCTGGAAGCAGCACCTCCGGGGATGCTGCTTGGAGGCAGCGGGATGGAGGGTTTTGCTCGGGATGAAGGGCAGCTTGCTCGGGGCTGACACAGCACCGAGTCTTTGGAGGAGCAGATTTCAGTCTCCCTGCCAGCCCGGGGTGGGCAGGGCAGCCCCTCTGTGCCCTGGTTTTGGGTGAGGACTGCCAACCTTTCTGACCAGCGTGCGTCTCTTGCAGCCCAGCCTCCTCCCCGATGCTGCCGCACGCTGACACCCACTCCCGGATCGAGCACTTTGCCAGCAGGTAGCGGCACCGGGCACCGCTGGGGCCGTGGGGCAGAGGGGTTTGGGGATAGGTGCTTCCCAGCACGCTGCGTGGCAGCCAGAGCCTGCCACGGGGTCTTGCAGAGGTCTTGCAGGGCTGCTGCATTTAGGGTGCATTGGGCAGACGTTCTAGGTGTCTCTGAATGTGTCTCAAGACAGTTCTCTTTCCTCCAGGCTTGCGGAGATGGAAAACCAGAACTGTTCCTTCTTCAGCGACAGCCTGTCCCCCGATGATAGCCTGTGAGTTCTGCCTCCTTCCCCTGCTTCTGTGCAGCCAGGTTCCTGTGGCTCCCTCCCCACCTGCCCAGGGCTCCCCTGCTCTCCCTCCCAGCCCTCAGAGCCTGAGGCTCCTGGGCACCCCCAGCTACCCGGGGTGCTGGAGCCACCTCTGAGCTCCACGACCTGGAGCAGCCGTGGGGAACTCCCATACAAAACCTCCTCCCTCCAGCCCCAAGGGCCCAGAAATCCCCATCCTGACGTTCCTCACTGCTGTGTTTCCTCCCCCTGCTCCAACAGGGACGAGGACCAGTACCTGCTGCGTCACTCCAGCCCCATCACCGACCGAGAGCCCGCGGGCAGCCAGCAGGTGCCAGGAAGCCTGCCCATGGATGACAAGGGGGAGCTGGAGCGCATCCTGGCCCACCTGGAGGATGAAAACAGGTTGGGGGCTTGATTCTAAAGGAAGGGGCTGGAGAAACCTGGCTTAGACCAGGGGCAGAGCTCAGGGTGGAGCCTGCTTTGGAGGCTGAGCCCTAAAGCCCACATGGGAGCACTGGGCTCAGTATTTGCCAAGGAAGGGAGAAGGCTTTGTTCCCCAGAATGTTGCTTTCCCTATCCCCAAAACATGTTCCCCAAGAACCCCTCTTGAGCTGGCTCCGGTGAGCCTAGGACACAGCTGACTCTCCTCCCTGAGCTCCTGTGAGGTGAAGGTGCTGCCCCGACCACAGCTCAGCACAGCACAGGTTCTTCTCTCCCTGCCCCTACTCTCAGCCTGTTAGGAAGCAGTTGTGTGCCTTTTGTTCTCCACCCAAATGAGGAGGAGCTGCAGGCAGGCCTCCCCGTGGTGCAGGGACCATCAGAAGCTGCTCCTAGAGCTTCTCCCGTGGCAAAGCCTCCACTGGAGCTTTGTCTCTGAGTCAGCCACCGGGCAGTCTCCACAAAAGAGATGGTGGTGCTGACCTGGGCTGTCCTGCAGGATCCTGCAGGGAGAGCTGAGGCGTTTGAAATGGCAGCACGACGAGGCCGTGGAGTCCCCGACCTTGGCTACGGGCTCCCCTGAGTTGGTGCAAGACCCCCGCAACGACGAGCTCCTGGCAGAAGCACGCATCCTGCGGCAGCACAAGAGCCGCCTGGAGACCCGCATGCAGATCCTGGAGGACCACAACAAGCAGCTGGAGTCCCAGCTGCACCGGCTCAGAGAGCTGCTGCTGCAGGTACGGAGCAAATAACGGGGGCCCATCCGTGGGGCGGCGGCAGGAAGGGGTGGCCAGAAGGTGCAGGACAAGGACAGAGGACCGTGACAAGCCCCCTTCTCTCTCCAGCCCCCGGCAGAGTCAGATGGCAATGGTTCAGCAGCATCTTCCCTGGCTTCATCCCCGCACCAGTCCGAAGGCAGCCAGGCAAGGGAGAAGGAGCACAACACCCCCGACACCGAAGCTGCAGGTGAGGGTAGGACTGGGGCTGAGCTCCAGGATGGCAGCTCTGGGAGGCCGCCTGTCCCGCAGGGCTGGCAGGGTGCACGCGCCGCTCACCCCAGCGCTCTGCCCGCTGCAGATGAGGTGGAGGCCAAGACGCAAGAGGTCAGCGTGTGCCTGGAGGACATCATGGAGAAGCTGCGGAGCGCCTTCCCCAGCTCTCGAGGTACTCGAGCGAAATCCCCCTCTCTGGCCTCCTACTGCTCCCTCAGATGAGGTTTCCCGGCAGAGCCCTGCCCCGATCCCACCCTCCCCGTGACGGCTGATCACCCCCAGCACCCACGGCCAAGAGCACGGCGGCTGCAGTGCTGCAGGCACTGGTGAGGATGAGGAGGAGCTCTCCTCCCTGCAAGGAGAGGCGGAGAGCTGTGCAGAAGAGAGAGCAGCTGAGTCCTGTCTGAGCTCCCAGCTGCGAAGACAGACCGATGGCAGCAAGGCTGTAGCCACCACCCTGAGCCACCTCTATCCATCTTCAGAGAGGTGGAGGTCCCATTTACCTGGCAGAGCAGCAGCAGTGGTGTGAGCTCTCCTGGCTCTGCTCGCAGGGATGGTGATGGGGGATGCTCTGTGACCGCGTGCTCAGCACCACCCCTCTCCCATATGTGCCACCAGGGAGATGTCGCCTGGTGCTAGCGCTAACCCGGGGTGCTGCCCTCTCCCACCCAGCCCCTCGCCCGCTTTCTGCCACCCCTGAGCAGTTCCCTTCTAACCAGCTGGCTCCAGGCGCTGTTCTGCTGACCTCTCCGTCTCTCTTCCAGGTATGACCTCCCTTATCTAACACCTCCTGTGAGCCAGAGGCTTTTCCTAACCAGCTGCCTGGCTGCTTTCCCTCCTCCTCCTCTCCCCGCCGTGCTCCCCATGCTGCGGCAGGCTCCCTCGCTCAGGCAGGATGCTTGCCAGCTCCAGAAGATCTCAGGGGAACATTGGCCATGTGGGAGTGGGGCTGTGGGCTCCCCGGGGGCCGGCTGGGTTGCTCAGCCACAGCATCCAGGCTTGGACTCGTTGGACTGCACGGAAAGGCTCGGAAGAAAGAGCTGAAGGGGTGGAAGCTGCGTGTCCCCTGGTGCTCGCAGGGTGCAGAGCTCAGCCTCCCGCTCCAGTTCTGCCCAGGGTCCTCCAGGTCGGTGGGCACTGAGATGCTCCTGCAGCCACCAAACAGCCCCCTGGGGTGTAAATGAACTTCTAACAGCTCCCAGCTGCCCGCCTTACGGATCGGACGCTGCTGCCAGTGGGGCACGCACTGCCCGGGGGAGAGGCTGCCAGGTTGGTGGGGTAGGGGCGAGTCCACAGCAGAGCTTCAGCCCAGCTAGTAGCCTTATCTTGAGAGGATCTTTATAACAGAGCCTTATCGTTTAATTTGCATATATTTCTATATATTATATATATATTCTGTACTTAAATACTCTCATGGACTCACGCCATTAAACCCTAACACGAAGTGTAGTTGCACTTCCCTTCCAGCCCAGCTCCCTCTCCTGCGGGATCCTTCCCCCTTCCTGCCCCCGGAGCAGGGCTGCTGCTGGTGGTGGTGGCTCCTGGCCCCTCAGGCTCCCTGGGGCTGGCTGTCTCAGGCTGTGTTAAGTCGAGAAAGCTGCGGAGTCAGGTGCTGTGGGTGCCCCGGGGTGGGAAAAGGGCTGGCATGGCCCTGCTGCTGCTCCGGGGTGGTGGAGGGAGGAGATGCCCACGCCGCTGGGCACGGCAGGGTGCAGGGACAGGGCTGTTGGCTGTGCGGGATGCGCTGGTGAGCTCTTTGGGGAGGCAGCGTGCTGGGACCAGGGGTATGTTTGCCACGATGGCAGCGGTGCCCGTATCATGGAGTGCCAAGGGTGCTCGGTGCCAGCGTCCCGTGATGGTGTGTGGGTTGCTGTGCTTGCCGTCCTGGTGGCAGGGGGGTGAGCTGGAGGCGGTGGTGGTGGCATTAGGGAGGGGATGCTGTTGTGAATGGGTAAAGCACTGCAGGAGCACAGCGACTGCATGAGATCAGGGTTCCCCCAGGAAGAAAAGGGCAGGATTAGGGCAAATTGGTGCAGATCCTCGCTGCGAGGAGTGGCAGTGGCTGAGCTGTGTGCCTGGGGAGACCGGGCAGGCTGGGGCTGTGCTGGGAGGCAGCAGGGAGGGGAGCGGGCTGGCTGATGCTCTGGTAACCATGTACTGTGGCGCTGCTGCCCTGGCTGCTTCTCTCCACCTCTGCTCTGGACAGAGAATAAATTTGTATTTATACTGGGACCCCTGTGAGTGCGCTGGTCTCTTCTTTCCGTGCTCTTTTCTGTTGGCCATCCTGCGGCAGGTTGTTGCCACCTCTTGCTGCGGGGACAAGGACATTCCCCTGCTTGGTTTGCCTGCTCCACTGGAGCAGAGCAGAAGCTGGGAGCAGAGCCATGGGCTCCCTGGGTGCAGCTGCATGCCCTCACCACCATCTGCATTCATCCTCTTCCAGCAAGGTTGCTCAGGTCCGTGTGGCCGCTAGGACAATGGCTGTGCAGGGACAGTCCCTCCTCCTCATCAGGGAGCTCCTACAGCCCGGAGAGGAGATGATAGCAGCAGGATGCCCTGCAGACAGGCCTCTCCCTCCCCTTTTTCGGGTTGCAGCATCTCTCAGTGGTGCTCCATCACACCTGCTGCCCATGCTCTCAGTCTGTGTTGCAGCGAGGGCCCAGCCCCGGGCTCTGAGCCCCTGCAGGGTGCAGCCCAGCCCCGGCTGGCAGTGAAAGATGGATGTGTGCAGGGCTGGTGGGGCTGGGCTGGGGCAGGGAGTGCTGGGGCAGCTCTCAGCCCAGAGCTGTGACACCTAAAAGGAGAAATCCAGCCCCTGTGCCTCCCCCTCCCAAAGGCAGAGCAAAGACCCCATCCCCATCCCCGTGCTGCGAGCTCCGGGGCATGCCTGGAGCTGCAGGCTGCGATCAGGGATGCCAGGCACGTCCAGGAACAGATCCAGCACATGGAGCCAGGGAAGAGCTTTTATTCCTCAGCCAGCAGAGCTCAGCCTGGCCCGGCTGGGAGCCGCTGGAACCACTGAGGCGGAGCAAGGGAGGCAGCAGGAGCACTGCACAGCGGGGCTGCCAGTCCTGGTGGCGGCATGGCAAGGACAGCATCGTTCCTGTGTCACTTCCCAGTCCCCGGCTGGTGGGAGCTGCGACATTGGGGCTTGTCTGGGGGGGCACTGCAGCCCTTCTGCCCAGGCTGTGCCTCCACACAGGCAGCCCTGCACCCTTTCCCCCATCCAGCCCTGCTCAGGAATGCCCATGCCCCACTGTGGTGGCCCTGAGCTCCCTGCTCTCTCTGCACTGCCCCAGGGGTGCGCCATCCCCTTCCCCAACTGGGGTGGGGCAGGGAGGCACTTCTGCCCCCCCAGCCAGCTCCTGGTCTGCCCCTGATGGCTCAGCATAAAGCAATTCCCCAGCAGTGATGACTGGGGGGGAGCCAGCTCTGCCTGCTTGGTGCCCCCCACATCTCTCTTGGGACGTTCCTTGGTTCAGAAGCGTGGGCTCTGGAGCTCTGCCTGGCTCATCCCCAGCCACGCTCCCTGCTCCAGTTCGCTCTGCCCCACCAGCTCCCTGCTCCAGCCCCTGTACGAGCCCTGCTTCCTCTGCTGCCCCCTGAGGCCCCAAAGAGAGCTTTTCCAGCTCTGCTGCTGGGTTCTCTTCCGCTTCCATTTCCTCCTCCTCTTCTTCCTCCTCTTCCACCTTCTCTTCTTCCTCCTCCATTGTCTCCTTCTCCCCTTCCTCCTTTCCTTCCACTGTTACTTTCTCCCTTTCTTCTTCCTCCTCTGCCATCACCTCCTTCACTTCCTCCTCCTCCACTACCTTCTTTTCCACTGTCCCTTTCTCCCTTTCTTCTTCCTCCTCCAACACCACCTCCTTCTTTACCTCCTCCACCTCCTTCACCACCACCTTCTCTTCCACTGTCTCTTTCTCCCCTTCTTCTTCCTCCTCCACCACCGTCTCCTTCTCTTCTACCGTCCCATTCTCCCCTTCTTCCTCCTCCACCACCACTTCCTCCTCCTCTTCCACTGTCTCCTTGTCTTCCTCTCCTTCCCCTCTTGCTGCCCCACAGCTCTCTGGCTCTGCCCTGCAGGTGCCCAGCTTTGCTTCCTCTCCCTGCCCCATTCCATCGCTCACCTCTTCAGGCTCCCCTGGAGCTGCGTCTCCTCCTGATGCTTCTTCTTCATGCCCATCCCCGTGGTTCCCTTGCTCTCCTTCATCAGCCCCTGACGGCCCCACTCCTGTGCCCTGCTCCCCTCCCCGTGTCTCCAGGTCCCCGACCTCCCCCTGCTGCCTTTCCCCTTGCCCCCCGCTGCCCGCTGCAGCCCCTTTGCCAGCCTTCGGCCCCTGGGGCTGCTGGAAGAGCCCCTGGTAGCGCTTCCGATCCTCCACGTGCTTCTTCCTCATCCTCTCCCCCAGCTGCTTCAGCTCCTTCTTCACGGCGGCCGCCATGGCGGGGTCGAGGTGGGCCACGCGCAGGAAGTCCTCCCGCGCCTCCCGCTCGTTCCACACGGCAGCGTGGGCCTTCGCCCGCTTGAAATACGCCTTGGCGTTGTCTGCCGGGAGAGAACAGCCCTCACCGGGGTCCTGCAGCTCGGGGACACAGGAGCTGGAGCCCATCAGGTGCCATCAGGCACGGGGGGTCTGGGTATGGGGTACCTCTGTGGGCAAGGGACATGAGGGACATGGGGTGGGCACTGTTGTGGGCTTGGAGACCAGGGGACATGGGGTGCAGGTATCATCATGGGCAGGGGGATCTGGATCATGAGACATCATCATGGGCAGGGGGACCCAGAGGACGTGGGGTGCAGGTATCATCATGGGCAGGGGGAAACCAGATATGGATACTGCCATGGGTGGGGCACCTGGGACACGGGTGGGCAGGGGATCCGGGTGACAGTGACACAGGGACGTGGGACGAGCACCATTGTGGGCAGGAAGATGTGGAGGGCAGGGTCCCTAGGGGCCGTGGTCGCGCTGTGGGTGAGGGGAGGCAGGGCACGGGTACCTTTGTGCTTCTGGAGAAGCTCCGTCGTGTGCTCCAGCACCTCGTAGTACTCGCCCAGCTCCAGCTGGCACTGGCAGTAGTTGAGCACCAGCGGCGTGACCAGGCTCTCCAGCTTCAGCCAGCCATCCTCCCACGGCTTCTCCTGCCCCACAGAGTGGGTGGATCACAGCTGATGCCATCCCTTCAGGGCACCCATGGGGGGACCACTTTGCCAAGGAAGCCCCATCAGGGAGGGCAGGAGGTGGCCAGGCCCCGCTCACCTTGGCCTGGAGGTTCCTCAGGCAGATGACGGCCTCCTGGTACTTCTCTGCCGCCTGCCGAAACTCCTTGCGGAGCACGAGGCGGTTGCCCTCGCTGTGCAGCACGGGCACCGCCGCCAGCTTCTCCTCCTTGCTCATGGCCCAGGTGTCGCGCTTGTATGCCGAGGGCTCCTCCACCTGCGTGGGCAGCAGGTCCTGAGCTGGTTGCCCCAGCCCTCCCCAGGCCAGCAGCCATCCCCGCGGCCCCCCCTTATACCCGGAACAGCTCCATGATGAAGATGAGGGGCTGCGGCGTCCGCTGCAGCTCGTCCAGGTCGTCGTAGCCCGTGCTGTGGTAGTCAAACATGTTGCCCATGCCGCAGCGGTGCTTCTGCCCTTCCAAGGGGTCCCGGCCCTCCGCGATCCTCCGCATGCCCTTGGACACCAGGGCGTACATGCCGGTGTGCTGCAAGGGGGGAGCACCCCACTCAGCCGCACAGGGCTGGCTGCACCCCCTCCCATGGGGCAGCCCCCAGGGTGCCACGTCTACGTGACACCATGATGGGGACAGCCGGGAGCTCGTCCCACACCCCTATGCTTGCACCAGACAATGTTTTAGGGGAACATGGTTGTGTGCCCCAGCTCTTCTCCCTGCGGGATGAGGATGGGGCCTGCAAAGCCCCTCACTCACGATGGCATCGCACCAGAACTCCGCCACCTCCCCGGCCCTCATGGAGCTGAGCAGTGTCTCCCAGATCTCTATCTTGAACATCTTGCCCACGATGATCTCCATGGGGATGCCGGCCTCCCGGCTGTCGTCAATCACTGTCCGCTCGAAGTTGTCCTTCAGCGTCTGGAAGTGGAAGGTGATCTGCCCCGGAGAAAGCGCAGTGTCCATGGGGGTGGCCCCGTGCCTGGCCCAGGGCAGGCACGTGTGGTAGGAGCCCTCAGTCCCCTCGCCAACCCCAAGCCCCTCTGCCACAGCACCAGGACGTGGGGATGAGCCCGCTCCCAGCAAGGTGCGGGCTGGATTGGCAGCTCTCCATCTGCAGCAGGGAGACTGTGCCTCCTGCCAGCTCGTCTTAGACAGAAAGCAGATGGCGGAGCGTCTTAACGCCCATCGCTGCTATATTGGGCTGCTCCCTTTGAACACCCCTTTATAGCCCAGGACAGAGAGCGCTCCCATATGAGGACCTCGTGGTACCCACACTGATCTGTCCATAGCTGTGGTCTGGGGACCTCAGAAACCCTGAGGTGCTCCCCATTGGCACCTCCACTCATGTTTGACACGTCAGGAAAGGGAGGATGATTTCCAGCAACCCATCACAGCTGCTGAGCTCCACTGTGCTTTGAAGAGCAGAGGGGAGAGGCAGGTAACAGCACTGACGTTGGGTGAATGCAGCAGGCAACGTCAGCCATCGCTGTGAGTGCAACGTGGCTGCTTGTGTCCAAAGCAGCCCCACCTGCACCCGCCTTGAAAGGGACCTGCTGGGGATGGGACCTCACTGTAGCCTGGAGCTCGGCTCATGAGAAGAGAATCTAATCCTCAGGTAATGGGCAGGAGGGAGGTGTCAGACCCACTCCCCTCTCTCTCAGGGTTCTGGGGTAACTACCAACACAACTTACCTTGCTCCCATCCTGGAATTTCGGCAGCTCCCCTTGGCCTCCATGCAGGATCTTCTTTTTGACCCCTTCCACATTCAGCAGGTACGTCTCCTCCATGGCTGCTTCTGCCGGCCCTCAGGAGCAGGTCACGCACACATACACGAGCACGTACTCCAGCCTTTCCTGAGCTCGGTGTTGTCCTCAGGACATTTACCTTTCTGGACTATATGGACACACATATCATCTCCCAGGGCTGCTGCTCACCTTTTGCCTTCTGTGCCAGTTGCCCCCAAGCCGTGGCAGCACTTGGAAGCCCTTTCCCCTTCTTCTGCTCCTCAGGTTCTGAGAGAGGCTCCCCCCATGGCACACCCTTGCTGAAGCCTGTGGTGCCTTTCTGTTGTGTTCTGCCAGCTGCTGACTGGAACTGCCTTTCTAATCCTCTTCCCACCCTGCCAGGTTAATCTGGGATTTGCCTGCCTGGCCTGTGAGGAATTAAAGAAGCTCCCTAATCAGGAGAGCCTCGTTCCTTCTGCAGCCTGAGAGTGTGCGGGGTCCCCTTCTCACGCAATATCCCTTTGACCCAGCCATGCCAGGAGCATTTCAACGGAAGGAGCCCAGTTACGCTGGCATGAGCACCAGGCAGGGGCTGTGTGGTCAGGCACAAGTTGACAAGAGGCAGCACTACCCTGTCCCCTGGAGAACGTGGAGGAACAGAACAGGGTTGGAAACAGAACGTGGACAACATACACAGAACAGAACATGGAGGAAACAGAAGAGGGTACTTTATTGAGCCTGGTTTGCAGGCACAAGCATTTCCCAAACACAGAAACAAGTTCCCACCAGGTCACAGCCCATCAAGTCCAAGACTCAGTGAGGTGCAGAGAGCTAGCCCAGGGAGAACCAGTTCCCTCAGGGAGAGTGGTCCTGAATATTTACAGTAAATCCCAATGTTTTCGTCGCTCTCACAGGCATAGTCTAATTCTTTTCTCAAATGTCAGCATGGAGATAAACACTTCCAGCTCTGCTCGCACGTACAAAGACCTGCTGCTCAGGCCAGGCCCGCTTCTCACTTCTCCATGAGGGACTCCAGCTGCTCCTGCAGAGACGTCATCTGGGAAGAGGGAGTAAGGTGTCACAGTAAGGCACAGCTGGGACTGCATTTCAAGCCCAAGCACTTCTGAGGTTCTGCGGATCTTCCACCTACGCTAGTGGCTGCTTTGCCTACACACTGCAGGGAGCTGTGCCAGGGCGATGTGGGCCTGCTTTCAAGAACTAGATTGGCAGACAGCTGCCTTGCAGCCACCTCTGGGGCAGAACTGAGCACTGCCCTCACTGTGAGGCAACAGAAGGAACCTGGCAGTGGGAACTTCCTGCCCTGGTACCTGGCTGAAACTCCACAGAGCTGCCCAGGGAAATCTGCCAAGAACCCATAGCTGCTACCCTTCTTGTATGCGGGTGCCCGTGTTTTTTCATGTCACGTTTTACCCCTGACAGGGATGAGGTACACCTCACACCTCACCTGTAACACTGGGCTTTGAAGCAGGTGCATGGTACAATATTCAGAACTTTGTCAGAGGCCAGCCCTAGAACTGTCTTTAACAACTAAGCCTCGTGCCCCAGTCCTTTGTCCTCCACTGTGGGAGCTTACTCACCTGCTGCTTCTCTCGCTCTTCCTGCTGCTTGAATTCATCCAGCACAGCTTGGAGACGGGTCTGCAGAGACAAACGCAACAGACAACAATTACCTGTACATCCTCAGTTAATAGCTGCTGGTACAGTATGTCAAATGGTGCAGCAAACTGCACTGACTCTTATCTCCTGCAGTTTCACCTCCACAGGAAAATGCTGGAGAGTGTGGTCACACCAAATTTATTTTTAACCCAGCATGCAAAGACGTGTGGATTTTCCAGGGCAGCAGATGAATCTGCTGTATCTAATGGCAAGCCAGTTTTAAGCACAAGACTAGAAGAGCTCTCACCTTGAGGGCTAGATTCTCTACTTTCATGATAAGATCTTCCTGGCGCTTCCTCCTGTCCTGGGTCTCCTGGAGTTTACTCTTCAGGTTGTCGATCTGTTTCTGGATCCCCATGACTGGAAGAGAGAGTGAGCTGAGACCTACAGCAGCAGCGGAGGTTTTTACCCCGATTTTGCAGCATTCTGCCACACAATTCACCTATCTGGTTGGACCCCTCGTTCTCCTGCTGCTGCCCATCAGACTCATTCAGCTTGTCCTGCAGCTGCCTCTCCAAGTCCTCCTCGGTGTCCATAATGTTCAGGTCTTCATCATCATGATGATCCCGCTCATCTTCATCTTCACTGCTGCTGCTGATGTCATTAAATATCTCCCGCAGTTCGTCATGTTCTGAAGGGTGCAAAAGGGATGAGGAAAAACACACCCGGTGAACCCCCAGCACCCTGTGCCTGTCAGGTAGGGGCCCTGTCAACACACGGTGCCTGTCTCAACATTGCCCTCCCTCCTTCAGGCACTGCCACCCCAACTGACTGCAGAATGTGCAGTGTCTTCCTTGCAGCTGGGATCTATTGCTATGGCAAACGGGTACCTGTTTCAGCACTGTGACACACTGGCCTCTACTTGCACCCAAGTCAACGCTGTTCAGCTTCCAAGGAAATAGCCTTCCACACCGTACCTGAGGATCCGTGGCCTTGCTTATGTCCAGACATCCCTGGGGAGGAGATGTCCAGGCTCGTGAGTGAACCATGGTTGTCTACTTCTTTTGTTTCATCTTCAGCAATGACTTCCCAGCCTGACAGGAGGAACAGATGAGTTAAGGGAAAATGAGGAGCGTGAAAGGTGCAGTACAATGACAGAAAGCTAAAACTGCAGGACGTCACTGCCCCCTCAAAGAGGCACGGCCTTGCAGGTATGGCTGAACGATGAACCACTCCAGGACCCTTTTTTGAAGACCTGCCCTTTACTGTTACTTAAGTTCCTGCTCAGTGCAATAGCACAGTCTACAAGGAAGGTCACCATGAAGAAACAATAAGCTTTGAAGAAGGCAAAGATAAAGCTCTAAAACTTCAGTGTTTCTCACGTGCTTATCTCCCAACCTCTCACACCCCCACACACAGCTGAACTCACCTCTCGTCTCTGCAACCCCCAGATCATACACACTGCCTCATCCTCCACTTGAGCTTTTTTTTTCTCTTAAAAGGATACGGACACTGACAGCTTCAGCATCTGTGCTCAGGAGACGTTTCACCTCTTTCTCTACATCGGGAGACTCAATATACTGGGACAGAGAGGGGAGAAAGAACAGACAACCTGTTAGATGACTTGCGCAGGTGAGCTCCCATCCTCAACCTCTGGACAGAGCCCTATTTCAAGCATCTCTCCTCTTATTCTTTCTGCTTGGTCTTTGCTCATGCTCCGCCCGGAAAGTAATTTATGCACCTGCAGAAAGTGATCCATCTTCTTCTGTACAGAGCTCCCTGGTGGTTTGTACGCTCTCACTTTTCTACCACTTTGGCACCCGTCAATAGTACTCACGAAATAGGACTTCCTTTCTGAAAGCGCTCAAGGTGTCATTCACTGATGGATGGTCCATTGAAATCCTTCCCATCTCACTCAAAAGGAGGTTTCATTTTTCACTTTTAAATTAGCCATGGATCTTAAGGCAGTGACATCTAATCTCTCCTGTGGGCTATAAGACCGTCTGAAATAATTTGTTTCCCAAATGTCATGCAAAATATCACTCCATGTTCTCAGAAACTGCAAAGCAGAGAAGAACAGATCTTCCCCGCCTCACGGTGCTGCATCTCCCCAACACCTTTCCTGGCTTAAGCATTTCCACAGAGACAGAGCCTCTGAGCTCCATCTGTTGTCACTCCCCCAGCTGAAATAACAGTTATTCTATTTGTAGTGTTGCTTGTTGGGGATGTGAGCAGGCCATGCATAGAGAGATTTCAGCTGGGAAAGCAGGAACGAGTGGTCTCATTTCCACACGACCCTTTCTTCTCTGTGAGCAGGAAGAGATGCGCTACAACAAAGCAACCGCAAGAACAGAGGCCAGCAGTTCTCAGTAGAGATCATTTTCCCACCTCAGGAGCATTTTGAAAAACATGGAAGAAGCACTCATGGAAGTGTTTAAAGCTACTAGCCTCCCTTCTCCCCCACCTCTGGCAAGGAAACATGTAAAACATTGTTAAGACACTCTGTTTTCAGGACTGATAGTTAAAGCTCTAACGTCCCTGCCTTCTGATCCCTTTGTTACTGCATCTCCACAGCGTGAGGGAGAAACAACTCACCTTCTTCTTAGCTGTCTTCCGGAATCGTCTCTTTCGTACATTTTTCAGGGGAAGAGTAACTGTGACAGAGGAAACAGATTGCATGTGTCAGGCAGATGGCCTAATGGGAGAGCTGGGTCTGGCAAACCCAGCCTGCCAAGGGGGAGAAGTTCCCTTCAGGAACACGGAAAGCACTAAAAGCAGAGCAACAGCACAGCCTGGACACGGCAGCGGTGAGTGCCCTGCACAGCTGTGGGGACACTGGGGTGGTGGGATGGAGGGGACTGGCAGAGCCTCTACTCACTGCCATGGTTCCAGATGAATTTCTTTTCTCTGTCCTTGTCTTTTTTCTTGTTTGCCTTGGGGTCAGTGCTCACAGTTTGCTCTTCCAAAGGGGGGTAGAGGTCACCATCCACGGTGCAGACGAGCATCTGAAAGCCCCACATAAACACAAAGGTTGCTTATTGCAATGCAAGAACAAAAGGCTGTGAAAGCTTCTCTGGTAAATGGACAGGGACTGACTACTGCATGCAGTTAGCCAGAGGGATTCACAGGCACGGGGTATCAGAAATATGATGTTTGACACCCAGCTCAGTTCGTATCTAAACATACATCAAATTCTATGCTTCAAAAAAAAGGATTTCCAACCGCCAAGCAGAGGTAGGGAATTTTAAACTGCCAATATCACAATACAGAAATTGGCCACGTTACACCAGGTGCCAGGCTGCCAAAGCATGCGAGGGTTTTCCTAGAGAGGGGAGTGAGCAAAGAAGCTGTTGGGGCAGGCAAGAAGAACAGCCCATACCTGGCAGATATCCGCTGTCTTATAGAAGGTCTTCTTATCAATGGTTTTTAAGCTTTCGATGATGCAGGGCAGATCCACCAGCTTGGCTGCCAGTGGCACCCGGTCTACACGGACAATCCCATGACGCCCATCCGCTGTGGGAAGAGATGGGACAGGTCAGTGCTGCAGAAGAGAGTGTTAGCCTGCTGCTGAACAGCCAAACCAGGCCAAACGCTCCTGGGCAGCAGAAACGTCGCGGGAAAACACGTGCAAGTACTCCTGCTTCCCTTGTGGACGACCAGAGGAGTTTTAAGGTGCCTTGACCCTGCGCACTCACCGTGCAGCTCGATGGTGAGCCTGTCCTTCAAGTTGACGCTCCCAGACTGTACCGCTCTCCGCACAGTGGAGGCATATTCCTGGAAAGGTTGGACAGAGTTACGCCAGGACTTGGTGTGCTCCCTCTGCGAGCCACTGAAGGTTTCTGTCCAGTTTACCTAGCTTTAAACACCTCTGTCACCCCAAGGCGGAAAACCCACTGCAAAATCCCCCTCTGCAACCTGCGGTCCTGTAAGTCGCCTTCTGCGCATCCCGCCCCGAGGCAGGAGCCCCTCTCGGCATCAAGCAGCGGAAAAGCTGTTCAGATGAAGCACTGCTCGAGGGGAAGGGGCTACGCGGGGCCAAGCGCATCCCGCCTGCTCCCAGAGCCCACAGCAGGCAGGCAGCACCCCCCGACCTCCCGCAGCCCCTGCGCCCAGCGGGGCCGGCAGGCCTCTTACCGGCGGCAGCCGCAGCACGAACTGGCTCTCCAGCTCGTGCGGGGCATCGTCCTTGCTCTTGCTCATGCCGGCTGCCAAGCCTGGGACGCGGGACAGAAACACAGGGGCAGCGGGGAGGCGCCGGTGCCGGCGGAAGGCCGTCCCGGTGCAGCGGCTCCCGGCTCCCCGCTCCGCGCGGCCCTCGCGCTGCGTTCCGGGGGAAGGCCGCTCGCTGCCGGGCCGCCATGGGGGCGGCGGGCGGCCGGCCCGGCTTCTACGTGGGGCTGGGGCTGGCCCTGGCCTCCAGCGCCTTCATCGGCGGCAGCTTCATCCTGAAGAAGAAGGGGCTGCTCCGCCTGGGCCGCCGCGGCCGAGCCAGGGCAGGTACGGCCGGCACGGCCCGGGGGGGAGGACGGGGGAGCCCGCTTCTGGGAGCGTAACCGGGGCTCGTTACGTGGCTTCACCCGAATTTTCACGGTGCTTTCTCCCCCCCAGGGCAAGGAGGACACGCGTACCTGCGGGAATGGCTGTGGTGGGCAGGGCTGCTGTGCAGTAAGTAGCTGCTCCCCAGCTGCAGCACGGAGCGCCTCGGGTTGCGCTTGTCGTTTGCTTCCAGTTGATTTCTTGCGTTATTATGGCGATGGTTGATGTTTAACTGCTTGGTTTTTGTCTCTGGGGATGTTGCTGATCTAATCGCGACTCTACAGTATTCTGAAGTCTCGTGCATCGCCGGGTTTCTCTGCTAAATAGGAATTGAGGAACTGGTGTAACTGGGGCGGGTGGAGTGCTCCTGACACGGCCTGCCCGGACCCTGCAGTCGGATAACGCCGTGTCCAGCAGGGAGGGCTTACAGCACTTTCAGGAGTTCTACTGTACACTTCTCAAATGTGACATTAGCCAGTGATTGTACTCAATTTACCCTGTAAAGAGCTGTAAAGCCTGTTTGAGGAGAAAAGATTAACTCAGAAATATGCCCAAACTCCTCTCGGCTTTGAGGACACGTAAATATTTTCCTGTTATTACTTAACTAGATAGCCATGTGGGACTAAGGATAACCACGTGTAACCACGAGCTTTCTTTCCACGAAGGGAGGGCTTCTGCTTCTTGCTGGCACTGTCCTCTCCTGGTTGCCCAACATGCCTCAGAGAAACATGGGACACTTAGGTGGTGATCGAGGCTCTCTTCTCACTGCACTCAAGCTCGTATTATGCTGAATTGCTCCTCGCTTTGATGCTTACCTGTCAGAGTTTCTCTTGCAGTGGGAGTTGGAGAAGCAGCAAATTTTGCAGCCTATGCCTTTGCCCCTGCAACGCTGGTAACTCCGCTGGGTGCTCTAAGTGTCCTTGTTAGGTAAGCGGCCTCACCTTACTTCCACCCTAAATGGTGGGAGCAGTTGCTCTGCCTTCCTCTGTCCCATCCCTCAGATACTCCATCCCTTGGCCTAAATGATTTTTTTTTAATTATTATTATTTTCCAGTGCCGTTCTCTCTTCCACCTTCCTGAATGAGCAGCTGAATGTTCACGGCAAGATTGGCTGCCTCCTAAGTATTCTGGGCTCCACGGTGATGGTAATCCACGCTCCCCAGGAAGAAGAGGTTTCCAGCCTGGAGTCAATGGCAGAGAAGCTGAAAGATCCAGGTACTTAAAGAAAAGGGGGTCTGTCAATTTCAGGCTTGAAAATGACAGCAGAAAGTAGGATGCGGCTTGGCTAGCAAGGACTGAAGTAAAGGGCTGAACTCCTGTGAAGCAGCTCTTTCTTCCTTATCCCACCACAGCCTGCTGAGTTCAGCTAGTGCTTCCCAACCCTTCTGCTGCCCTCCTGGGCCTCCTGCAGAGCTTTGCCCCCTCTTCTTCGTGGGCACCAGGCCCCCATCTCTAATGGTATAGGCCCTGGTTGTGCCACAGACTTCTGTATCCCTCTGACAGGCAGACTTGTGGGGTAGTGCTGACCAGCACTGTAGAAAACTGCTCGTGTCTGCAGCTTTTCTCAGGCTGGAGACCTCCTCTGCTTCCCAGCCCAGGTCCCCGCAGACAGAGGCTAAAAAGAGGGACCAAAAGGGCAGTTGCCTGCCTGTCCTCCACCCCTATTTGCTGTTCAGTTACGTCTGTCACTGGTGCTACTGTTCTCCATTCTGACAGAGCCCTTAATTCTTCTTTCTCCAAGGATTTATTGTGTTTGCTGTGTGTGTCCTGGTGAGCTCCCTTCTGCTTATCTTTGTGGCCGGACCCCGTTACGGACGGAGCAATGTCCTGGTTTATGTGTTGGTCTGCTCGGCCATCGGCTCGCTGTCTGTATCCTGTGTCAAAGGCTTGGGGATTGCCCTGAAAGAACTGTTTGCCGGGAAGCCAGTCCTGAAAGAACCACTGGGCTGGGTGCTCCTGCTGTGCCTGGTGATCTGCATCAGTGTCCAGATCAACTACCTGAACAAAGCCCTGGACATCTTCAACACGTCCGTGGTCACACCCATTTACTACGTGCTGTTCACCACAGCAGTCATGACTTGTTCTGCCATCCTCTTCAAGGAGTGGCAGCACATGGTGCTAGACAACATCATCGGCACCATCAGCGGCTTCCTCACCATCGTGTCCGGCATCTTCCTCCTGCACGCCTTCAGGGACGTGCCCTTCACCCCCGACCTCCTGCCCCTCTTCCTGCAGCAGGGCAGGGCAGACTCGCGCACGTCATGGAGGAGCGCAGACAGACATCGGTCGTGCCAGCACCAGCCTCTGCTGCCCTCAGAGGACAAAGGCTCTCAGAGTGCAGAAGAGGAAGAGGAGGAAAGTGAAAGCGTGTGAGGAAGCCTCTGAAGTGCTAGCTTTCTGCTCCCACCAGCAAGCAGCTCCGCTGGGCAAGGGTGAACTTGCTGCATCAGATGCTGCTAGTTCTTGTGCTTGTGGGAGTTAGCAGTTTCCTTCTACCTGCCTGGGGCGCATGATCAGTGACTTCTCACTGCCGGGAGGCTGACGGGGACAGCAGCCTCCTGCAGCTACAGACACAAGCTCTGGGAACAGCCCCGCTTCCAGGATCTAGTGCCTCTTACCTGTTCTTTTATATGAAGAATCAATCTGCCCTTGTCAGGACACAGGCTTTGATTGTCTGAGGTCTGCAGCACTAACACAGTGCTGACCCTTACTGAATGCGAAGGCCACGTGCTAGGGGAGGCCTCAGAGCATTTTTTTTAAAGATTAACAAAGTGATCTAACATGGTGCTAAGATTAGGTAGGGCCAGACAGCTGTCTTCTCTCCAAAGGCGACATAGCCAGAGTACTAATTCAAAAATTCTTCCGTGAAAGTACTCGTTCTGCTCACTCTGCTAGAATTTATTTACAGATTCACATCCAGGAACAGAATACAGCCAACACTGGAAAACTTCAACGGTGCTGCCATGTGCTGCTGTGGCTCTTACAGAGGGACCAACCTCTTTGTGCAATGTCTGTTGTGCAGGTTGATGAAGCGCCTGCTTACAGTATTAAAACCAGGTTATTTGTTACCAAGCTGCTATTGGTATGTTTGTGCTGAGAGCCGGGCCAGCGCTGAGAGGTATGAAGGATTACAGCAATACAAGAACAGTGTGGGTGCTCAGGAGAAATGCAAGGCGGGGTCAGGAGGGGGAATGGCTCGTGGTGAGAACAGGAGTGACCTAACAGTCTTTAGCTATTGAGGTAAACTTCTGAAAGATAGCTAGATAGCTGCGTCCTCGCTTACACAGGTTTGTATACGCGTTGCTCTGTTTCACAGGTCCCGAACTTATTTCCAGGAAGGCTGCTGGCTCCAAGACACCCGTGTTAGGCACCCCACACGCCCTGTCCAACCACCCCCAGCACATGGTTGTGTGCAGAACCAATTTACCAGGTTTCTCTGTAAGGCTCCCAGCCACAAGGTAATAACGTGGGTCACTCCGTGCTTCCCAGAGCCATGCCTTATTGCTGAAATGCTACACTGTGTTTCAGAGGGTGGATTAGTAGCAGTTGGTTGTTTTTCCAGTTAAAAGCTCCACACCGGTTCCTAAGGGCAAAAGTCCAGAAGACATGGCCACAGGCCTCCCTCCAGTGATCACAGATAAGGGTACAGCTGGTTATAAAGTAGCTGGCTACATTTATTCTGCCATTTTAGTCTCTCTGAAAAAACTATGTCTTTTCAGGAAAGCAGGTGCCCTTCCCGTTTGGGGAAGAGGAATAAAGGCCTCAAACAGGAGGTTTGATTCATGGGACCAAATTCACTGAGCAACAAATCAGAATTCACAGCAGGCTGTCTAGTCAGAAGACAATTACTCCCCCTTCCCTTCTGATTTGGCAATAAATAGAATCACTGGGAACGAACAAAGCGGCCAGCTTTTCATTTCTCGGTGATCTGAACAAAGGAGCATCTCATATTAAAAATTGACCCAGTTAACATTTATTACATTGTCTAGGGGAAAGCAGTGAATGGAGCGAGTCAGTTTTGAGAGAGCTGTGCTGCAATGTGAAACTTTGCCACTTGGCCACGTGAATGACTTTACCCTACAGAAGCCTTGAAATGTTTTCCAGTAGTGACGCTGCCTGGGATATTCGCTATACCCAGGAAGCTCTTCGGGCCGGGGGTGTCCGTGCTGGTGCAGTCCTGCTGCTCTCCTTCCAGTCGCAGCGCACAGCCACGGCACGTGCGAGGCTCGTTAGCACCTACCGGGAAGGTTAGTCCTGCGCAACGAACGCGTGTGCGGTACCGCTTAAGGCAGTGGTTGCAGGCTCGCCTCGCCCTGCGTTAAGGTTCACCTTAGCGCTGGAAGCACCCCTGAGGTGAGCATCACCACCCCTCCTTCCAGCCGCAGGGACGCGTCCCCACCGCCCAGACCTCGTGCGCGGCATCCGTGGCCCCCGCGTCCCGGCGCGAGGATCCTTCCTGGCTGGGGACGGGAACAGCACGACGCCGTGCGGAGGAGCGGGCGTACCTGTGACGGGCTCTCATCTGGCTGCACCTTTCACAAAATGATCTCCTAACCCCCAGAGGTGATCTCGGCTCGTTCGGGCGGCCGGCTCGCCCCGGGCGCGGCGGGCGGCGCTCAGTCGGACAGGCTCTCCGAGAAGGCCGACTTGGACTTCTGCGTCTGCTCCAGCCGGTTGAGGATGAACTGGCTGGTGTCGATGAAGCGCTCCACGCAGTTGACGAAGCACGTCTCGGCCCGGCTGTCCAGCTTCGGCCCGGGCTTGTCCATGCACTTCTCCTGCGGAGCGGGGCCGCCCTTGGTCCGCGGGGGGCACCTTGGGGCACGGCCCCGCGCACCGGGACCCCCGGGGCCTCCCCCCCCCTCCCCCCCCCCCCCCGGCCCGGCGGGGCCCCCCTTTCCCCTTCATCCTCCTCCTCCTCCTCCTCCTCCTCCCTCTCCCCGCAGCCCCGCGCCGTACCCAGCACAGCTCGGTCATCTGGTGCACCAGCTGCTGGAAGCGCTGCTTCTGCGTCTCCACCTCGATGAAGCGCTGGAGCTGCGGGTCGGCTCCCCCCAGCCCTCCTCCTCCCGGCGCCTCCATGCCGCCGCCGCGACCTTCGCGTGCCGCCGCCGCCCGCCCCTTCCTCCCCGGCCCCGGCCCCTTCCGCGAGCAGCGCGCAGGCCCCGCCGCCATCTCATGGCGGGGCAGGGAGGGAGGCGGGGAGGAGAAGGGGGGGGGACATCGCGGCGCCGCCGCCTTTATTGTGCACTGAGGGACCTGGGGGTGGTACAGGGCTCCGTGCCGGTCTCGGTGGTGGTGGTGGTGGTGGGGAGGCAGGGCCGGCCCGGCGGTACCAGCCACCGGGGCCGGGCAGCCCGCCCGGCGCTCACGGCTCGTCGTCCGTGATGTCCAGGATGCCGGCCAGCAGCGCGGTGAACGTGGGGCGCTCCTCGGCCTTCTGCGGGGCGACACGGGACCGTGGGGGTCTGCCCCGCCGCCCCGGGCCTGTCCTGGCCCCGGGGAGCTGCGGGGCGAGGGGCGGACGCGTACCTCGTGCCAGCAGCTGTACATGATGGCGTAGACCCGCTCCGAGGCCTGCTGCGGGCGGTAGAGGCGCAGGCCTTGGATGACGTGCTCCGTCGTCTCGGTGTTGTTAAACCTCTCGTAAGGCATCTTTCCCAGAGAGTACACCTCCCACATCAGCACGCCTGTCGTGGGAAACGGGGGGCACCTGTGGCTCAAGTTGGTTTGTGGAGGAGCTCGGTGTTGGGGCACCCCTGAGTCATTAATGCTGTGCTCTTACCGAAAGCCCAGACATCAGACTTGCTGCTGAACTTGCTGTACAGAAGCACCTCGGGAGGGGACCACCGAACTGGGAACTTGGACCCCATGGAGCTTGTGTACTCATCGTCTAGAACGTATCTGCAGCAGATAAACAGATCAGGGCAGCTGTCCGGGGTTTCACTTGTCTCCGTGCAACCGATCAAGCCCCACAGGAATCTACAGCTTTCAGAGTGATCAGTTTGTGCTCTGCATGGGTTTCAACAGGCAAAAGTGTCCGTTTGCAAACAAGCATGTGTTAGTCAAGGCTGGGGAAGGGCTTCAGTGATACAGAGTCACAAGAGGCAAAACTGGGATGTGGGAAGAAAGCTGCAGCCAAGAGATTAGAGGTGGGGGAAAGAAGTGGCGAGAAGGGGAACAGGGATGAGGGAAGTAAGAAAGGGATGTTGGAAAGGGGAGAGGCAGAAGGTTGAGCCAGGTAGGTGAAAGATGGGAGAAAGCAGAGGAAAGGCAGAGCTGGAGAATGATGGCAGGGAAAGACTAAAGTGCAGAGTAGACTGAAGGAGATGTAGAACTGAGACAGGAAAGTGACACAGACATGGCTACCAGACCTGGAAAGGCCAAAATCTGAGACTTTCACAATCCCTTGGTCATTCACCAAACAGTTGCGAGCAGCCTGTGGGTGAAGAGATGGAGGCAGTCACTCCTACTGCGCTGGGTCTGGCTGGGATGGAGTTAACTTTCCCTGCATTGGCCCAAACAGTGCTGTGCTCTGCACTTGGAGCTAGAACAGCAACGGGTATCACACCAGTGTTTAGTCTGCTGCTGAGCAGTGCTGGCACAGCACCAAGACTCCCTCCAACTCCCCAGAGAGCAGCACCACGAGCTGGCAGTGCCAGCCAGAGGCCTGACGAACCAGGGACAGCTTTTCATGAGGCTGAAGTGCCTCCTCTCCATGATGATGAGCCAGGGGTGCTGCCTGTGTTGCCTGATGCAAAGCCCTGCCCTAGCCAAAAATGTGTTTCCTGTCCCCTGGAAAGCTGCCCAGTCCTGCCCTTTCTGCAGTCTGCTAGCTGGCTGTGGAGCAGTGACTCCAGATGTGCCATGTTGAGCACCCTGTCCATGCTCAGGGGGGCAGGGAAGCTCAGGAAGAGATTCTGAAGAGTTGCCTCTCCTCATGCTGAACTAACTGGAGCCTGTCTAGGACATGCTGTGGCTCCCACTGAGCTGGAGACGTGTCCTTCAGCCACATCCCTACCAGGTCTCGGTGCAGGAACTGCTTGGATTCCAGGTACTCCATAGCTTCACAGACGTCTTTGCACATCTCCAGCAGCTCGGCAGGCTGGAAGCGCCGCCGAGTTTCCCTCAGGAAGTTCAGGAGGCAGCCGTTAGCCATGTACTCGGTGATGATGAAGATGGGGCGCTGCTTCGTGCACACCCCGTAGAGCTGCACCAGCTTCTCGTGAGACAGGTTCCTATGTTGGGGGCAAGAAGGGCACTTCTGAGCATCTGCAGGGCTAAGCCGCAAAAGAAGCGTTGCTGGGTAAAGAGAGGGAGAATTTGGCAAAGTGCTCCTGACCCAGCTGTGGGTGGAAAACTCAGTGGCAAACGAGCACAAAAGGAGAAATCTCTTGCAGTGCGGGTGCATTTCACAGTGTGTGAGGCTGCCTGGTGCTGTCCCTCCGAACCGCCAGAGTGCAGGCATTCTGACAGGACACGTCCTGCACTCACCTGGAGGCTGCTCACACTTACATCATGACTTTGGCTTCGTCGATAAACTCGTCCTCTGACATGGAGCCCTCCCTGATCATCTTGATGGCGACGTCGTACTGGCCTCTCCATTTCCCGTACTTCACCACGCCAAACTGCCCCGTCCCCAGTTCCTTCAGGAAGGTCAGGTCCTTGGGGTCAATCTCCCACGACCCTAGGACAGAGAGTGAGGGTGAGGGGGGTGCAGGTGCCCTTCCCACGGCGTGTTCCCAGTCTTCTGATTTAGGTGGTCCAAGAGGAGCTCACAGATGTGCTGCCTGTCAGAAAATCACACTGAAAAATCACTAGCATGCCTGAAAAATTATCACAGGAGATCCCTAAAATGCAGGACCTGTTCCTGCAGGGATGGGGAGCAAAATAGCTTGCATGTCTATTAGTACTGACCCCAGAGGGCCAGTGGGAGGAGGGAAGTGATCCCGGGGAACGCTGCGGGCCCTGCTGTGAGGGGACAGCCAGGATCCCAGCCCTGGAAGTTACTGAAGGAAGAGAGCCCGTGCTGGGTGCCCCTCAGGCCCCGTGGGCAGGGAAGCGTGAGGTAGCCCGGGGCAGCTTACCATAGCCCAGGCCAGCTGTGGAAGGGGCACTTTTCCGGTGCTGAGACACGGGATGCTTCAGTCTGGATACGAGCCCTGAAACACAGAGAGGTGCGTTGCCACGCCGTGCTTACCCACGTCCTTCCTGTGGGGAACACGCCTCCTGCCTTCAGAGCAAGGTGAGGACCCCGTGGTGTCTGTGAACACTCTGGTGGCCTCACTCTGTCCCCGTCCTCTCTGAGCCTGTCACAGCTTCTCCTTGCAAAGGAAGATTCTTGTTCCAGCTTTCCCTGGGCTGCACCCTCCTCTCCTTCTGCCCTGCCCGAGAGGTGCTATCGTCTGGGAACCCATGCGGGTGGGTGGCTTATGAGGGACAGGTTCATGTTTTACTTTTCTCCAGAACAGGGTTGATGGAAATTGCATCAATAAAAAGGATTCCAGCAGAGATGCGTGAACAAGTTGTTTGAAGCTGCAGCCGGGCTGTCCCAGACCAGGTAGTATGCACCCCGTGGGGGACAGAGCCAGCCCAGCTGATGAAGGGCACTGGGTGCAGCTGCAGCTGCCAGCTCTGCCCGTGCCCGCGAGCGCTCACCGGCGGAGTTGTGCTGATGGTACGTGATGAGCTCCGGGATGGTGTTGAAGAGGTGCTTTTCTGCCAGGTAGTACTGATTCTGGGGGGTGCAGCACACGACGTAATGGCGGATCATGCCTTGGAGGTCTCTGGGGAGACAGTGTGTGGGGTTGGAGGGCAGGCAGAGGGCGAGAGGTGCCTGGACAGGCCCTCCAAAACAGGAACAAGCTACTCTTACATCCACTTACACGGAGGACTTGGCATAGACGGACACAGTGTATTTCCCTGTCTTGCTGGTAGAGTCTCGGACAATGAAGCCCCCTTCCTTACCCTAAAACAGGAAGGAGAGAGGGGACGGGTATTTGTGAGGGGGTGCTTGTAGCAGGCGGGACTTAAAGAGAGGGACAACCACAGCATGGCTGGAGATGGTGCCGTGAGTTAAAGGAGTCCTACTTCCAGCTCCTGCCCGGGGGCCACCCACTGACGTGCCCCCCAGGAGGAGGTCACAGTGCGCGGATGGTTCCTGGGCTGTTGGGGTGACACAGGCTGCAGGGTCCTGTCTGTCTGTCCCCAGGGCAGCCTGGGGTAACCACAGTGCTGGGACCGTGGGGCTCTCAGCCAAGTCATTTCTGGTCCAGACCTAGCCAGCTCTGTTCTTGTCAGCTGCACTGGAAGGGGTGACAGCAGCCCACAGAGGCCATGTGCATGGAGGACCCAGCCCCGCGAGTCAACGCTTACCTCCTGCTTCAGCAGTTGCTCTGCTTGGCTCCGGGTGATATTCTTGGAGTACCACCTGGGGCAGGGACACAGCCGTCAGGGACATCCCCCAGCCACCGCTGTCCCCAGCCCGGCTGACCCTGGCCCAGAACGGAACGTAAAAGGGCTCTGACCAGCACAGCTTGCCACGTCCCTGTGCTTTCTCCTACTCACTCAAAGATCTCCAGGGAATTGCTGGTTTCGGTGACGTAGTTGCTGGGGATGTATCCTTCCCTCCTGCAGGAGAAAAAGGGGGTGGTCATGCACCGATGGAGGCGGCCAAGAGGAAAGCAGGTTCCTGTCCCAGAAATCTGAGTAGCAACAGGCTCAAAAACCTCAGCACAAACCCTGTGCTGCTCATGCCCGGGGATGGCTGGTGCCACCACAGTCTGCTGTGTCTCCCTCACCCTCCCAGGAGCCCAGCGTGCAGGCAGGCAGCCTGCTTCAGCCCGTGGAGCGAAGAGCCGGCCAGTCTGAGAGCTTGAGACCAGGTTCCCCAGTGCAGGGTGGGGGTCCCTGGGACCACCCCAGGAGCGATGCTGGGGCAGGACACAAGGTGGTGGAGCCCTTACCCGTTCTTGTCACGGGCTTTCCACCAGGGCAGGTGGGTCTCCTCCAGGATGAAGTACTCCTCGCCCTTCTGCAGCTGCAGGTCCTGCGCGTTCATCGGCAGGTAGTCGTACAGGGCCACCACCTTCTTCATCTCGCCTGCCGCGACGGGGACTGGCTCGGGAGGCAGGGGCTTCATCACCATCTTCCCCAGAGAAAGGGAGAGCACGGGACACGGTGAGGCAGGCACACACGCACTATTTCCTGGGTGAGACTCTCCCCAGGCCTGGCCGGGTCAGCACAGCGTTCGTCTCAGCTCCCACACGTAACTCCACCAAGAGATCGATCCACCCCAGTGCTTTTTATTGCAACACTTCCTCCTTGGAGACATCTTCACCAAAGATAACTTTTTTCTTTGTACCTTTGGGTTTAACCCATGACTCCCCCACCCTATATCAGGGTTTCTCTCTCTTCCTAGCTCCCCTGGGGGATCCTCAGGGGTGTGATAATTTGACTTTCCTCTGGGTCTTTGGGCTCCATCCCCTGGTTCAAGCTCCTTCCCCTTGGGGCACCACCTTGCCATCCCTCTCCAGAGCTGAGTCCCAGTCTGTAAACCTCTGAGCCACGCTCAGTTTATCAGTGAATGTGATGGCTTTTCCCAGGCAGACCTCTCCTTAAACACCCACGTTTGCTGGCCCTTACCTCGTCCTCCTCGGGAGTAGGGGGAAGAGGCTTCTTTGTTTTGCGATGTGACCGCCCAACTTTTAAACCTTGACAACACAAGAACGATGGAGGTGAGAACTGTATTGGTGGTCCCCAGGGCTGGGGACAGGCAAGGGGAGGGTGCCCGGTGTCTTACTGCCGTTCCTGCTCTCCAGGATCTTGCAGCCCATGGCGTTCTTGGCGGTCTGGGAGCAGCACAGGTACTGGCCGTCGATCCAGAAGCAGGGGTGGTACTTCTGCACCAGGTCGCTGTTGTACCGGATCACTGTGGCAGAGGAGGGGAGATGTGTGACCAGTGCTCAGTCCCCAGCCCGCTGCTGAGAGTTTTGTGCTCCCCCAGTGCAGACGATCAGCCCCAGTAAATCGTTTCACCCACTGCTCTGCTACTGATACGCAGCCATGTGGCTCTGCTGCTCGGGTTTCCCTCAGTGCGTTGCTTTTGTCTCAGTGCCACGGCGATGCAAGCCCTGTGACACCAGCCTCCTAGCGAGGGAGGGCCAGCCCTTTCAGATTTGATCAAAGCTCTTGGCAGCTCTACAAAGGGACACAAACACGCTCGGAGGGCCAGCTCCCGCTGCGACCAATCCTCCTGCCAGCTGAAATGTGCCCTGGGCTGTTGAGGCCTGTGGTCTGCAGCTCTTTTGAGGCCCATTTCTCAAAAGCGATGGACCTGGCTTGTGTGTGGGCAGAGCAGGATGCCGCCACCGTCCCCTGCCTGCTCAGGAACCTCCCTTGCTGGGTGGCTTCTCCCTCTCCAGGCTCACACTGAGTGCCTTCCTCCTGCTCCTCGCCAAGCCTGGGGGCAGTCGGAGGTGCCTAAATGCCACCTCACATGGTGCTGGCCCTCCAGCAGCGGCAGATAGCCCCGTCTCTCCACAGAGCCGGATGTGGGTGTCCCGGCAGCACACAGCCAGCGTTTTCTCTCCCTGTTTCCCTGTGGATTCTACATCGGCTTCAGCTGCCGCAGCAACCCCCTCCTTGAGCAGGGAAGTGGGGCCGGGGCCGGCAGCTGGGGCAGAGCAGGGCTGTCATGAAATAACTGACTTCTCCGTTATCAGCCTGCTCTGCTTCCGCCTCGCTCGGGCAAACTTCCCTGTGTCAATTCGAGCAGCTAATCTAACCCCACCAGCACGAAGCCGCAGAAGATACGCACGCATCGAGAGGCACACACGGGCAGCTCCATCAGATTTTGTCCGACCACAAGCACCCCCTCCACGCAGTGTTGCCTCAGCGTGCTCCCAGCTCGAGGAGGGAGCAGCCTCGCAGCTCAGCATCAGCTCAGCAGCACTGTGCAAGCCTTGGGATGGGCTGGGAAATGCTCCCAGGCTCCACGCGGGCTTTTTCATCCTTGTTTCCTTCCTAAAGCAATGGGGGCTCTACCTTCCCCTCATGTGCCGGCGCAGCTGTGCGGCCACGTCTGCCGTTTCCTCTTGCCCTCAGTAACTTCTGAGGCTGCTCGAGCTGATTTGGAGCAGGTTTGTGGGAAGGCGAGACGCCTCGGTCAGCGTGGCTGTGATGCTGCAGGGATCAGCGGGCGGCGGAGGCGAGCGCCCACCTCCTCGGGGGGTGGCTCGTGCCAGTGCGGGGCCGTTACAAACCGTGCACGTAGGGCACGGCCTTGTGACTGCAGTCATCATGGGAGCAGTTTCTGATAGAGCTCACTCTTCCGCAGATATGGGATAATGTAACCACGAGGCAGCGAGCCCCCGGAAACCCAGAGTCTGAGTCACGGTGCACGCGCAGCCGGCTGCTCCTGATCGCTTACACAGGGAGCCGGGGGACCCCGAACTCACCGCTCTTCAGCTGGTGGATCCAGCGTTTGCGCAGCTCCTCTGTCGGGGAGAAGACGTAGAGGGGCCCCTCGTCGTACACCACCTGCGGGCAACACACGTGGCACGGGGCTGGGGGCTCGCAGGGGGAAACAGGGGAGCAAGAGGCTTGCGGGCACCCAGAGCAGCCAGTGCAGAGCACGAGTCGTGCCGGTGTGTGGTGGCCCCATGGTGCTCGCGGGACCATGACAGGGAGGTTATAAATAAGCCCCTTCCCCCGAGACTTTCCACTTCCTTCTCTGACTTTCGGTGTGCTGGGGTGCCAGCGAGGGCGGGCAGCTGGGCTGGGGGCTGAGCGAGCAGCAGGCAGGGAGCATCCCTCCTGCATCGGCCAGGGAACCGAAAGCTGCAGGATAAAGCTCAGAGCTGGTTTCCATCGCCCCCTAAAGAGAGCTGCCCAATTCCGTGGTGCCCACAGGGGCTCACCAGCCTGCCCGACGCAGGATATGGGCATCCCCAAAATGATGCTGTGCTTGTCCCCATGTCCCCCTTGCTGTCCTCACCCCTGGTGCAATGCCAGCCCCTGGCACCCCGCAGCCGCGCAGAGCAGGCTGGTGAAGGGGGCGTGACGAGGACTCACCTGAAAGGGGTAGGGGAACCGCTCGATGATCGAGATCTGCTCCATGTTGTTGTAATCCTCCCCCTTCTTCTGGAAGAGAGAGGCAGAGACGGACACTGTCCCCAGCTCCCGTCACCCCGAGGCAGGGCTGCTGCCCACCTCCCCAGCGAGAGGACAGGGGACACAAGCGGGGACCCTCACCGGGACCTGCCGCTCGGGGGGAGGGTTGTTTTCGGGCACCACCGTCTCCACGCAGGTGATCTTCTCAATGTCCACCGAGCCCTTCTTGCTGCCTCGGCGCTGCGAGAGACGGGGTGGGTTTGAGCAATCTCCAAGCCAGAGACCTAGTGAGCCCCAGGCCCTCATCCCACGCACCCATCCCGTGTCCTGCCGAGGGACAGCAAGCGGCCCCATGGACTCACCCCGCGCTCGAAGTCGTACTCGTAGTAGGACAGCTTGCTCTCCGTCAGCAGGAACAGGCGCTTCTTGAAGTTGAGGGGAGACGTTTTCTTCTTCTGCTGCGAGCGCTTCAGGAAGATGCTCTCCAGGATGACGCTGGCCATGTCGGCCACCCCGGCTGCCTCGACGCCGTGCTCCCCGGGGTGCTGCGTGCAGGGTGACACCGACACGGCACTTGCTCAGCTGAAAACCTCCCTACAGCCAGACCTCACACACGTTTGGGGTGTTTACAGGGTGACCTCTCGCTGTCACTTCCCCCTCGAGGTGCCATGCTAAGGACCGAGCCACCACCTGGCAGGCTTCAGCAGCAGCGGGGTGCTGGAGGGGTCCCCGCAGCTGGACGGCTGGAGAGGGAGGGATCTGGGGAGGCTGTGAGAAACCGCTTCGGGGAGGAGCGTTTGGGCCAAGCAGCAACACCCAGCACCCTGCCTCCTCCCCTCAGCACCAGCTGTGTTTGTGGGGGCCGTTTCCTCCCGCTGCTCGCCTGGGCTCTGCCTTTTGTGGCCGTGCTGCATTGGCAGCGCACAAGGAACAGCTGCAGGGGCAGGATCCTAAAAGCCCAGAGGTAGCTCCTGGCCCCAAATGCCCGCAGCGTTGTGCTGCCAAGAGCACAGGGTGGCCCTGAAGTCATCCTTCCCCTCCGTGCCCGTGGAGCTGCAGGAGCACGCAGGCAATGCTGAGCTCCCTTCCTTGTGTGAGCGGCGCTTGGTGGGGGCCAGGCTCAAAGCGCTGCCTGCAGCCAGCACCCAGAGGTGCTTAAATCCTCTCCAGGGATGGGTCCTGATGTTTCCAACCCCCTGCAGCTGGAGGCATGGGCTGCTTCCCCTCGAGGCTGTAACCAGCCCCTGGTCCTGCCTGCACCTTGCAGGGGACACGGAGCTGCTGCTGCTGGTCCACGTCCCCCCAGACCTCCACCAGGCCACCTGCTCCCCCTTCACCTCTGCTTTGTTCCCTTTTTCCTGCAGCAGCGGGGTCAAGCCCCCTGCTGCCCACCTGGGCACCACATCGGCTCCCGGCAGGGACTAACGGTGCTGTAGGTGGCCCTGCTTGCTAAAACCTTCCTGGGCTATTCGGGTAGTTTAAGGAACAATGCAAAACACCATAAAAATACGGAGTTGTCAGAGTCGCCCAGAAGAACCAGCAGCCTCTGGCTGATCCGGGCATGGGGGTAAAGGGAACTGGGGCCAGGGCAGGTGGTTGTGTCGGCCCCTGCCCCAGGGGTCCTGAGCCACGGGGGCACGGGGAGCCTTACCTTGGGCCGCAGCAGCTGCGTCACCGCCAGCAGTGGTGGGCAGATGGGGCAGCTCCTTACCACGTCCTCTGAGACGGCGACAGCGGGCAGGAAAGTCAGTGAGCATCACAGAGGGATGCCTCCCCGTCAGCCTGGGGCAGCCTCCCCGCCTGTGTCCCAGCTCATCCCTGCCCGGCTCGACACCTGGCAGACCTCACCTACCTCCCCACTCGGCCATCGCTGCCTCGCCGTGGCAGCTGAGGTGGTGAGTGGGTGGCTGGGAGCGTCCCCCCGCCCCAGCCCGATGTGACTTCCTGCCATTGTCACACCTCGGCCAGGCGTGCTCTGACACGGCCACCGCGCTCGGTGCCGCCGGGCCTGCCTGTGCTCCGCCAGGGCCCCGCGGGGCTCCGTGCTGTGCCCGTGTCCTGCCCAGGAGCCCGACCGCCACCGCGGGTGGCCACGGGGCTGGGTGACAGGGGGCTGGGAACGTCCCTGTCACTGCAGGGCAGAGGGGAAGGGGCCTGGGGTCTCCTTCCCCCAAACCATCTCTCCCCAGGGATGACAACACCAAACGCCCCATTTCCGGCACAGCCCGGAGGGTGACAATACGAAGGTTGTGAGGACAGAGGAGGGAACCCAGACTGTGAGAGGGGCTGGGGATGAACACAGAGCTGTGGCCAGGTCCTTCTGTGCCTCCCTCCCTGGGTCTCCTGCGCTCGTCCCTCCCAGCCCAGCGAGCGGGGAGCCAGCAAAGGCAGCGCCAGCACTCCGACCCCTGCCGCAGAGCACCCCGAGGCCCTCAGCACCCACAAACCACCCCAGCACCCAGCTCCTTTGAAGCCCCAGCACCATGAGCACTCATCCAGCGCCCCAACGCCGTGCTCCGGCACAGCTCCAGCACCATGAGCGCCCACAAACCCCCTCAGCCCCCCGCTCAGTGCAACCCCATGGCCCCCAGCACCCTCCCGCTGCCCGACCCCTGCTCCAGTGCAGGCTCCCCGCTCCATGGCCCCACGGCAGCCGGCCCTGCCGCCGTTGTGATGCTGCCAGCACCAAGTGCAGCCATCCAGGGCTGCCCACCACGGCTCACCACCACATACCCCGTGCCCAAGATGCCTCCCCCATCCCCAATGGGTGCACCGCCGAGGATGCCGGCATGAGGCATGAGACCACGAGTCCTCATGCCACCCTCGTCGCCTCTCCCCGTGCCATGTGGCAGCAGGGCCGTGCTGCCCGGCACCCCGCACTCACCGAGCCCTGCCCGCCAGCCCCGGTGGCTGGGGTCCTGCTGTGCCTGCTGCCCCACGCCCGCCCCGAGCGGCCCAGCACCGCGGGTCGGGGCGGCAGTGGCAGCGGGGATGCGACGCAGGGATGGTGGGGTTGGCTGTGCAGGGAGGAAGGACGCGGCCGGCCAACCCTACAATTTCGGTTCCCCTTTTTTTCTGGGTGTTTTTTTTTACACAAAGCAGCAGCTGCGTTTCCTCCTGGAGATGGCTGGGGCCACCTCCACAGTGCTAGCGCCACCAGTCCTGCCGCACGCGGGGGTGCCGGGGCTGGACGTGGCGCTGGGTCACGGGCCTGGACAAGGGATCTGGGAGAAGGGGCTGCGGGTGGTGGCATGGGGCTGGGCAGCGGGGCTGGGATTTGGGGTGGGCAGGCAGGGGACTCCTCCTGCCCACCATATCCCTGCACCTCACATCCCTGCACCCCATGTTCCTATGTCCCCATGTCTCTGTACCCCATGTCCCTATGTCCCCATGTCCCTGTATCCCATGTCCCTATATCCCTGCACCCCATGTCCCTTTGTCCCCATATCCCTGCACCCCATGTCTCCATGTCCCCATATCCCTGCACCCCATGTCCCCATGTCCCCATATCCCTGAAACCCATGTCCGTATGTTTCCATGTCCTTGTACCCTATGTCCCTATGTCCCTATATCCCTGCACCCCATGCCCCCATGTCCCCATATCCCTGCAACCCATGCCCCTATGTCCCTATGTCCCCATGTCCCCATATCCCTGCACCCCATGTCCCCATGTCCCCAAATCCCTGAAACTCATGTCCTTATGTCCCCATGTCCCTGTACCCCATGTCCCCATGTCCCCATATCCCTGCAACCCATGCCCCTATGTCCCTATGTCCCCATGTCCCCATATCTCTGCACCCCATGTCCCCATGTCCCCAAATCCCTGAAACTCATGTCCTTACGTCCCCATGTCCCTGTACCCCATGTCCCTATGTCCCCATGTCCCTATATCTCTGCACCCCTTGTCCCTGTGTCCCTATATCCCTGCACCCCATGTCCCCTGTCCCCTATCCCCATGCCCCTGCACCCCTTGTCCCCATGTCCCCACGCCCCTCTCTCCCCGTGTCCCCCTGTCCCCGCCCCCTCCCTCCAGAGGGCGGCGCTCTCTCCCCCGCGCCCCTCCTCTCTATGATCCCTCCTCTCCCATCTCCTTCCGCTTCCGGCCCGCTCCTTCTCCTCGGGTGCCGCCGCCAAGATGGTGGGTGCGGGAGGCCCGGGGCCGCGGCCCTGACTCCATCCGCCGCCATCCGCCCCCGAGGCGCCTCGGCCCGGCCGCGCGGGGCGCTGCCCTTGCTGGGGGCCGCTCGGGGCCTCGAGGGGAGGCGGTAGGGGGAGGCGGAGGGCCCGGGGCGGCGGCGCGGGGCCTGTCCCGGCGGGTGTGGGGGGGGTGCGGCCGTGCTGACTGACGGGCTTCTTCCCGCTGCCGCAGGTGAACGTCCCGAAAACCCGCCGGACCTACTGCAAGAAGTGCGGCAAGCACCAGCCACACAAAGTCACCCAGTACAAGAAGGGCAAGGACTCGCTGTACGCCCAGGGTGAGCTGGGGGCGGCCGGGGGCGCGGTGCGGCTGGGGTAGGAGCGGGGCTGCTGCTGGGCAGCTGGAGGCTGAGCTGTGCTAGTGCCGGGTGGGACTGCGGGTTGTGTTTGTGGGCTGTCTGCGATATTGTCTAAGCATACTCGTATTCCCTGTAGGCAAGAGGCGCTACGATAGGAAGCAGAGCGGCTATGGCGGCCAGACGAAGCCTATCTTCCGCAAGAAGGTCAGTGCGTCTCCTCTCAGGCCTTGACATCGTTGTAGTCACATCTGCCTCTTCAGCCATGGGCTGGTCGTGTGCTCAAGCATTGCTGCAGCAGCTCTGTGCTGGTAGTGGTGTCTAGGCAGTGTAAGAACACAGTTCCCACCCCAGCTGTTTGTCCCTGCTGCTCTCTCTCTTGTAGATGCTCCTTGGTCATGCTGGAGTGATGCAGCCTGTGTTTGTGGAGCAGCTTCTGCAGGGATCCTGCTGCTTGAGGAGAGCATGGCCTTAATGGGAGGATGCTTTTAATGAAAGGCCTTTGCTGAAGGGGAAGAATATGATAAAGGGAAAGAAAGCCTGCTGTTAACTTTCCAGAAGTGTTGGTAGTTTGTCTTCGGACTTGTTTTCAGGTCTGTGGGGCTCTGCGTAGCCAGGCTGCCTTCACTGGCAGGGTACAATAGGGGTGAAGAGTTCCCAGCTCCTGGCGGTACTGCAGGACACAGAATGCTTCCCTTGCAGGCTGCTCTCCAAAGAAATCCATATCGCTGAGCCAGCGAAGGAGAGCTGCTGTTCTGAGAGTCTCAAAGCAGCAGTGGAAAGAGCAGTGCATTCTGTTAACGGTGCGTTAGAGTGGTGTGCTGCTGCCATCCTTCCTCTGCGGTTCGTGGGGTACCTGGAACTGTAGACTTATATTTCTCCTCTGTGTGCCCCTTCTGCTAAGGGATGGGGGTCAAAACCCTTGAAATTTACAGCAGGGACAGGCAGATTTGTCAGAGTTCTTGTGCAAGCTGTGTTGCTGCTTACAGAGCTACTTGGCTAGCTGCTGGGAAGCCCTGGCGTTCCGTGGAGGCTTTCAGGAAGTCTTCCAGCAGGAAGAAAAAAAAAGGTTAGCGTTTTTTAAGCTTTGTGCCAGGAAGCTGGGAGAGTTTGCAGGAGATGTTTCTGCTGGCAGGGTACGCAGAGCAGCAGTGCTGCTCCCAGTTTGGCACCCCACCTGCACGCTGCCATCCCCGTTGCTGTTTCTTTTCCCACCCTGTGGGTGAGCAGCTGGGTTTATAACCAGTGGCCGCGGCTCTGTCCTGCCGCTACAGCAATTTCACAGCTTTGGGTTCTTCCCTCTGCAGCCAGCGTCCTTTTTAAACATGAAACAACATTGCAGGTGAAGGCGCAGATCCTCTAAGTTCTCTTACTGGTCTTCTAAGGTACCTTGGTGTGTTTAATGGAGGCAGCCCAACTGCGTTGGTAGTTTCCTCTTGATGTTTCAGGAATAACAGATAACAGGCAAGAGTGGCTCTTCCCTGCTTTTGGATGCTTTGTTCACTGCCAGCCTCTGCTCTCCTCCCAGGCCAAGACCACAAAGAAGATCGTGCTGAGGCTGGAGTGCGTGGAGCCCAACTGCAGGTCCAAGAGGATGCTGGCGATTAAGAGGTGCAAGCACTTCGAACTGGGAGGAGACAAGAAGAGAAAGGTAGGTTTGTGTGCCACAAGCGGCTGGTGTGGGTGGTGAGGTTCTGAACGCAGCTGGGGCCTGGGGGGAAGCACAGAGGCGGTGTCAGGTCGAGGGGTTAGCAGCAACATCTCTGGAGGAAGGGCTTTGTGAGAGTGTTGTCAGACCTGGGAGAGGGTGAGGTTCACTGCTGAGTAAACTCCCTCTCTTCCTTTCTGCAGGGCCAGGTGATCCAGTTCTAAGCTCCATCCCGCATTTTGGACCATATTAAAGTAATTGGAAGAAACCCGTTGCTTGTTTCATCTGTGCCTCCTGCTTTTGGTGGGTGGGACTTGCGAGTACACGAACCCAGCCGGAAGGTGTTCCTAACAAAGCTGAGCAGTTTGATTTGGTTGCTTAGGAAGGGTTTTGAAGGAACCTTGTCCGTGGCTGGCATCTCCTCACGGTGTTCCCAGAGGTACTTAAGTGTGTCCGAGCCTGAGGCTCTGCAGACTTGTGCAGCAGCAG
Source organism: Nettapus auritus (assembly GCA_011076525.1). NCBI lineage: Eukaryota > Metazoa > Chordata > Aves > Anseriformes > Anatidae > Nettapus > Nettapus auritus. The sequence goes on from CM021768.1 coordinate 9,907,314, forward strand.
CCTGTGTGCGGGAGCTCTGCGGTGCTGCTCCTCAGGCGGACTCGAGAACAAGTCAGTCTTGGGGTAGGACGCTACCTTCCGAAGGGCCGCTTGTAAACTTTGCAGCTCCTGTTTTCGTGCCTCTGTTATAGCGGCTGTATTTTAGAAGTACTTCAAGCCTCTGTGGTGAATCCGAATTGTTGGGAGATGAAGTAATAATTGGGAAAAAGCTTTAAGGTGCCTCTTGCAGTTGTGTGGCTGCCCAAACGGCCTTTTTCAAGTGCTGGGCCTGGAGGAGAGGCAGCTGCGATGGTTTTGACCCAGGAAGAACTGGGGTAGGAGCTCCCCTGAACAGCCCTCACGCTTCTGACCACCAGCCTGGCTGCAGCCAGTGGCTAGGACCAGAGGCTGCGTTGGCGGAAGCATCCTGTGCACTGCCAGCCAGCGGTTACCGCAGCTCAGCTCCGAGCTCCTCAGCGGTGCAGAGCAGCGGTGGCTCCGTGCAGGTGAGCTCCCCCAGCCGGGTGTTGTGCTGGAAGGGGCTGCCGGCCCTCAGCTGCCCGCCTCCTGTCTCGTTCTCGTTGGCGCCTGCTCCCAGTTATTTTCCTTAAAAATCCCAAGCACAGCACTAAAGCATCAAGCGAGGGGTGGCTGAGCAGCGACGCGTGGCGCGCTTTAGGACAGGTTGTCCGGGACTCTGGCAGCAATCCACCTACAGAACTAACAAAACCTTAGCCCTGTTTAGGGAACACTTTAATTGGAGTTTGTAACCACAAACAGAACACATCAAGGCATCTGCATCGTGTGGCAGTCAGCAGAGAACACTCATACACGGTACTTGTATAAGAATCTGTAACTTCAGCTAAAGCCTGCTGCCAGCAGCGAAAGAAAGGCAGCTATTTGTGGGAAGGAGCCCCCAGGGGCCCTGTGAAGAGCAGGGAGGGGAACTGTTCAGAGGGAGGTGCCAGCCACAGGCAGGAGGACTCCTGGGGTAAGGAGCAGCCCTCAGAGCTCGGTGCTGAGGCACCGTCCGCATCACGCAGAGCAAGCGGGCAGCCAAGCGCTGCAGTGGCTCAGGCCAGGCCCTGAGCTCAGCCATGACCACGTGGGGGTGGGCTTTCTTTGGCAGCTTTTCTGTTTTTTTGGGGGGGTTTCTGTGTTTTTGAGATACCAGAGAAAGGGTAAAGAGGAGAGGAGTGACCCTTTCTCTGTTACTTCATGGCACTGGAGAGTTGGGCCTTGGTGGCACTAGGCCGAACATTCAAGGTCCGTGGGAAGCACTTGAGCAGCGAATGCCTGAGGACAGAACCAAGGCATCCCGCCTGGAGGAAGCGCACAGACTTCTGGTGACAGTGCAGAACAGGCTCACAGAACAGTCTTTGTGCCTCCTATAGCGCCGCCACCCTGAGCAGCACGGTGCCCGTCGGGTTCACCTCCACGCTCAGGGAGGAGACCCAGTTGTGCACCCCCCAGTCCCTGCTGCTGGGCAGGACCTGCCGCACGGAGCACGCGGGGTTGCAGGCCAGCCCGCTGCCCAGGAAGGCGAGGGAGAAGGTGAAGTTCTGGGGCCCCCCGATTTCCTGCTGGTACAGCACCGCCACGGCGTAGGCTCTGCCCGCCAGGGGCCGCTCCCACAGCTCGAAGTTTTTGTCCTGCCAAGGAGAAAACAAACCATGGGGCTTGTGTCGGGAGGGAGAAAAAACTTAGGGTCTTCACGTCTGGGGGCTTAAACAGGCTTCGGGAACAACCGGGCCCACCAGGCTCCTGTTGCCAAGCCCGGAGCACTTCTCTGTGCCACACATCCCTGGCGTCCTCAGCAGCCTGTGCCCCTGCAGCCGGGTCAGCCGTACCTTGGTGATGCGATATCCCTGCTTGCCCAGCGGGTCCTGGTTGATGGCGATCACCTCTTTGTTCTGGAGCAGCCACTTGGCCTCGGGGCTAATGCGCCGCAGGTCGTTGGACATGAAGAGGGGAGCGGCCATAATGGCCCACATGGCCATCTGCGTCACCGCCTGGTCCCGGCTCAGCCCGAAGTTGCCAATCACCAGCTGCGACGGGACAAGCAAAGCGCCCGGTGATGCTGCCTGCCCAGGAGAAACTGGGCCACCAGGCTGAGCGCCGGGAAGGGACGGGATGCTGAGGGTGGGACCCGGCTGGGGAGCGGTTAGATAGGCTGAGCGCCAGGAGCCAGACCAGCCCGATGGGTGGCAATTCTCTCATCGAGCGCTTGATCCCAGGGCCCCCTCAGAGCCTTTGCTCCCAGAGTTTCTCCCTCAAATCCCTCCCTCTGCCTCCAGGAAGGAAGTTTTTGCTGGTGCTGCTCTACTTGCCATGTCAGGGTCGTTCCAGCCTCCCGGCCCAGCTATCTTCACGATGCTGTCCTGGTGAAGCGCCGTCCACTCCAAGATGCTCTTGATGCTGTTCCAAGAATCGTAGACGTCAAAGAAGTTCCTCCAGTGATTGCAGTACTGCTTGATCTCCGTGTAATTGGGCTGCCAAAACAACGAGCGTCATTCCAGAGAGCTTGTTTGTGCAACATCAGGACTGTACACCAAGCATCAGGAATATTTTGGGGGAGGACTATTAGAATACCTTCCCTTGCCAGCTAATCTAGTGTATATTGATTCCGTGGGATGCCTTAACGAGTAATTCCAGCCTGCCACGCTCCACACAGCGCTATCCCCGTTGCTTCCCTCGGGAGAACAGCCGTGGCCACCGAGCTGTTAGAAAATCCCCTCAAACACTTCACCAAAGGTGGGATGGGAGCAGTGGAACCAAGGTGTGACATCCTACTAATGACTGTGTTTTCTCGGGTTTACACCCTTCGGTGACTAACGCGTTTATCTGCGTGGGAGGGATGGCCACATCCTGTCCTGGCAGCGTGGGGGAGCCAGCTGTGGGTGGAGAGCAAAGCGGAGAGAGCAGTCACGGCCCTGGCTGGCAAAAATGCGCTGGTAACCACCACAGAGCATTCCTATTCAATGGGCTGCCCTGAAACTCCTTCCTGGTCCCCCGAGGTGACCGTGAGGCTGAGCCTGCAGCACTCTGCACAGCGGAGCAGCCGGCAGGAGTGGCACCGAGCTGTTCGCTGGCTGTGCCCGCATTGCCGGCATCGTGTTGCTCAGCTCCTCGCAGACAAAGCAGATGGATGCTGCTGTTCTGCAGCCGGGCTGTGCCTCCAGCAGCCTGCACGCTGCAGGATCCTACTAAACTCTCAGCAGAGCAGTGACTCGCCTCAGGTGTGCCTCTGGGCTGCAAAGTGTTTTTCCTCCACCTTGCAGTCTTGTTCCCTGACAGAGAGCAGCGAGTTCCTGGGAGGCTGCCCGGCACTCTTAGCGCCTTCCTGTTCTCCCACTGTGCAACACCAGCCCCAGAAACGCTCCTTACCTGCTGCACGGGCCTCAGGTAGAAAGGCCATTCGCAGGAGTACACGATGGGCCTCCCAGTCTTGTTCAGGGCCAGAGACATCCTCCTGTAGCCTAAGGGAAGAGAGCAGGCAGGTTACACAATCTCCTGGGTCACGAAGAAGTAATCCCGTGTCACAGGTTCGGGTTTCAGTTCAACTCTTGCAAAATCAAGGCTGAACAAGGCAGCCAGGCTCCTGCCTCGCAAGGAAAGGCGAGCTTCTTCATGGCCTTGCTACCAGTCCTGCTGCTCTGAGACTGATCGCTTTGTCTCCTGGTTTTGGCTGGGTTAAAGCCCCAGGAAGAGGCTGCGGTTTTGCTGTGGTGGGTTTTTTTTTCCTGCAAACGCCTGGGAAATACAAGTTGGTATCTATCAAGCTGCTGGGTACGGCTTCAGTGGTTAATGTTGCGGGAATACGTCCTTAGGAAGGACTTGTGCCATATGGACTGGGCAGGAATGCAAAGCCACTGGTTTTGTCCTGTCCTTGTCCCCAGACAGCCCTGTTATAAGCCTTTTAATCAGCAGAGGGGGAATGAAAAGCCCACTCTCTCTCCTGGAACTGCTTCAGGATCGCACCTGGGTTACACACAGCATCCAACAAGAGCTTCCAGCTTAGCTGCTGCCTGCCGTGCTGAGCTGAGCTCCTGGCCCCAGCAGCCAGCATACGCCGGACCAGCTGGCTTTGATGGGATCGTCACTCGGGCAGGTTCCCCCGCCAGACCCAGCCAGGACCGTAGGATTCCTGCTGCCAAGCGCTGTGGTGCTGACTGTGCCAGCAGGGAGAGCCCAGTCAACAGAAAAACATCTTCCGAGCCCCAGGAGGTTTTTCACGCCTGAACTCTTTTCAATTTTTGCTGTTAAAAGCCCCAATAACTGCCCTTTCCGCGGCTGACGCAAGCTGTTCTGGCGTACAGCTGATCCATTACGGCCTCGCCGAGGGACTAAGGGTTAAGTGCGTGAAGCGTTTCGAGCTCTCCGGTAAAGGCACTCCAGAAGGGCAAAGCCTCCGTGGTGCTACGAGCTGATGCAGCACTGCACAGAGAGCCCCCGGAGCACGCAGTCGGTGTTTGCTCAGCACCACGCAGCCTCTGGGGTGAGAAAGCTGCTGCCTCAAGCCCTGCAAGATGAGCAGCCAAAACCCACTTGGGCCAGCAAAACTGGCGGCCTTCGAGAGAGCAACCTTGAGCTTGGGAACACAGCCTCCTACCTGCTTCTGTAAGCAAATCCCTCAAACGAGCGAGCTCAGGGAAAAGCGGATCCCCAGAGGCTCGGGACTGCCACTCAGCACCTTGCCTGCGTGCCCACCTTCTGCCAGCAGCTCCAGCGAGCCGGAGTTGCAGCCGTCGAACTTGAGCAGGTCCACGCCCCACGAGGCGAAGGTCTGGGCGTCCAGCTCGTAGTGCCCGTAGCTGCCGGGGAAGCCGGCGCACGTCTTGTTCCCGACATCGCTGTAGATCCCCAGCTTCAGCCCCCGCGCGTGCACCTGGGCTCGGGAGCAGACAGAGGCCAGGGGTTCGCTCACCGGCCCCGAGGCCGCCTCCCTCCCAGCCTCCCCGTCCCGCCGCGCTCCCCGCGCTCACTCACGTAGTCCGCCAGCCGCCGGATGCCGCCGGGGAAGCGCTGGGGGTCCGCCCGCAGCCTGCCGTGCTCGTCCCGCGTGGGGGCTGCCCAGCAGTCGTCGATGCACAGGTACTGGTAGCCCGCGTCCCGCCAGCCCTCCGTGGCCATCACATCGGCCATCTCGGTGAACAGCTGCTCGCTGCGGACGGGAGCACAGCGGGGCTTGGCACCCGGGACTGGGACACTGGGACACCAGGACCCCCGGTACCGGGACACCAGCACACCAGGACACCAGCATACTGGGACCCCTGCTACTGGGACACCTGCAGCCCCAGGACACTGGCGCACCTGGTACCGGGACACCAGAAATCCTGGTACCGGGACACACCAGGACACCGGGAATCCCGGTACTGGGACACACCAGGACACCGGCATCCCTGGTACTGGGACACCAGCACACTGGGGACACCGGGCACCCCAGTACCGGGACACCGGCACACCGGGACACCTGCAGCCCCGGGACACCGGCACACTAGCACACTGGCACCCCCGGTACCGGGACACCGGGCACACCGGTACCAGGACACTGGCGCACCGGGACACCGGCACCCCCAGTACCGGCTCACATCGGCACACCGGGACCCCCGGTACCGGGACATCAGAGCACCAGCACCCCCGGTATCGGGACACCGGGACACCAGCAGCCCCTGTACCGGGACACCAACACCCCGACACCCCCGGTACCGGGATACCGGCATACCGGGACACCGGCACACCCGGTACCCCCAACCCCCGTACCCCCGTGGCCGTACCTGACGCAGCGGCGGGGCTGCGCGCTGCAGTCGGTGCCGCAGAGGAAGCGCTCCCAGTGCAGCCAGCCCATGGGCGGCGTCCGCGCCACGCCGTTGTCCAGCGCCGCCGCCGCCGCCGCCAGCGCGGCCCCGAGCAGCAGCGCGGCCGCCGCCATGCCGGGCACCGGCGGGTCACGTGGCGCCGGGGGGGGTCACGTGGGACGAAGGGCGGCCATGCCCGGCCCGCCTCGCTAGGGGGCTCCGCTGCCCCGCCGTGCCTCGGGGGCGCGGAGCGGGGAATGGCCGCGGGGCGGCGCTGTGCCGGGCGCGGGGCGGGAGGGGAGCTGAGCGCTCGGGTCCTCGCCTTGTGTCAGGAACCTTCACAGGGTCAACACGGTCACACAAACACCATCCCAGAGCTGTAGGGGATGGAAGGGACCCCAGAGACCACCATGGCCAAGCCCTGCCACAGCGGTTCCCCACAGCAGCTTGCCCCCATAGCCATCCAGGGCAGGTTGCCCACGTAGCCGTCCACACAGGCCTCGAATATCTCCAGGAGACCCCACGGCCTCCCTGGGCAGCCTGTCCCAGCCCTCCACCACCCTCACCATGAAGGAGTTCTGACGCATGTTGGTACAGGACTTCCTGGGCTCCATTTTGTGGCCATCACCCCTTGTCCTGTGCCCACAGACTGCTGAGAAGAGCTTGGCCAAACCCCTCCACGTCCCACACAATTGCCCAGCTCCAGACCCGGTACCTAGACCATGTCCTGCAGACGTGGTCAGTCCGTCCCAAAAGCCGTCTGTCTGTCCCCGCCAGTCCCTGTGTCTGACACCAGTCCCCCTCCCGCAGGCCACACCAGGACATCATCGCCCTGTCGGTCCCTGGGTGCTTTTTCAGCAGACCCCCTTGGTCCTGTGTGACCTCTCCTTGCTGTCCTGAGACCGTCCCTGCAGCGAGGCGGGTGGCTGGGTGGGTGCTGTGGGTCTAGCAGGGGTCCCCAGCCCCTTTTTGGGGTGAGAATCAACAAAAGGGCAGAGCCGGGCACCGGATGGTGCTGCCAGGCCTCCTGCAGGGTGCTGGCACCGGGGGCTGGCGGGGAGCAGGGCAGGAGGTGCCAGCACCCATGGGCGCACAGGAGCAGGAGGAGGCAGGTCGCACGTGTCCGTGGCTGCCGGGCCGTAAGCATCCCGCTGGCAGGCAGTCAGGAAGCTGCCGGCGCCCATTGTGCTGATTTTACTATCTGGGAGTCACGTTAACCCGGTGTAACTCCATTAACTTCAATTTACACCGGCAATTAACTCAGCCACGGCTGCTGGTCCTGTGCCCACGGCTGCCTCCTGCGGCAGCCAGGACGTGTCCCGAGCGTGCAGCACCGTGCAGGAAAGGGAAAAGCGGCTCCAGCTGAGGTCTGAGGGCTTTGTGGGGGACAGAACCACCTGGGCTGGCTGCTGCCCGTGTTGCACTCCCAGCCTGGGCACTGCTGGGCACACCAGAGGCACAGGGACACACCAGAGCCATCAGCTGGAGAGCAGCCGTGCAGGTGTCCCAGTGGCTCTTGGCTCAAGCTGGGCTGCTGGAAGCACTGGGCAGGGGCTGAGGGCTGCTGCTGACCCCAAAAAGCTCCTGGGGTGCCCATGGGGCCGTGGGGTGGCAGTGCTCCCCTAAACATTCACCACCACGGTGCCAGAAGTGAGGGCCCTTCTGCTTGGCTGCAGTTTATCTTATGGTGTCATTTTTTTACTATTTCAGTTTTTTTTTTTTTTTTTTTTTTTTTCTGGGAAGCACCAGTTCTTGGAATCAGGGTGGTTTAGGGCCAACCCCGGCTTTTCTACCCAAACAGACCCCATGTGCCCAGACCTGCTGCTTGTAAAGGAGAGCAGCGAGGGCAGGCAGGGAGGAACGCGGGAGCATCGCAGGGTTTGATTTCTCCCAGCAAAAGAACAAACCAGGCTCCAAGCCCGCATGCCTGCACCTTGCCTTCTCCCCTCCCCACCGCAGAAACCCTCGCTGGGGGCCGTTGGGGCGATGGGGCTGCGAGGTACGGGGTGCCCAACAGAGCCGATCTGTGAGACTTGGCCGGGAGCACAGAGGGAGATTGATGCTTGCTTGCGAGCTCGGCCGTCAGCTGTGAGCTCTGCCTGCCCCCACGCCAGCTGGGGACGGCAGCGCTGGCCCAGGGTGGCACCGCGGGGCTGGCGTAAGCCCCTGGGACAGCTGGCAGTGATCTGAGGCTGGCGCCTGCCCAGGACACGCAGGGAGGCTGGGACACTCGATGTACTGGGGTGTCCGAGCTCCACCATGGAGCTGGAGACCCCCCTGATCCCATATCTGTCCCCACACACACACCTTGGGTCCTGTCCCCCAGGCAGGCCCCCATCAGACAGATCACCCGTGGGGTAACGAGGTCTGGGCATAATTGCAGGGCTGGTGCATCCTTGCCCCTGCATCCGCCCCGCAGCCGGGAGCTGGAGCCGGATCAGGCCACGGGGTCCTGGGCAGAGAGAAACCCCCAGCACACCGCTGAAAATCCCAGAAAGGTTTTATTTGCGTAGGAAGATCGAGGCTGTTTAAAAACCCACAGGTGCTGGAGGTTTGGTTGGCCACCAGGCGCCTGTGGGTGCTGCCCACGTGCCGGCATCACCTCCCGATGGGCTCCCCCCGAAAAACACGTCTCCGAAGGCTGTCTGAGATGGGGCAGCAGCAGCGAGGGGGCACCCAGCAGTGGCGATGGGCTGGAGCCATCCCAGCCATCCTGGTGGGCCCTGCCTCCCCCTGGGGCTGCTTCTCCTCCACTTGCCCATCTGTGAAATGGGTGCGCCTGGCTCTGAAGGGGGGGCTCACAAAGACGGTGCTGGGCAGCTCGGCGGCAGCATGTGGGGGCGTTGGGCTTTGCTCCAAGTGTTTGGGGAGGCAGGGGGCAATGCCTGCGGGGCGGCAGGAGGGAAGCTGGGGGCCCGCTCGTGGGGCTGTGGGGGGATGGATGCTGGGGGCTGCAGCAAACCACCCCACCGAGGACACGAGCCCCGCCTGGGCTTGCTGTGAGCAGGGAAAGGAGAGCATCAACACATTTCTCACTGCAGGACCTACAGAAACGTTGCCTACTGCTTTTATTTCCAGCTAAGCACGGAGGACATCCAGGTTCGGAGGGCTGGAAGCCTTGCTGAATTTTTAGGTCGAGGGTTCAGGCGCTCTCCGGTGGAGGAGCAGCCGGGTTGGACCTGCCTGGGGACACCACACCTGGGGGCTGGACTGGGGCTGGGGGAAGGAAACTGGGATCCGGGGTCAGCAAGGCTGGGGAGATTTCACCTCCTGCTGTCTGCTGCTGGCGCCGCGGTGACGTGCTGCCACCTCCTCCCGAGCAGCACGGCCGCGTCCTGCGGTGGCTGCGGAGCTGCCACCACCGCTCCGCTCCTCCAAGGGGGTCAGCCGAGCTGCCCCTCCACTTCCGACCCCAAACAAACCCCGCTCAGCAGAGGGGCTGTGTGCCCCATCCTGCCCGGGGTGCTGAGCAGCTCCTGCCCATGGGCTGTGTGCCATCCGTGTTCCTTCTCCATCCGTGGGACCAGGGCCCTGGCAGGACAGGTGGCAGTCAGGGATGGGGAAGGACATCACTGGGTACGGGAAAGCATCCCCGGGTACTGGAGCCCTCCCAGCAGCTCAGCATCCTGGGGAACCCAGGGAGGAAGCCACACACTGGGCAGGTTTCCCCTTCCCCAGCTGGCCACGGGGTCCTGGTCCCCTCCCTCAGCACCTGGAGGGACACAGGGGCTGCCGCGTGTCCTCGCTCCGAGACCCAGCCTGGGTGTGCTGCTCCGAGGTGTGGCAGACACACACGTGGCTCTGGCTGGGCTCGTGGTGTCCGGGCACACGGGGAGGGGTCTGGCCGAGAGCTGCTCCCTCTTTTTTCGGGCCTCAGGGCACCGGGTGGATGTCCTCCGAGCGCAGCACTTTGTAGACGACCCAGTAGAAGATATTGAAGACCAGGAAGGTGAAGGGGAAGACGGCTCGGGAGATGGTGTCGATTCGCTTGGCGCGGTCGACGTAGCGCCTGCGGAGGGTCTCTCCTTCCCGCAGCAGCGCGCTGGCCGGGGGGGGGCTGTAGATGCCAGGACCCTCCCCGGGACCCTCCTTTGCCTGCAGGCAGTGGCCCAGCCCGTAGCCTCGCAAGTAGAAGCGGCTCTCACGGACGAGCTCTTCCTCCTGGCGGGGGAAAGCGCTGTCAGCCGGGTGCCAAACAGGGAGTGGGTGTGAGCAGGGGATGGATGCCCCGTGTGTGCCAGCCCCGTGTGTGTGCCAGCCCCGCTGCATGCCCGTGTGGGTGCCTCACGTGTGCAGGCAGAAGCACGGGGCTGGCAGGGGTAGCCAGGGCTGTGGGGGATCACGGGGCTGGGATCAGGTGCACGGGGGTACACGGTGGCCTCATGCCACGAGCTCTGAAGGGCCCCGGGTGCACCCAGGGGCAGCCCTGGCCCTGGCAGCCCAGCACGGGGACCCCCAGTGCCCACCTGGGTGCACCAGTTCTCCCCGACAGCCACGCTTCGTTAGCGAGCTGCTTCATTAGCAAGCTATGCCAGCCTGCATTCACCCTTTGTGGGGTTTTGCGTGTCTCCACAGAGCCCCATCCTCGCTCCGTGCCCACACAACGTGGGTGCAGGGTCCCAGTGCCACCTCCGACCGGCGCTGCCCTCCGAAGGGCCCGTGCGAAGGGCAGCGCGCAGCGTGGGCACCCGGCCGGCCAGGGGGCTCTCATGCGGAGAGCCGGCGGCCGCGGATCTTTATTTAACTCGGCAATCTGCCGGCTAAGCAACATTTCCCGGTGGGAAGAGCAGCAGAGGCTTAAATCGCTGAGACGAGTCCTCGTGCGCAGCCGAGGTGTGCTCCCCTGCCGCAGTGGGACGGAGCCGCCTGCCCCGCGGCCCCTGGGGAGCCGCAGCCGTTCCCCAGCCCCGGCGGGAGCAGCCCGGGGGCTTTACCGGGAGGCTCAGAGAGGGCTGGGGCAGCCCCGCAGCTGCACGGGCTGGATGTCCTTGTCCCTCAGCATCCCGCCGCACGCCCGGGAGCCTGCCCTGTGCCGCTGCCCCTGCCTTGTCTCCTCCCCGCGACTCCGGCTGCCAAGTGCCCATGTGGCTCACAGTGGTGTCACTGCAGGGAGAAAACGCCCCGAATCTGCCTGTGCTGGGTGAAGTGGGCAGGGAGAGCCCTCATCCTGCTCCGGGTGCTGGCAGGGAGCCGAGGAGCAGCCTGGCTCTCCATCACCCCAGCCTGGTTCACGCCACTGCAAGGGGGCTGCGTCGGCCTCGTTTTACAGAAGGGGAAACCGAGGCACGGAGCTGGGTGTCCCCAAGGAGCCGGCAAAATCTGCCACATCCCCTCCCTCTCAGATCTGCTTTCAGCCCAGGGACTGCTCTCATCCTAAGGCTGTGTGCCCTGCTCCTTCTTCTGGCCGGCAGAGCTCTCCGGGGGGCTCCTCGGGGGCAGTGGGGGGCCGTGGGGGTGCGCTGCGCTGCCCGGGGGGGCTGCCCGAGGGTTGTGCTTTACCCTGGAGCTGGAGAGCTGCGAGAGCGTCGCGTAGGTGTGCTCGCCGCTGTGCTGGCTGCTCAGCTGCTGCAGGGACTCGAGGCTGGCCGTCCCGCTGCTCAGGCCCTTTTGGTGCGCACCAAACAGAAACAGGACAGCGGGTGACCCATGGCTCTGCCCCGGCCGCCTGCCTTCCCTGAGCATCGCACGGGGCGGGCGCCTGAACTGACGGGTGGATGAGGCAGGCTCTGCGTCCCCGTACAGCCCGGCCCCGGGTGCCCTGTCCCTGGGCAGCACGGCCCGGTGCCACCACGTCCTGTTGCTGTTTCCCTGCCCTGACGCAGCGGCGAGCTTCTGCTGCCACCTTGGCAGCGCCTGCCCCGGGGGAGCTCGGCGTGCCTCAGCCCCACGCGTCCCCACGGGGCACGGAAACGCTCGGGGGTCTCCGGGCAGGCCGAGGGGCTCCATGCCCACGGGTCCCCGAGGTGCCGGAGGGGACAGCCCTGAGGACGGGGAGGTGGTGGCAGCGGCGGGGGGGCACTCACCATCCTCTGCCGCCGCTGGCGCCGCCGCAGGCGCATGAACTCCTTGTGCTGCCGGGACACGAAGTTGACGGCGGCGTACTCCAGCAAGGCGGCGAAGACGAAGAGCAGGCAGACGGCCATCCAGATGTCGATGGCCTTCACGTAGGAGACCTGCGAGGGGACGGGGGGTCAGGAGACGGGGGTGTCCCACGGCCCGGCCGCTGCTCCTGCCTCCACCGTGTCCCTCCCCACGCTCCTCGCAGTCACACCATTCCCAGCTTGGAGAAGTCCCCTGCAGCTGCTCGCCCAGGAACCCAGGGGAACGTGGCTGGGGGTTTCGGCTGAGCCTTTTCCCTTCTGAAACTGCTAATTGCCCTGAAGCCAGGAGGGACGTGCTGCCAGCCTCCGCTGACTCGTCCTTATTCCTGCCGCCCTGGGATGCTGCGGATGAGGCGAGCCAAGTTTTGTTGCTCGCAATCAGATTTTTTCCCGGTGTTTCAATCAGCGCTGGGGTGCAGATGCTGCCTGCAGGGGTCTTAAAAACCCTGAAGGTTTCTGCTGGCAGCACTGCTCGCAGAACCACACATGCCAGAGCTCATCCATCCACGCGGCGTTGCGTCCCCCCCACCGGCACGCAGCTGGCGAGGCTCCGGGGACCCCTCCCCAGGGCAAAGTTGTCCCCACCCTGGGGCTCCGAGGCCACCAGCGTGTCCCCAGCGCTCACCTTGGGCAGCGAGGCGCGGGAGCCGGCGCTCTGCGTGGTCATGGTGAGCACGGTGGTGATGCCCAGGCCCACCCGCGCCGGCGCCGCGTCCATGTTGATCCAGAAGGAGACCCAGGAGAGGATGACGATGAGCAGGCTGGGGATGTACATCTGGATCAGGTAGTAGCCCATCTGCCTCTCCAGGTGGAACTTCACCTCGATGCAGGTGAACTTGCCTGCGGGGAAAGACGGCCCCGATGGGCGAGGGGGGCCCCGTGCCGTGCCGGGGGGGTGGCAGAGGGTCCGCGGGGTGCTGACCTGTGTTGTAGTACTTGGTGCAGTAGCCCAGGTCCTTCTCGTCCCTGAGGATGAACTGCGGCAGCGTCAAGCCCTCCGCCACCTGCACGGCCTCCTGCTCCTCCAGCCACTCGAAGATCAGGTCGTTCATGGTGTAGCCGACTGGGGAGGCGACAGAGGGAGCCGTGGGGCATGGGGGACATGCAGCCGTTCACCCGCACCCCAAATTACCCCTCCTCCACCCTCACCGCCCCCAGAAGTAGGGAGATGCGGGATGGGATGGGGTGGGATGGGATGGGATGGGATGGGATGGGATGGGATGGGATGGCATGGCATGGGATGGCATGGGATGGAGGGGGTGAAACAGGCCTTGAACCCCTCCAGGTACTCACAGCTCTCCAGCTGCATCGTGCACGTCTGGATGTCCATGGGGAAGTTCTTGAGGTCCATGGGGCAGGACAGGATCAGCGTCAGCCTGGAGGAGGCAGACAAAAGGAGGGGATCGCTGAACGCTGCCTAACGGGGGGCAAGAGGAAAGCTTCTCCTCCCTCCCTCGAGCCCTGCGCCGGAGGAGAGGGGCTGAGCCCACGGCACCTGATGCTGTAGAGCACGTTGCCGTTCTTGAAGATGCGCAGCAGCTTGTTGTCGGTGGTGACCTCGTGGAAATTGGCCCCTTTCTCGTTGGCGAAGAACAGGTCCGGCTTCCAGATGGAGTCGAGCATGGAGGGGTCGAGGTCGAGGGAGTCGTCGGGGTACTCGCGGTAGGCCAGGCGGGGGTCGTTCCACTGCTGCCGCAGGAAGACGTTCACCCGGTAGTCCTGGGGCAGAGGCACGGCGTCAGCAGGGCACGAGGAGGAGGAGGAGGAAGGTGGGGAGGAGGAGGAGCAGCGAGGCGCTGCCTGCAGCCCTCCCCACGGCCCTGTGGGCGCCGGGAGAGCACCCCCAGGAGAGGAGCCCCTGGCGAAGCCCTCACCATGGTCGTCTCAGTGACGGAGCCGAAGCTGTTGATGAAGATGTTGCACGTCACGTTGACGGGCGGACCTGGAAAACAAGCAGGCAGGGAGCAACCCCTCGCTGCTGGCCGGGAGAGACCAGCGCCACGGGGACGCGGGCAGGGACCCCGCACCCTTGGGGACCCCCAGAGCCTGCCAGGGAGAGCCCCCGAGGTCTGTGCCCGTCCCCCGGGGCTGGGCAGCTGTGAGCGGGTGGCTGTCAGGTCTGGAAGCCTCACGCCCTCCTCTTACCTTTGAAGTTGGGTCGAATCCGGGCATCGTACCCCGACGTGCGTCCCATAAGCTTGTCCAGGAAATCAGAGGGCGACATGGGCTGGGGCGAGCTGCGGGAGGCAGATTTGATCTCCTCCCTCCCTGAGACCAGCCTGCGGGGCGGAGGAGGCCGGTCAGACGTTTCTCACCCACGTCCGAGGGTGCCCCAGCGAGGCAGGACCCCCAGGAAGGCTGTTTGGGGCCGGGTGCTCATGGTGGGGATGGGGCACAGCGGCGATGGCCCCGTGCCTTGGGCTCTGGGCGCTGGTAGGCACTGGGAAGAGCCTCCTGGCTCCCTTAGGATCGAGCACCAGCAGAGCTCGGGCCAGCCCAGCCCACGAGGAGCTGACAGGAGCTCTCCCACGCATCTCCCCGGGATGATGGAGGCTTATTGAAACTGACCTCGGGGGGGGGGGGGGGATATTTTCGCGAACGCCTCTTAGCCTGCCAGCTTCCCTCCTTCCACCAGTCCATAGCGATCATTTCAAGGAACAATGCGAGAGACAAGGCGCTCACCACATGGCCGGGCATGCGGCTGTGGCGGAGAGGAATTAGCTGGAGACCTCCGGACACAAAGGGAGCTTTCAGAGCACTGCTGGTGCGTCCTGCTCCTGCTCGGGGCTGCGGCCCCGTTATCAGGAGCACGGCACGATGCAGGGACTGGGAACCTCTGGGACTGAGGGCAGGGCAAACCCGCACCGTGTTTCTTAACTGGGGACGGGCGGTGGAGTCTGGGCTTGGACCAGAGCGAAAGGCTGGGGGAAACTGAGCCTGCACCAGCCGCGAGGAGGTGCGTCGCTCAGAGCAGGGAGAGGAGGAGGAGGGCTGCAGGAAGGCAGGTAGCAAGGAGTTAAGCCCCATGGCCGTGCTCCGTGTCCTCTGCTGGGGAGGAAGACGAGGGCTCTCCCTGGAGCGTGCGGGAGGAAGGCTCCCAGCTACCTCCCAGGAGCCTCAGCCCCTCGGAGCAGCCCGGGCCACGCTCGCACCTGGGGGCTGCACAAACGCGAAGCCTCCCCGGGGCTTGGCCGTGCACGTCCCTGGGCACCGCGCTGGGCTTTTGGGGCGCTGCCTCCCCCGGGGATGCTGCTGCTGACCCGGCAGGGCACTGCCAGGCCCTCAGCTCAGCACCTCGGTGCTGGCGGGGCCGGAGGGGGCTCAGGGCTGCCCAGGAACGTCCTGATCCCAGTAATTTCTGGTGACATGTGGATACAATCCCCCCTCCCGCCACAAACACTGCAGTCCCCCCGTGCTGCTCTGGCTGTACCAGGACGAGGACCGAGTGCTGGGACGGGGAATGGGCTCACCCCGGGGGCACCGCAGCCCCTCCAGCCCTCTCCCTGCTCCCCGGGGACACGGGTCCCCTGCCAGCCCCCTCCCATCCCACCTCGCCCCAGTGGCACCCAGGCTGGCACGGAGGGGACGAAGGGGACAGCTTTGGGTGCTGCACCCGTGGGCACCCACTGGCCTGGGCCACCTGGGGGCTGAGGCAGGGTCCACCCCGAGCCTCCCCCCAAATGAAAAACCCCAAACTGACGCACCAGGGCTGTGCCCGGCTGCGGGGGGACGGGGGCTCGGCGGGAAGGGTTGGGTGGCGGGGGTGTCCCCAGGGGGGTCCCGGAGGTGACACCGGGCGGGGGGACGTGGGTGCGGGTCCCGGAGGGGGGGGTCCCGGCGGAGCACCGGGGGGACACCGCGGGGGGGCCGCGCGGGGCTCACCTGAGCGGGCCGCGCCGGGGCAGGAGGCAGCCGTGGAGGAGGAGGAGGAGGAGGAAGGTGAGGGCGCCGGCCCGGAGCGCTCCCATCCCGCAGCCCGCAGCCCCGCCGCCCCGGGCTCACGGGCATGACCCGGCCGGCGGCGGCGGCGGCTCCCCCGCTCCCGATCCCGCAGCACCGGGACCGCCGCCGCCGCCTGCTCCCCCCGGCCGGCCCCGCTCCTCATAGTCCGGGGCGAGCCGGGTGGGCGCCGGCCGCCTGCGGCCACCGGGAGCCGGGCGGAGCTTCCCCGGTGCGGCGGGGAGGAGCCGCCCGCCCCCGGCCCCCCCAGCCCGGCCCCGCCGCCTCTTGGGGGGCTCCGAGCCCGAAGCCCACCCCCGTGGCCCCTCTCCCGCCGGCCCGCACCGCGGGGAAGCGCCGCCGTGCACCGGCACCGGGAGCCGACGGGGCGGGCACGGAGGGGGAGACCCCCCCTGGGGACCCCCGGGGCTGGGGGTCGGGAGCCGGGGGTCGTGGCAGGGTGCCCCGGGGAGTAGCAGCGGGATGGGAGCTGAGCATAGGGGGTGCCTGTGTTGGGGTCCGATCCGGCTCTGGGCTGCCCCACAGGGGCAGGGACCCCGGAGGGGCTCAGCACCCTTCAGCGGGTGCCCGGCGCTTGCTTTTGCCGGGGGCCTGGCAGATGGGCCCCCCGTCCCTTGGTGAGCTTTGGGAGGCGATGTGGGCAGTGGGGTGTGCGTGGCGGGGGCTGCGGTGGCTGCCGGCTGAGGGAAACTGAGGCAGGGGTTGGGGAGCTGCTGGCATCCCCCCGGGCTCGCTGGGGCTGCTCGGCCGCCTCTGTCCCAGCCCCTGGGGCACCCGGCCCAGCCGCAGAGCCCTGGGCCCTGGCAGCCTGTGATTAACTTGCAGGGAAGCAAATAGGTTTTCAAAAGGGAAAAGCGCAGAATAAATGATTCCCGGCGGACACGCCGTTCAGGTTTCCCTTCGCCCTACCGTGCCTGGCTCATCTCATTTATTCCTATTAATTACACTGTGGTAATGGCCAGGAGCTGCCGTACGAAGCCCTCGCTGTGGGGACCCGTGCAGGACAGCCACCGATGTCCCCGAGGAGAGGTGCGGGGTACCCCCAGGGTGAGAGGGGGTCCTGCATTTCGGCAGCACGTTGCTGGGCTCTGCGTTGGCTCCTCAGAAAGCTGGCGCAGGCTTCCGAGAGCTCCCCGCTGAGCGCCGTGGCGAGGAAACGTGACCGAGGCTCAGCAGGCTCTGGGGGGATTCTCCAGCGAAGGGGCGAGGGCAGGGGGCTGCAGCCCACGGCGGGGGCACGTAGCTGCGAGGCGGCACACGGCAGCCTCCCGCCTGCTCGGCAGCAGCCCGGGAGCTGGCAGCAGTCTGCTCCGATTACCGTTGCCATTACCGTTTGCGGGGCCGCGGTGCTGGGAGGCGCAATCAGGATCCGGAGCCCGGGGCGCTGAGCAAGCGCACGCTGCACGACAGCTCCTCTTCCACAGGCTGCCCCAGCTAACCCGAGCTGACACCGGCTGCAGGAGGGGGGCCAGCCTACCCTCTCACCCCACGGGGAAACTGAGGCACCCACGCATCATATCCGCGTCCCTTATTCCCCAAAGCAGAGCACGAGGCGGTTTTCCTGCCAGCAGCGAAGGCGCTGGGCACAGCCAGCCCCGGAGGCAGGGTGCTGGGACCTCGCCAGCCTGGTGCAGAGCCGGGGCTGGCAGCACGGTGCTCCCCAGGGATGCCCCGTCCCTGCCCCGTCCCAGCGTCCCCATCACGCTGCGGCAGCTGCCGGGGACGGTGTCAGGCACTGCTGATGGCAGAGACGCAGGCAGCAGAGGTTGGGGCTGCTAAGGCAGGGAGGAAAACATGCTTTTTTTTTCTTTTTTTTTAATTTATTTTTGATTTCTTCTCCTCCCCTGTCTCTGAGCCCACGTCAAGCTGTTCCCCTGGGGCCCGACTCCTGCCCGCAGCAAATGTGCCTGGGCCCAGAGCCTCCAGGGGGGCTCTGCCAACGCACGCCGCCTGCAGCCTGACCCCTCGCTGCTGCCCGGCCCCTGGATTGCCACGTCTCTGTATTTAATCCTGCCTGATAAATGTTGTGCTGACTTCCCAGCCAACACAATTTCAAGTGGCTGAGTGATTCAACTCTTTGAAAACAATTTTTAAAAATTATTTTTTCATGGAAAAGGTTGACGGGCGCTTCAGCTCCATGTCGGGATGAACAACTGCCTCTGAGATCAATTTTGTGCCCCGAGTGTCATGGGGAGGAGGGAGGCAGGCAGGTGAAGGAGCTGATTTGCTCTGGGAACACAGCCCCAGAAAACCCTCGGGGTCCATGAAAGGTGAGGGGCAGGAGCTTCGGGGGGACAAAGATCTATGGTGGGCTTGATGCAACCAGCTGCAGCTCTGCTGCCTGAGGGGCTCCAGGAGGGAGGATTCTCCCCAAAGCCCCCTCTCAGCCACTGCAGGAGCACGTGGACACCTTGGGGAGGTGTGTGAGGAACACACACCCCGGTGCCTGGAGCCAGCTCCGGACTTGTCCCTCCCTGCTGCCTTAGGACTGGAAATTTACTGCAGAAGCGAAGATGTCCCCAGGCTGGACACGGCAGCTGCCCACTGCGCAGCCATTTGGAGGCATCTAATCGGGTGTGAGATCACTGCTGCAGAAAATACCTTCCCGAGCGTGCCTGCGCGGGGCTGCCAGCCCACTGCTTGCCCCAGCGGCCGGCGTGTGCCCAGCTGGGGGTTCTGCCTTCGTCCAGCTTCCCGGAGCCGCACCGCTCCCCACGTGTCCCGCAGGGGCTGCACCATGGGCTGGGAGCGCTTTCCTGGCTGAGGCACGGGGCCAGGCTGCTAAACACGGAGCTCTGGGGCTGTTTACACAGCTCAAAAAAGTCAAAATTTGGCCATTTGTGCCACGTCCCTGTTTTTCTAGGGGAAGGTGCCATGTGGTAGTTCAAAACGAGCCCTGCTTTCAGGAATTTAAGCCAAACATCCTGACTTTGAAGCAGCCAGAAGAGACACTTGCAGCGGGACGCATGCCTGGAGCCAAAGCCTTTTGGTTTTGGGGGAAAGTCTGACACAATTCACTCTCACCCGGGCACGGGGGCACAGGGTCTGCTCGGGAGGCAAGGGGCAGGGGCTGACGGGCAGCCCGGCGCTGCCACCGGGACGCTGCGCCTCGGCCAGCCGGGCAGGGCGGCCACAGAGGAGATTGCAAGGTGAGCCGGGACGTCGGTCCCAACTCCAGCTAACGTCGCTCTCCAGCTCCGTGGCGCTTGTCCAAGCTAAAAATACCCCTGCTGCTGGTACGGCGCGGGGCGCGCGCTGCATGCGGCGGCTGCAGAGGGATGCTCCGCGCCGCCCGACCCGCCAAGGGCATGGGGCTGGGCTCACCGAGCAGCTCCTGCTCCGCGGGGACCTGGCACATCACCGGGCTGTGCTGCCAAGACGTCCCGCTGAGCATGGGGATGGGGGATTTTGGATGGACAGCGCCAGGAGACTGCTTGGGGCAATGGGGAGAATGGCTGGGTCTCCGTCCGACTGCCATCTTCCACCTCCGCCAGGCTGGGGACCGTGCGGATGGAGCAGCTGAGGAGGGAGGTGCAAACATGGAAGGCTGGATCAACATCACCAGATGATCCCGTCACCTTGGCAGGCTGGGCACGCTGAAAGGGGAGATTTAATTTAGATAAGTGTCAAATGAGGCTCCGGGGGCCAAGAGCAAAGCCTGGCACGAGTGCCAAAACCCTCAGCAGGCTCCTCACCGCCCCAGGGTGACCTGGCCCTTGCCCATTTTTGTGTCTCTTCTCCTCGCCCATGGGTCACCCTGTTGCTGCCTGCCTTGTCCCCGAACTGCTGGGGAAGTTACGGGGAGGTTGCTTTGGCTGGGACATGCCCGTGGCCTCCCAGCAAGGATGCTCCCATCCCTGCCCCCAGCCATGGCCCCGCTGCTCCCACCACCGCAGCATTTCCAGCCACGTAGGAGAAATTCTGCCGGATTTTCACACCACCAGACTCCCCAGACTCTGCTCGTGCCTCCCCCGTCCCCAGTCCCCCGGGGCTTCTGAGCCTGCGAAGGAGCAGCTGTGTAAAACCGATGCCTTGCCCAGCGCCGGGTGCTGTGCTGTTGTACAGGGCTGCACCGTGGTCCCCGATCACCTCCCCGTTTTGGGGTGCCCATCCCCGTGCATCCCAGCGCGGTTGCCATGGCGATGAGCATCCCACGAGCTCCGGTTCTTTCCTCGCCTCCGCATGGCTCCTGCCCTCGGCCCCAGCGGTCCCCGAGCACGAGAGCAGCAGGAGCTCAGCGGGAGCAGAGCGTGCGCGGCGTTAACCATGGGCTGCCCGGCTCGGCCGGGTTATTTTTCTTTGCCAGAGCCCCCCCGGAGGGACGGGTTTGGAAGGCGAAGCGTTACACATCTGCGGCATCAGGCGGGGAGCGAAGGAAGGAGAACTCAGCCCCGCGCCCCCCCTGCTGCTCCCCTGCCTGGCACGGCTGCCGCCGAGGAGATGAAGGATTTGTTTAATTAGACGGCAAAGCCTCCTGCTGCTGCACAGAGGCAAACAGCAGCAGCTCGGGCAGCGGCTGCGTCCCAGGGGATCGTGGCTGTGGGGCTGCCACGGCGGCACTGGTGTCCTGCGGAGCCGAGAGGTGTCCCGGCGTGGGCTGGGGGGGGACGGCGTGCTGGTGCTGCTGGGGAGCAGGGGATGGGGCACGGGGAGCGTGGGGACCCCCGCTTTGTGTCCCTGGCCTGCCCTCTGCTTCTCCTTGCTCTGCTGGCCTCCTGGCAAAGGCAGCTCTTCTCTGTGCCCACGTCTTGTCACCTTGCTGTCCCCAGGGAGCGAAGGGGATGGTCCCGGTGCGGCTGCTGGCACAGAGGGGTGCCCAGTGCCCGGCCCTGGTGCTGCTTTTGGGGTCCCTGCATGGGGACGCGGTGCCCAGAACTGCTGGCAGGGCGAGATGGGGCTGCCTCTGTTCCGCCCAGGCTCTGTCAGCTTTGTGGAGGCAGAACCGTGTCTGTCTTTGGCTCCCCGGGTTTGCTGAAAGGTGAATGAGCACTGCTAAGAAAGACGGCCCTGAGGAGGGCAGAGCGGGAGAGTAATGAGCAGCCTGGGGAGCGACAGCGCCGGGCGGCTGTTTGCCCTCCTTCGTGAAGCAGAATCAAGGAGAAAGTCAGGAGATGTGAAAGGCAAATCTGCTGGAAAGCCGGCCGGGGAACAAGCACCAGCTCCTCACCAAACCACCACGGACCTGGGAACGCCGCAGCAGGCAGGAACACCCGCATCTGGCCCCGAGTGGGGAGTCAAAAACTGAGTGGGAAAGGAGGGAGCAGAGTGGGCAGGATAGGGTGCGGGGTCCTGCTGCTGCTGATCCCGCAGCCCGGGGCTGGGACCTTGCCCCAGGCCCAAGCCTTGTGCCCATCGCTCTGTCCTGGCGAGGATTCTGCCCAGCTCCTCTCCGGCACTGCCCTTCCTCCGGCATCCCATGACACCGTCCTGTCCATCCGTCCTTCAGCTCGCCTCCCCTGTCCTCCGATGGGTTCAGCCAGCTTTTTTTTTGCTTTTTTTTTTTTAAATTTAATTTTTATTAGCACACTTCGCAGCCTAGCAGCAACCCAGGAATACAAATAGCACAGCGGGCGCAGCCAGGCTGGGAGAGCGGGACAAATCCTTGGCACCGCCGGGAAGAGGCAGCTGGACGGATGGATGCCGCTCCTCGCTGCTTGGACGGGGGATTTGGCACGGCAGGAAAACCCCTGGGCATCCCCGGCTGCTTCGGGCAGCTCCAGGTCCTGTTTCGGGCTGCCTGGCCCGGGGGGTTCCCACCCTGCAATGGGTGAAGCGAGGCAGGTGAGGACGGGTGGCTGAAAGCAGCAGCGGAGAGCGAGAAATTCAGCCTGGCCGGGGAAGCGGCTGCCTAAAAATAGCAGCCAGGCTCTCCGATGTGACAGCACGCACCGGTGTTTCTCCCGCTGCCCGATGTATAATGGATAAGGCACACGCGCTGTCGCTGGCTCCTTTCGGGCGTATCGAGGCTGTGAACGTCGGAGATGTGGGACCCGCATCCCCTGACCAGGCTGCTCGGGGGGGAGCCTCCTCCCAGGGGCTGCGTTCACGGACCCAGGCAGCTAAACCTCTGCTGACCCCCTGGGAGATGATTTAAGACATCTGGCTACCAAAGCAGGGCCAGAACAAATGGCAGCGCAATCCAGGTGGATTTGTAAGCGGGTTTATTTTTACCAGCCTGGTGTGGCCGTCTCCAGGCTGCCAAACAGGGCAGCGTGCCCCTCCGCTGCCTACCCAGCAGCGTTTTCTCAGGCAGGGAGGGAGCCAGGGAGGAGACCTGGGGCAGCAGCCGCAGCCCTCGGGGCCTCATCCAGGGAGGTGCTGGGCCGCAGGGCTGCGCCGAGGCTGCACAAGGAGAAGGTCTCATGGGCTTTAGGTGGAGCACAAAGGGATGGATGACATGACGCCAGCCGTGGGGGTTTTGCTGGGCGAGCAGCGCTGGAGCACGGGCAGGCTGCACGGCCCCGGGGTGGGGGCACATGGGGAAGAGCTTGTTAATGAGCTGCTCCCAATTACCCAGGGTTTTGAGGCACTTTATGCAGAAACCACAGCCCCCTTCACTGCTCGCATCCTCCCTGACAGCATGAAGCTGCTGCTTCCCCCCCGGGGTGCTCACAAACCACGAGAGTTTGAATTCCTACAGACGGAAAAAGAAGGGTTTTTATTTTTCCTCCCCACCGTTGTTTTTCCCCTTGGTGCCTGCCTGCAGGCAACGCAATCCCTAGCAGGGAGGTGAGCTTCTGCGTAAGGAGATGATTTTTAGAAGCGTTTTCTTCCTGCCAACAACCTGAGAGAACCACGGCCGTCCCCGTGCCCCCCGGCATGGTGCCACCACGTCCCCCGTCCCTCGCCACGGTCCCGCTGACACCGGGGGTGAGAGGCCGGCTCCCGTTGCGGTACCCTGGGGACTTGCCCGAGGATGCTGCCCACAGCGGTGGCAGAGCAGCCTCCTGCAGCGCAGGGACCCCCCCACCAGTGTCCCCATCCCTGGGGACGGCCAGGCCCTGCCACCTCGCCGCCTGGCACGGCGCGGGGCATTGAGGGACACAGCGGGGCTTTGTCCGCCCCGAGCCCGCCGGGCAAGGACCTGTTGCCCTCTGCAGGCTTCCCCGGCCCTGTGCTGGCTCCAAAGCCGCAGCACCCAGGGGAACGGGGGTCCCCAGGGAGATGGGGGCACCCAGGGGGGCTGGGGACACCGGGGGGAGCTGGGGACCCCCAGGGGAGCTGGGGACACCGGGGGGAGCTGGCCCCATCTGGATCCCTGGATCCACCCGCATCACTTGGGGACCCCTCTGCAGGACCCCACTTGGGGACCATGCCTGCTGGAGCCCTGTCCCCTGTCCCACACAGGGGACGTTGTCCCTGCCAGCACGATTCCCATCAAAATAGAGCAAACGCCCGGAGATCCCAAGGCTGGAAGCAGGTGCCTGGGCTGGGGGGCCGGGAGGAGGCAGAGGGACATCGCCCCATCCATGCAGCCCCCCTCATTGCTGCGGGGCACAGCCAGAGCAAACACAGCCCAGGGGGGCCTGGGGGTCCCCAGAGCCACCGCAGAGGGGCCACCCGTGACCTCCCCACATCCCCAAGCCGCTCTTTCCCTATTGCAAAGCCTTCCCCCCCCCGCCAGCCCCGCGTGTCGCTGCTGTGCCCACGCGGCACCGAGGGGCTGGCAGCCAAGGGGTGCTGCTGGGGGGGCCGGGGCGGGGAGGGACGGGGGCTTGTCCCTTTAAGGGGGGTGGCTGTCACGCAGAGAGCCCTTTTCTTTGCTGGAGAGCGGGGCAGGCACCCAGAGGGGACAATACAGGGCGAGGGACTGCCAGGAGAGGCGAGGGCTCGTCCCAGACAGAGCCGAGGCAGCTGAGCGCACGGGGAGCGGACCGAGTCCGGCGCCATGGGTGAGTATGGGGGACGGGGGGCTGCACACCGGGACAGCTGCCACACGGCGCTGGTGGCACGGTCCTGGAGCAGAAAGGGACCACCCAACCTTCACCAGCAGGCCCCGGGCACTCAGGTCCCCGCGGGTGGCAGCCTGCAGGGAGGAAGCCTCCGGGTGGCGGGGACGGCGTTTTGCTTTCCCAGGTCGATTTCTGGCCCCGTTCTGCCTCCTGGGACACGTCCCGCCACCCCTGCAGCCCCAGGCTGGAGAGCTGCGAGCTCCCACCGGGCTGAGCCCTGCCACAGCTCGTGTTCCTGCAGCCTCGGGGTGCCGGGGACGCTCCCCACGCCTTGGTTCCTCCATCGACACAAGAGCCAATAATTACGGCACATCCCCGTGGGCACTGTGCGGCCCCGCAGCAGCTGAGCCAAGGTCCGAGGCCCGGGATTGTGCCGCACAAGGGCTCTTTCTGTCCTCCCTTCCCCTCCCTGCGCCTTCCCATCGCAGCAGCAGCTTCCCGAAGCCCGCGGGGCCGGGGCTGTGGCGGGGGGAGCCCTGCCAGGCCCTGCCGCATCCATGGGGCCGCTCGCCAGCCCCAGGCACCTGCCTCGATGTTCCCTGGCTGGCATTTAGGCTGGAAAAAAAAAGGAAAAAGGGGAAAAGAAAAAAAGAGTTGGTTTGTGCCAGCACCCCGCTGCGCTGCGCACAGCCTTCCCCACGGATCCGATTAAATTCAGGGAGCATCACCGTGGGACGAGCCGGGGGTGACAGAGGGACCCCCCCTTGGTCCTGCCGTGCCCACGCCTGCCCCGTCCAAGGCAAACAGGCGGGGGGGTCCCCGCGCCCCCACAGCGCCGCCTTTGTTCCCTGTTTGCTCTCGGCCCGGGGTGGGCGCAGGGGGGGCCGTGCCGGGACAATTCCCCATTGTCCTCGGTGCCACCGCGCGACCTTGCTCTGCGGGGAGGGGAGGGCGTCGCTGGCCGGGCCCCCAAGGCTGCCTTGTCCTCGAGGGTAGGGAGAGGTGCTGCGGGGTCTGGGGGGGGAGCGTGGGTTTGGGAACGCTTCCAGCGGTGCTGGGCAGGGACCCGAGCGCCTTTTTAGCATTCAAGGCACAACCAGGGTGTGTGGGGGGTACAAACCTGCCCGCTCTCTGCACCCCCAAACCTAACCCCGGCGATCAGTCCTGCGTGCCACGGCCCCGCTGCTGAGACCCAAGCGCTGGGGCTGCCCGAGCCGCACGCCAGCCCTTGTCCCCGCTCCCCCTGCCCACACGCAGGTGCCCTCCTGCCAACAAGGCATCCCGGAGGGCTCACAGCCGTTACACAAGCGCTGACGTGCGGGAACCAGCACGGCTCCTCGCCGTAAACACTCCTGCCCATGTAGCGGGGCTGCAGCCTGAGCTCGGGGTGTCTCAGCGGAGGCACGCCGCTCCCCTCCGTCTGTGATGGCAAAAGCAAAGCCCCGGTATTTCGGGATGTTGCTGCCCACGGCCGGGCTCTGCGGGCAGCAGGGAGCCCATTAGCAGCTTGTTCACCGCTCCTGCTGGCATCACGCTGCATCGCCTCGTATCGCCGGGCTGTCTCGCCTCGGCTCCCCCTGCACCTCGCTGCCTGCTGCCCCGTGTCCTCAGTGCCCTGTGCCACCCTCACACCTCGTCCCCGGGCAAGCTGGGGGTGCGATCCTTCCCGGGTACCTGCAGAGCTCCCCAGACAGCTGCTGGTTTTCCCTCTCCAGCACCACAATGAATCATTTCTGCATTTTCCCTTTATCATCCCCAAACCTGCTGTCCTCCTCCTGCCTGCTCCCGAGCTGGGGCCCCGCGGGCGCTGAGCTGTGCCCGCTGAGCGCCTCTCCTCCCGGCAGGTCTGTTGGAGTGCTGCGCGAGATGCCTCATCGGGGCACCCTTCGCCTCGCTGGTGGCCACCGGCCTGTGCTTCTTCGGGGTAGCGCTGTTTTGTGGCTGCGGGCACGAAGCCCTGACGGGCACCGAGCAGCTCATCGAGACCTACTTCTCCAAAAACTACCAGGACTATGAGTATCTCATCGATGTGTAAGTACCCTGCCTGAACCGCGGGGCTCCTCGCGTCTCCGTCGTGCTCCGTGCCATGTGGAGGTGGCCGGGGCTCCGCCGCCACCCGGTCGCTGCTCTCACCCTCCGGGGTTGCAGTCGGTGCCACTTCTGGGCTGCGTTAGCCCCGGGGCAGCCTCACACCAGTGCCGTGGCTGCCTGGCAGGGCCCGGCGGCCGCTTGTTTCCTTTTCACTCCTGTTCTTATCTGACCTCGCTAGGTGCCACGGCACGTGCAGGACAGCCGCACCGGGTAGGTATGGAGGGCACAGGGGGGTTGGCGGTGCTCTGCAGCCCCTCTCGGCGTGGCTCTGCCCCAGCTCACCCCTTGGGGACAGTGGCTTTGCCCCCGGGGCTCCACGGGGCGCGTGGCCACAGCGCGTGGGGAGGGTAAGTGGCGGTGGGCAGGCTGCCCCGGCTGGGCTCGGGCACCCCAGCCCTGCCTGAACATCCCCGCCCGCTCCTCTCCCCGGCAGCATCCACGCTTTTCAGTACGTCATCTACGGCACGGCCTCCTTCTTCTTCCTCTACGGAGCCCTGCTGCTGGCCGAAGGCTTCTACACCACCGGTGCCGTGCGGCAAATCTTCGGGGACTACAAGACCACCATCTGCGGCAAGGGCCTCAGCGCAACGGTAACCGGGGGCCCGAAAGGGAGGGGAGCGCGAGGCCCCCAGCGAGCTCACTCTTTGCAGCGGGTGTGTCAGTGTTTGGGAAAGTGGCTAGGACATCCTGACAAGGTGATCTTAACCGGGGTTCGGCACCCCTTCGCGCGCCCACAGCGGGTTCGCCGCGCTCGGTTCCCTTCGGGGACGGTCGGGGTGGCGCCGCGGAGGGAGGGCAGGAGCGCCGCGATGCCGAGCCCGGGGGTGTGCAGCTGCGCTCCCGCAGAGGCTGAGCCCCGCTGGCACGTGGCTGTGGGATTCCCTCGGCACGGGAAGCGGCAGCTGTCCCGCTGCCTGCGGTCACCCCCACGTGCGTGTGACCGTCCCCGAGAGCCGGCCGGGTGCCCGGCTCGGGCCGGTGCTCTGCTGGCTGCGCGGGGATGCGCCGGGCTCGGCGGGCGGTGGAGAGCCAGGCGCTGGCAGCATCCCGGTCGCTCGCCTGCCCCGCGCCCCCTCCTGCCTGGGGACCCTCGCGCTCCCCCGTCCCCATCCCAGGCCGCATGGTAACCACGGCCGTGCCCTCGGCTCGTCTTGCCCCTCGCAGTTTGTGGGCATCACCTACGTCCTGACCATCGTCTGGCTCCTGGTCTTCGCCTGCTCCGCGGTGCCGGTCTACATCTACTTTAACACCTGGACCACCTGCCAATCCATCGCCAACCCCAGCAAGACCTCCGCCAGCATCGGCACCCTGTGTGCGGACGCCAGGATGTACGGTGAGTGCTGGCTTTGCTGCTCGGGGGCTGCGGTGCTCCCCCCGCACCGTTCCCGCTGGCGTTGCGAGGGAACAGGGCCGCCGAGAGGGACGCAGAGTGGAGAGGGGAGGCAGAGGGGTCTGGGGGGTCCGTGCCCCGGCTCACCCCGCTCCCTGCGGCTCCCCAGGCGTCCTGCCCTGGAACGCTTTCCCTGGGAAGGTGTGCGGCTCCAACCTGCTCTCCATCTGCAAGACCAGCGAGGTGAGCACCTCCCCACCGCTCTCCCTGAGCAGACCCGCAGGTGGCACGGGGATGGCGGCAGCCTCCACGCTCGCCTCCCCGGCTGGCAAGTGACAGCCCGGGAGCTCACCCCTGTCTTGCCTTGCAGTTCCAAATGACTTTCCACCTCTTCATCGCGGCCTTTGTGGGGGCTGCTGCCACGCTGGTCTCACTGGTGAGTCGGTGCTCCCCCTGCCCAGCCCTTCTCCTCCGCCCAGCGAGGATTTGGGGGCAGAGGACGACAGAGGTGGTGGGCAAGGACGTGACCGAGCCCGTGCTCGTGTCGTTTTCCGGCACATAAGTGCAGACGGCGAGCTCAGGTGATAAGAAGGTAGCAGGAGAGGCAGCTGCTGGAGGGGCCTGGAGGGGCTTTAGGAGGCTTCCAGGGAGAGCTCCTGCTGCACCGAGTCCTGTCCCTTCCCTGACTGTCCCCTCTCTGTGCACCACAAATGGCACCGCGGTGTCCCAGCGGTGCGGCAGGGCCACGGGGCTTCCCCCGGGACGCGGGCCGGGCACTGGGACGAAGGGTGCTGGCGCTGGGCGCAGGGGTGCGCAGCGGGCTGGAGCGACCTTCTGCTCCTTCCCCTTTCTCACCCTGCTCCTGCCCGCAGCTCACCTTCATGATCGCCGCCACCTACAACTTCGCCGTCCTCAAGCTGATGGGCCGAGGCACCAAGTTCTAGGCTGCGAGGTGGAGCCCAGCTAGCCGAGCGCCCTTCTTTTCTCTAACCCCGAGGCTTTAACACTGCAGCCGCCCGACACCAGGTCTCCTGCCTTAACTCTGCCTTCGCCGCTGACTCCCCTCCTCTTCCTCCCTCGCATCCACCGTGCTGAGCGTGACCAGGAAGGAGAGCTTCCCACCAATGGACACCCCTTCGTGCACTTTTCTCTCTGCGCTCGTCGTCGGTAACCGGTTCGCTCTCGGGCCAAGCCCTTCCAAACCAGCAAGAGAAGAGGAGGGACTCGCTCCAGTGTCCCTGGGATGAGCCAAAGCCTTCGTGCTCCTGGGAGGCAGAAATCCCTGTAGATTGCTCTAAGAGTAGCAAAACAAACAGGCTAGAGAGAAAAGGAAGTTGGCCAAGTCTCGGTACCATTGCTAGAGACTCTCCTGGAGCTGACTGCCGGCACCTCTCATGGATGGAGGATGAGAACAATTTTTTTTTTTTCCCCTAGTAAAGAAAGATGAATTTACCCCAAAGTGCCTGCTGCAGCCAAGGCAAAGGGCGTTTAGGGCAAGGATCTTCCCGCTGTGGAGAAGAGAGCGCTGACCCCGATGCTGATAAAGCCCGTGCCCCTAACCCAGCTGCCCCTATTAAGCCTGAAGGAGTTTGGTGTCCGTGGACAAAGGGGACCCTGAGCTTTACACTCCAGCACCGCCGGGGCCCCCAGCATGGGGCAGGGCAGCAGGAGGCGGCAGGTACGTGTGAGGGGGGCTGCCCTGAGAGCGTAAGGCCAGAGCAGTCCCTTTTGTAGGACAGGACGCCCCTCCGGACTGCTCGTCGCCGTGTGTCTCGTCGCCTAACAGCCGCGCACGCCAAACTCGGTCGTTCCTTCACAATGGTGCTCTTCTCTCGGGGTGACGTCTGCTTCCGTAACGTTTGCTACGGCAAAGATCTCGATTTGTTTCTCATCTGTGCCAAACGTAACCTCCCCTCCTCCTGCCCCCCTCCTCCCCTCACTTTTTAGCCTTTTTTCCTGCGAGTCAGGACAGCCGTCTTGTGTCTAGCCGCGTCGGGCAGGACTGGCAGCATCTCGTTTCCAGTCGAAACCCACAAAGGGCAGAGGGCGGCAGCTCGGTGGGCAGGGGGCTGAGACACGGCTGTTCCCCGCACACCAGACCCCGCTGGCTTCCCCAGGGCAGGGCGCAGAGGGGCGAGGAGCTGGGGGAGAAGACCTTTCCTGCAGGAAACCCTATGTCCAGGTGGTGTGGGTCCATTCCTACCTGCCAAAACGCAGCTCCCAGTCCTCCCCGACAACTGCTATTTTGTTTTGTCCTGCCCCCGCCTCGTGTTAACGCTACGCTTCGTGTTTATTTATTGGAGAAACTACTTTCAGTAGCAGACCGTAGCTCCACCTTGCATGGATTTATTTTTTTTCTTGGTGTCTGTATTATTAATGTTTTTCTAAGTGCCGATTTCAGCAGGGGCAAGGATAAAGGGGCCGATCTGCTGAGCAGAGCGTTCGAAGGATCCTTGCTGCCGGATGCTGAAATAGGTTGGCCAGGCTACCAACGCACACGGGCTGGGGAGGGGGAGACGCCAGCTGGGGCCACGGGGTGGGGAGAAACCAGTCAAGATCTGGGCATTCACTTCAACGCCATCTCTCTTGGGGGTTTGCTGGTTTATTTTTTTTTCTTTCGTATTGATTTAACAACAAATAACCAGACCCTCCTTCCCAACCTTGTCCCCAGACCCCAAACACACACACACACGCACACGTGCACACACACACACACACACACAGAGCGTTAATCAACTGAAAGTGTTTCCTTCATTTCTGATCTAGAATTTCAACTTGTTAACAAGCAATAAAAAGGAGCAAGTTTTTAGAGACTTATCTTACAAGATGTATTTTATAAAAATTAAAGAAAATAAATTAAAATTAAGAACATTCTGAACAAGATATCTGTCTGCGTGTCCGTTTACCCTGACTCCAGTACCTCTGTTCCCAGCTGGGGAGCCCTTATCACCGCTCCCTCTCCTCCAGACACCCAGAGGGAAGCTGGGGTTTTCAGGAAGCTCACATTTGGTGAGGAGCTGCTGCCCTTTAGTGCCCTGCTTCCATGGTGCCAGCCTCTGACACGTCCCCTCATGTGGCACAAAACAAATCAGCACGGCTCGAGCACGCAAAGCTTGCAGCACACGATGCTCTTGGTGCAAGCATGTCCAGAGCCCCTCAGAATGAGCAGTTCTCACTTGTGGAGAGCCCTGGTTGAAAGAAGGTGGTCTCAGCTGGGCACAAGGGCAGACCTGACAATTTCAGGGTCCTATAAATCCAGGTCCTGTGCTCTGTGGGCAGCCGGCGGGACATTTGCTGCCAGGCTGTGCGCAGTTTGTGCAGGTCTGGCGGTATGGGGAGGTGGGATGGAGCAGTTCTGCTTGCACTCGGACGAATGCCACCCTTTGAAACAGGTTTCAAAAATAACTGATTCAAATGCTGCTCTTCTTGGAAATCCCCCCCGAAACACCCTGTTTCAGGTCATTCCCTCCAGGAGCAGTGCTCTGGAGCCCTCCGGGGAGCGAGGCCGCGGAGTGATGCTCCCAGCCTAGGGTCAAACCCCAGCACGGCTCCTGCGGTGGGAGGCACTCCAGCCCAAACCTCACTCTCCCCTTTTTCCCCCCAGCTCTATCCCCCTTTGTGCAGCACCGATGTTTCCCACGGGGCGGGCCGGGGGAGGTTCGGCTGCTCCCCCAGCTCAGCGCAAGGCCGTGCTTGCACCCTGGCCTTGCCCCGGCTCGCAGAAACCCGCGGGGCTGCGGCCAGCATCAATGGGGCCCTTTGTTCCCCGCCTTCCCAGATGCCAGCACCCTCCTCTCCCCACGCTGAAAGGGCCCTGTGTGTGTGCGAGCGGCCCGGGGAACAAAACCACGTCTCTTTGCAGGGACAGGGACCGGTGCCCCCCTGCGCGGGGTGCGAGGCCTGGGGACGGCAGCGCGAGGCGGCGTGGCCAGGAGATCGGCCTGAAGGACGCCTGGAGCCTCCTCGGGGCTCCTGTGGCTCTGGCTGGGGAGTGCAGGGACCAAATCATGTCTTGTAACGAACTGGCCCAGCGGGAGCTGCCGGCATTGTCCCCAGGCCTAGCGGCTGAAGCATGGCAGCGGGTTGTTCCCACACTAAGGTGCCGCTCCCAAGGCTCCCTTGCCAGCAGCACCACGGTGACTTCCACCCCTGTGGTGCTGCCAGCGAAGGAGGCTGAGCACGGGGCAGGGGACGAGCCTGGCTAAAGGCACCGGCCCTGCCCTGCACAAGGGCAGGAGGAGGCGGGGATGGCCGGGCGGGGACGGCCGCGCAGGGCTCCATCCCCCGGGCCCGGCCCTGCGGCTCCCCCCCGCGGCCGCTGCCGGGGCCCTGCAGGCCCGGAGCCGGTCGGGGCCTGCCTCAGCGCTGGGCTGCGAACGTGGGGACACGGGGCTCGGGGACGGGACCCGGCCCTGGAAGTGCAAGCACCATTTCCCTGACCTCTGCCCACCCCCTCTGGGTGTTGCTCGCAATGGCCGGATCCCCGTGAGGGGACGAGCCTTGCTGTCACCCCTGCCTCTGCCCCGCATTTTTAAAAATATCGCCCATCAAGGGAGCGATGGCTTTAGGAAGATCCTCGCTGGCGTTAGGTGCTGCCTCACCCAGTCCTGTGACTCCTCCGAGGCTGGGACCCTCTGCCACCAGGTCACATCGGCCTTTTCTCAGCTGCATTTTGCAACGGCGGGGGAGGCTGGAGGCACTCAGACACTCCAGCGTACATTTAAAAGCAGAACTTCCAAGGACTTGAAACCGTATCAGTGCCTCTGGAAGCACAGATAAGCACGCAGACGTGAGAGAGAAAACAAGCTAAAGGTTCTGCCAACAGAAACAGTAGGCAAGGACTGCGCAAACACAAAGAAAGCCTCCCAAAATAAGTGACCGTCCTGGCGGGACGGCGGAAGAGAACAGTCCCCATATGCTGATTTCTGTCCCGGCATCCTATGGAAATCACACCTGGTTACAGCCCCCTGGAGCATGAGGGACCAATTCCAAGATTGCAGGAAGAAATCAAAGGAAAGCACGGCTTGCTGCTGAGAGCCCAGGCTGGAAATTAAAATGTAGTGACAGAAGGAAGCAGTGTGGAATATTTCTGTTACGAAAGTGTCTTCTGATGTGCTCTTGAAAAGACAAAACTGGTCAGTGGATTCGGTTTGTAAATAAGTTATATTTACTTAGCTACTGTTCTAGCTCGATACATTCAGGAATAACCAACCCCTTTGTTTCAAATTGAGTGACATCTCTCAGCCAGTTGCCATAACCGACCCAGCTTCACCTCCCATTCAGGAGAAGTCACTGGCTTGGAGTTTGACAAACCAAGAAGGCAACGCTTTCTGAATTCACTCGAGTACATCCATGTTTTATTTGCTTAAATAAAGGTAGAGCCTCAGTTTTACAATTCCAGTTCCGTAGCGATAGCAACAACTGCAGCAGCATGAGTGGACACAGGGAGAGGACAGCTGTTGGCACTGAACTTTGCAACAGAGAGTTCAAGATCCTGGCTCCTTTGGAAATTGTGCGTATCGTTTAGAATAAATTAAACAATTTAAATATATTATACTATACTTTTAAATGGATTTTAAAGAACACATAAGCCTAACAAAATATTTTTTGTTTTAAAAAGGCAATCCAACATCTGTCAGAAATAAAAGATGCTGCGCAGCACCCTCCAGGGAACACACACTGTTTGCACAGCCTGTGAACCACGAGGCTCTCAAGCTTCAGCCAGGAGCATCAACGAGGCACGGCAAACAGCACGCTGTGCGCGTACTCCTCCTGCACCACGGGCTGCTCAGTCCCTGCCCTCGCCCACCGGAGGTACGGTCCTCACACAGACCACAAGATCCTCACACAGATCACAAGATCCGTGCTGGGACAGGGGCGGTTTCACCTGCCGGGAGCTTCCTCTGCAGCCCCCGTGCCAGGCTGGACAGCAAACAGGAGCCTGAGCCCAGATGGCCTCTGTGGGAATGAGCTCCAGTGGAACGCGCCTGTTCGGAGCAGGACCACAGGTCACAGCTTGGGATCTTGAAGGAAATATTAAGCTGTGTCGAACTGAAGAAAAATCTGAAGGTAGGTGGAGGTCAGACATTGTTAAATAAATAGTAACATTAATTTTAAAATCCTGTAAAAATATGTTGCACCTACAGAGGCAGAGCCTTCTCTTGTACTTCAAGGGACCTGATTTTCCAGAGGCTGCAAGCACTCCCTATCCATTCCTGTGAATGTGAGCGTTCAGCCCCGTTTAGAAATCAGATCCCTCCAAAGCACTTTGTGTTAAAGCTTCAGCCCCTTCCACGTGTGGCTGCCCTGTGAGAAGGGCAGGATCACCCTGAGTTCCCAGAGGAGACACCCTGCAAGTTCAGAGACTGCTAGGGGACGGGGGTTAGCTGCCACCAGCCAGTGTGAGAGCGGAGACTATCCTGCCCTGAAGCAGAGTATATGAGGCTGCTCTACGTGAGCTACGCGGTTTGCTATCCAGTAGCTCATCACAGTGGGAACTGCACTCAGCAGCTAGCGGATACACACTCAGGAAAGCTCTTCCCGTGACAGGCTCCTACGTGCTTACAGGCAAAGTCACAGTTTTGAACAAACACTCGCACGGGAAGTTGCAGGACGTGAGGTTACAATGGCAAAGACAGCAGCCAGCAAGCACTGACCTCTCTGCTACACACAAATAGCTCGGGACGAACACCTAGCAGGGGGCAGGAGCTGGGGTTAGCAAAGCCTGGCATCCTTTCCTAGAAGGCTTCCTGCCCCCCCATGTTTTTCAGCCACCTTGAACAGAAGTGGAATCGGTCCAGATCTCTCCTCAGTGGACTGAACGCAGCTGCCATTAACAAAGGCCAATTAACTGAGCAGACATTCGCTACCAGTAGTACGTCAGTTGAGTTACAGACAAAATGTATTTGATTCTCCTGTGGGGAGCAAGGGCCAGGGCAATGGCGTGAGTTAACCGTGCTGAGCAGCACTGGCCCTGACAGAACAGGTATTAACGTTGCAGCAGCTAAATAGGAACATCTACGTTAAAGCAACCGAAGATGCCGACCCACCAGCTAACAAAGCACGGTGGTCACCGGCCCCACGTGCAGAACGAGCGGATTTAGCAGCTGACCACGCGTGAGCCAGCCACCTGCATTCCGAGGAGACGTCCCACACACCTTCCATCCCATCTGCCAGAGCACGACGTCTGGACACAGCGATTACTTGTGGCAGAAACCAGCTGAGGATTCATGCTCCAGGTCTCCCGAACTCCCGAGTAACTCTAATTTGACATGACCTGGAGAGTATCCACACCGGTCTTTTTCATCCAGGGATATTCGAGATATGAGAAGCAAGATCTGGTGGTGGGCCTCCAGAAGAGACAAGGAAACACATATTAAACAAGCAGCAGCCAGTCTCTCCACAAAATAACACCCCTACAAGACAAAGTCAAAGGTGGGGAAAAACAGACCAGAAACAGGCCGCTACGAAGAAGTGATGCTGCAGCATTCGGTTTCTTCTGCCCTTTGTACGTTGTTTCGTAACCGAGTTCTAACAATTCTTAGTACAATTCAGTCTCAGGACAGAACGCGTTGATCCCGAGGAACAGATACACACATCTCCCCACTCCGGTACCTGGCGTTCTCACAGTTGTGTGGGCTCCAGCCTCCCCAACAGGTTGCACGCAGTATGCCGAGCAGACTTTCCTTTGGCAGTAAGGTCATGAGTTTAGTGGGTCTAGTATTTTTGGAGTTCAGGACTAAAATACTTCAAAGAGCGTCTGGAGCACCCTCAGCTTTGTTCTGCAGGCAGTTCTCGGTACAGATCAAAATTCACTGTCTTTAGTTTAACCCAGTCCTTTAAACCTGCTAAAACAGGCAGAGATGGAAGCAGGACTACCTTCGCATGCTCTCTGACAGCTCCCTCCTGTAGATACATCCTTCGTGCCCGGAAACTCCAGCCAGAATTCAGACGGTAAGGCTGCCAACTCCCCAGTGAGCAAACCACCTATTGTCCTTGTGGCCGCCGTCCTCAGCGCCCCAGAGCTGCCCGCACTAATTCCGATCCAGCCGCCGGTCCAAGCGACGTTCCCGAAGCAGCAGCCTCTCTTAACAGCAGGAGGACCCCGACTTGGAGCTGGAGTGCAGGTCAATGGTGTGGCCCAGCATGCAGTGCTCTAGCTGCTCCTCCACCGCCAGCACCTGCCGCACGGCCTCCTCGAAGGCCACCGCCACGTTGGTGTCATCCTTGGCGCTGGTCTCCAGGTAGGGGTAGTTCCCGTTCTCCATGCACCAGGCCTGCGCCTCCTCCGTGCTCACCTGCCTTTCGAGTTTGTCGATCTTGTTGCCCAGAACCACGAAGGGGAAGTGTTCGGGGTCTTTCACGTCAGCGTAGTAGATGAACTCCTTCTGCCAGTTACTGAGGTTCTCAAAGCTCTGCCGGTCGTCCACGCTGAAGGTCAGCAGGCAGCAGTCGGCTCCCCGGTAGAAGGGGGTTCGCAGGCTCTTGAATCTCTCCTGCCCCGCAGTGTCCCAAATCTGGAGGGTCACAAAACGCCCGTCCACCTCCAGGTCCCGGTTTAAGAACTCCACACCGATCGTGTGGAAAGCCTGCGAGTCAAACTTGTTGGTGACGTACCGGTTCATGAGGGAGCTTTTCCCAACTCCACCATCCCCGAGCAGAATGACCTTTAAGAGCAAGGACTTCCCACTCATTGCAGCAGGACGGAGGGCCACAGCACCAAGGCAATCTACAGAGTCCAGAAACAGTGCAAGATAGCTATCTGAATCACAAATCGTGCAGGAAATCACCCAGCCGAGGACCTAGAGCTCCAGTCTCTTGCAGTGAAAGACTTGCTTGGACTCCACATGCACTTAGCAGAGATGAAGGAAGTAAATCCGCACCCCTGGAACCTCTCCCAGTTGTTCTGGTCCCCGTCAGAAATTAAGCAGCAGCGCTGAGACTGGTGCACGCTGGAATAGAGAATGCAACATTGGTGCTCCTCAACATTACGCTGGGATTTCCAAGAGGTTCAGGAAATAACTGCAAGTCCACCCTAGATTTCAAGAAGAGTGCTATAACAGCAGCCTTCTGCTATTGTCTGATCTCTACATTATTTCAGAGAGAAACTCCAACGTTTGGGTTTTGATGCAGGTGCACAGGAAGGAACAGATTATGGAACTGCCATCCCCATTTCTGAACAAATTTTGTAAATAGGAGATAACCTCTTACTAGAGCAGCCGGTAGAGCTGGCAATTAGGCAAGTTTTCCGGCACACAATTCTTCCATCAGGTCTGAAATGGAAGCAGGTCTCCACACTAAGAGCAAGGTGAGAACAGCTGCTGAGTGTCAGTTATGTATTAATTCCACTGCGTTTGAAGAAAACTTTGTGTACCTGAAAGCTTATCTAGTTTTGCCGAACACAACATCACCCATTAAACATCTCTTCGTGTCTGTGTCCTCAGGCTAGCACAGAAACAGCAAAACACCACCAGGGATCACCAGCACCAGTTCCTTTTGTACTGTACAATCACTAGCTAAATCGTTTCTCCCATCTGACTGGAAGGATGTAAGTGATGCTCAGGCCTAACATCAATATAACTCATCCAGCAAACCAGTTCTTAATCACCCCGAGAACGCTGACTCACCCCAGAAGTGGAGCTGCGCTTGTTTTCTGTGCGTGAGCTCCACAGCTCGGAAGAGGTTCCCTGGGCACAGAGACCCGGCTTCTCTGCTGCTCCTTCTTGGCAATGCTTCTCAGCCCGCTTTGCTA
Organism: Nettapus auritus; assembly: GCA_011076525.1. Lineage (NCBI taxonomy): Eukaryota > Metazoa > Chordata > Aves > Anseriformes > Anatidae > Nettapus > Nettapus auritus. The sequence continues at coordinate 9,944,216 of CM021768.1, forward strand.
GGGCACAGGTGCAAGTTCACATTGCAACAAGCCCAGCACCACAGCCTCCTTAGTCAGCAGCCGCAGGAAAAAGGCCAAGCGCCAGCCAGTCCTCGCCCCCCAGGGGCATTCTACGAGCAAAGGTAAATGCCTGACACAGAGGAAGAGATTTGTTTTGCTGCTGTCTGTACTGTACCTGCTCTAGAAATACAGCACGTCTGTCTCCGGGACTCTCCAGGGGATGCCTTCCTCCAGCATAACAGTCACTAAAAAAGAAATAAATCGTTCGTCAGGGGGGTTGCCATAGCTGGGCTCAGCGCGCTGCCTTTCAGTCTGTAACACTGACCCAGGCTGGACAAACAACAGATGAGTTTTAAGATGCTGAAAGCACAGCGCTGATAACTGGAGCGGCCAGGAGCTGAGGACGCAGTTCCCCTTGCCGTAGGTAGAGCGGGACACTGATCACTTCTGAGCAGGGCACGAACATCGCGGATGCTAAACCCCAAATAAGAACAAGAGGAAGGAGCTCTGGCATGAGCGCACAACCCGCGTCTCACCTCGGTCTGGAAGAAGCGGCTTTGACCTGCCTGCCCTGCCTACCAGTCTGGAAGCCGATTCAAAGGCCTGAATGTGCTGGCCCAGGAGCCCGCTACGGGAGGAGGGAGCGAGCGGCTGCCCCCTGCGCCGTTCCTGGAGGGGAGCGGGCACCCAGCGCTGCCCGGAGACCCAGAGCCGCCTGGGGCCGGCACAGGGACACCGGTGCCTCTCAGCCGGGCCCTCCCGGCCCTTCGAGGCCGAGCCGCGCCGGGCGGGTTCCTCCTCTCGGAGCTCCTTCCCCCACCCCGCAAACTTCTGCCCGGCCCCAGCGGGCAGCCTCCCGCCGGGCTCTCCGCTCTCACTTCCGCCACCCAGGGCCGGGCCGAGCGGGCCGGGAAACCCCCAGCGGGACCCGAGCGGGACGGGCGGCGCCCCCC